>CM062806.1:79055099-79751648 GCA_031772625.1 Pinus tabuliformis | reverse complement strand
AAAAGTAAAAGCCATCTTGTAACTCTGGCATTAGTAACAGGTTTGTTCATGAGATATCTAATTGCAGAATGATCAGTATGGACAAAAGTTTCATAGCCTGTTATATAATGTCTAAACTTGTTGATTGCATGAACAACAACTAAGAACTCTTTCTCAGTCACAGTATAGTTTAACTTAGTGGGAGTCAAATTTTTACTGGTGTAGTAAATGGCATAAGGAACTAAATCCTTTTGACCCAACACAGCTCCTAGAGCTGTATTTGAAGCATCTGTAGAAATATGGAAAGGAAGTTTCCAATTTGGCCCTCTCAAAATGGGTGCTTCAGATATTCTTGTTTTCAAAGTTTCAAATGCAGATTGAGAATCAGGATCCCATTTGAATTCACAGTCTTTTGTAAGTAATTTGAAGAGTGGAGATGCTATTTTGGTGAAGTTTTCAATAAATCTTCTATAGTATCCAGTAAATCCAAGAAAACTTCTAACATCGTTTTGACAATTTGGAATAGGCAACTTGGAGATGACCTCAACTTTTGATCTATCAACTTTAATCCCATCTCCTGAAATATGATGTCCTAAAACAATCCCTTTAGTAAACATCATAAAGCATTTTTCATGACTTAATGATAGGTTTGTTTCTTTACATCTTATAAGGACTTTTTCCAAATTCTCTATGCCTCTTCAAACGAATTACCATAAATTGTAAAATCATCCATATAAACCTCTACACAATCATGGATTAGATCGGAAAAGATTCCTAGTAATGCCCTTTGAAATGTTGCGGGTGCATTACATAACCCAAAAGGAAGTACTCGGTAAGCAAAAGTTCCCCAAGGACAGGTAAATGTGGTATTTCCCTGATCTTCAGGTGCTACCTGAATTTGATTGTAACCACTAAAACCATCCAAAAATGAAAAATACTTTTTGCCTGCTAAAGTATCTAATACCTGATCGATAAAGGGTAAAGGAAAGTGATCCTTCAAAGTTGCTTTGTTCAATTCCCTGTAATCAATGCAAACTCTCCATTTACCATTCTTTTTAGGTACTATAACCAAAGGAGAAACCCATCGGCTATCTGAAATTGGATAAATGAAGTTTACATTAAGTAACTTTTGGAGCTCTTCTTTCACTATCTCCCTAAGGTTTGGATTCATCCTTCTCTGAGGTTGTCTGATTGCTCTACTGTTTTCTTCAATGTAGATGTGGTGAATGCAAGTCTTAGGGTCAATACCTTTCATATCGGTATACTCCCATGCAAATGCAGTAGAATGTTTTTGTAAGATTTTGGTTAGCTCTTCCTGTTGTGATCTTTCCAAGTTTTTGTTGATATTCAATATTTTACCTGGAAAGATCTCAATGGCGGAACTACCAAACTCTTCCATAGAGAAAAGAGACATTTGTCTAGATGATAGATACTCAATGTCATAATCTAACTGAAATTGTGTGTGGTCATATTCTGAAGATGTTTCAAAATTTTCTAATGTGTTCAGAATTTGACTATCTTCACTAACTTCAGAAATGGTAAAGACAGGTTGTATAGTATCTTCATCATCAATCCACTCATTATCTCCTATTTCTGTAATTGCTTTTGCTGGAGGATACAGATTGAATTTCTTTGTCGAAATACCGTCAGAAATATACATATCCCCAGACCTACAACTGATAAAAGCATCAGCTGTGGCTAGCCAAGGTCTTCCTAAGATGAGAGGATGTCCTCCTAAATTACTCTTGGGAGTTAAAATCATGAAATCCACTAGATATTCCCAAGAATCTAAGGAGACTGAAATGTCTTCTAATACACCATCTAGTTTAATAATTGATCGATCTGCAAGTTGCAGTAAAGTAGGTGTAAAGAGAAGATTAGGAAGTTTCAACTGTTCCATAGTCTATCTACTCATAATGTTGATAGCAACCCCTAAATCAATCAAAGTATTTGGAATTTCTACCCCATTGATATGTGTTTTGGCAATTGGACTACCGGGATCTACATACTTCTGCATAGTAATTTTTCCCATCATGATATCTGCAATTTTCCCTACCAGGTGGATTCTTCTTGTGTCTCTAGGTTTCCTTCCTGGTCTTTTAAAACTCAACTCCTTTATTGTTTTTGCTAGAATAGAAATCTCTTTAATGGCTTGTAACAAGGGAATCTTGATACAGACATTCTTCAATTCATCTAGAAAATCATAGTCAGGCAACAAGATTTTTTTTTCTACCCCTTTGTCAATTTGTAATCTTTCAGGAAAAGGAGGTATGGATGAGGATGTAGGTTGCTCAACTATAGGAGTTGTGGGGGTTAGCTCTTTTTCTTTTTCTTTCTGAGTGTTTGGGTTTTGAAGAGATGCTTCAGAACCCTTATTGGCTTCAAGAGATTCTTCCTCAGAAATTCTTTGATTTTGGGCATCTATAGAAGGTTTATCTAGAACTCTACCAGATCTGAGTTGTACATCATTGAGAGGAACAATCATATAGGTAGGAAATTGTTGACCTTCTATCATGTAAGAATTTTGAGGGTTTTTGTTATTTGGGTTTGGAAATGGCTGAGAAGGAAGTTGATTTGACTTCTGTTGGAATGGGAGCAAGAGTTGAGAATTTGGATTCTGTTGAGAAGGTTGTTGTTGTTGAAATTGCAATGATAATTGTGGATTTTGATTTGGAAGTTGTGGAGCTTGTTGATTTTGAAAAGATGGAGGATATTGATAAAATTGAGAAAATCTCCCATAAGGATTTTTCATACCTTGTACCCATGATTGAAAAGGATTTTGAGGTTGGGACCAAGGTTGTTGCCAAGGATTCCAATTTGGTGGGGGTTGAAAATTCATAGAGTTGTTAAACCCTTGATTTTGCTGCGTCTCCTTGCAAAAAAACAGAGAGACTCAATTGTATTTGCATCTTCTTGAAAGACAGCTTTGAGCCCAAGAATTGAAGGACAATCCTTGGTCTCATGATTCTCTGAACAAATTACACATGTGTCTACAACTTTTGCATCCAAGGGACATTCCCTTAGAGCATGTTTCTTTCTACACTTTGGGCAAAAGATGGCCAAAGCCTCAGCTTCTGCTTTCTGCTTATTGTGTATCTTAAGAGTGTCTAGTTGCTCACTAAGACTCCCTAAGATATCAGTTTTGAATTCATCAAGCATGTTGCCAATCTTAGCCCTACTTACTGATCCAGTTGCAGATTTTTTTGCTCTGATGAGAGAAGGATCTCTAGGCCCTTTTTGAGTTTTAGATTTCCCCCTTGAGAGATGGACACACAGTTCTGCTATATCATGAAGTGGAAGTTGAGATATGTCTCCTTTTCCCATCATGTTCAAAATATCTATCCATTCATCTCAATTGGCTTTTAATAAAAGGGCTTTCAAGGTTTCCTCATCTAAGTTACTCATTTTTGCTCTTTTCAGATTGTATTGAAATCTTTCAAGTAAATCCTCCAAGTTCTCATCTTCTTTTTGTACCATTTTGAATACCTCATCCTTGTGATTGGTGGGCATACAATAGTCCAGGTACCTATCCAAAAATGTTTGTTTCATATCATTCCAAGTCCTGATGGCTTGAGTGAGTAATCCCATGAACCATTTCAAAGCTGCTCCTTTCAATGTTGAAGGAAACAATTTGAGTTTTTGAGAGTCTTCCAGATAATCATAGGTTCGACACACGACCTCAAACTCAAATAGAAATGTTTCAGGATCCCCATTTCTTAACCCATGAAAGTTTGGGAGGACAGATGGTGAAATATTTTTCATTGTTGCTCGAGAATCCTCATCGACTATAGGATATCCAAATGAGTTATCTCCATCCCTATTTCCCCCAATGTTACCTCTACCTCCTCCATTATTTCCTCCTCCTCCTCCTCTACCTCTACCTCTACCAAATCTGTTTACTCCTTCTTCTGTCATGGTAGTTTCCCCGGAGACTTCAGAGTCCTCTGGTTCCTCTACTAAGGGCGAACGAGGAGGAATTTCTCCCTCTTCCTCCTCAGGTGATTCTACTTCTTCAATTACAATTTGTCTCCCCGTAGAAGGAAGGAAAGGATCTCTTCCTAATTCAGATTCGATGGATGGTGTGGGAGAGTCAACTACTGCCTTTTGAATTTCAGGAATCCTAAGGCTAGGAGTGTAGGTTGGAGATGATGGAGGTGTCTCTTGTCTATTCCTTGAAGTAGATGGAGTTGTAAAAATTGAACTCTTGGCTCTAGTTAAAAACCTTCCCCTAGAATCTCTTGCTCTATGCATGTCATTTTTTTTTTATTTTTCTTCAAGTCGGGCTAATAATTCTCTTTCTGATCTTCCAAGTCACTCTAGGTGCAAGAAGAGAGCATACTCAAGAAACTATTAAACCAATAAATTTCTCTTTCTGATCCTCCAGATCACACTAAGTGCAAGAGGAGAGCATACTTTGAGAGGTTATCAATTTTCCTTCCTTGAAATTTTCTTGTTTTTTTTTTTTAAGAAATTGGCTACCTAATTTCACTTCCCCGGCAATGGCGCCAAAATGTTTGGTCAATTTAGTGTATTCTAAATTGCTATTTAAAATGTCAATCTGGGGTTCGTAAACTGACGAAGTGAAGTGTACTATATGTACTAGATAACCATTTCCTTAGTCTTTTGTCGTTTTTGAGTTTCTTTTGGTTGTTTATGGATTTATCTTTCCCTAATGTGTGATGGCGAAAATGAAAGTTAAGTATGAAATATGGATGAATGGTGATGGTGATTTCTACAGTGATTTTTTCAAAACTTAAAAAGTGCTAAAAAATAAAGCTTTAAAACAACTGTAATGAATTCAACTCTTAAGAAAAACAGTGAACTAATGACAATGGCCTAGTATCCTTGCTGCTGAATGAAAAGAAAGTAAAAACTAAACTTAAAGCAACTCAAAGCAAAGCAACTAATTGTCAGTACTTTAAATTTTCTAATCCTTTACCCTTCAGCTCAATCTACCTTGTGGGAAGCAATCATGAATAAGTTTAAGCAATATGATAACTAAATCACACTACAATAAGTAATATTCTGATTTCTTACTAATAGAGTCACTTGACTATAGAAAGAAACCATAAACTGATGAGTAGTATGATGTCTAAATAACAGAAAAATAAATAAGCAAATCACAACTTGAAAAAGGACAGTGCTGGAATTAAACTTCAGAAAATGAAAGTTAGCAGGAAGGACAAGATGATCTCATATGCCAATAGTTATCAAAAAGATAAAAATTTGCCTAGGCTGCCTAAGAAAACCTGCAGAAAAACATTGATCAGCTGACAACTACAAGAAAGCAGAAGTGAAAATATAAATAGCAGTAAATTAAGAAGCATCAAAATAGCGTGTTATGTACAGGCTAATGATTATGAAAACAGAAACGTAAGGAAATCAAATAACATCTATACGTGGCTTTAGCGCGCAGGGGCCCTCTGCCACCTCAACCAGTCAAGGAACAGTGACAAGAATGAGCTCAGCAAAGTAGTCTTCTCATGTACTGAAGCAGCAACATATATAAAACAAAGTACAGTGGGGTGATAACAACAACAATTCAGAAATTACATATTAAAACTCTTCTACACAGCATTCATCAACACGTTATTTATAATGAAAAAAAGTGCTGAAACTAACTAACTGAATCCTACACTATTAACTGTGTTGCCAAAGACACGTAGATCTCCTCAGCCCAGATCTAGCGTAATTGTCATCATGTCTATTAAATCTTCAGAGTGGTAGTTGTTGGATTCAGGTTACAGGGATGACCTCCAGGTGTGACGGTGTCTTCATGGGCTGAGGACTGTGCCACGTAAACGTTCACGTGCTCAAAACAGAGACGTGCCATCATTGAATTCCTTGGTTGGCTTTGCCTTTGACCCTTGTTGACCGTGACCTTCCATGGATGATTTGGCTGATTTGAAGGGACACGTTCCATGTACCTGTCGCTTGTAGCTTGCCCATGTGGCTCGTTTCTTCATAGGACACCTATAGCACAGCTTTTAACAAAATAGCTGCGAACCTTGTGCTGGTTGCGGAAACCTGTGCTGGCTGCGGAAACTGACAAGTTTCCGCAGCTGCATGAACAAAAAACTAAACCAAACAACAGTCATAAGCATAGTCAGAAAACCATGTAAAAAGCTAATTTTAGACTATAATGCAATGATTTAACAGATGGGTGGATGAAGTAAGTGGAAAAAGAAGGTTGAGAGGGTGTATAGGAAGGTGCAGGTTTGAGGCTCAACATACCCCCACTGTGAAGGTGTTGCATGTCCTCATGCAACCAAAATTGAGTTATTTCCCTATAATCCAAATGTTTTGAGGCTTCTGCAAGGACATCTAGCCCTCTTTTCTTCTTCTTTGAGGCTAACATCATCATCCTTGGTTTCTTGAATAGACATTTGAACTTGAGGTTAATCAATGCTTTGCTTAACTTTTTGCACTTCTTCTTCAGTTTTCTGTTTTTCTTTTGCCACAGTCCTAAATGGAGCATAATGTTATCATGGACAATCTTGTCTACCTTACTCTGCTCTTTGAGTGCTTCATTTTCCTGTTTGATATGCCTATTTAGGACTTCTAACTCAAATACATCCTGTTTCAAAGACTGAACTTGTGCATCAAGTGGTAGAGTGGTACTCGGTCCTGCAGCTGATTGTTCTAAGGATTCTAGGTAGTTATATACCTCTTGCTGATTAGGATCTACCTTAGGTGTCTTTCTCGGACTAGGCTCAAAATCTGGTGGAGGAGGAAGACTGCTCTCTCTTTGCGGCCGAAAAGGGCTTTTCTCACGTGGAGGACTTAATTCAATGCTTGGCTGAGCTGGAGATTTCTCAAGTGTCTCTTCACCTAAATCAATAAAGTGAGACTATTTTTCTTGGGTTTTATTCCCTCTCCCTTTTAGCCTAGTGCTCCTTCTTAAGTATGAACTAGTACTCTTCTCTTGTGCACTCTGTTTTCCTTTTTGCTTTTTCTTGGCTATAGCAACAGCCTGAAGATCTATTAATCTTCCTGACAGAGGCTGATAATCCTCTTCTATGGATTGCTTAGGGGATGGATAAACTTCCTGGATGGTTCTTTTGTCTTTTTCTTTCCTCTGTTTCTTACTTTTAGCTCTACCTTCTTCTTCTTTTTGGACAGTTTCTTGAATTTCTATTGTAGGGGAGTCTTGGACTGTAATGTTCTTTTGTTTCCTCCTACTTTTCCTTGGAATCTTTGGTGGACTGCTTCCAGAGGCCTCAGACGGCTCTTAGAAGTAGTTTCTTGTCAAGAATTGCTCCCAAGTATCCTTAGTTTTCTTTAATTGGTCCTCAATAAGAATTTTTATGAACCCATGATGGTAGAGATGAGGTTCAATATTGCCTACGTGTTTTTGAACTGTAAAACTCATCTTTTTCAAACTTAATAGCAGAAAATGAGGCAAATTAAGAGTGTGATCGTCTATGAAATTCATCATCAGTATAACATGATACATATACATAGAGCCAAAACGACCTTCACACGTGATAAATTTCTGGATGACTAACAGTAGACTTGACCATTCTTCTTTTAGTGCATGAACAGGGATGCCTCTTGTAAATATGGTGGTATCCATACCTTGGTTTTGTAGCATGATTCTCCATATTTGATCGTCCACACTTCTATTTTTAAACCACCTTTCACCTTCTTGAGGTAGGCCCGTGGCAGCTGCTATAGTGGCCTCGGTCACTGTGAATTTCAAGTCTCCAATCTCCACTGTTTGTCCATTGAAAGACCTCGCAAAAGCTTTGGTCACCTCCTTGTTATGGCCTTTAAACTTTTGGATGTATCGTAGCCATCTAACTTTATTCAGAAATTCCTTAGTTTGAGGATAACCCTCCAAGTATTTCGGTCCTTCCGGCTCAGCTCTCAGTAATTTTCCCATCCTCTATTTTAAATTCCAAATGAGAGTTCTTCTGCGTGTGAGGGTTAAGGGAAAAAATAGCTCTGTTACAGGGTTTAGGATAGACTGTAGTGACTGCAGTCAGGGTTTAGGATGACTGTAGTGACTGCAGTCAGGGTTTAGAACGAACTGTAGTGGCTGCAGTCGGAAATGGGGAACAGGGAATGGAAGTATCCAAATTACCGGAGGAACAGAGGGTGAGCAGCAGTGAACAAGTTTAAAATAAAATGTGGATGCATGCGAGGAGTATGGTATAAGTGGAGTGATAAACGAGTGGAGTAACGGCGGGATTCTTCGAATCGGATGACTGTGTATGAAATTTTACACGTCTCAACAGATGGCTGCGGAAATTACGGCTAAGAAGAGCCGTAACACAATAGGTCACATCTCAAGAGTACGGGTAATAAATGAAGTGCATTCAATCTTGAGTTTAAACTCGGAATAATCATGAGACCGTTAGGGAAATGAATGCGAGGTGTGTGGAGTGATATCGTGGAATAGGAGTGGTAGTGGAGCTATCATATCAAATCATTGCACATAGTAGAATTTGTTATGGTTTAATGACTATGCGTAATTAGGACTTGAATTGTTATTTGATAAAGATTTTTGATCATAATTTTGTAAACTTTGTATTTCTTGCTCAAGGCTTCTAACCAATTGCTCTTCTTTGTTGTCTTGGAGATGCCCCATGTCTTTAGCTCAATTACACCTGCATTTCATGATTATGGCACTAACAGTTGACTGTAAATTTTGAAAACAGAGTGATTCTGGCTACGGAAATCGTTTCTGGCTGTGAAAACTGTTTCTGGCTGCGAAAATGGTCTCCAGCTGCGGAAACTGAGACAGCACCTCCTTAGCTACACAAAGATAGTTAGAGGAAAACCAACTGAATGAAAATAGTCCTGAAGGGGACTTTTATTGACGGAGTGAAATGGAATGAGTGGAGTGAAATGAAAGTGAAGTGGATTGAAGTGGAATGGAAATGAGAATGAGATGGAGGTGAAGTGAAATGGTAAGTGAGATGAAGTGAAGGTGGAAAGAGAAAGAGAGGAGATATATATTTTTTTTTGGAAAATATAGAGTGTCAGGTGTCCCTGATTTTCACTCTATATTTTCTGTATAAGACCGCCAATCTATGATTGGTTTTCAGGCTTATACACAATTTTTTTTTTTTTAAACAACTGAAAGAAACAAAGATTAGGCTGGTGGGGGAGAAGGATTCTTCTCCACCAGCCTGATTGCAGAATTCTCTTGGAACATTTTGACAAACTCCTCTTTTGAAAGTGGCTTATGATAAATTTTCAATCGGTGGCCATTCACAATAAGAGGAGTCTGAAATTCATCAATGGTCTTGATTCTTACCGCTCCATTGTTAAAGACTTTTTCAATCTCATATGGCCCAAGCCAATGAGTCTGAAATTTTCCTTTGAAGTCTTTAAACTTGGAATCAAACAGTAAAGCTCAATCTCCCTCTTGAAACTTTCTCTCTTTGATATATCTGTCATGCCACTTAGCTCTTTGATGTTGAACTAGATCAGTCCTTAAAATTTCATCTTGTCTGATCTCATCTAGCTCATTCAGCTGCTCCATTCTGTGCTTTTGGGCTTCTGATAGATTCATCCCCAACTAAACTGCCATCTTGAAAGTCTTGACTTGAAACTCAATGGGGAGCAGGACTTATTTCCCATAAACAAGTTCATAGGGAGAATGTCCTGTTGTGTTCCTCCATGTAGTTCTGTAGGCCCATAAGGCTTCAGGAAGCCTTTCTGCCCAATCTCTTCTGTGTAGATGAACAATTTTGGTGATGATGTTCTCAAGAACTTTGTTTGTAGATTCTACTTGGCCATTTGCTTGCAGATGGTAAGGAGTAGATTTTCTGTGCTTGATTTTGTATTCTTCCATCAGCTTCTCCATCAAATTAGATGTAAATTGACTTCCCTGATCTGTCACAATTTCTCTTGGGACACCAAAATGAGTAAAAATATCCTCAAAAAGAAATTGAACAACTGAATTTTCAGTGGCAGAAGGCAATGCTTTGGCTTCTACCCATTTAGTGACATAATTAGTGCAAACCAATATATATTTCTTTTGTCTAGATGGTGGATTAATGGGTCCAATAAAATCTAAAGCCCATTTTTCAAAGGGTTCGATGAGTACCTGTGGCTGTAATGGCATTTCATTTGAAAGAGTCGGTCTCCCAACTCTCTGGCAGCTGTCACACCTCCTGACATATTGTTTTGCATCTTTGAAGAGAGAAGGCCAATAATATCCTAAAGAAAGGATTTTATAGGACGTCCTCTTGTCAGCAAAGTGTCCACCGCATGGTTCATCATGACATGCGTTGAGGATGTCAGGCATTTCATATTCCCGAACACATCTTCTGATCACAGAATATAGCCCTGTTTTAAACAATTCATTAGAAATCCATGAATAACTTGAACTCTCCTGAATAATTTTTCTCTTTTCATTAGGAAATAAATGTGGAGGTAGCTTCCCTGTAACCAAATAGTTAGCAATATCTGCAAACAAATATTCATCTGGAAACTTATCCTCTACAGGAGAATCTTCGTTAATATTTTGGATTCTAGACAAGAAATTAGCTACTGTATTTTTTTTCCCTGGCCTATCCAACACAGTAATATTGAATTCTTGTAAAAGTAAAAGCCATCTTGTAACTCTGGCATTAGTAACAGGTTTGTTCATGAGATATCTAATTGCAGAATGATCAGTATGGACAAAAGTTTCATAGCCTGTTATATAATGTCTAAACTTGTTGACTGCATGAACAACAACTAAGAACTCTTTCTCAGTCACAGTATAGTTTAACTCAGTGGGAGTCAAATTTTTACTGGTGTAGTAAATGGCATAAGGAACTAAATCCTTTTGACCCAACATAGCTCCTAGAGCTGTATTTGAAGCATCTGTAGAAATATGGAAAGGAAGTTTCCAATTTGGCCCTCTCAAAATGGGTGCTTCAGATATTCTTGTTTTCAAAGTTTCAAATGCAGATTGACAATCAGGATCCCATTTGAATTCACAGTCTTTTGTAAGTAATTTGAAGAGTGGAGATGCTATTTTGGTGAAGTTTTAAATAAATATTCTATAGTATCCAGTAAATCCAAGAAAACTTCTAACATCTTTTTGACAATTTGGAATAGGCAACTTGGAGATGACCTCAACTTTTGATCTATCAACTTTAATCCCATCTCCTGAAATATGATGTCCTAAAACAATCCCTTCAGTAAACATCATAAAGCATTTTTCATGACTTAATGATAGGTTTGTTTCTTTACATCTTATAAGGACTTTTTCCAAATTCTCTAATGCATCTTCAAACGAATTACCATAAACTGTAAAATCATCCATATAAACCTCTACACAATCATGGATTAGATCGGAAAAGATTCCTAGTACTGCCCTTTGAAATGTTGTGGGTGCATTACATAACCCAAAAGGAAGTACTCGGTAAGCAAAATTTCCCCAAGGATAGGTAAATGTGGTCTTGTCCTGATCTTCAGGTGCTACCTGAATTTGATTGTAACCACTAAAACCATCCAAAAATGAAAAATACTTTTTGCCTGCTAAAGTATCTAATACCTGATCGATAAAGGGTAAAGGAAAGTGATCCTTCAAAGTTTCTTTGTTCAATTCCTTGTAATCAATGCAAACTCTCCATTTACCATTCCTTTTAGGTACTATAACCAAAGGAGAAACCCATCGGCTATCTGAAATTGGATAAATGAAGTTTACATTAAGTAACGTTTGGAGATCTTCTTTCACTATCTCCCTAAGGTTTGGATTCATCCTTCTCTGAGGTTGTCTGATTGGTCTACTATTTTCCTCAATGTAGATGTGGTGAATGCAAGTCTTAGGGTCAATACCTTTCATATCGGTATACTCCCATGCAAATGCAGTAGAATGTTTTTGCAAGATTTTCGTTAGCTCTTCCTGTTGTGATCTTTCCAAGTTTTTGTTGATATTCAATGTTTTACCTGGAAAGATCTCAATGGCAGAACTACCAAACTCTTCCATAGAGAAAAGAGACATTTGTATAGATGATAGATACTCAATGTCAGAATCTAACTAAAATTGTGTGTGGTCATATTCTGAGGATGTTTCAAAATTTTCTAATGTGTTTAGAATTTGACAATCTTCACTAACTTCAGAAATGGTAAAGACAGGTTGTATAGTATCTTCATCATCAATCCACTCATTATCTCCTATTTCTGTAATTGCTTTTGCTGGAGGATATAGATTGAATTTCTTTGTCAAATTACCATCAGAAATATACATATCCCCGGACCTACCACTGATAAAAGCATCAACTGTGGCTAGCCAAGGTCTTCCTAAGATGAGAGGATGTCCTCCTAAATTACTCTTGGGAGTTAAAATCATGAAATCCACTGGATATTCCCAAGAGTCTAAGGAGACTGAAATGTCTTCTAATACACCATCTGGTTTAATAACTGATCTATCTGCAAGTTGCAGTAAAGTAGGTGTAAAGAGAAGATTAGGAAGTTTCACCTGTTCCATAGTCTATCTACTCATAATGTTGATAGCAACCCCTAAATCAATCAAAGTATTTGTAATTTCTACCCCATTGATATGTGTTTTGACAATTGGACTACCGAGATCTACATACTTCTGCATAGTAATTTTTCCCATCATGATATCTGCAATTTTCCCTATCAGGTTGATTCTTCTTGTGTCTCTAGGTTTCCTTCCTAGTCTTTTAAAACTCAACTCCTTTATTGTTTTTGCTAGAATAGGAATCTCTTTAATGGCTTGTAACAAGGGAATCTTGATACAGACATTCTTCAATTCATCTAGAAAATCATAGTCAGGCAACAAGATTTGATTTTCTACCCCTTTGTCAATTTGTAATCTTTCAGGAAAAGGGGGTATGGATGAAGATGCAGGTTGCTCAACTATAGGATTTGTGGGGGTTAGATCTTTTTCTTTTTCTTTCTGAGTGTTTGGGTTTTGAAGATATGCTTCAGAACCCTTATTGGCTTCAAGAGATTCTTCCTCAAAAATGCTTTGATTTTGGGCATCTATAGAAGGTTTATCTAGAACTCTACCAGATCTGAGTTGTACATCATTTAGAGGAACAATCATATAGGTAGGAAATTGTTGACCTTCTATCATGTAAGCATTTTGAGGGTTTTTATTATTGGGGTTTGGCAATGGCTGAGAAGGAAGTTGATTTGACTTCTGTTGGAATGGGAGCAAGAGTTGAGAATTTGGATTCTTTTGAGAAGGTTGTTGTTGTTGAAATGGCAATGATAATTGTGGATTTTGATTTGGAAGTTGTGGAGCTTGTTGATTTTGAAAAGATGGAGGATATTGATAAAATTGAGAAAATATCCCATAAGGATTTTGCATACCTTGTACCCATGATTGAAAAGGATTTTGAGGTTGGGACCAAGGTTGTTGCCAAGGATTCCAATTTGGTGGGGGTTGAAAATTCATAGAGTTGTTAAACACTTGATTTTGCTGCCCCTGCCAAGGTCTCCTTGCAACAGAACAGAGAGACTCAATTGTATTTGGATCTTCTTGAAAGACAGATTTGAGCCCAGGAATTGAAGGACAATCCTTGGTCTCATGATTCTCTGAACAAATTACACATGTTTCTACAACTTTTGCATCCAAGGGACATTCCCTTATAGCATGTTTCTTTCTACACTTTGGGCAAAACATGGCCAAAGCCTCAGCTTCTACTTTCTGCTTGTTGTGTATCTTAAGAGTGTCTAGTTGCTCACTAAGACTCCCTAAGGTATCAGTTTTGAATTCATCAAGCATGTTGCCAATCTCAGCCTTACTTACTGATCCAGTTGTAGATTTGTTTGCTCTGATGAGAGAAGGATCTCTAGGCCCTTTTTGAGTTTTAGATTTCCCCCTTGAGAGATGGACACACAGTTCTGCTATATCATGAAGTGGAAGTTGAGATATGTCTCCTTTTCCCATCATGTTCAAAATATCTATCCATTCATCTCAATTGGCTTTTAATAAAATGGCTTTCAAGGTTTCCTCATCTAAGTTACTCATTTTTGCTCTTTTCAGATTGTATTGAAATCTTTCAAGTAAATCCTCCAAGTTTTCATCTTCTTTTTGTAACATTTTGAATACCTCATCCTTGTGATTGGTGGGCATACAATAGTCCAGGTACCTATCCAAAAATGTTTGTTTCATATCATTCCAAGTCCTGATGGATTGAGTGAGTAATCCCATGAACCATTTCAAAGCCGCTCCTTTCAATGTTGAAGGAAACAGTTTGAGTTTTTGAGAGTCTTCCAGATAATCATAGGTTCGACACACGACCTCAAACTCAAATAGAAATGTTTCAGGATTCTCATTTCTTAACCCATGAAAGTTTGGGAGGATAGATGGTGAAATATTTTTCATTGTTGCTCGAGAATCCTCATCGACTATAGGAAATCCAAATGAGTTATCTCCATCCCTATTTCCCCCAATGTTACCTCTACCTCCTCCATTATTTCCTCCTCTTCCTCCTCTACCTCTACCTGTACCAAATCCGTTTACTCCTTCTTCTGTCATGGTAGTTTCCCTGAAGACTTCAGAGTCCTCTAGTTCCTCTACTAAGGGCGAACGAGGAGGAATTTATCCCTCTTCTTCCTCGGGTGATTCTACTTCTTCAATTACAATTTGTCTCGCCGTAGAAGGAAGGAAAGGATCTCTTCCTAATTTAGATTCGATGGATGGTGTGGGAGAGTCAACTACTGCCTCTTGAATTTCAAGAATCCTAGTGTTAACGGGAAAAGTTTCTATTTAGAACGACCCTGTCCCACTGAGGTGTGACAGTGACCTCAGAAACAAATAGGGAAAACTACTCTTGTATTCTCCTTTATGAACTATAAACGAAGAGGAATAGGATGAACCAACCTGTGTCTTGTGCTAGTCCTTTGATCCAATCTCTCTCCTCTTTGACAGCTTCCAGCTACCTGCTCCCTTACTTTCCCAGTTTCACCAAGTTCCTGTAAGATCACAGAAGAAAGAAACTACACAAAGACATGGATTTATGTTCATAAATAGCTTAGGATCAGATTTAAGCTAAACATACAAATATAACAAACATCAATGATCTACAAGCATGTAGGAGAAACTCAAATAGTTTTATTGATAAAACAAGAAGATCCAGGAGGAGTTACAACCGATGATTCCTGATCCAGCATCAACCTCCCAGCTTAGAATCCCCTCTTCACCTCCAACAAAGCATAAATCACCCAATACTCTGATATCTATCTCAAAACCAACAACAATTCTCTGCAATGTACAAAATTCTAGCCTTTGGATCTCTTGGTGAGGGATCCATATATAGATGTATGCAAAGAGGATGAGTCAGCTCATGAATTGATTAGTGGCCTCTCTCTGTCAATTCTTGCTTCCACTTGGAGACTGAGAGCCTCCTACTCATCACTGGTTGAATTCATTGAGGCAAGTGTCATTGGAGAAGATCCTGGAAGCTTCCATTGTCTCTCCACCTCGTGGAATGACTCTGCCACTTGTCATTTCCCGCTCAACGCACCCTGGTAGTGCATTCAAGTGCGTTGCAACGCACCTAGCCAGTGTATTTGGGTGCTTTGCAACACAGCTAGCTAGTGGAGCAGCTGAAATGATCCTGATTTGACTAGTTCTGAGCAGTTTCTGGTGGAGAACTTCTAGGAGAAGCTGTAATTTGTTGACCTTGTTTCTTTAGGAGCTGGAACAACACCTTTAGGGACTTAGGATCCCTTGGTTTATGGACATTTCATGCTTAGAGCTGTAAGGCACAAAAATGTCTATAACACCTAGGGCTAGGAGTGTAGGTTGGAGATGATGGAGGTGTCTCTTGTCTATTCCTTGAAGTAGATGGAGTTGTAAAAATTGAACTCTTGGCTCTAGCTAAAAACCTTCCCCTAGAATCTCTTGCTCAATGCATGTCATTTTTTTTTATTTTTCTTCAAGTCGGGCTAATAATTCTCTTTCTGATCTTCCAGGTCACTCTAGGTGCAAGAAGAGAGCATACTCAAGAAACTATTAAACCAATAACTTTCTCTTTCTGATCCTCCAGATCACACTAAGTGCAAGAGGAGAGCATACTTTGAGAGGTTATCAATTTTCCTTGAAATTTTCTTGTTTTTTTTTTAATAAATTGGCTACCTAATTTCACTTCCCCGGCAACGACGCCAAAATGTTTGGTCAATTTAGTGTATTCTAAATTGCTATTTAAAATGTCAATCCGGGGTTCGTAAACTGACGAAGTGAAGTGTACTATATGTACTAGATAACCATTTCCTTAGTCTTTTGTCGTTTTTGAGTTTTTTTTGGTTGTTTATGGATTTATCTTTCCCTAATGTGTGATGGCGAAAATGAAAGTTAAGTATGAAATATGGATGGATGGTGATGGTGATTTCTACAGTGATTTTTTCAAAACTTAAAAAGTGCTCAAAAAGAAAGCTTTAAAACAACTGTAATGAAATCAATTCTTAAGAAAAACAGTGAACTAATGACAATGGCCCAGTATCCTTGCTGCTAAATAAAAACAAAGTAAAAACTAAACTTAAAGAAACTCAAAGCAAAGCAACTAATTCACACTACTTTAACTCTTCTGATCCTTAACCCTTCAGCTCAATCTACCTTGTGGGAAGCAATAATGAATAAGTTTAAGCAATATGATAACTAAATCACACTACAATAAGTAATATTCTGATTTCTTACTAATAGAGTCACTTGACTATAGAAAGAAACCATAAACTGATGAGTAGTATGATGTCTAAATAACAGAAAAATAAATAAGCAAATCACAACTTGAGAAAAGGACAGTGCTGGAATTAAACTTCAGAAAATGAAAGTTAGCAGGAAGGACAAGATGATCTCGTATGCCAATAGTTATCAAAAAGATGAAAATTTTCCCGGGCTGCCTAAGAAAACCTGCAGAAAAAAATTGATCCGCTGACAACTACAAGAAAGCAGAAGTGAAAATATAAATAACAGTAAATTAAGAAGCATCAAAACAACGTGTTATTTACAGGCTAATGATTATGAAAACAGAAACGTAAGGAAATCAAATAACAACTATACAGGGCTTTAGTGCGCAGGGGCCCTCTGCCACCTCAGCCAGTCAAGGAACAGTCATAAGAACGAGCTCAGAAAAGTAGTCTTCTCATGTATTGAAGCAGCAACATATATAAAACAAAGTACAGTGGGGTGATAACAACAACAGTTCAGAAATTACATATTAAAAAGCTTCTACACAGCGTTCATCAACGCGTTATTTATAATGAAAAAAGTGTTGAAACTAACTAACTGAATCCTACGCTATTAACTGTGTTTCCAAAGACACGTAGATCTCCTCAACCGAGATCTAGCGTAACTGTCATCATGTCTATTAAATCTTCGGAGTGGTAGCTGTTGGATTCAGGTTACGGGGATGATCTCCAGGTGTGCCAGTGTCTTCATGGGCTGAGGAATGTGCCACGTAAATGTTCACGTGCTCAAAAGAGAGATGTGCCACCGCTGAATTCCTTGGTTGGCTTTGCCTTTGACCCTTGTTGATCGTGACCTTCCATGGATGATTTGGCTGATTTGAAGGGACACGTTCCATGTACCCGTCACCTGTAGCTTGCCCATGTGGCTCGTTTCTTCATAGGACACCTGTAGCACAGCTTTTAACAAAATAGCTGCGGAATCCTGTGCTGGCTGCGGAAACCTGTGTTGTCAGTTTCCGCAGCTGCATGAACAAAAAACTAAACCAAACAACAGTCATAAGCATAGTCAGAAAACCATGTAAAAAGCTCTTTTTAGACTATAATGCAATGATTTAACTGCTGGGTGGATGAAGTAAGTGGAAAAAGAAGGCTGAGAGGGTGTATAGGAAGGTGCAGGTTTGAGGCTCAACACTGGACACATCAGAGATTGCAGAATAGCTCACCAAGGACCAAGTTCAGAAAATGGAGGAACTCAACGCAATGGGGACCATTGCTTCCTAAGGGGGGAGGAATGATCTAGGTGGATGTTGGTGGCAACCCACCTATCCCACTTGGACCCCCATAACTATCTCTTTCAACTTTTCAGTTTCCTTAATTGTAGCACAATTTACAATTTTTGGCAGTTTTTCAGGTCCTGAACTTCTGAAGCCATTTTAAGGTCCTAAACGACATTTTTTTTTGGGAAAACTAGGAGCAACATGGGTCCATGGACTGATGTTTCTCTTCCTAAAGTTGTAGTTCTCATATATATCTTTCTAAAGAGATATTGTGCGCATCAAATGGAGATTGAATGCCAAATTTACGACCTCAATAAGTTGGTGTACCAATTTACCCAAATGGGGCCCACAGTTTGACGTTTCATCTTCTAGAGTTAGGTTTTTGGATGTTTAGTGTTTTCCATTGTTTCTTAACAATAAATAGGCCTTCGAGCCTCATTGCAACACAGTTCAGAGGCATGTAGCCACCACATCTCTTCTCAGAGATAAGCTACCATCGCCCTAGCTGGTTTATTTCAATTTCTGTTTGTAAGCATATTTCAGTATTTTACAGTAATGAAATGAAGTATTGTTTCTGCTGCATCTTTGTATTTATGGTTATCTCTGTAATTTGTTGTGTTCTTGTTTAAATCTGAATCACATAAGGCTGCTGATATTGGAAATTGCATGACCCAAACAGACCAATGGGATTTTAGACCTTTTGGTACTGGACATTGCTTCATCCAGCAGGACCAGCAGGGTTTTGAAGAGCACCAGAAGAAGGCTGGTTCATCCCAACCATGTGAGGTTGTGAGCTACTCACATTGGTTATGCCTGACACCATAGAAACATTCAGATTATGCCCCCAAGTGGTGGTACAAATTGTCCACTTATGGGAGGGGTCGAAGAAATGACAACAACATGAATTGAGACCGTCAGTTGAACCGGACGGGTTACTTGGATGGATGAGACAAGAGGGTTTGGAATGGTGGGTTGCACTGGGACTAAGGTAACTACAGAAATTACTGGCTATTGGGAGGTCAGGTTCTAAATGAATGGACCTGTGGTAGGCATATCGCTAGACGCCCAAACAAGGTTGCAATAAAGTGATGAGGCATTAGGTGTACCTGAGACCAACTATGATAAAGTCACATAATTAGGTGGAAAATCCTAATACACACTGATGGGAATGCTCCCTATGTAGGGGAAACCTTCAGGAGGAAATTGATTCTCTTCCTCTTCAACAGTGTGTGGAGTAGAAACTGTCGATTGATCCGGAGAGGTAACTTGAGCTTCGCCTTCTGTTTCCATAGGTGGAAACGAGCAACGACAAATGACCGAAGATGTACGAGGGGATAATTCCAAAGGAAAACTCAGCTGATTGTATAAACTATACGGATGTTGCGGTGATATCACAACAAGGTCGAACAAAGGATTCAGAGGATATATAACCAGTCCAAGCTGACCTTCAGTAGTCGATGAACTCTCACGAGTTTGGACGGGATTGTCCAGAGATTCTGGGCCAATATCAGAAGGTGACTCAGTATCTGAAGGAGGTGGAGGACAAGATGACAAAGTTTGAATTCTCAGAACAATTATGATTTCAACACCTTGGTCCTCAAGTGGTTGTGGTAATTCAGGATATGGCTCCTTTGACAAACTTTTAGAGGGAGGAGAGGAAGAGGAATTAGGTGAACTAGATGGTTCAACCATGATTCCTTTGTCTCAAGTATCAACAAAAGAGAGTAAATTTCAAGGCTTTAAAATGTACTTTAAGGAATACTCACGATTTGGTCTAGAAACAACTAATAGGATGTTATAAGATCGCGGGCAACAACTTATTAAGACGCATAAATAAACTAGTGCTCTTTCATGTTTTAAGAGTCGAGAAAGAAGAAAAGATGACTCTGTCACTTTCGATTGGAAATGAGATCGAAAGGACAAGCGCTTGAATGCTCTTTTAATTTTAATGAGTCAAAAATATCAAATGAGTACTCTGGATGATCTAGTTAAAAAGGATTACCAGGCAATCGTGAACTGCAGAATACCTCCCGGTGAACCGAGAAGTATGGGCAGGCAATCTCCTCGAATGCTATGTTCGGTGTATCACATTTGCAAGGAGGCAGACTTGGTTTCCTATGGATAAAGGATTGCAGCCTATAGGGGTCTCCCTTTATATAATCGACGGTACGAGGAGCACAAGTCCATAATAGCATTGTCTAGTGCCAAAGCTAATGAAAGATGCTAGGTTTAAAGACACCAAAACACATCTCTAGCCTAGACCTTCCAGATGTGATCATTAGGTTTCAAATGTGCCTTAGGCTAATTGAGTTCATTTTAAAGTTTATCTTGAATTATGTCTTGGTTTTCAGGCCTTAGTGATGTGACTCGAAAATTCCTATATGCAACTAAATGAGACAAGAATCTTTCAATTCGATGAATCATCTACACTAGAGAGGGTAGAAAACACAATCAAATGCAAACAACCAAGCAACTGAAAGCAAAAATGATCTTTTCACTACTTTACTTTTTGAAAATAAACTAATGAAAAAACTCTTTCCAATTCCTAGTTTCCTAACAAGTGCACTCCAAACAATCCTTTCAAAAGTAAAGAGAATTCTTTTTTCTTTTCAAATGAAAATGCAACCCTAGTCTTCAATGATGCTAACTAACATAACATATTGATGCAACAAACTAGAATTATATGCTTTTCATGAAACAACAAAACGAAACTTTCATCAAATATTTCAATGAAATTTTTTTCGAGACAATCAATCCTCAAGCAAATGAAAAGGCACAAAAGAGAATCTTTTTCAAACTAATGAAGCAATGACTCTACCAAAAGTAAGACAAGCAATGTGAATTGTGCCGGAAAAGAGATGTTTAAACAAGCAAACAAAATTTTTTCAAACTTGTGTGATGGAGACCAAAGCAGTAAGAAGACTATAAACGAAATGTAAAGAGTAAATTCACAAATAGCTTGACTCATTGTGTTCACAATCAACTGAATGGATGAAAAACTAGATTCCCTAGGGTTACAAACCATCCATGGACTTAATAAATCATGTAAAAAGAAGGCAAATCAACAATAAAATAAACCAAGTCAAAATGCAGCTTTCTAGTCAAGGAGAAAACACTCTAAACGAGTTACAAGGCAGAAATCAAGAGAGCAAGGCACTGTTGGAAATAATACTGAGAGGGGGGTGAATCAGTATTATCAGATCAATAATTTTATTTCCCAAACAGATTTATATACGCTACTTCAATGAAGTGAACTAGCATGTATATGCGATTGTGCTTAAATAAACCAATGTATATGTAGAGAACTTGTGATTTATACAATTTATCATGTGTTGAGCTTAAACCAATATATCAGAGATTTATTGGATAGTGTAGTAAAAGCAGAATAAAGCATCACACATAAGCAACATACATGAACACCAAGATTTAATGTGGAAACCCAATGTGGGTAAAACCCACCTGCTGTTGTTGTCTCCATCTTCTTTTAATAATAAGAAAATTTGTTTACAATCTTGCACTAGTGTAGACTCATACTACTACGCAGTTTTCTACCTGCAGAAGGCTACAACCTTCTCTCATTCTCCAGATTCTATTGGTATTGAGCTACAACCCCCTAGCTCTTGTACTAGCCAATATCTTTAATAGTACGTATGTACCAGCCTACAGAAAACTCCACTCTTCCACCAGGGACCATGTTTCATAAATTTTGAGATTGGATACTCCTGGATCACAACAAAACAAACTGAAAGGCACATTTCATCTAATTTTCACATGGACCCATCAAAGCTTTTAAGCTTAAACTACATCAACCAATATTCAGTTGATCTAAACAATCAAATCACTGACACCAGAACATTGTGCTGAACCTAGAACCCTGCATCATCATTCAGAATGAGCTGTAACCTCAAAAATCATGCATTAGAGTGTATACGCTACTTAGATGAACCCAACCTGCATGTACACGCTACTTCTGTGAATTAAACTTGCGTATACCTTCAAAACTACTGCAAACATAAACTTTTGAATCAAGTCTGTACCAACCATCAATATACTGAATATCTACATAGCTTTACATAGGTAGGGACAGAGATCACTTCTTATCACTTAATCAATCAATCAAATTCCAACCTCCTTATGCAATTAGTTTAACATTTAGATCTAAGAAGACTTCATTGACAGACAACATTAAAACAACAGAATTTGATCAAATAGATCAGTTAGATCTAAAAATAAGCTTTTCTTTTGTATACACTACTTGAACGAACCGAACCTACATGTACATGCTCTTTGGCCGAGACGAACCTACGTACAGATCTACAAATATTGACTCAGAAATTTGCTGCAATTCTAGACTTCAGACAAACCTAGATCATGATAGATAACAAATAGAACTAGCGCAAAACATCAGATCTAGTCTCAACCAATATCCTATCATTCAAGAATAAGTCATTTCAAGTCTCACGATTCCTGATCCAATATTGAACTCAAGGTGCACATGAATATTTCAGATCCATTCCCAAACACAACCTTGCAACATAAAATATACTTCAGATAGAAGTATTCCTTAGAATCTTATTACTTGCCACTGGCCAAATGATCTTCTCTTCCTTATATACTCTTAGGCCTTTCTCAATACCTTGGACCAAAACCACTTAGGACCAATACCTTGGACCAAATACCTAGGGTCAATAGCTTGGACCAAATACCTTGGATCAATACCTTGGATCAAAATACCTTGGACCAAAAACTTGGTTTTCCAACATGTACGTGCTTTTCCTCCTGTGAAAGTGCGTGTATACGTTATACGCTACTTTTATTCTGTTAACTCGGGTTTATATGCTTCTTGGAAAAGGTGAACCAGCGTATACCTCTCTTTCTTCATTCTTTGGAGTCTGATCTGTAATCCTTTGCTGTTGACCTGCTATACCGTGAACTGTCATTTGAGTGAGTTTCCACCAAGGACAACACCTGTATCATAATGCCAAAAATATCCCCCTTTGAACTTGATGGAAACAACAACACCAAGACACTCTCCCCCTTTGACATCAAGGGCAAATGACAGACCAAGATGTTCTCTCCCTATGACATACATTATGTTGCCCGTATTCCCCTTGAGTACATGCTGAATTCTCTGATTGAGCTCCCCTTTGTACATGCTGAGATGCACTGAAACCGTCCATGCTCCCCCTGAGCACATGCAGAGTCTGCAAAAATATTCTCCAAAAAACAACATGACTCTATAACTCAACTATGTGCATATGACCTTCCTATCACCAAAGACTCATACATACATCCATCTCCCAACCAAGTGGGGATATACCAAATTTGACTCGTCCACCCAACCAAGTGGGGATATAAAAATTGTTTATACATGATAGAAATAATAAATATTACATCATCCATCCCATGCAAAGTGGGGATACAAATTACATCATTTGTCTAGGAGGACTCATTCAAATGTATGAGAAGACTCAGCAACAAAAGGTATAAATATTTGAAGCCATACCTAGACTCAACAACCATAATGTCAACAATGTTGAATGTACATGAAGGCTAATGCTCCCCCTGAACCTGTGCTACCTGTGCATTGTTAACAAGTCAATGATCAAAGCATCTCTGTTAATCAGATAAAAAATAATGAACAAAGCATATCCATAGATAGTAATCATCAACATCAGTTAGAGCACCCATATCAGAGCCTGCACTACTGTTTTTCCAGTTTGAAAAACATACATCCTCCTTGACCCACTAAAACACGCGTATAATAACCTTTCTTTGAAAAAGTTGGATTTAACAGCAGGATGATGCATCAACTACTCCCAAGTTTTTTCTGAGATATTCAAACGTTTCTCTGGGCAATGATTCAGTGAATATATCAGCAACCTATTCTTTGGAGGGAACATACTCCAATTCGACCTTTTGTTCAAGCACTTGTTCACGTGGAAAATGGTACTTGATGGGTATGTGCTTGGTCTTGGAGTGCATGACTGGATTCTTTGAAATACTGATGGCACTTGTATTATCACATAGAATGGAGATAGGTGGAGTACATGTGATATGAATGTCTTGCAAAGTTTACAACATCCAAAGTAGTTGTGTGCAGCAAGATGCAGTAGCCACATATTTTGCTTCAGCTATAGATAAAGCAATTGAACTTTGTTTCTTGTTGAACCAAGACACTAATATGGAACCCATATAGAATGCACCACCATTAGTGCTTTTTTTATCATCAACACTTCCTGCCCAATCTGCATTTATATATGCATGAAGAGTAAGATCTCTATCTCTAGGATACCATAAACCAAAGTCCTAAGTTCCTTGAAGATATTTGAAAATTCTTTTGACCGCCTGAAGGTGTGATTCCTTTGGATTTTCTTGGAATCTTCCAACTATTCCTACTGCATGCATGATGTCAGGTTGGGTACCTATTAGATAAAGTAGACTGCCAATCATGGATTTGTAAGTTGGTTGATGTACTGCTGCTGATTCATCATTTGAGCTGAGACTGCATCCTGTTACCATTGGGGTACATATAGGTTTAGAATCTTCCATTTTGTACCTTTTCAAAGATCTGTTTGAGATATTTGGTTTGTGACATAAAAATACCATCTTTAGTTTGTTGAACTTGTAGACCAAGAAAATAAGTAAGTTCACCAAGAAAGGAAATTTCAAATTTATGCTGCATTACTGAAGCAAAATTTTGACTCATGGATTCTTCATTGCTACCAAAAATGTTATCATAAACATAAACAATAATAATTAGAAATTTATTAGTTTCAATATTTGTATATAGATTGCTATCTGAAGAACCTTTTGTAAAACCTTTTTGGTGTAGATATTTGTCAAGGCGGTAATACCAGGCCCTTGGAGCCTGTTTTAGACCATAGAGAGCCTTTTTTGAGTCTACATGCAAGTTTTGCATCTTTTCCAAGAATGAAACCTTCTGGTTGTTCAATATAAACTTCTTCTTCTAAATCTCCATTAAGGAAGGCTAATTTTACATCCATTTGGTATACTTTGAATTTCTAAAAGCTAGAAAGAGCAAGAAAAATCCTTATGGCTTCAAGTCTGGAAACCGGTGCAAAGGTTTCTTCAAAATCTATACCTTCTTGTTGAGCATACCCTTTACAAACAAGTCTGGCCTTATTTCTAATGACTTCTCCATTTTCATTCAGCTTGTTTTTGAATATCCATTTAGTTCCTATAATATTTCTATTATGAGGTCTAGGAACTAATTCCCAAGTATCATTCTCTTCAATTTTCTAAGGTTCTTCATCCATGGCCTTGACCCAACATTCATCTTTGCATGCTTCATTTACATTTTGAGGTTCGGTGGAGGATTGTAATGCTAGATAGCTTGAGGTCCCTATAATAGTTCTTCTTGTCTGTACACCTACCTCTTTTTCCCCTAAAATTTGAGTTTTTGGATGATTTTTCTGAACATACCTGGACAAATTCTTTTCTTCTACCATTATCTCTGGTGCTTCATTCATTTCTTCTTCGATATAATTTTGATTTGATGTGGGAAAATAATCCCCATGTTCTTCATTATCATAATCTTCTGTTGATTTTATCTGTTTTGGATTTTTGCTTGCTTCATCAACTACAACATCAATGCTTTCAACAATTTTCCCATGTCTTTTATTATAACATTTATATCCTTTACCTCTGGAAGAATAACCAAGAAGAATACCTTCATCTTCTCTGGGTTCAAACTTACCAAGTTTTTCATCGGTCCTTTTGATAAAACATTCGCTTCCAAAAACTTTAAAGTATTTTATAGTAGGAGTCTTGATATACCAAAGTTCATATCGAGTTTGAGTGCAATTTACCCAAACATTTTCTTTGTTGATAATAGTTACCACAACGAATGCAGCTTCACCCAAGAAGGTTGCAGGAGTTCCAGATTCATCTAGCATAGCTCGATCCATTTATTGGACTGTTCTGTTCATTCTTTCTACCACACCATTTTGTTGAGGAGTCCTTGCAGTGGAGAATTGCCTTTTTATTCCATGTTGTTCACAAAAGTCAAAGAATTCATCCGATGTGAATTCCCCTCCTCGATCAAATCTGAGGATTTTTATTTTTTGATATGGTTCATTTTCAACAAGCTTTGAAGGCTTGGAACTTTTAAAATGCTTCATCTTTATGTTTTAGAAGACCTATCCAACACATTCTGGAAAAATCATCAATGAACAAAATAAAGTATTCTTCTCCACAAAGTGACTTTTTCCTTGATGGTCCACATAAACCAGTATGGACAAGTTCAAGAGGCTTACTAGCTGACCCTTCTTTTTCCATGAAGTGGACTTTGGTTTGCTTACCGATTTGACATGGTTTGCATATTGTACTTTCTAGGATGCTGATATCTGGAAGATCACGAACAACCTTGAGTCTACATGCTTTTATTATTTGAGAAAAGCTTAGATGTCCCAATCTTCTATGCCACAGCTAGTTTTCATCATTTTTGCTTAGACAACACCGTTGTTGTCCTCCCTTGAGTATGTATAAGTTGTTTTGAGTTCTTGCACCTTTGATCACAGTCTCTCCTATATCAAGCTCATGTACAACACATCCGTTTGATTGAAACACCACTTCATTTCCTTGATCACACATTTGACTGACACTCAACAAGTTATGCTTTAAACCATCTACATACTTAACATTTCCAGCTTTAACCTTTTCTTTGAAGAAAACAGAGCCTTTACCTTTTATGGCAGCATGACTGTCATTTCCAAATGAGTCATTCTTTTCCTTTTCTAAGGCATTATATGAGTAAAGTTTTTCTTTGTCACCTGTCATGTGTTTTGAGCATACATTGTTGATGTACCACTGATTTTCTTATCCTTCTATATACAAGGTTATACCACATCTTTCTGTTTGAGATTCTTTCCTTCTCCATATCTTGGGATTTAATGGCGTTTGCTCCTTTTGGGATGTTTGCTGAAATTTTCTCTTGCATTCATATTCTTCGTGACCAAAGTTGTTACAGATTGAGGATTCTATTTCATTTTCAAGAGGAGAAAAGTTATTATAGGAACTTCTCTTGACCCCTGCTACATTCCTTTGATTTTGTGCTTCTCTAGTCATGATGGTTTTGTAAGCAATGCATTGAACAACTTTGTGACCAAAATTATGACATGAAAAACATTGCCCATTAAAGAATTTCGTGTGACTATCGAATCTATTCACATGGTGATTGTAGTTTCTATTGATATTCATCTTTGGAGAAAAATGAGTATGATTTGCTTGAGGTTGGTTGTGGCTTCTATTCATCCTTGGAGTAAATTGAGCATGATTTAATTGGTGATTTGCTTTATTCCTTTGCTTACGATTGTCGTATTGTTCACTGGTCTTTGCTGCATCAAGATAGCTTTTGGAGGAGTTTGATAGCTTATGTGATTGAGATGCTTCTTCAATATATCCAAGACTTGTCTTTATCAGAGGAGAAAGCTGAACTCTGATAATTTCATTTAAAGTTTCTGATCCTTTAACAAATATAATATTGAGAGATTTCATTTTCTCAAGATCCTTTCTTAGACCCATAATTTCACATTCTAGTTTTTCATTGTGCTTTTCCTTTTCAGCAAGTTGGTATGTCAAGGTATCTATAATCATATTCTTTTCTTCCAAATAGATTTTGAGTTTAGATATTTCTTCATGAAGGTCTTCCTCTTCTAAAGCATCCCAAAAATTATCATCATCATAAGCCATGAGAAGTCTATAATCTTGTCCAGTTTCATCTTCATCACTATTAGATAAACCATCGCTATCTTCATGAGTATAGTAACTCCCTTTATTCACAACATGTTTTCTATTCCCTTTTGCATATTCCTTTCCTTTTTCATATTTATCTTTATGAGGACATCTGGTAGCATAATGACCGACTCTGCCACAAGCAAATCATTTGAAGGGTAGCTTGCCTCTAAACCTTCCAGAACCCTGTTGAAGCTTCTTGACAAATTTTACCTCATCTTCTTCTTCATAAATATGTCGTGATTCATTGTGTTCTTCCTTTCCTTTTGATGAAGCTTTAAATGCAACTTCTCTCTCATCTGATGGTCCTCCTTTTCTCATCTCGAAGGCAATTATGATCCCGTGAAGCTATGTAATAGTGATATTCTGTCATATATGGCAAACACTTTGGATTCAAATTTAGCAGACAAGGATCTCAAAACTTTCTCAACTAAGGTAACTTCCTTTATTTCTTCAACCAGATTCTTCATACAATTATCAACCTCATTTATATGTAAGAAGAAACTAGCTATACTTTCATCACTATGCATCTTACGAGTTTCATACTGAATTTTGAGATTTTGAAGCTTAGTACGTTTTACCTGAGAGTCTCCTTCATAGCTCAAAACGATTATGTCCCATATTTCTTTGGTTTATTTGAGCCGCATGACTTTGAAAAACTCTGATTGTGACAGACTTCCCAATAAAGTATTGATAGATTTGGCATTGGTTTCATATTGATTTTTACCTGCCGTATCTGTAGGAATTGTTGGGTAGCAAAAGCCCTGCGGAACGAGTAGGGGGTGCGAAGCCCAGAATTTTGGGTAATATTAGGGTAAAAGACTCCACGGGAAGTGCAGAGTGTGAACTATAGTAGGTTGAGTCAAAAGGTAGTCTGCTCGAAAATAATGTAAAGAAATAGTAATAGAGTCGGCCCATGGAGGGATTGTGGGCCAAGGAAAAGTATAAATAGAGCGAGGCTCTATGAGGGAAAGGCAGTTCAGTTTTGAGTTTTTAGTCCTAACATGTAATGGGTGAATATTCTGAGAGCAATTGAAAGTCCAAGTCGAGGGAGTAGGGTAGAAGGTAGAGGCTCTGGAGCTGTGTGTGCAGAGGCCTAGAAAGTCCGCAACTGTGTGTGAGGACCCCTACAGCTGAGTTGGCAGGGTGGATCTGGATCTATTGTTGAAGATTGATAATAAAGATAAGTTTCTTCTGAATTTTGTGTTAATTACGATTTTACTCTTTTATGATAAATGAACTATTATGATCTCAACATTTGCTACTATTGAATACATGTGAACTGGTTTAATCTTGATGCACGAAGTAACCAAAAGTAATAAATGTTTGCTTAAAGACCATTTTAACTAGATCAAACTAGTAATAAGTGATTCAATCTGTAATAAGAGCGCTAAGCATATTCCAATCTGTGCGGATTTGGCGCAGCATGAGACTACAGAACAACGCGCGAGCCCCAAAGCACATCCAAGACATCCCCAAGGTGCTGAAACCTGGTTCCAACACCCTCTCCTGCTCCCTCAGGTGAGACCTCAGTCCACACTTCATGGGCTATTACCGAAAGGGCCGGTAGCTGCGGGATTTGTTTGGCTAAATAATTCTTCCGAACCTGGGTCAAGCCCATATAAGCCAAAAAATGGTTCTGTTGCCGGGACTGGGATCTGCCTAAGGGGTGTCTAATGTGGGAAGACTGGAATCCTACAAAGAAAGAGCTCGAATATTGGTGGGATCTGAAGCTCCACGAGTTCACGGTTCAGGAAAACAGGAACTCGCGGATATCAGAGGAATAGTGGTTGGATCGATATATCCTCACGGACATACATGAGATCTTCTTTGTAACATTCCCAATAGAATTGTATGAGTGGATCTCAAAGTTAGCTGATAGCGTGGGAAGGTGTAGATTAGAATTGGTGCGTAGACTTAAGAAGCCACTAAAGACAAACTCGCACGCGTTGTCGATCACTGGGTAGATCAAATCATTGGGGGATTATCACTGAATTCACAATAGATACCGCTGGAAGCTATAATGAAGCGGAAAGGAAATTTCTCCAAGGACCATGGGGTCGGTAAATCAAGTCATTAAATAGTTGGATTAATATGTTGTTGTGTGAAAAACAGATTATGTGCATACATTAATGTCTGGGGTAACACAAAGTGGAAGAGGGTACTGAGGAATTGGAGGAGCAGGGAATAGTCCTCTGATTTCTATCTCACAGGAAAGCAAGGAAGATCTCACTAGGTTCTCACGCAGAAGCACAATACGATTGATTATAGAACACCTTTCGCTGATACCACCTCCATCTATGCCATCACCCCCATCACCCACGTTGCGTCCGTCCACACCACCTCCTCCACCATCTCCTAGAATAGGGGTGGCAGTCACAGTCAAGTTAATGACCTTTCAAGGTATAGGGAATGAAGATCCAAGCTAATTCTGGTTTGTGATAAAGTCCGTCTAGGACGCGCAAGGTATAATGGATGAAAACATCAAAAAGGCTATACTGGTCAGTGCACTCTAGGACCGTGCACTGACATGGTACATAAAACACTCAACCAACCATCCGAATGAAGGACTAGCAGCTATACAGGATGCGCTTAATAAGGAGTTTGGTCGACCAAAGTGTGAGAACCAATTGATCATTGGGATCAAATAAATAGCAATGCTACTTGGTGAAACACCATGGGATCTGGACCAAAGATCATAGAGTACTATTCACGAGGCTAATATGGCGTTGACCGATGGACAACATTGTGCATGGTTTGTGGTGTCATTAACACCCCATCTTAGGATGGCTCTGTCACAATAGAAGATCCCAGCCCAGGCCGAGGCACTAGAGACAACAATGAGGTTATACACGATCCCGATACCAAACCCAAGGTTGGGAGTTCAGCAACTCCACGTGCAACTTCAGAACTTGAGTTTGGAAGGCCTGATGCCATTAAAAGTGGAAGTCCAGATAGGACCAAATGCCACGCCTGCGTTCTGGTGTGCAATTTGTGGGAAACATGCAACAGATAGCTGCCATCTATTACAGAAGTATACCCAGACCTCACAGCAGTTATATTGCAGTTTTTGTCGATCAGTAGGACACGATGAGCGAACATGCCAAAGTTATGACTTAATGATGGAATGGACCCTAGCCTACCAAGTACAGGCTGAAACATGGGGAGGATTTCAAGGACGAGGTCAAGGAAGAGGATGGGGACCTGGCCAAGGTCGCGGACAGATAACTTGTTATAATTGTGGTGAACAAGGACACTACGCTCGCGAGTGCACTAACCCAACTAGGATCTCATGTCCTTATTGCGAGTAGTCTGATCATGAATTGGTAGATTGTCCAACCTTGCTTGCCCAATTGAATGAGAAAGGGGTGCTTTAACCTTCACCAACCGAAAATGTCCAGACGATGCGTGCAGAACCGTGCGAAGAAGACACTAGTATAAATATGGTACAAAGGAGCAACACAACGATAGAAAGGAACAAATGTGGGGAACGAGGTGACCCACCTATGGGGAACCATACTATTGAACCAAAGCAGGGAAGGGCAGGGCCAAATGAAGATCAGCTGAGCTTCACGAAAGCCGCTACCTCAAGTGGGAAGGACCAAATGGAAGCCAAAATGGACCCCTACATGATCACCTCCTTTCTTAACGCATGCATGAAATTGCTGCGGAATCAGAAGGTTGTCCAAGGGTTAAAGGAGTTGATTACCAGAAGCGCCAAATTCAACAAACCCCGGGTGGTTTGGAGGATAGGACGACATGCTCTATGCACTAGACAGGAAATGAAAATGACAGCGCAGATAGGAGATTATGAAATGGATCAAGTCATCCTAGATTTAGGCTCAGATGCAAATATACTGCCTAAGCAAACTTGAGAGCGTATAGAAAATCCCGTACTACAATGGTCCCTAATTCAACTACAAATGGCCAACCAGCAAAAAATCTTACCAATGGGCCGATTGCAAGGGGTGACAGTGGATATCGATTTTGTAACAACCCAGACTGATTTCGAAGTCATAGAGCTTATCAATGATAGCAATCCTTGCCCTGCTTTGCTCAAGATTGATTGGGCCATTAACATGAAAGGAATCATCAACTTGAAAAGGCGCATGATGAATTTCGAAACAAAGTCACTTCGCGTAGTATTTCTGTTGGACCCAGTGGAAGGAGAGCACTACACAGAACCTGTCCGCGATAAGGAAAATAATGATGAACTGGATTACATTTATCAGATAAAGGTGCAGGAACCTTGATCAGATGCATTACAATGACAATAAAAGAACCTCATGGGAACTGTTAGAAAATTATATATTATGGAGAAATGGAACACATAAAATATTGCAGAAATATAAACACAGAAAACACATAAAACAAGAGACACAGATATATGTGGTTCACCCAGTTTGGGCTACGTCCACGGAGAAACAGCCAATCCTTATTTTATTATATTATCCAGCAAACTGAACAGATACAATCTACAGCAAATCCACTGTAACACACTCTTCGCTCTCAATCTCCTCTCTCTTCCTCACTCAGAATACAAATATACATAGACGCAATACAATTCCCTCATATATAGTGAGGGGTTTCCTTCTAGGGCAAAAAACCCTAAATTAAACATAACTTCTACCATCATATCATCCACCTAATGAACGACCCAGATTGACTAGAAATTACTAGACTTTTACAAGGCAATTTTACATCTATTTTTAGATTCGGAGGCGCTACCCGCGAACCCCCCCCCCCCCCCTGTCCACGTGGAGGGGTGTACAATCTTCTTGGGGTATACATCCGGCTGAAACCTTTGAATACAAAAGATAATAAGGCTCCACACCCAACAATCTCCCACTTGGAGACTGGTTATAACAACTCCACTACTGCTTCATTTGCTAGACAATGACTCCACTTTAGAACTGGTTGTTTCTCATCTTCTTCATCATACTTGAAGACCAATTAAAACTGAGCAGATTCTCAGTTTCTCCATGGTTACAACTTTTGTTAGCATATCTGCAGGATTCTGGCTAGTGTGTATCTTTTCCAGATTCAACTATCCATCTTCCAATGCTGACCATATGAAATGGTACTTGAGATGTATATGTTTAGTCTTGGAATGAAATGCAAAGTTCTTTGCAAGATGTATGGCACTCTGGCTGTCACTGTATAACCTACCCAACTCCTGCTTCTTACCCAATTCATCCAGAAACCTTTGTAACCAAATCATTTCTTTGCTAGCCTCTGTAGCAGCAACATACTCTGCTTTTGTTGTTGAAAGTGCAACAACACTTTGGATTTTTGAAACCCAACTGACAGTTGTTCCACCTACAGTAAATACATATCTTGTAGTTCTCCTCCTGTTATCTCTGTCACCTGCCATATCTGCATCAACATATCCTTGTAGAGCAATGTTTGAACCACCAAAGAATAATGCTTGATTTGTTGTACTTCTCAAATGCCTAAGAATCCACTTCACTGTCATCCAATGTTCTTTTCCTAGATTGTTCATGTACCTTCTTACAACTCCCACTGCATGTGCAATATCAGGCCTTGCGCAAACCATTGCATACATTAAGCTTCCAACTGTTGATGCATATGGAACTTTAGACATATGAGCCATTTCTTCCTTAGACTTAGGACACCCCTCCTTACTTAATTTGAAATGGCTGGCCAAAGGTATAGTAACTGGTTTTGCATTCTGCATATTAAACCTTTTCAACACCTTTTCTATGTACTCACTTTGAGACAATGTTAATTTGCAATTCTTCCTATCTTTGGTTATTCTCATACCAAGGATTTGTTTTGCAGCACCCAAATCCTTCATTGCAAATGAGTTTTCCAATTTCCTTTTGAGCGCATTTATATCCTGCATGTTAGAACCTGCAACAAGCATGTCATCTACATACAATAACAATATAATATAGCTGCCATCCTTTTTCCTTTTGAGATAACATAATGATTAGAGTGACACCTAGTATAACCTTGTTTAGACATAAACTTGTCAAATTTTAGATACCACTGCCTTGGAGCCTGTTTTAAGCAATACAAGCTCTTCTTCAACCCGGACACTAGTTTCTCCTTCCATTTTACCTCATATCCTTTTGGCTACTGCATATATATCTCTTCCTCCAAATCCCCATGGAGAAAGGTTGTCTTTACGTCTAACTGCTCAAGATGCAAATCTTCAGCTGCTACTAGACTTAGAATAGTTCTGATTGAAGTCATTTTCACAACAAGAGAAAATATATCATCAAAGTCTATTCCCTTTTTCTGTGCAAACCCTTTCACCACAAGTCTAGCTTTATACCTTTTTCTACCTCCATCTTCTTCCTTCAACTTGTAAACCCATTTATTCTACAATTTTGTTTTCCCTGTAGGCAACCTAACTAAGTCCCAAGTCTAGTTATGTGCTCAGGAGTCCTTCTCTTCTTTCATGGCTTGCTCCCACTTCTTCCTGGTTTCTACATGCACTGCTTCTTCATAACATTCTGGTTCACCAGAATCAGTCAACAATACAAAATATAATGAAGGAGAGTATCTTTCAAGGGGTCTACTTATCCTGGTAGATCTTCTAACACCACTTTCAGGTGTTTGAGGTGCTTGTTTGTGTTGTGGTTGTTGTTCTAGCTATTGATCATTATGATTTTTATGCACCATCATTTTTCCTGTGATATTGTCAAGCACTATGTATTCTTTGTTTTCTTTTTCCTATTTCTTTTCCTGTAACTGATTCTTATACAAGACCCTTTCATTGAATATTACATCTCTGCTCCTAATGATTCTGTGATTTTCATAATCATAAAAGCGATAACCAAAATCATTAACACCATATCCAATAAAGGTACACTTCTTTGATTTTTCCTCAAGCTTTGTTCTATTTTCTTTGTTAATGTGGACAAAGGCTTCAAAACCAAAAGTCTTTAAAAATGAGTAGTTTACCTTTTTACCTGTCCATGCCTCCTCTGGAATACCACCATCCAAGGAACTTGAAGGCCCTCGATTTACTAGATAAACGACAGTGTCTACAACATCTGCCCAAAATTGTAAAGGCAATCCTGCATGCAATCTCATTCACCTTGCACGCTCCATGATTGTCATGTTCATCCTTTCTAAAACACCATTTTCTTGTGGTGTTCTTGGAACTGTCTTCTCTTTGCGAATTCCATTCTCTGAACAATACCTATCAAACTCTTTTCTACAATATTCACCTCCATTATCTAATCTAAGACACTTCAAACTTATCCCTGTCTCATTTTCAACCAAAGCTTTCCATTTCTTGAAAGTATCAAATATATCAAATTTATTTCGAGTAAAATAAATCCAGGTTTTTCTGGTTGCATCATCAATAAAAGTAACATAATAACGAAAGCCACCAAGAGATGATACCTGAGCAAGTCCCCATACGTCTGTATGCACAAGCTCTAATTTTTCGCTCTTATTTTCTTTCTCAACTCTAAGGAATCTGAATCTCTTCTGTTTTCCATAAATGAAATTTTCACAGAGTTTTAAATCAACATGCTTCAAACCTAGCAACAAATTTCTTGAGTGAAGAATCTGCATCCCCTTCTCACTCATGTGCCCGAGCCTATGATGCCACAATGTCGTATCTTCTCTTGTAGAGGTTAAAGCATTAACAGAATTAGAAATACCATTGCATAAATACAATGTACCAACCTTTCCTCCTTTCGCTATTACCAGGGATCCTTTAATGACCTTCCAAGTTTTATCTGTGAAAGTAGTTACACAGCCTTCACCTCCCAACTGCCCCGTTGAAATCAGATTTTTCTTCAGATCTGGAACATGCCTTACCTCCTTCAATAGCCATTGATTTCCATTTTGTTGTTTTATAAAAACTATACCCATTCCAACGATTTTGCAGGGTTTATCATCACCTAATCGAACTTGTCCAAAATCTCCTTGAACATAATCATGAAAATGTTTCCTATCAAGTGTGCCATGGAATGAGGCCCCTGAATCTACCACCCAAGAATCAATAATATTTTCTAATGAAAGAACAAAGCATCTTGCAACACATCACCTGTTACATTCACTTCATGATTTTTTTCTTGTTGCGCGTCTCCTTCTTTTCCCTTCCAAGACTTGTAGTCTTTCTTCAGGTGTCCTCTTTTCCCACATTTCCAACATACTATCCCTGATCTGGACTTGGATCTGTCACACAGAATCAGTCAAAAGTGCGGACACAACCGACCTTCCTAGAAGTCTAAGACGTTCTAATGACAAACAAAACAAACTGGAGCTATCCTTCTCTAAACATACATTATGATATGAGAAATCAAGTGTTTCGTTCTTACCTTTGTCCAAACGCTGTTGTAGAAGTCCAAGCTTTGTTGATCTGGATGAGCTCCTCCTTTCCTCCAAAACCTGCAATCACCAACAGTCAAACAATTAAATAGCACCTGATTATAACATAAAACAAAGCATATTCAACATATAGACCAAGGAGTACATGAAATAACCCATAAACAACAAGTTATTGAGAAGAATGGACCAATTTGCATTAAAGGTAATCAAAAGGAACCATTACAACCTGAGCCTTGGTGTTGTACAAGCTCCTTCCAGGGTCCACAAGAGTCTTCCTCTACTTTGACAAAGCTCGCCCACTTCCAAATAGAACAAGCAAAGATGGCAATCTCTCCTCACAAGCTTCTAAATGGGAGTCCTAATTCCTGCAGCATTTACCCTTAGAAATGTATAGCTTTCAACCTCCCTCCTTCTGGCCCAATGCCTGTATTTATAGTGCTCAAGAGGAAGTTAATCAGGTCCACCATCAATGGGATAGTCCCCTCTTTGGATGGGATCACTCCCTTATTGATGGGATAAGTTCCTCTTTGGTAGGAGTGCATGAACCATCTGGAGGCACTCAATACACGTCAAACAACCTTCTAGAATGCTCTAGAAATGACCACAAGTAAGTTTTTGAAGATAAAACTTGCGCATTTTAACCTTTTCAGAGGGACGCACCTGCCCCTTTAGATACAGAGCGTCCTTGGACGCAGACCTTATGAACAATAGGTGCGTACCCGCAGGCAAGGTTTGAGAGAACCTGCGTACCCAGAGATAAACATATTTATAAAGACTTTCTCTCTTTCTTGGAGTTTGACATGGATAGCAGAGGCATAAGACTTGCTTAAGAGGGTAGTATGACTGTTGATAGAGCCATACCAACTGTAAATAGCCATGGTGACATTTTTTAGTGTAACAGATTGCCCCCTAAAGTGCGAAGCCTGGAATAGATTAGGGTTTTGTATTATCTAGGAAGGGTGAAGCGCTTTATCATTTCGAGGATTATCTCGTGGAGAACTTGGTCAGAACCTGCAATTTCCAACACAAAATACATGTATAAGATTATATCATCACTGAGGTAGGCATTCCCATACTCAGATTAAAACTTTAACTAACAGACTAACTACTCTGATACAAGAATGATCTTGCAGTACATCATAATCATAGACTTTTGTAGACACAGTATGGGCGCAGCCATCTGTTTGTGGTTAGTCTACTTAGATAATGAATACAAAACTCCTCGCAGCCTGGATGGTAAAGATTCGATCCAGGGTCTTCATTCCTACTTCTCGAATTGGTACGATTCTAGCCATGCGAATAAATGAGTCGATGTCGAACATGGTAGAAACCACTTGATTACCAGTCGATGATGTGAACTGTTAACAAGCGTGAGAGAGACCACCAGTAATGTCAATGGTTCTCAAAGTACCCAGTACAATCCATGAGATGTGAATGAATGAGTTGATGTCGAACATTTCACGGAATCCTTCAATCGAAAGTCAATGATGTAAACTGACGTCAAAGGCGAGAAACCTGCCATTGATGCATGCAGACTTCAAGGCACTGACGATTTCTAAGTCATCTCTCTAGATAATGTGCTGATGTCGATAGAAAGTGACCCGTTGCAGGCAAGCCCACAACACGAAATCATTGTTCAAGTTGAAGAAATGTTGCTGTAAGGACTGACTCAGGGATGGTCAAATGGATGACAAGTATTTTGCAGATGAAAGTTTTGTTTGCAGACCTCTTGAACACATAACGACACGACAGATGGTTTGGTGCTAAATAACTCAAAGTTAATCCCCAGAACCCGGTTGAAGACTTTCAAAAGTGGTTTGATCAACTGTGAGGTAAAGAATTTCCCAACCCAGGTGAATGAAAAGTGTCGTGTCCAAGAGTGGTAATAAAGTTTCTTCTGAGACAAAAGGTAACAAATAGGCTCATTCTTCTCTCTTTTCCCCCACCATTTCTGGCAAGTACCTCTTTATTTTTAACAAGCTTGAGGAGGATAACATGTGCTTGATTATAAGCTCATCCTTCGGATGAGTCCAACCTAGTTTTGATTCGAACCCTAGGAAGGAGTGGTTCGTTCCTGTTTGTAATTAAACAGGTCCTTTACTGTGAAATGTTTTAACGAGCCTAGTATAGGAGAAATTCGGCGTTTTTCAATTTTAGAGAGTCTGAAAAGCTTAAGAAGACTCCAAGTTGAACTTTTTCGTAGATTTGTGTCCCTCAAGCCCGAAAAAGTATAAAATAATACCTGGGGGAACCGCTTGATCTTGCGACCAAAGAGTACTTTCATAATTAGTGCCACTGACCTGAAAAGTACAAAGTGATCAAGGACACGTCGTTTTATTTCCGTATCGAGTTTGAAACGACAAAAACCCGGCAATCTTTTCCTGATTTTACGGTCAGAAAAGGGCTATAAGGGGACCGTCTTTTAATTCCGTTTTAACGAGTGTAAAAGAAACGCTCGGCGATCTTTTCATGTTTTAGGAGTCATAAAAGGGCTTAAAAGATGACTCTGAGGTTTTCACTTTTTCGTAAGTTTTAACGAGTTCGAAAAAAATGATAAAAATGTACTCATATGGCCGACTTTCAATTTAATTTACGAGCAGGAAAAGACGGAAAGAACTCAGCATTTTCATTTGTTTTACGAGAATGAAAGATAGCAAAATAATCTCGGGATTTTCATGAGTTTAACGAGTCTTGAAAATAACTGAAATTGACTCGAAATAGGTTTCATTTTTACAAAAGCTTGAAACAGATAAAAACTATGCTTCAAAGTAGTTTCATTTTTTCACAAGCTTGAAACAGAGAGAAAACTGTGCTTGATGCCCCCTAAGCGTAACTGCTAGAGCGCATGCCCCCCAGCTTCATTTGGATGAAATGAAGGTTGAGTTACGAGATCATTTGAAAGACTCGACCTAAAATTGTAAGAAAATTATGAAAAAATGAAATAACTAACCTAAACATACAACCTAACATCTATGAGGTCTAGTCAAACTCTCGACTCAAGTAGAGGAGGATTTGTTTCATTTTTTAACGAGCTTGACACAGGAAAAGAACTATGCTCGGATTCGGTTTCATGTTTACACAAGCTTGAAACGAAAAACTAGGCTTGTTATAAGTTCACATGCCCCCAGCATAATGACGCAAAACAAGGTACATGCCCCCCAAGCTTCATTGCATTCAATGAGGTGGATGGAATGAAGCTTTACTTTCAAGATCTTGGAAAGACTTGTGGGAGTTGTTTCATTTTTTAGTGAGGTTGACACAGGAAAAGAACTATCCTCAAAACCCTTGTTTCATTTTTGAAACGAGCTTGACACAAGATAAGGAACTATGCTCATAACTACTCTACAATCTACCTAACAAAAAATTTTACTCTAAAAACCTTGATTCATTTTTTAACGAGCTTGACACAAGGAACTATGCTCTAAAATCCTTGTTTCATTTTTTAACGAGCTTGACACAAGACAACGAACTTTGCTCGTGACTACCTTCTACAATCTACCTATATATCCTATCCTTGTTTCATTTTTTAACAAGGTTGACACAAGACAAGGAACTATCCTCGAAACTCCTTGTTTCATTTTTTAATGAGCTTGACACAAGACAAGGAACTGTGCTCATAAAGTTCGCATGCCCCCAGCATAATGATGCAAAGTGAGGTACATGCCCCCCAGGCTTCATTGCATTCAACCGGCTGGATGAAATGAAGGTTTACTTTCAATATTTAACTTGAAAAGGGAGTTGTTTCATTTTTAAGGAGGTTGACACAAGAAAAGAACTATCCTCATACCTGATTCATTTTTTAACGAGGTTGACTCAGTAACAGGAACTGTCCTCAAAATCCTACTTTCTACAATCTAGCTGATTCATTTTTTAACGAGGTTGACTCAGTAACAGGAACTATCCTAACACTCCTTGTTTCATTTTTTAACGAGGTTGATACAAGAAAAAACTATCCTCGCTCAATGATTCATTTTTTAACGAGGTTGACTCATTAAAAGGAACTATCCTCGCTACAGCCTATTTCATTTTTTAATGAGGTTGGTACAGGGAAAAACTATCCTCGTACACACTGATTCATTTTTTTAACGAGGTTGACTCAGTAAAAGGAACTTTCCTCACAACTCCTTGTTTCATTTTTTAATGAGCTTGACACAAGACAAGGAACTATGCTCATGACTTCCAGTTTCATTTTTTAATGAGGTTGAGACTAGAAGAAACTATTCTCACACACACTGATTCATTTTTTAATGAGGTTGACACAGTAAAAGGAACTTTCCTCACTACATCCAGTTTCATTTTTTAATGAGGTTGAGACGGGAACAAACTATCCTCATGGACACCTGTTTCATTTTTTAACGAGGTTGGCACAGGAAAAGGAACTGCCCTCGTTACACTGATCATGGCTTCTAAGAGGTCTTCATCAGATGGAAGAATAGTTCTTTGGAAGGAACACATGTCAAGGGACTCAAATGGGATAAGAACATCGTGTTCAAGTAATCCCATAGAGTTTTCCATGTCAATTACCGGATCTAAATCAACAGTGAAAGGCTCACTTACATCGGTAACTGAAAACATGGGACCAGTTGCCACATAATTAACCCGTGGCAGGGTAGATACCACTTTAGAATCAGGAACATTTAGGGGTGTCATATTATTGGTAGTTGAAACAAGACTAGGGAACGAAAGCTGGTCTACAGTCACAATACTGCCATTGTGAGGGAAATACATCACATGAAAGAGTGTCGATACGATAGCTTTCATTTCATAAACATAGTCTCGTCCGAGGAGTAAATTGAAATCCAAGGGACCTCGAACTACCATAAGATCAATACAGACAGTTTTACCTTCCGAGGTAATAGAAAACTTAGGAAGGATCCCTAAAGGTTCACTAATGGTTCGGTTAAAAGCTTTCAGATTCTGCGTAATAGGCGCAAGCTGAGGGGAACCCAAAGCTTTCCAAACAGTTGAGGATAAAATACTAACAGAAGCACCTTCATCTACCTGTGTACGATGTATGTCCCTACCACCAGCCTTGACAATGATTTGGAAAGGGATGGAGGAAGGAAGATGAGGTTCGGTCAGTCTATTCCAATCAAAGGAAAAGACCTCAGTGCTTGGAGGGGGTTCTGTAGAAACAGGTGAAATGCCCGCCGGCATAGAAGAATCTGATGTAACAAGAAGAACCTGAGCGGTATGAAGTTCACTCTCCAAAGGGAAAGTGTGATCGACCGAATGTGAAATTGAATCGATCACTTGATCAACTAACGGATCATCAACCTAAGTGACATGAGTTTCACTCTCCAATGGAAAAGTGTGATCGACTGTACTTGAATTTAACTCAATCACTTCGTCAGTTGACAGTAGGTTGGGAGAAAGTTTACTGTAACCAGTTGGAAATTCTTGCTGTGGAACAGTAAGGGTTTCCAACAATGTTGAGGCTTCATCCATGTGAGGGCAAATGTGAGTTTGATGACTCCCTTTGCATAACTTACAAGGAAACCTAACTTTACCCTTTTTCCCAGGAACCTGACTATCACCGGTTGATGGATCAACGGAAAGTTGATGAGATTTTTCTGACCATACTTCCAAGACCTTTGGAATACTAGGACAATTGACAAGGAAGTGGTCACCCTTACAAAGCCTGCAAGGGTATTTGGGTTTACGATGCATGTCGGAATTTTCCTCAACACAGTTAACACTTACAGCCATGGTTGGTTGGTTGACTTCTTTCTTATCTTGCTTCTTCTTCTTCTTCTTCTTCTTCCCTTTCTTCTTCTTCTTAGCCTCCTGGTTACTAGCATCAAGGCTTTTACCAGGCGAAGAGGAAGAAATGGAGGAAGAAAAATTAGGCGAAGAAGGTAAAGGGTCAACAGAAGGTTGGTGATGTTGAGATGGTGAACTTTGTTGAGGTGAAGCATCCGGTTGAGATGGAACAATTGGAGTATTTTGGGCCAACGAAGTTGAAAATAACCATATCGGTAAACCTATTGTAAATCCAGGTAATGACAAAGTAGCCATATAAGGAGGACCAACATTTCCAAAGTAAGGAAAAGTACTAGGATTCTCATTAGGAGGGGTTCCTAGTGTTATCACAAAATCACAACTGAAGGGCTGCTGATAAGGCAGACTCTGTGTAACTATTTCAGACCAAGCTTTTGACTAAGGATTAGCCTCCCTAGCCTAAGAGGGCTCTCTCAAGAAAAGTTATTGATTTTGAATGTTGATAAGAGGGCTAACTCTTGTACAATAGATTTAATGTAAGCATAACTGGTTGGAAACACACCAAAAGATATCTCATTGGGCTATGGAGTCTATAATATCAAGTAAACAAGAAAAACACAGTGAACTCATAGAAATCAAGGCTCTTAGCATTACAAGTCAAACATATTCCACCACACATAGCTTGCTGTATACACAGGAAGTCAGAGCATATAAGTATGAATTCTGAGTGATTGCATACAACAAAACCATAAAATAACATAAGGTATAACACATCATCACTTCATTTGACCATGACAATCCTTCGAGAATCTTGAGAAGAGTATAACTCTGTTTTTACTATTACTGTCAAAAAAGATCTTACAGTGGCCCAAAACAACACACTTTTTCTCTTAAGTATCCAACCTTTTTTACATCTAAGTTATTCCTATATATAGCCTATCAAAACACTGCTGTACGAGACTCCTCATCAAGCATGAAGGGAGCTCGGGCTTTTGACATAAATGACCTTAACAATAACATAAACGAACTAATTTATTACAAGAGATATGATGCTACGAAAACAGAGGATTCCATCATATTGGCACTTTAAGTCTTCTTCCTTGTATACCCTGATGTGTCCTTTGAGCTTGCCACCTGTAGTACTGCAATAATAACCATATCCAAGCTTAAAACAGATTCAATGTACATACAGCTCCGGATACTTGATGCATAGATGACTTCAATAACCGAAAAGAAAATGAAGCCTATATTCTTGGTTGCTGCCTCCCCTCGGTGTTCATATATTAATGATCCATCTTTAAGCCATTTAAACCTTGGATAGTCCCGTGTGACTGAAGAAAACTCATAACCCAGCCATCCCACAACTGGACAAGTGTATCATTTAACACCTCAGCAGCTCTATCCAAACCCTAAAATTTCGGAGATAAAGTGACTTTTAGGCAAAAGACAAAACTTCGACTTTTTCTTTGAATATTTACACCTGACCTCCTTTTCAAAATTTCTGACTGATCTTCTATAGTCTACATGCTGACATTAAACCATCTCTTTGAATATATGCTGATCTCAGCATTCCAACTCAAGCTTTAAACCTAACCAGTCATCTACAGCAGTTTCGTAGCGCGCTACGAAACTGCTGTAGGTCATCAAAATTAAATATATGAACCTCAAAACAGCAATATTTCAACTCTATGATTCCTTTAGTCTTTCCATACAGGTGTGAAGACACAAAAAAGTCTCAAAAACTTTTAAAAAGACAATGGCCTAACATATATCAAAATTTGAGAAAACACATTCCTCCTTGAATCATTTAGCTAGCTTGTCTAGCTTTTCTTTTAGGCTGATGATTTCCTCCTTCAACTTCTTGTTCTGTGCTCTTAGACTTGCATTCATTTGTTTCATAGTTTTTTCCTGTTTTAGAGCTGGTATTGTCCATACATAGGCGTCAGATACCGAACTAGCTTGACTGATCAAACTTGTTTTACCTTTCATCACAGCTTTCTTATAACTAGTATATCTCACTGCCTTCTCTTTAAAGATATTATGAACCTGAGGTATCTCCTTACTTGCTCCAGCTTGTTTTGTAATGGCAACCACATTTCCACTTTGACTGATAACCACCTTATTGTCCTTATTCTTGTTTTTAACTGCTTGGACTATTCCAGAGAAGATTTCAAGTGCCTCTGTCCTAGGCTTGTCTGAAGGGACTTTCTCTTTTTGAGCCTTTTCTGCTTCCTTTATTTGCCTCCTAGTCATTGGTCTGCGAGGTTTAAAGGCATACTCTTTACCTGGTTCTTCAAACTTTAACCTTTTGGAAGCCTTTGACTTCTTAGAACTCTCAGGTGAAGATTTTGTTAGATCAATATGCATAGGTGCCACCAATTGATCTGGTTCTATTTCAAGCGGTTCAACTTGGATTGGATGTTCTTGTTCTAATTCAATGGCTTCCAGCAAATCATTTAGATTACCCTTAGAAACAGGACTCTCTTCCACATGAGCAGATTTTCCTTTTTCTTTGTTCAGCTGGCCTCTAGTTCTTGCTCTTGAAACTCTTTCAACTTCACTAGACTTAATTTCATCTTTTCTTTTGTGAGTCTTCTGTTTAGATGATTCTGGCGTTTCCTTAAGCGGCAACTTAGAGGCTTCTTTTTCAGACACTTTGGATGATTTCAAAGTTTTGACTACTGATGCCTCAGGAGTTTCTTTGACTGCTAACTTAGGAGTCTTCTTTGTTGATGCTTCAGGTGTTTCTTTGACTGTTACAGACCTCTCTGGCTTCTTTGTTTTAGCTTTGGGCTTCTTATGGTCTGTTATTTCTTTCCTAATCTCAGCCAAAGTAGTATCCTCACTCCTATCTTCTCTTTCTCTTACAGGTAATGGAGTGAGGCCCGTTTTACTAGGGAAACCGGCCATGAATACAAACGAATCCCAGTCTTTACCAATTTTATGTAGGCTATCCAACACCAATAATTTAACCAGACCATGATGAAAAAGAGATGTTTCATAAGCTTCCTTTTTCAACTGAATCTTGTCACACATCTTAGAAATACTCCTGAATAAGTAAAAAGGGATGTCTATTGAGCTCTTACCAGTGAAGTGTAGTAGCAGCTTGAAATGATATGAATAGACTTTGTTGTACCGACCTTCACATGTCAAGTACTTCTGGATGCATGTCAATAATGTAGCATAATTCTCCTTAAGATAGCTCCTTGGGACAGCTTTAGTAAGATCTTCGTCTACATATGGTGCCTTTAAGAACTCCTTACACGGACCCATATCAAACTTGAAATTCTTGAACCATTCTTGGCCACCTCTTGGGATTTCTGTAACTGTAGAAATGACTTCAGGGGAAACCGGAAACTCCAGCATGGCCACCTTTGAATTTAATCCCGTGAAGTTCACTGCAAATGCCTTGGTCACTTCTGCATGTCCACCTTTGAGTTTTTCACAGAACCGCCAACAACCAGCAGCTTTGAACGCCTTTGCTACTTCCTCATCACTGAGGGTTACATCTAATCCCTCCGGCTCTGTTCTCACACATCTACCCGAACGGTGCTCCTTTCTCTCCATGTTCCTTTGCACAATTCTACACAAGGAAATGCCGGTGGTTTGCAGCACGATAACACTCCTTGGCTGTAGAACTCAGGCTCGCTTGCAGTAGTCTGATTAGAATAAAGCTCACGCTTTTCATAGAGTAGAAGACATTCATATGTTATGAAAAACACATTATGGAATGACCACTTCCTATAACATCCTCCAAACTGACACATAACTCAATGAAATCAGACCTGACGGCAAAGTAATGGCTAATCATGACACGTAAATGGTGTGAGGAAACAATCATAACCGGACTCGTGACTCACCACTTCTCGGATTAGACATTTTAGGAAAAAAAACTAGACAACAGCCCGAAACCCCGATTTCGTAGCGCGGGCAGTTCAAATTTAAAGGAATGCGCTACGAAATCGCTGGCAAACGGGCCGCTACGAAAACACGCAAACATTATTTAGCAGCAGAACTGACCAATCACACTCGCGCTACGAAACTGCGCAAGTACCTAAGAGATCATACCCGTGCTGCGAAACTGCGCAAGTACCAATGACATGACATGACATAACTAACCATGATGGAAGATGACTAATGCCCTTGCCTTTACACGAATTTCATTCATAACTCTTGAATTTCAAAATTTGAAATTGACATAAGTTAACAAACTTATTTACAAGACCTCAAGACTTTATAAAAACTTATGGATAATTAACATATACATGAACTATAGATTCTAGTGATAACAGCGGCTCCACTAGGGATAGTGTGCCCCTGTGGTACACTAAGAACACGTAGTACCAGTGCTTTATCCATTTATTACACTCACATCTGGCTGACAAGCATTCCTCTCAAACTTTGTGGGCCTTCTCCTCGGGCTAAAATCTGCTAGTTCAGCTTGTCACTTATTGCTAGCACAAACACTTCAAAAGCAATGATTATTTACAATGATCATGAACTACTTGGCAGACTTCTCACTGATAATAATGCTTTAAGAACCTGCCATTGACAGGCCCACCAGCATACTGTGATCCATCAACTTCTTGCAAAATGTAAGTATTGTTTCCATGGAAGGTAGAGATCAAATATGGCCCCTTCCATAAATTCTCAAACTTACCATGTTTGCCCTTTTCCTCAATTTTGGCTTCCCATTTCAAAACCTTGTCATTAATTTGAAAGGTCACATCTTTAATCTTCTTGTCAAAAGCCCTTTTGACTCTATTCTGACTTTGTTGATAATCTTCAACCACTTCATTCCTTTTTTCTTGTAATGCAATCAATTGATTAATCCTCCTCTGTATGGCATTGGGCTCTTCTTCAAGTCCTTGAATTAATTTCATAACTGGGACACCAAGAGATGTTGGAAAAATAGCTTCTGCTCCGTACACAAGTTCATAAGGAGAGGTTCCAATAGATCTTTTAGTGCAAATGCGATCAGCCCATAATGCATACTTCAGTTTCAAATGCCAAGTTTTCTTGTTTTCCTCCAGCAATTTCTTGATAATCCTCACAAGACTCTTATTTGAACTTTCAGCTAGACCATTGCCTTGTGGATAATAAGCTGTTGAATGACCAAGAGTAATATGATATTGATGGCAAAAGTTTATCATTCTCTTAGACTTAAATGCTTGAGCATTATCTGTGATAAGCTTGAGTGGACATCCAAACCTTGATAAAATATTGTTCTCTAAGAAAGAAATAATGACTGCATCATTAGCTTGTCTAGTTGGTACTGCCTCTATCCACTTTGTGAAATAATCTGTGGCTGTAAGTATCCACCGATGTTGGCCTGATGAAGAGGGATGTATCTCACCTATAAAATCTAGCCCCCACTGCTGAAAAGGCGCCTCTACATAAATAGGAACAAGAGGCATAGGCATGAGCTTTCTTTTACCTTCAAACAACTGACATTCATGACAAGCTGCAACCTTTTTATAAATATCTTTGAACATGGTGGGCCAAAAATACCCAGCTCTCAATATTTTGTTAGCAGTAGCCTTCCAATAATGGTGACCTCCACAGTCTCCTTTGTGAAATTCTTCAATCACTCTATCAGCCTCCTCTTCAATTAAGCAACTTAGCAGAATCCCTCCAGCATCCTTCCAAAACAAACTCTGTTCATAAACAAAATATTTAAGAGATTTCAGCTTGATGAAACGGGCTCTAGACTTGGGAAGATTGTCAGGGGCTCTGTTGTGCTGTAGTACAAATGAGACATCCTTATACCATTCAGATATCAGAAATTTTTCATTGATTTGAACCAACTCTTCCTCTTCTTCAAAAATTTCTGATATTTCTGCATTAAAATTAATATCAGTGCAGTCTAGATTTGAGTGAGTTAGCAACTCTGCTAACCCTTGGCCTTTCACCAATTTAGTAGGCCTAATTTCAATATCATATTCCAACAATTTGGCTATCCATTTCCCTCTTTTACCATCCGGGTCTGCTTGTGTGAGAATTTCTTTAATAACAGCACTTGGCACAAATGCAATAATATGAGAATGAAGCACATAGATTCTAAAGTCTTTGATTGCCTTAACCAAAGCATATGCTTGCTTTTCTAAAATGTTATACTTTAATTCAGCATTTGCCAATGTTTTACTAAAGAATGAAATAGGCTGCTCAGTACCTTGATCCCCTTTCTGCAAAAGAACTCCAGCGATTGTATCTTCAGAGGCATAAGTGAATATTAAAAATTCCTTGGAGAAATCAGGACTAATAAGCACCGGTGCTTGAGTGAGTGCTTTTTTAATTTCTTCAAAAGACTTTCTTGCCTCAGCTGTCCACCTAAAGTCTGCTCCCTTCTTTAGCATTTTTGTGATGTGCTTAACCACCTCTGCAAAGTTAGGAATGAACCTCCTAACAAAATTGACTTTACCAAGAAAAGACTGAACTTCTTTCTTACTCCTTGGCAAATCCAGCCTTGAAATAGCACTAACTCTATTTGGATCTATTTTAATGCCTTCTTGAGAAATGATATGCCCAAGCAACTTACCAGAAGTCAAAGCAAAGATACTTTTAGTTGGATTTAAAGAAATGCCGAACCTTCTACACTTCAATAATATCTTTTCTAGATGCTTTAAATGATCTTCCTCTTTCTTTGAAAATACTGTGATATCATCAAGGTATACCACAACTGATTTATCTCTCTCCTCTGCAAAAGCAATGTCCATAGCCCTTTGGAAAGTCGCCCCTGCATTCATGAGGCCAAAGGGCATCTTGGCATACATAAATGTGCCCCATGGTGTAGTAAAGGCTGTCTTCTCCTGATCCTCTGGATGAACAAGGATTTGATTGTATCCTGAAAAGCCGTCTAACATTGACATTCTTTGAGAACCTACAATATTCTGCAACATGAGATCCATTTTAGGAAGAGGATAATTATCCTTGAGTGAAGCCTTGTTCAAATTCCTAAAGTCTATGCAAATCCTTATTTCTCCGTTCTTTTTCCTCACTGGAACCAAGTTGGCTAACCAATTTGAAAATCTGATAGGAACAATAATCTTCGCATCATACAACTTCTTAACCTCCTTCTCAATTAATGGCATCAGCAGAGGATTTATTCTTCTCAATTTTTGCTTAAAAGGTTTCTCATTTGGCTTGATGGGGATTGTATGTTGTATAACTGAGGAATCATATTGTTTGAGATCAGTATAATTCCAAGCAAACACATCAATAAACTTCTTCATCAGATCAATGTACTTAACCTTTAGATCAGCTGATAAAAATTTTGAAATTTTGATCAATTTAGGCGTTACTAAATCACCTAGATTGCAGCTTTCTATCTCTTCTTCATTTGCCTGCAACCTTGGCGCCTTAAAAACATCATTCTGATCAAAAAGTTTCTCAAGTGGAATCAGACCCTTAGGAATGAGGTTATTTTGCAGCTGCAACACCTCAGACTTTTCTTTTGTTTCCATTAACATGTTTTGCTGGTCAATTTGACAATTCTCAAATTCTCCTTTCAATTCTAAGAAACTTTTCACCTGCTGGTCATCTTCAAATACTTGCCAATTTAGGATATTGTCAGGGATCACTGGCCTATGGCGGACTTGGACTGCATAACTGTCAGAATCATGTTTAGGAATGACAAAAAGACTAGCTGCTACAGCAAGAGAATCTGCCATGGAATTCTGCTCTCTGGTTATGACATTGAAAGTGTATGATTGAAACTTTTCCAACAATTCTAATACCAAATTCCTATAAGCTCTCATTCTTGCATCTTTTGTTTGATAAACACCTTGAACTTGCTTTATAACTAGCTCAGAGTCCCCATAAACAACAATGTTTTTTGCCTTGAACTCAATCAAATTTTCTAGGCCTAAAACCAAGGACTCATACTCGGCCATGTTATTTGTGCAATCAAAATTGAGCTTATAAGACAAAAACTTACTCTCATCAGCTGGACTCATGATCCAAATTCCAGCGCCAGCTCCTTCTTTCCCTGCTGCTCCATCAAAATACAAAGACCAGCAACCAGAAATGTCTTCTTCATTACTTTGCTGCAACTCTTCACACTGATTTTCTGCTTTTTCTTTCTGTGATTCCTCTCCCACTGATTCATTAAACAGAATGGCTGATCCCAAGCCTGTATCACAAGAATAGATAGGAAAATTCTGTGGTTTATCCTTACTACTCACCATATATGCCATCCTTGTCTCCCGGTATAACCTTCTCTGCTCCCCAAATACTGGAATAGTAGCATAAGTCAAATCCATTTGCATAGTACCCTTAATTTTAGCTGCCCATGATCTTGAAAGTAATATTCCAAATTTAGGTGGAACATCAGCCACAACAATATCCATGACAGTGGTTTTGGCTGGAATTTGTGTAAGAGCCACAACAACATCCTTAATTAACCCAATACAATGCACTCTCTTAGAATCAAAAGAAAATAAATCTTTATAAGGTCTGGTCACTTCCAATCCTAACCTTTCCATAATGACTTTGGGCATAAGATTATGAGATGCTCCTGAGTCCAACATGGCATTATGAAGAGTCATTTCATGTATATTGATGCTTATATAAAAAGGAGGAAATTCATCATTCTACTCATCTTCCAGCCTTGGGCCCAAACAAATGATAGGACTGTCTTCTTGCAAATTTAAAATATCAGCTCCTCCCGGGGGAGAATTAAGCATTTCCACAATCTTGCTTCTATACTTGTTTACTTTCAAAAGTTCATTAAATGGGACTGATATTTTAATTTTAGAAATCTCATTTTCTATATTGAATCCTGGAGTAGATTTCTCAACTTCCTTAGGAAGAACAAGAGCTTGATTCTCTTTCTTTTCACTAAGAGCATCACCTTTTTCTTCAGCTTGTTTTGGCTTTTCTTTTTTGTCTTCCACTGCTTTTGGAATATTCTTCTTAGGCTGACCCTTATTTGCTGTAATGGGGACATCTCGATTTCTGAGGTTATATTGCTTCTGAATTTCAAATATGGCATGCTGATAACCCTTTAGGAAATCTGAAGGTTCTTTTTCAACCTTTTGTTGACTAGACTCATCATGTTCTTCTTTTGTTAAAAAGATTTCTGAATCTTCTTCACCAAGACAATGAATAGCTTCTTCAGGTTCCTCAGTCTCTTCCTCACCATCTACCATATTTTGCTGAAATGGAGGTCTTACAGGAGGATCAACTGGCTGATTTCTATTTTCCCTTGGCCTTTGTTGATTTTGTGGCCTTCTAAACTGGGGATTTCTGAACCGAGGTTCTTGTTGTGCTTGAGGAGCAGCAGTATTCCCAAGTGCTAATTGGTCCATTAACTTTTCCATAGTCTTCATCATGGTTTCAAATCTTTCATCTTGAGCTGAAGTAGAGGGCCTCTCCTCTTCCTTAATTTTGGTCTTAGCCATCTTAGACCTTTTAGCAGCAAGTATATTTACTTCAACTTTGATAGCATCATTTTGCATATCAGCCAATGTAGCAGACTCTCTCTCTCTGAGTAAGAGAGAAAAATCAGATTCAAAGGACTCAGCATATCTTAGTTGGGCCAGGGCTCCAGGAGGTTTTAAGTGAGCTGGAATGGAATTGTAAATCTTATTGAACCTCTTAGAAAAGTTCTGAATAGTCTCATCTGGGGCTCTTCTCAAATTATTATACTCAGTGAGGGCCTGTACTGGATTAGTCCTATTTCCCCATTTTCTCAAAAAACTATCTTCAAACTCAATCCAACTGTGAATACTACCAGCTCCCAAGGCTTTGAACCATTTCCTAACTTCCCCAATAAAGGACTGAGCAAATAATCTCAATTTGACATCTTCATCATCTACTTCATACCTATCAATAAAGTCATTGAATCTATCTACATGCTCTTCAGCTGTAATGTCTTCATCCCCTCCCCAGGTTGGAATCTTAGAAGCATATTTGTTTGGTAAGTCATGCAAAACAGCAGGGAGGGCCAAAGGCGCATACCTTGCAGGTACAGCCATGATGAAAGGAGGAACAGCAACAATAGGTATGCTATGACCAAGACTAGTATGAGATGTGAGTTGAGGACTGTTTGGACTTACGGAAGCTGAGGACAAAATATGAGTACGAAAAGGACTATTAGGACTTTGTAACCCACCGACAAAAGAGCTCCAATTTGGGAGAGGTAACCCAAGGTTTGAGTTAAGCAGAATTTCAAAAGGATCAAGCTCCTTGAGCTGTCTTAAATCTTCTTTTTCTAACAAAAGCTCAGAAGAAACAATTTCCCAAAACTCCTCTTTATCTTTTTGTGAAATTAAAGAAGAGGTATCAATACCTCTTTTCTGTAAATCCAAGATAATGCCTATTACTTCTTCTTCATTTTCAGACCTTAATATGACCTCTTGAACCTTATCATCCACAAGTTTGTTCTCAAGACTTCTAGAAAACTCAGTAAATAACGACTTTGAAATACTTGAAGTACCTGGTATGTCAGAGAATCTTTGTTTACTTCTTGAGATGATATTCGGATTTTCCACAGGACTAAGTGGATTTGGATCAGGGTTACTCCTTGTGTACCTTCCTTTCGAAGCCACCTTTAAACTTTAAAATAACAAATGGAGTCACCAAGGTAGAATGCAGCCTCGAAAATCATTTGAACTCCTGCTACCTTCAGAAATTCAATCTTAAGCTCCCGGCAGACGCACCAAAATGTTATCACAAAATCACAACTGAAGGGCTGCTGATCAGGCAGACTCTGTGTAACTATTTCAGACCAAGCTTTTGACTAAGGATTAGCCTCCCTAGCCTGAGAGGGCTCTCTCAAGAAAAGTTATTGATTTTGAATGTTGATAAGAGGGCTAACTCTTGTACAATAGATTTAATGTAAGCATAACTGGTTGGAAACACACCAAAAGATATCTCATTGGGCTATGGAGTCTATAATATCAAGTAAACAAGAAAAACACAGTGAACTCATAGAAATCAAGGCTCTTAGCATTACAAGTCAAACATATTCCACCACACATAGCTTGCTGTATACACAGGAAGTCAGAGCATATAAGTATGAATTTTGAGTGATTGCATACAACAAAACCATAAAATAACATAAGGTATAACACATCATCACTTCATTTGACCATGACAATCCTTCGAGAATCTTGAGAAGAGTATAACTCTGTTTTTACTATTACTGTCAAAAAAGATCTTACAGTGGCCCAAAACAACACACTTTTTCTCTTAAGTATCCAACCTTTTTTACATCTAAGTTATTCCTATATATAGCCTATCAAAACACTGCTGTACGAGACTCCTCATCAAGCATGAAGGGAGCTCGGGCTTTTGACATAAATGACCTTAACAATAACATAAACGAACTAATTTATTACAAGAGATATGATGCTACGAAAACAGAGGATTCCATCATATTGGCACTTTAAGTCTTCTTCCTTGTATACCCTGATGTGTCCTTTGAGCTTGCCACCTGTAGTACTGCAATAATAACCATATCCAAGCTTAAAACAGATTCAATGTACATACAGCTCCGGATACTTGATGCATAGATGACTTCAATAACCGAAAAGAAAATGAAGCCTATATTCTTGGTTGCTGCCTCCCCTCGGTGTTCATATATTAATGATCCATCTTTAAGCCATTTAAACCTTGGATAGTCCCGTGTGACTGAAGAAAACTCATAACCCATCCATCCCACAACTGGACAAGTGTATCATTTAACACCTCAGAAGCTCTATCCAAACCCTAAAATTTCGGAGATAAAGTGACTTTTAGGCAAAAGACAAAACTTCGACTTTTTCTTTGAATATTTACACCTGACCTCCTTTTCAAAATTTCTGACTGATCTTCTATAGTCTACATGCTGACATTAAACCATCTCTTTGAATATATGCTGATCTCAGCATTCCAACTCAAGCTTTAAACCTAACCAGTCATCTACAGCAGTTTCGTAGCGCGCTACGAAACTGCTGTAGGTCATCAAAATTAAATATATGAACCTCAAAACAGCAATATTTCAACTCTATGATTCCTTTAGTCTTTCCATACAGGTGTGAAGACACAAAAAAGTCTCAAAAACTTTTAAAAAGACAATGGCCTAACATATATCAAAATTTGAGAAAACACATTCCTCCTTGAATCATTTAGCTAGCTTGTCTAGCTTTTCTTTTAGGCTGATGATTTCCTCCTTCAACTTCTTGTTCTGTGCTCTTAGACTTGCGTTCATTTGTTTCATAGTTTTTGCCTGTTTTAGAGCTGGTATTGTCCATACATAGGCGTCAGATACCTAACTAGCTTGACTGATCAAACTTGTTTTACCTTTCATCACAGCTTTCTTATAACTAGTATATCTCACTGCCTTCTCTTTAAAGATATTATGAACCTGAGGTATCTCCTTACTTGCTCCAGCTTGTTTTGTAATGGCAACCACATTTCCACTTTGACTGATAACCACCTTATTGTCCTTATTCTTGTTTTTAACTGCTTGGACTATTCCAGAGAAGATTTCAAGTGCCTCTGTCCTAGGCTTGTCTGAAGGGACTTTCTCTTTTTGAGCCTTTTCGGCTTCCTTTATTTGCCTCCTAGTCATTGGTCTGCGAGGTTTAAAGGCATACTCTTTACCTGGTTCTTCAAACTTTAACCTTTTGGAAGCCTTTGACTTCTTAGAACTCTCAGGTGAAGATTTTGTTAGATCAATATGCATAGGTGCCACCAATTGATCTGGTTCTATTTCAAGCGGTTCAACTTGGATTGGATGTTCTTGTTCTAATTCAATGGCTTCCAGCAAATCATTTAGATTACCCTTAGAAACAGGACTCTCTTCCACATGAGCAGATTTTCCTTTTTCTTTGTTCAGCTGGCCTCTAGTTCTTGCTCTTGAAACTCTTTCAACTTCACTAGACTTAATTTCATCTTTTCTTTTGTGAGTCTTCTGTTTAGATGATTCTGGCGTTTCCTTAAGCGGCAACTTAGAGGCTTCTTTTTCAGACACTTTGGATGATTTCAAAGTTTTGACTACTGATGCCTCAGGAGTTTCTTTGACTGCTAACTTAGGAGTCTTCTTTGTTGATGCTTCAGGTGTTTCTTTGACTGTTACAGACCTCTCTGGCTTCTTTGTTTTAGCTTTGGGCTTCTTATGGTCTGTTATTTCTTTCCTAATCTCAGCCAAAGTAGTATCCTCACTCCTATCTTCTCTTTCTCTTACAGGTAATGGAGTGAGGCCCGTTTTACTAGGGAAACCGGCCATGAATACAAACGAATCCCAGTCTTTACCAATTTTATGTAGGCTATCCAACACCAATAATTTAACCAGACCATGATGAAAAAGAGATGTTTCATAAGCTTCCTTTTTCAACTGAATCTTGTCACACATCTTAGAAATACTCCTGAATAAGTAAAAAGGGATGTCTATTGAGCTCTTACCAGTGAAGTGTAGTAGCAGCTTGAAATGATATGAATAGACTTTGTTGTACCGACCTTCACATGTCAAGTACTTCTGGATGCATGTCAATAATGTAGCATAATTCTCCTTAAGATAGCTCCTTGGGACAGCTTTAGTAAGATCTTCGTCTACATATGGTGCCTTTAAGAACTCCTTACACGGACCCATATCAAACTTGAAATTCTTGAACCATTCTTGGCCACCTCTTGGGATTTCTGTAACTGTAGAAATGACTTCAGGGGAAACCGGAAACTCCAGCATGGCCACCTTTGAATTTAATCCCGTGAAGTTCACTGCAAATGCCTTGGTCACTTCTGCATGTCCACCTTTGAGTTTTTCACAGAACCGCCAACAACCAGCAGCTCTGAACGCCTTTGCTACTTCCTCATCACTGAGGGTTACATCTAATCCCTCCAGCTCTGTTCTCACACATCTACCCGAACGGTGCTCCTTTCTCTCCATGTTCCTTTGCACAATTCTACACAAGGAAATGCCGGTGGTTTGCAGCACGATAACACTCCTTGGCTGTAGAACTCAGGCTCGCTTGCAGTAGTCTGATTAGAATAAAGCTCACGCTTTTCATAGAGTAGAAGACATTCATATGTTATGAAAAACACATTATGGAATGACCACTTCCTATAACGTCCTCCAAACTGACACATAACTCAATGAAATCAGACCTGACGGCAAAGTAATGGCTAATCATGACACGTAAATGGTGTGAGGAAACAATCATAACCGGACTCGTGACTCACCACTTCTCGGATTAGACATTTTAGGAAAAAAAACTAGACAACAGCCCGAAACCCCGATTTCGTAGCGCGGGCAGTTCAAATTTAAAGGAATGCGCTACGAAATCGCTGGCAAACGGGCCGCTACGAAAACACGCAAACATTATTTAGCAGCAGAACTGACCAATCACACTCGCGCTACGAAACTGCGCAAGTACCTAAGAGATCATACCCGTGCTGCGAAACTGCGCAAGTACCAATGACATGACATGACATAACTAACCATGATGGAAGATGACTAATGCCCTTGCCTTTACACGAATTTCATTCATAACTCTTGAATTTCAAAATTTGAAATTGACATAAGTTAACAAACTTATTTACAAGACCTCAAGACTTTATAAAAACTTATGGATAATTAACATATACATGAACTATAGATTCTAGTGATAACACCTAGGTTGATAAATTCCGGAACATTTGCCATTATATTCAACTTCAGTGAATTTTATTAACAATTTAAAACTAAAATTAACAATTAACAATTCACACCTAACAATTAAAATTCACAATTCACACCTATGGTCTCTAAAAGTAAAAACAAACAAATTAACACGCGCTATCAAATCTAGGAGTCAAACCACACACAAGCAGTAGCCTTCCGGACCAAAAACACTAGTTGGTGATGAAATCCAACATCGCAGAATTCAGTACAGAAGTGGCGGGTGGAACAGTTACCCCGGCAACCTGCTTAATGAATAGACTGGACCAAGTTCCTCCACTTTAACCGTCTCGAGTGAAGTGAACCCCCAGAAAATCCAAGTGAGTATAGCCGACGTCTGCTCCAGGTACAGTGGGACCTTCCCTCCACCATCACCTCGGTAGAATCCTAAAGATAATGGCCACTAAGGTTACCAACCGCAACAAATGCACCTGGGGGAACAGTCTAAACTCCGACAGCACGCAAGGGCAGAGTAGCAAGCTCAATCCCCTTGCCGGCTCCTTGACAATAATCCAAGGTTTACCGACGAGTGACCCCTGGCTCCTCGACAATGGTTAATCCGAGGTTTACCGTTTGTAATACGTGCGTGTCTGGCGTCGTTCCCAACGAGGGGGGAATGATCCCCTCACTGGTTCGGACACAAGCTCGTGCTTCTCCTTTAAGAGGAGCTTTCCCAGAGTGTAAATGTAACAATTGGGTTTGATTCTATCACAAGATCAGCTACTTGTTTGGTTTTACTGTCTTGGAGAGTTAAGTACTCACCTACTCCAAGACACTAGCCTAAGCTATGTTGGTGCTTCAGAGCCCTAGAAATGTAAAAATTACTAGATGAATTTTAATTAAACGTTGTGTTATTAAGGCTGTTATTACTCAAATGGGTAAATGGATATGAAACCAATGGTGTTATGACCCGACTCAACTGAATGCAATCGAATATGATAATGCAATCCTTTCAATTCGATGAATCCTAACTATAGTAAGGAGAGAGTTTCCATTCACTTCCAACAATGCAAAAAATTGATCACTAAGAGAAAATATAACAAATTCTCTAATGCACTAATTTCATCAAGAAAAACTAATGCAAATCAATTCCAAACCATTTTTTTTTTATCTTTATTTTTGTGTAAATACAAATCAAAGAAAGCTGATCTAAATCTACAATTGATTTTTCAGAATGTAAACTATGCAATGGTAATCTAAGCACAATTCACTTGAAAAGTATGCAAATGTAATCTATGCACATTTTTCATTCATATTCTGAAAATGAGAATTCTAATTATGCAAATGTGATCTATGCAAGAGAATTCTCAAACACAAGATGATTCTAATGTAATCCAAGAACCAATCAAGTGCAAGTCGAGAAAATTGGGTGAGAGTTCCAAAGATCAAATAAAAACACTCAAAGGCGATTAACACTCATACACAATTTAGCCGCCCCCCCGGCGAATGAGGGGGAAATGTTTTTGCAAAAACAGAAGCAAAAAGATGCAAAATTGTGAAAAGACTGAGAGAAACCTCCAAGTAATGACCAAAGGAAAACAAATCAAGAATTTCTCAAGAAAGAGACTCAAAACACCCAATTGATGAAAGCTTAGAGTAAGAATGCCAATGAAACAAGTTCAGGTGAAGGATCTTTGACAGGATACTAATGGATCTGGGCAGTAAAAACTAAGAAAAAGCAAAATCTAAGAGGAAAAAGTGTAAAAAATGGAATTTTCTCAAATTTTAGCAGGGGACGCAGGCAACCCGTTAGAACAGGTGCGTACCCGCTCTGTGCACACAGCAAAAGTGCGTCCAGGGACGCACTGTGCAACACTCAGAGGGTGCGTCCTTCTGAAAAACTCAAGAAAAACCAAAATAAAACTAATCCTAAGCTAACCCACCCAGAGACAGAATCACAGAGCCAAAACTAGAAAAATAAACCAATTTTCTCAAAGCAAAGTTCACATAAAGGAAAAGACTTTTCTCATCAATGGAATCCCCAGCGGAGTCGCCAATTTGTCACACGGAATCAGTCAAAAGTGCGGACACAACCGACCTTCCTAGAAGTCTAAGACGTTCTAATGACAAACAAAACAAACTGGAGCTATCCTTCTCTAAACATACATTATGATATGAGAAATCAAGTGTTTCGTTCTTACCTTTGTCCAAACGCTGTTGTAGAAGTCCAAGCTTTGTTGATCTGGATGAGCTCCTCCTTTTCTCCAAAACCTGCAATCACCAACAGTCAAACAATTAAATAGCACCTGATTATAACATAAAACAAAGCATATTCAACATATAGACCAAGGAGTACATGAAATAACCCATAAACAACAAGTTATTTAGAAGAATGGACCAATTTGCATTAAAGGTAATCAAAAGGAACCATTACAACCTGAGCCTTGGTGTTGTGCAAGCTCCTTCCAGGGTCCACAAGAGTCTTCCTCTACTTTGACAAAGCTCACCCACTTCCAAATAGAACAAGCAAAGATGGCAATCTCTCCTCACAAGCTTCTAAATGGGAGTCCTAATTCCTGCAGCATTTACCCTTAGAAATGTATAGCTTTCAACCTCCCTCCTTCTGGCCCAATGCCTGTACTTATAGTGCTCAAGAGGAAGTTAATCAGGTCCACCATCAATGGGATAGTCCCCTCTTTGGATGGGATCACTCCCTTATTGATGGGATAAGTTCCTCTTTGGTAGGAGTGCATGAACCATCTGGAGGCGCTCAATACACGTCAAACAACCTTCTAGAATGCTCTAGAAATGACCACAAGTAAGTTTTTGAAGATAAAACTTGTGCATTTTAACCTTTTCAGAGGGACGCACCTGCCCCTTTAGATACAGAGCGTCCTTGGACGTAGACCTTATGAACAATAGGTGCGTACCCGCAGGCAAGGTTTGAGAGAACCTGCATACCCAGAGATAAACATATTTATAAAGACTTTCTCTCTTTCTTGGAGTTTGACATGGATAGCAGAGGCATAAGACTTGCTTAAGAGGGTAGTATGACTGTTGAAATAGCCATGGTGACATTTTTTAGTGTAACAGGATCTACCTTTTCTTGACTTACTGCGATATCTAGAGCTCTTTCCTCTTTCCATTTTTCTTCCCCTAGTCTCTGCAGTCAAAGAATTACCTGATGTCTCACGAGAGCTTTTCCATCGCATTTCCTCGCTAAGGATTGCACCGACATAATCATCAAAATTTAAAGTACTAGATCTAGAGACAGAGTTACTAATGGCCATAACTAAACCATTCCAACTTTTTGGCAATGAGCACAGAAATAACAGAGCCCTAACTTCATCATCAAAATTTACCCCTACAGAACTTAACTGACTTGTAACTATATTGAAATCATTTAAATGTTCTGCAACAGATCACCCTTCTGACATCTTCATATTAAATAAATTCTTCATAAGAAATACCTTATTTGAGGCCGAAAGTTTTTAATATAGTTTGGCCAATGCCAACATTAAACCCTCTATTGTAATTTCCTTTGAAATATTAAACGCTTTCGACGCCACTAGGCACATCCGTATTGTTCCAAGTGATTTTCTATCGAGAATATCCCATTCTGTGTCTGTCATACTCGTCAGATTCTTTGTCTTTCCGCTCAATGGTAGGTACAGATCTCTCTGATACAGATAATCTTCCATTTGCATCTTCCACAACTGGTAGTTTTGGCCATTGAATTTTTCGACCCTAAACCTACCATCTTCCACCATTGCTCCCACTCGAACCAGGAACACTTCTCTCCTACCTGTTTATCAGCCAAATAGACCTTTAACTCTGATACCAGTTGTTAGAAAATTATATATTACGGAGCAATGGAATACATAAAATATTGCAGAAATATAAACACAGAAAACACATAAAACAAGAAAGACACGGATATATGTGGTTCACCCAGTTTGGGCTACGTCCATGGAGAAGCATCCAGTCCTTCTTTTATTATATTATCCAGCAAACTGAAGAGATACAACCTACAACAGATCTACTGTAACACCTTCTTCGTTCTCAATCTCCTCTCTCTTCCTCACTCAGAATACAGATATACATAGGCGCAATACAATTCCCTCATATATAGTGAGGGGTTTCCTTATAGGGCAAAAAACCCTAAATTAAACATAACTTCTACCGTCAGATCATCCACCTAATGAACAGCCCAGATTGACTAGAAATTACTAGACTTTTACAAGGCAATTTTACATCTATTTTTAGCTTCAGGGGCACTGCCCCCAAACCCCCACCGGGGAACCGCTGGCCCCCGGACCCCCCAACTGGGGGGGATTAGCCCCCATGGACCCTCGCGAGGGGGACAAGTCCCCCCCACACCCCCCCACGTGGAGGGGTGTACAGTCTTCCTGGGGTATACATCCATATGAAACCTTTGAATACAGAAGATAATCAGGCTCCACACCCAACAGGAACGTGAGAGTATCTGCACTATCGATTCTAAGGAGGAAGTGGAGTGCTGGTAGAATCAATTGCAAGAAGTTATAACACTCAACTGTAATAGGGTGACTCAATCGGCACGATGTGAAGAAAGACACCACCCGAAAGAGCAGGACGTGACCACTGAAGACTAGCTCATATGTGTAGTACTAGAATAGCCCAATGCATCGGCATACAGGGTGTGCACAACAATAGAAGGATCGTGGAAGCTCAGATACAAGAGAAGGTTTTGACTTTGAATTGGAAGATATGCACGACAATTAAGTTGGCATAAAACGATAGCACGAAGAATACGGGTGTATGGCGGACGACCGACACCTCAAATAGACTAGAGTGGACCATAGGATCATAAGGCTAGAGGGAATCTCCTCCCTACAGCCCAATCAGCCACTATAGGCATAGCTTCTCCCACCAGAGATGGCATCTGCGACAAGGTTCAACAGTTGTGGGCTGCCATTCGGCGTGTTAAATGATGACTTGATGATTTGGAACAAACTGACGCTCGGATCCGTGACCATAGTATGAAGTTGGATAATGCCATCCAGAAACTTCACTTAGAAGTGGTCACCCTAGATGACGAAAAGGAATTTCCCAAGGAAACCAACATGGTTGGCTTTCCTGCCTTGATATGGCTACACCAAAAGCCACAGGGGCACGCACACCATAATTCCATAATAGAAGCAGAAGGACATCTCAGGTGCTTGCACCCAGGTCAATGGGGAACTGGAGGACCCACGGGAAGGGTTCACCCTTTTGACTATCTGTCGAAGGACCAGTCCCAGCACCCCAAGTAGTTGGAAGATGGTACGCAACTATGAAATAGGTTGTTGTACAATGGCGCAATACGACCACCAGCTCCCTAGAGAAACCACATCTACATCCTTGGGGATTCACCACTGTAAAGGAAAGATGGAAAGTGACCGTTGAAAATACTGCTCATGGTATGATGGCACATTTAAAGCACCTTGAAGCAAGCGACGGGTCAGTAAGGCAAAAGCATAACAACCCAAGTTAGATTTATGAGCTACCAAAAAAACACGCCGCTTGTTTTCAAGTTCCATCGATATATAAACAAATTAAATGTCACACCACCATGTCGTACTGTCTGGCAAGAGAATCGGTCTGTATTGCCTACATCATGAGCAACGAGGAGGTTGAAAACAGTTCATGGTTTCAGGCAGTCCCACAGCATTACAAAGATATCATCTTGAAAGCCCAAAGGCCTACCATTGTTAGTCCACAGCTAGAGTCGCCGCAAGAAGCAGAACATTCTAAATCCCCTTGGATGCTAAAGACCAAGAATAACCTCCACTTCTAGAATCAGTTCGACGGTCGCTATGACACCTGTAGGTTGGCAAGTCCACAATGAAAGAAAAGGGTAAAACTATGATCATCGATAGCAAGGAAGAGACAGAAGAGTCCCCCACGGGGGTCAAAGAGGACATCCCTGAGGAGGACCCTATACAGCCAGTGCGACGACCCAAGTATATGCCTCCAAGCAAGGGGGCGAATAAGGTACCCACAAACCTGGCCGAATTCAGCAATACAATCACTACCCCCTCTCTCCTGAAAGACGTCCCAGTGGAAAACGCAGTGGTTGGCTGTGTCGCGACGATGAAATTCGATGATTGTGACCTTGCAAATCAAACAAAATTTCCCATCTAGCGACAGATGCCTTAATGGACCACAAGATAGAAGGCATGGTGACAACTCTACAGCCAAAGAAGTGGTTGCGAAAGGTGGATGAAGCTGGATTACTTTGTCTCCTGGCAATTCCGCACTTTCTCCGGCCCCCTATTACTATGTTAGTCATCAAGCAGTTGCTCTTTCTAGTACACAAAGATACACTATGGGTCGGTAAACTCTTTTGTATCACAGTAGAACTTGTTCACCAGATCTCGCATCTACCTACGCTAGACGGAACTCTCGGGAAATTACTGATAAAAGTAATGATGTAGGGATGATAGAATGACTAAAGAAGACATATAAGCTCGCCAAGGGACCGTGAGGGTACGCCATTGACAGTATCTCCGACGAAGCAGTCTCGGTGGCCACTCAGTTGCTGGCAAGAAAAGTAATGAGGAAATGTTGGAGCTTTGAGCTCTCCATCATAGTTATCGCACTGGCTAAAGAATGTGCCACTGATGTACAGTTCAATTGGTCATAGTTTCTTAGTGAAGAATTTCTGGCCAATTGTCGCGAAGTCCAGGAAGAAGGCAAGATGTTATATTACATGTGGATGCTGTTGTCTCTCATGCTGGTCACTACTGAGTTGCCTAAAAATAGCCAGTTTCCTGTTTTAACCCCAGAATGGTTGGAAGCTACACAATATGCATCCCTCTGGGTGACCAAGGATGCAAGCGGAATTCATGGGATTAAGATCTTTTGGATATTGATGGACGTGACTGTGCATCAGTGGATCAATGAGTTACCATGCTTAAAAAATGAATTTTATGAGAGTATGAAGCACATTGCAGAATTTAAAGCAAATATGCATCATGTCTACATCAGGGCGTGGAAGGACCTAGCCTAGACATGGACCCCTCTCCGGTTCATTGTCACTAATGACATTGTTCACAATATTGTCGAGTCTTGGCGAGGACCCGCGATGGTGGAACAAGACGAGGCTGCTATTCATAAACAAAAAGAGGAAGCGAAGCGCGCCACACAACAATTTAAGGATGAACAGTATGCTGTCGAGGTTAAGGTAGTGCGAGAGGAAAAACTTGCAACAACGAAAAAACCAATACCAAGCGCGTAGACACCAGAAAAGATCAAAGGCACTCAGAAGGAAAGCACTCAGGCAGCCGCAATGGATATGTCGTCGACTACCACAGGTAGCCCACTTAAGTGCTAAGCCACACTGTTACACTAAAAATTTTCACCATGACTATCTGCAGTTAGTATGGCTCCATCAATTGTCATACTATCCTCCTTGGCAAGTCTCATACCTTTGCTCCTCATGTCAAACTCCAAGAAAGAGAGAAAGTCCTTAAAAAGTCAGTTAACTCTGGTTACGGAGTTTTTCTTAGCCTTACCTGCGCGTACGCACCCCAAGTTCACAATACCTGCGTACTTGTATGCTCTATCTGTAAAGGGGTGGGTGCGTACTCCTGTAAAGGTCAAAAGGCGCAAGTTTGACTTCAAAAAAGTTACTTGTGGTCATTTCTAGAGCATTCTAGAAGATGGTTTGACGTGGATTGAGCGCCTCCAGATGGTTCATGCATCCCAATGAAAGAGGAACTTATCCCATGAAGAGGGGAGCTATCCCATTGAAAGAGGGGCTTATCCCATTCATGGTGGACCTGATTAACTTCCTCCAAAGCACTATAAATACAGGCATTGGGCCAGAGGGAGGGGAGGTTGAAAGTTGAAGGTCCCTAAGGGTAGATGCTGCTGAAATTAGGACTCCCTTATAGAGCTTGAGAGGAGAGATTCCCATCCTTTCTTAGCTTCATTTGGAAGTGGGTGAGCTGATCAAAGTAAAGGAGAACTCTTGTTGGACCCTGGGAGGGACCTGCACAACACCAAGGCACAGGTTGTAATGGTTTCTTTTGTTTCCACTTAATACAATTAAGCTTATTTTTCTCAACAAGTTGTTATACATGATTTGTTTCATATACTCCTTGGTCTTTATGATGAATATGTTTTATTTTATGAGTTATTCAGGTGTTGTGTAATCGTTTGCTTGTTAGTGAATGAAGGTTTTGAAGAGAAGGAGGAGCTCATCCGGATCAGAGAGACTAAACTACTACAAAGCATTGGACTAAAGGTATGTTATAAACACCTGATTACTTGTATTCTAAATGCATATTTAGGGAAAGATAGTGTTTAATTGTCTTGTTTGTCACTAGAAAGCCTTAGCTTCTAGGGAGGTCGGTTTTGTCCGCAAAATTGACTCTTTCCGCATGAAAAAATGGCGACCATACTGGGGAACTCCATGATTTGAATGATTTTTCCTTTGTGTGAAACTTTGATTTGAGATAAGTCGTTTGTTTTCTGGTTTTTGGCTGTCTGACTGTGCATTTGGGTGGATTAGCTTAGGGTTAAATTAGATTTTAGTTTTTCTTGGTTTTGCTAGAAGTACGCAGCCTCTGCGTTAAGCACAGTGCGTACCTGTACGCACTGCAGCTTTGTACACAGAGCGTACACGCACCTGTGCAAACAGGTTGCCTGCGTACCCTGTCAAAATTGAGAAAATTTCAATTTTTTCCTTTTTTCCTCTTAGATTTTGTTTATAAGTTGTTTTTACTACCCAGATCCACTGGTTACCTGCCAGAAATCTTCATCTAAACTTGTTTCATCAGTGTCAAGAGTTTTAGTGAAATTCATAGAGGTTCTAGCCCTAGGGTTTCATTTTTGAATCGGTCCTGTAGTGACTTTGGATTTAGAAGTCGTAAAACCTTGGATATCCCTGGTCTTTTCAGTCTTCTTAGGAGTCGGACCTTTCATAGAATCCACCCTTGTGAGAAACCTACCTTTGTGTTGTCTCTTTGCCGAATCTCGAAAAAGTTTGTTGATTAAACTTTGAATTTTATTCTTAAGAAAAAGAACAAAAGATTTTGATTTTTGTTTTTGACTGGTTTTTTATTCTACATTAACTAGTCCTTGGTTAAATCATGACTGAGTAAAACTGTTAGGATATTCCGACACATAGGATATAGTTAAGTTCAACTTGGTCTAGTATAGAGTTAGGTTAGAGTTAGGTAAAGTGTGTTTCTTTACCGTTGTACATTTTGTAACTTACAATCCGACGGTCACGATATGTAGTGATCCGACGGTTCACTCTCACCTCGGTATTACCGACACTTGATCCGTGGCTTGACACCCGATTGGTCCATGAGTTCTATTTAAAGCGCATGGAGGGTCATTGTTCGGGTAATCCGTGCATGAGAGAAGCTTATGTAAATTTTCATTCTTTGATTAATAAATTGCCTGTAGTACCCACGTTGGGACAGGCCGTGGACTGTTTCCCTCCTTGCACTCTGAGGGTTTTAACCACGTCAAAAATACTGGTGTATTGATTTGAGATCTAGTTGTGAGCGGTGTCCTTTTGGTATTCTTTCTGTGGAACTTACCCTGTAAATTCCTACATGGTATCAGAGCTATTTGAGGGCCGCGTCCGTTGGTGATCCAAATCTGAAGCCGGTAGAACTGCATGCGGCTGTCGTTTCCTAGATCTGCTGTTTCTGACTGCTTTCGGGCCGAGAGGACTGCTCTGTTGCGTTCGGAGCATCTGTTCCAGTGAGGAACCCCTTTCGTTTCACGCGAAAAGGTTTCCGGTAGCCCTAGCTGCGTCATTTTTCAGATCGGGAGGTATACAGTGTTTTTTTTTTTTTGCAGTTTACTGTTATTTCTCTCTGCTTATTTCGGTCTTAGTTTATTTAGCCTTTTTTTTAACCGGATCTATACCTTTCATTTCTGCGTATGCTCTTTGCCCTGCGACTCTGTGCGATCTGGGCAAATCAGAAACAGAAAGGAAGGATTTTTCTCATGCGTATGCTCTTTTCCCCACACCTTAGTGTGATCTCGGAAAATCAGAAACATTGAGAAAAATATTTAGTTTTTCGGCTAAAGCTAACTTTGAGATTTTTTTTAAATTTCTAGTTTTTTGGCTAAAGCTAACTTCGAGCCGTAAGGTTCATTTTTCTTTGCATATTCGTGTTGGGTTTTGTGTTTTGTGTTTTGTAGGGAAAAAGAGCTTTCTCAAGGCAAGCACGCAAACCAAGGCCCCCCCCCCCTCTCTCTCTCTCTCTCTCTCTCTCTCTCTCTCTCAAATTTTTTGTATAGATCAATTGGTTCAAAGCTATTTTAAGAGAGTAGAGGTCTTGGGTTCAAGTCTCCATTTTGTGGGGGCAGATTTTTTCATTCCCGCACATTCGCGCACTTTGCCGGCAACGTCAACAATTTTTTTTTAAAAGTCATAACTTCTTCATCCGGAAGCCTTTTTCAGAGCCGTTTTTTTTAAAACCGCCTATTTTTTCGAGATCTATCCATTGGAACACTTACTTTCAGCATCTTCAGCTTCAGTTTTTTTTAAAAATGGAAAGTCCATGCCAAGTCATTCTTGACAGCACTAACTACTTCCAATGGGTAGCCTACATGGGAGATTTACTTAGAAGTAAAGGTCTCTACAGAATAGCCACAGACCAAGAGAAGAAACCAAAAGATGAAGACAAGGCGGCAAAATGGGAAAATAGACAAGATCAAGCACGTGGTTTGATAGGGATGTCTGTTTCTCCTGATCTTAGATTCCACATTGCAGAACTTGAGACTCCTCATGAAGCATTAGAAAAACTTGCTAAAGTTTTTGGAATTAAAAATGAAATTAGAGCCCATCAACTTGAAAATGAGCTGCTTACTTTGGATCCTAATAATTTTTCTTGCATTGAAGATTTCTTGTCCAAATTCAAGACCCTTAGATATCTCTTGGAAGGTGTTAAAGTTAAGAAAGAAGATGGTAACCTTATTTATTCCATCCTTACTAAGTTGGGACCAGCCTACTCTGTATTTGTTTCCACTTTCCATTCTACAAGGGAAGCTTTCATTTGTCAAGGACAAGAATACAAGGCCCCTTCCTTTGACTCCTTTTGTGATTCCTTAATAAGAGAACAAGAAAAACTCTTACACCTTGGTCTTCTTAATCTTGGAAACTCTTCCACGAAAGCGTTAGCCGCCCAGCAGCAACCAAATTCAAAGAATCCTAAGAAGTCATATCCTCAAAAGAATGGTCCTAAACCATCTCAGCCTCAAAATGAAAGATCATTTCAGCAAAATGATAAGACCAATAAAAACAAATGGAAGAAGACTGATAGACATTGTAACTTTTGTAATCGAGATGGCCACTTAGAATCTAAATGCTTTAAGAAGATGGAAGCCTTGGAAGCCGCAATGAAGAAACATAACATCCATGTGGAGCCTACTTCAACTTCAACTTCCGGAATGGCACTTTCTGCATGTCATTGTCAATCATCTCAGTCTGGTTATGCATTAAATGTATCTTCTTCTTCTTCTCATTCTCATGAGTGGCTCATTGATTCTGGAGCCTCTTGTCACATGGCCAAAAACCAAGCCATGTTTTCTTCTTTAAATGATTGTAACACCAAAAATATATATATTGGTGATGATAGATCTCTTAATGTTGTAGGGACTGGAACTGTTCATCTAGACAATGGTCAGTTTAATGATGTATTATGTGTTCCAACCTTATCCTGCAACCTTCTATCTGTCTATCAGATAACTCATTCAGGTGAAGGTAAAATTGTTGAATTTTCACCTCATGATGTTGTAATCAAGGATCTAAAAGATCCTAAACAGATTCTAGCTACTGGTCTTGCTGATGATTCCAAAAGGTTGTATAAGTTTCACAACTTTGGGTCATCAAATCTTCCCTCAGTATTTGTTGCTCATAATGATGAAGTGAGCAAACTTTGGCATGAGCGATTTGGTCACTTAAACTATCGCTCCCTTCAGCATCTATGTAAAGAAAATATGGTGACAGGTCTTCCTATGGTATCTTGCAGAGATGGTGTTTGTTCCGGATGTGTACTCGGAAAACATCATCGGGACAGTTTTGACAAACGTGCCTCTTGGCACGCCTCAGCCCCTTTACAGCTTGTGCACAGTGATTTATGTGGTCCTCTTCCTGTTGCTTCATTCTCTGGCTGCAAGTACTTCTTAACTTTCATTGATGATTTCTCCAGACGCACTTGGGTATACTTCTTAAAACTCAAGAGCGAAGTATTTAACACCTTTTTGGCCTTCAAAGCCTTTGTTGAAAAACAATCTGGACATCAAATTCTTAAGCTAAGAACTGATAATGGTGGAGAATATGTTAAAAACACATTCATCAACTTTTGCACCGAAAATGGAATTCAAATGCAACATACTGTTCCATACACTCCACAACAAAATGGTGTAGCTGAAAGGAAAAATCGCACCTTAAAGGAAATGGCTAATTGTATGCTGCAATCTAAAGGACTCAGTCTTAGTTTTTGGGCCGAAGCAATTAATTGTGCAAATTATATAATCAATCGCACTCCTACTAAGGTTCTAGAGAATATCACTCCAGAAGAAGCTTGGAGTTCCATTAAACCAGATGTAAGTCACTTTCGTGTGTTTGGAAGTGAAGCATGGGCCCATATTCCAGATGAAAAGCATAAAGCTTTAGAACCTAAGAGTGAGAAATGTACTTTTGTTGGATATTCTGAAGATGTAAAAGGTTATAGACTTATTCCATTTAAGTCCAAAAATGTTATCATTAGAAGAGATGTAAAATTTGATGAAAATAAATCGGCCTGCGAGCCTAGTCCGGCGGATGTGCCACCTCTTCCTATCTCTTCTATCTTTGAAAACATTTCTTCTTCAGATGATGAAAGCGAGGATGATAATCCTCCCCCACCTTCTCAGGATCCTCAACTTCCAAGATGGGTCCGTGCTACTCGGGATGCAGCAGGTGATCTTGCCGGTGATCCTACAGATCAGCGACGTACACGTTCTCAGTTTGAAAGAGCCTCTTCTTTACTGGCTCAAGCTCCAGTAAATCATGATCCTGACACTTTTGCAGAAGCTTCAGGCCATCCACATTGGGAAGCAGCTATGAATGAAGAATATCATTCATTGATGACAAATGATACATGGGATCTTGTTCCTCTACCAAAGGGACGCAAACTTGTTAGATGTAAATGGGTTTACAGAACCAAGTATGGACCAGATGGGAAAGTTGATAAACATAAAGCTCGTCTCGTTGCTAAGGGCTTTTCACAGGTTGAAGGCATTGACTACACTGAAACCTTTTCCCCTGTTGCCAAAATGAACTCTATCCGCCTTGTTCTTTCCCTTGCTGCCTCTTTAAAATGGGAAGTCCATCAGATGGATGTTAAATCTGCCTTCTTGCATGGGGACTTGCAGGAAGAAATCTATATGGAACAACCCATTGGCTTCATACAAACAGACTCCAGCCTTGTTTGTCGACTTAAGAAATCCCTTTATGGCCTCAAGCAAGCTCCTCGGGCTTGGTATGCCAAAATGGATAGCTTTCTTTTAGAATCTGGCTTTTCTAGGTGTCATTCTGACAATACTGTCTACACCAAGAAAGTGGGCAACTCTCTTATCATCCTTGTTCTTTATGTTGATGATCTTATTCTTACTGGTAGTGATCCCAACCTTATAAACCATGTGAAGTCCAGCCTTAAAAAGAAATTTGAAATGACAGACTTAGGACACTTACACTATTTTCTCGGTCTTCAAGTCTTGCAATCCCAGGAGGGTATTTTCCTTTCCCAGTCCAAGTATGCTTGTGATATTCTTCGTCATTTTCACATGGAAGACTGTAAGCCAGCCCCTTCTCCCTTTCAGTCTGGAGTCAAACTTTCAGTCTCTTGTACTTCTCCTGAAGTTGATGCTACCTTATACCGTCAACTTGTCGGAAAACTCTTGTATTTAACCCATACTCGTCCTGATCTTTCCTTTGTTGTTGGCCTTGTTGCTCGTTTTATGCAAAACCCCCGTGAAAGTCATTGGAAAGCAGCTAAAAGAATACTTCGTTATGTTCGAGGTACAGTACAGTTTGGGATTCATTACAGTGCCAAAGCAGCTCCTCTGTTAGTTGGTTTCACTGATTCTGATTGGGCTGGTGACCATGATGATCGGAAGTCTACTGCCGGTTATGTCTTCACTCTTGGTTCAGGACCTATTACATGGGCTTGTAAGAAACAGGCTGCCATTTCTCTTTCGTCAGCAGAAGCAGAGTATCGTGGTGCCGTGGAAGCTAGTAAGGAAGCCTTGTGGCTTCGTCAGATCCTATCAGAGTTTGGCTTTGAGCAGCAGCATCCAACCCACTTTGGTGTGATAATCAAAGTGCCATTCAGCTATGCAAAGATCCAGTCCAGCATCAGCGCAACAAACACATTGAACTACACATGCACTTCATCAGAAAGCTCATTCATGACCATGTTCTTGAAGTGCAATATTGTCCAACAGATGATCAGGTTGCAGACATCTTCACAAAGGCTCTCACAGAGGCGAAGTTCACTAAACTTCGATATATGCTTGGAGTTCAGGAAGTTGTCACTAAGGGGGGATAGGCTCTAGTGCCTCCTTCCTTCTCCTATTGTGTCATTTTTGTAAATCCTTCAATCCTATCCCAAGTTGTTCTTAAGGGGGGATGTTAGGATATTCCGACACATAGGATATAGTTAAGTTCAACTTGGTCTAGTATAGAGTTGGGTTAGAGTTAGGTAAAGTGTGTTTCTTTACCGTTGTACATTTTGTAACTTACAATCCGACGATCACGATATGTAGTGATCCGACGGTTCACTCTCACCTCGGTATTACCGACACTTGATCCGTGGCTTGACACCCGATTGGTCCATGAGTTCTATTTAAAGCGCATGGAGGGTCATTGTTCGGGTAATCCGTGCATGAGAGAAGCTTATTTAAATTTTCATTCTTTGATTAATAAATTGCCTGTAGTACCCACGTTGGGACAGGCCGTGGACTGTTTCCCTCCTTGCACTCTGAGGGTTTTAACCACGTCAAAAATACTGGTGTATTGATTTGAGATCTGGTTGTGAGCGGTGTCCTTTTGGTATTCTTTCTGTGGAACTTACCCTGTAAATTCCTACAAAAACATCCTGGAATCATACTTTGTAGGCTTTGGTCTCATTAGATTTTCTTATTAGGTGAATTTCTCTTTGATTTGCTTTTAGGTAAAATTGATTTGATTGTCATAGATTTTTAAAATTTGATTTTTGATTTTTATATGCTTTGTTAAGTAGGAAAAAATCAAAAAAAAATCTCTTTTGAAGAAAAGTTCGCTTTAGTAGCATTTGAGTCTTTGAAAAGAAAAGGAATTTTCGTGAAGTAATTAGTGGTCATGTGTTGTATGCTTTGGAAAAGATAAAGAGATTGTTTCTTTGATTTTCATTGCCAAGAAAGTTGTCTTTATATCAATTTTGCATTCTCCAACTCTCTTAGCTAGGGAATTCATTGAAAAAGAAAATTAGTATAAATCATCCTAGGTGCATCTTTTTAGTGGATTTGAGTCGAGTCTACACACCATCAGTTTCATCTCCGCTACCTTTTGTCCTAAAGAAAAGCCATAAAAATTAACACTTAAAGTAAAATCAACTTAGTAACTTTTTATTTACTAGGGCTCTGAAATACCAATATAGATTAGGCTAGTGTCTTGGAGTAGGAGAGTAATTAACTCTCCAAGACAGTAAAACCAAAAAAGTAGCTTATCTTGTGGTAGGATAAATCCAACCATTTCATTTGTACTCTGGGAAAGCTCCTCTTAAAGGAGAATCACGAGACCGTGTCTGAACCAGTGAGGGGATCAATCCTCCTTCATCTAGAAAGGCGCCAGATACGCACGTACTACAAACGGTAAACCTTGGATTATTGTCGAGGAGCTTGGGGTCACTTGTCGGTAAACCTTGGATTATTGTCAAGGAGCCGGCAAGGGGATTGAGCTTGTTACTCTGCCCTTGCGTGCTATCAGGTCGTAGACTGTTCCCCCAGGTATATTTGTTGCTGTTGGTAACCTTAGTAACCATTATATTTAGGATTCTACCCGAGGTGACGGTGGAGGGAAGATCCCACTGTACCTGGAGCAGACGTTGGCTAGACTCACTTGGATTTTCCGGGGGGTTCACTTCACTCGAGACGGTTAAAGTGGAGGAACTTGTGCCGGTCTATTCATTAAGCAGGTTGTCGGGGTAACTGTTCCACCCACCACTTCTGTACTGAATTCGGCGATGTTGGGTTTCATCACCAACTAGTGTTTTCGGTCCGGAAGGCTACTATTTTTGTTTGGTTTGACGCCCTAGATTCTTTAGGCGTGTGATTCGAATTTGTTTGCTTCTTTAGAGACTTTAGGCGGTTTTCTTTGAGATTTTACTTTGTTTGCGTGTGTAATAGTTAAAAGTTTTTAACTGTGGTTGAATTACCGAGACAGTCCCGTAGACTTTGGGGCCAGTCTCCTGAGATTGTTACCGTGGCCGATTTGTTGAGGAAGTCCCATAGACTTCGGGGCGAACCTCCTGAAGACGTCCCGGGTCATTACGAAGGTTTGAAAGTCCTTGTAACCCCTAGTGGCAGTAAAGTAGGTTCACCTAAAGAAGGAGAGTCTTCGTTGGTAGTCCATCCAGATTATCAAAGTCTAGAAACAGGTTATAATCCTGAAGCTGTTGCAGTTTCCGAGCTTGCTGGTAGTTTTTCATCTACTAGTGATATAGGCGAAGAACCTGAAATATCTAAACCTGTTACTCCAACTTCTAGTGTTCCTGATTCACCTAGGGTAGAAAGAGTCATCACCGAAAATCTTCCTTCTGGTTTGATAGCTATTGAAGAACTTGCTCCAGAAGAAGAAATATGCGTCCCTATCCCTGAAGATCAACCTACTATTGATCTAAGGGAGCGTGAATCCATGTTTTACAGTCCACCTAGAAGTACTACTTGGTATCTTTCGTTAACTAATTATTTGGACAACTCAGGGTCAAGTTTTTCTCCACCTCGTACTCCTTATCCACCCGGAGGTATTTATACTCCTGTAAATATGTCTAGTCAATCGTCCATGTTTACTCAATCTCCTGAATCTTTCTTGTACGGCGGTCCTTCTGTTCCTGCTGGGTATCAGTCACTTTCTGGTACTTTTGTGGGAGCATCTCCTCAACCCATTGAACATGGGTTATTAACTGGAAACAATGGTAATAAATCGTTGGGTGTAGGAGACATTTACATGATGTCAGGTTCAATTCCCAGTTCTCAACCTCAAGGTGGCCAGTTACCGCCTGGGGGGCAGCCTCAATTAACACCTGGGGGGAAACCTCAAGGTACACAAATTGCATCTGGAGGGCAACCTCAAGGACAGTATGTACCCATGGTACAGTACATTCCTCAAGGTCATCCCCAGCCTCAATATGTACCCCAAGGCCAACCTCAGTATCAATTTATGCCTCAAGGTCAACCCCAGTATCAGTACTTACCTCAAGGGTATCTACCCCAAGGTCAGTACTCGAGTCAAGGTTATCAACCACCCCAAGGTCAATCGTATATTCAAGGTACGGGAAATGTACCTTTCAATTATCAATCCTACCCTCAATCCGGTTATGGATCTCAATATCCTCAACCTGTCATGGGTCAATACCCCGGAATGAACATAGTGTGGGACCCATCGCAAGTTCAACAGGTGTTGCAGCCAAGCGTACAGTTGTCATCTCAAACTAGAAAACCTTTAGTTTCTGGTTCACCCCAGCAACCAGTCCAGTCTAATGTTCAAACTTCTGTACCTTAGGTAGTTACTCAGTCGCCCATTGCACCTAGTACTACATCTCAAACGACTACTGCAACTACCGCAACATCTGTTCAGTCTACCACACTTACTTCTAGAGTATCGACAGCTCCGGTTTCTGTTGTCTCTGTAACTACTCCTCAGACATCTTTACCATTGTCTGGATCCACGATTCAAAGTACGGTTCAGATGCCTGTAGGACAGCCTGGTTTAAGTACGGTTGTCACTAGTCAACCACAATTCGCTTATCAACTGTACCAGGGACAATACCAATACGGGCCTGCTGTCCAACAACCAGTTTACCAGTATCAACCGTATCCTGGGTACACTTATCAACAACGACAACAACCCCAGTACGGTCCGGTTAATCCTGGTTTTCCGGGAGGATACAATATCCCGAATGCGATTCCTATTCCAAGTTATCTTGGATATCCTCCTCCTGGGACTAGTCTTGTGACCCAGAGTTTTAGGGATCCTAATCGGCAATTACCGTTTATCGCAACTTTGGATTTACCAGACTTGACGCGCCTAACGAACGATCCGATCAATTATCTTCCGTTTTGGCCGCCAATGCCGAATAAGTTGCCCAGTGACATTCCCAAGTTCGAGGGTAAGTCTGGAGAGGATCTGTCAAATCATGTGATGACTTACCACCTCTGGTGTGCCTCTAATTCCATCTCGGATGATTCGATCCGCTTACGTCTTTTCCTGCGTACACTCATTGGTCTCGCGGCCAAGTGGTACATTGAGTTACCACGGGCCTCTTTTTATAATTTTAGTCAGTTAGCTACCTCGTTCTTAACTCATTTTCAGTTTTCGGTCAGATATGATAATGGCACGGAGTTACTAACTTCATTAAAACAATCGACATCCACTTATATTTCTGATCATATTCATGAATGGAGGCGTCAAAGGCGATTAGTGAAAGTTTTTATCCCGGACCAAATCTTAGCTGAATGGTTTGTTAAATCATTATTACCGAAGATTACTGAAGACGTAGCTAAGGCCGGAGTAGTTACTGAGGAGCAAGTGATTGCTCAAGCGCAGTACCTTGACTTAGTTTACACTCAGTCAGGTACGTTACACGAAAAGATCCCAGATCTTCCAAAGTCAAATCAAATCGCTGCTGCTCCTTCGGGATCTCATGCTGCTGATGGCATGATTGGTACGGTGAATACTAAAAGCAAGAAGAAGTCTTCAAAGAATTCTTCGCCCATTATAACCTTACCAGACTCCCCGACAGGAGATTCTTCTGCTGAAGTTTCCGCTGATATTCACGCTGTAGAGTCATCTACGGCTAAATCAAAAAACGGTGGGAAGAAGAAAGGCAAGAAGAAGAATAAAGCAGACAAAACACCAAAGGAGAAAACAGAAAAATCGGAAACCAATGACGAAAAGCGCAAACCTCGATATCCTTGTCTTATTTGTGAAGAGGATCATTTTACAAGAGATTGCCCTCATCGGGCCGAGGTTGTGAAAATCGTCAAGGGTTCCCCAACTCCTGCTATTTTGAAAGATCCTTTTCCAAAGCAGGAGAGTAAGATGATAGGTTCTTCCTCGAGTGCTAGTGAAGAACCCATATTGATGATGTCTCATGTGAGGATTGCGACTCGGTCACACGATTATGGTAGTAAAAGTCCAGTTGATGGATCGAAAGAAGCAGAATCTTCTCATTCAAATCCATCAACCTCAGCTCCCAGTTCCGATCCACTACAGATCGAGAAACCTAACCCTGACTTAGTAATCAAACCGCCCGCCAAGGGTGTACTTCGAAGGTCTGCTTTCAATCCACATGCGAGAGCGGCCCAAAATTACAACATTGTTGAGGATTTAGCTGTTTCACCCTCAGCAATGTCGGCTTTAGAAGTGCTGCAATCATGCCCAGCACAGCGAAAATTACTTTTGTTGGCTATAGGAGCTGTTGATGTTCAGGACCCGAACCTAATAATCTTTGATCTAGAAAATAGTACACCATGTTTACCTCATCAAATGGCTTTCCAGATCCTAGTGATAGTAAAAAACAGGCCTATTCATCGCACTGTAATTGATGAGGGAGCTTCCACGTGTATTATGTCGATACAGTGCTGGAGATCGCTTGGTTCTCCTTCACTAAATCAATCCCCGACAATTCTTAAGGCATTTGATGGTCGTGGGCTTCATCCGTTTGGCATTCTACAGGATTTGTCTATAGGGGTTGAAGGAAAAACTGTTAGTCTGGATGTGGAGGTGGTTGATGCCCCTCTAGATTACAACCTTCTCTTGGGTCGAAGTTGGTCTTACGCTATGACATCGGTCGTTTCATCGGTCTTCAAAGTAATAAAGTTTCCACATAATGGCAAGATCGTAACCATAGACCAGCTGGCTTACTTTTCATCCGACCCAGCCTCTTTAGAGAGTATCCAGCATGTCGGTAAAACGACTATCCCTTATAAGGATGTTGGTGTAGGACTAGTTAAAGATGCCGGTTTACTGGGAACTTTTCCTTTTCCTCCAATCAACTCCGTGTCTTCGTTTGCATCCATTCATATGATTACATCAGATACCATTGTTTACGACGATCCTTGGATCGTTCCTTCTGAATCTGAAATAGACTCATTCGGTAATGCTATGCCTTTGAGTCCATATGAAATTGCCTATGAAGCCGTGCAGTCTTTTACCGACCCGCGTTCAACCAAAATCGACCAAATGAATGTGGTCTGTGAGGAATCACTTTTCGCGTCAACCTCGGAGTTAATGACGTTTCCCGAAGTTGTGTCATCTGACGAACAAATTTGTGAAGTCCTGTGTGTAGACGATTTACCATGGGAAGATCTCCATCATAGATCTTCGTTTTTACCTGAGGATGATCGTTTTGAAAACGATTTCTCATTAATCTTTATAGCTGAATATGTCAAGGAGGCTTAGACTCCAATGAAACATCCTGATTCAGAGCTGAATTTGGGCAACATCTCTCGCAGTGTTCCCATTGACATTTCAGTCAAGCCCGGAATTGTTGAGCACATTCATATAGGTGCCTCGTGTACAGATGACGAAATTCAGATATACAAGGTCCTATTTCAAGAATTCCGCGACGTGTTTGCCTAGTCCTGTGAGGAAATGCCAGGAATTGATCCCGCAATTGTTGTTCATGAGATCAAGACTTACCTGGATGCTAAACCCGTCCGGCAACGTTTGCGTCAGATTCACCCACGAAAAGCGGCTGCAATTAAATCAGAAGTTGAGAAGCTATTGAAAGCAGGTTTCATTTATCCGATCCCGTTAACGGAATGGGTATCGAATATTGTTCCGGTTAACAAAAACAGGGAACAATAAGAATATGCATCGACTATAGGGATATCAATCGTGCTTGTCCGAAGGAAAACTATCCAACACCCTATATCGATCAAATAATTGATGATTGTGCCAGCAGTGAAATATTTTCCTTTATGGACGGTTTTTCCGGTTACAATCAAATCAATATTCTACCTGCCGATCAACCAAAAACATCTTTCATTTGTCCATGGGGAACATTTTCTTATTGCAAATTACCTTTTGGGCTTAATAATGCCGGAGCCACTTTTCAAAGGGCGATGTCTTATGCGTTTCATGACATCAAACACATTGTGCAACCGTATCTTGATGATTTGCCCGCTCATTCATTACATCGAGCTGATCACCTTGTCCATTTACGAGAAATTTTCATGAGGTGTAGGCATTATCGTATACGGTTGAACCCACACAAATGTGTCTTCTGTATAGAAGTGGGACGATTACTGGGATTTGTAGTTTCAAAAGCCGGCATTCGCGTTGATCCCTCGAAGGTAGAAGCTATCATCAAATTGCCTCCTCCTTCGAGTCTTCGCCAACTCCAAAGTTTGCAGGGGAAAGCAAACTTTTTACGCCGATTCATTCCTAACTACGCCGAGATTACAAAAGGTTTTACCCGGTTTTTGAAACAGAACGCTCAATTCTCTTGGGATGAGATAGCTCAGAAATCTTTTGATGCACTCAAGCACGCGTTGACCCATGCACCGTTGCTGCATCCTCCCAACTACAACCAGGATTACTTTTTGTACCTCGTCACTGCTCATTCCACTATTGGAATGGTCTTAGTACAGGAAGACGAATTCGGAATGGAACATGTGATATATTACCTTAGTCGGACGTTAAATCCAACTGAGCTCAAATATTCACATGTGGAGAAATTGGCCTTGGCAGCCGTTCAAGCTGTCCAACGTTTTCGTCACTACATTCTTCTCCGTAAAACTACAGTCATTTCGGATTGCAACCCTATGATCTACATTTTAACTAAACAATTGCTAGGGGGCAAGTACTCCAAATGGATTGTTATCCTGCAGGAGTTCGACTTGGAATTTGAAAAATCTAAGTCTAAGAAATCTTTAGTTTTTGCAGAGTTGATGTGTGATTTCCCGCGTGCTGACACGGAAACTGTGGTAGAGGAACCCATTGCGGACGAATCTTTGTTTCTCATCAGCACTTCAGATCCGTGGTATGGGGATATAATCGTCTATCTCCAAACCCAATCCTTTCGGCCCGAAGTTTCAAAGTCGGAACGTCAGAAAATTCGATTCCAGTCCCCACAGTACAAAATTATTGGAGATACTCTTTATCATCGTGGGGCAGACTTGGTTTTTCGATGTTGCTTAACTCACGAAGAGGCAGAAAGGGTTTTGAATGACTGTCACTCTGGAGCGTGTGGCGGTCATATGTCTGGGTATGCCACAACCCAAAAGGTGTTGCGTGCTGGCTACTTCTGGCCATCCATGTTTAAAGATTGTATTACTGCGGTCCGAAAATGCCACAACTGTCAAGTGTTTGATCGCAAGATGCGCGCACCACCTGCTCCTCTCCACCCTATAATTGTCGTTGGTCCTTTTGCCAAATGGGGTATCGATTTTATTACATGTAACCCTCACTCGGCCGGGGGGCATGCGTATATCATCCTTGCGGTTGATTATTTTACTAAGTGGGCCGAGGCGATGCCTACATTCGAGGCTGACGGCAAGACAGCTGCAATTTTCGTATTCAATCACATAGTTGCTAGGTTTTGGTGTCCCACAAGCGATAATCACTGACCATGGGCGCCATTTTCGAAACATTATGATGACAGAACTTACAGGCCAGCTTGGTTTGCGTCATGATAGCTCAACTCATTATTATCCCCAAGCAAACGGTCTGGTTGAGTCCATCAACAAAGTTTTAGTTATCATGATCCGACGGATCATTGGTATTCATCGGTCGAATTGGCACAACATGTTATTTTCCGCGCTTTGGGCATACCGAACCTCAGTGAAAACATCAACAGGGTTCACTCCTTTCCAACTAGTTTATGGTTTGGAAGCTGTGCTGCCCATTGAATGCGAAATCCCGTCACTTCAAATGGTTGTCGAATTACTTCCAGCTACTTCCGAAGAGGAGAAGCGTTTATTATACTTAGCTCAATTAGATGAGACTCGACGTGATGTTGCATTGGCGACCGAGACTCACGCAAAACGTATGAAAGCTCAGTATGATCGAAATGTGACCCCTCGAAATTTTTCAGAAGGAGACCTAGTGCTATTATATGATCAAGCTAACGATAAATTAGGCACTGGAAAATTTGTTCCTATGTGGCATGGGCCCTATATTGTCAAGCGAAAGCTAGCAAAAGGGGCCTATGAGCTGGTTGACTTTGACGGGGACTCTTTGGGTAAACCCAGAAATGGATTTACCTAAAGAGGTATTATGCTTAAATGATGAGTGTGGAGATTTTAGTTAGATTAGGTTAGATAGTGTTTCTTTCTAGCTGGTGTGTTTGTTAGTTTAGACAGTGTGCTTACCTTAGAAAGTGTGTTTTTCGTCGTTATTCTGCTTATCTTAGTTTTACCCTTGATGTTTGCAGATGTCGATGCCTCTCCAAACATACATTGGATTTGCTGATGGTGCTTGTCGTAGTACACAGAATATCTCTTCCGCAGCTTGGGTTACCTATTCGCCCTCTAACGAGTTAGTTTCTATGCATGGGGTGAGCCTCAGTCAAATAACAAACAACATTGCAGAATACAGTGCAGTGATTGAGTTATTGTCTGAATCTATTTCGTTTGGGATTCGGAGTTTGATAGTGAGGTTAGATTCTGAACTCGTTGTATTACAGCTTAATAGAGTGTATGCCATTAGAAATACAGTGTTATTAAGATTATTTTTGAGAGTGCGTCTCTTGGAACGTGAATTTGATTACATTGAATATCAACATATTCCAAGGTCTTTAAATACATTAGCAGATGCAATTGCTTCTCGAATGTTAAACAGACATTTGCAATAATCATACATGTAAATTTAAAAACATTTAATCACACATGTTTAACAAGATAAGCCAGTAATAATGATATATATAGATAGGAGTGTGTAAAAAATACATCGTCTTCGATCATAGGTTGCAAAACACCTTATGATCGGCAAAAATGATAAGTACAAAAATCAAAATGTCACATGTGTCTACAAAAACGATCATCCAATCACTGGTGATGATCTCTATACGACACCACTGCACGGGCTACCCTACACAAGAACCTTCTAAAAGGTCCTGGGACTCCGACTACATAGCGCTGAAGCCTGATAGGAATATCATCTATAGTAGTCTCTGGTATATTTGCCGCCAGACGCTCTAGGTCCTGTTCCAACTCAGCTAAGGTTTCTGTAGCCTCATCCTGTGGGACCGGTGCCGGTGCAACTGGTTGTTTCCTCTCGAAAGGCCGGAGATTGGCTGGACGTCGTGGGCCTACATCTGCATTTTGAAAATTGTCACTGTCAGCTTTGAGACGATATAAAAACAAAAAAATAGATAATTTAAAAACTTGTGAAAAATGAAGTACCTGTGTCATCCCACTGTTCTCCCGGTGGAAGAATCATGTCCGGATCTCCACGAAAATCAACTCCGGCATAAGGAAAATCCTGTATCGAAAAGACCTGGTCCTCTAACCAGTGAAAGTACTCCGGTCTAAATCGGACAACCTCCGTGCCCTCGTCAGGATGACGGGCCATCACCGCAACCCATCGCATCAACTTAGGCTCTCGAGGAAGCCCAACCTCAACAGTGAGCTGCTGCGGGATCAACATCGGAACCCTCTCTAGAGCAAAACTCACAACTAAAGGCCCATAACCAAAAGTCTTTATTTGCCCGTTTTTCGCCCTAGTCAGTTGGCCCTTTACATTGGCCAAAACAGCATCACACCAGTTGAAAATGGTGCCTCGATAGAAATCAATCGCCATCCGCATTTGGGACCCGGTGGCAATGTGCAAAGTGGCAGCCCCGCAAAGTCTGGTAACTGTGAAGGCAATTACCATAAGTTTAGGTTGGGATATCTTTTTAATCTCTATCCCCCTCTCCTGGTTTTGATCATTGCACCACTCTAGACGGAGACTAGCAATGGACTGGCCACCCGGCCTAGTCCCGGACAGAGTCAATTGTTCGCCCCTCTTGGGCAAACTAGTGAGAAAGTAAATATCTGAGGGCTCTATCTCGAGCTGGTGCCCTCCAATGTAAAAGCACTGATCCTGAACGTTCCACCTTTCAACCAGCCACTCTAGAAAGTGCACCTGGGCCCTCATGCCAGGTATGGCCCAGTATTTGTAAAGACCACATGCCTTCAAAGCATCAATGGAAGGTTGGTGATTAATGGCAGCCAAATCAACATCTTCTTGTTCTCTCTTGCACCAATCAAGCATGGTGGGCAATCTACACACCATAAAACATCTGTTAGAGTCCATAAAATTAAAATTTTTTGGTTCACTTTGGAGAAATGGGGGTTTGAAAATCCTCTCCGCAGTGTACGCAGCTGATCTGAAAATGGAATGTACTTGTTTAAGGGTGCAAGGTATCCATTCTCAATAATTTCAACAGTGAGCTAGACACTCCAAATGACCTCTAAAAATGTGAAAGCTTCTTATTTCTTATACAGAGATAGACTGTAGGGGCATTCACCGGACATGTCACCTCTAAAAAGAGGATGAGTTCCAGAGGCTACCTGGCCCTCTACAGGCTCTGCCTAAAGAAATAACAAAGTAAACACTTAGAAGTCTTTGACATACACAAACTTGAAGTTTAATGTCCTTGCGGAATAAGACCAATAACTTTCTGTAGCTGAATAGGTGATTAAGTGTGTATGCAAGTTATGTATATTTGTTGTTTAAAACTTTATATCAGTTTTGCTTACAATATCATCTTCAACAAATAAAGACATCAAATGTTAAAGCAGTTCACCCCCTCCTGGGCTACATCTGCTGGACCAAGCCTCTTCAACTAGGCTTGTCCTCTTGTATTAAAATTGCAACAAAGGCTAATACAAGAATATGGGTGTCTCAAAGGACAGATCTGATTGTAAATACAGAATCAGAAGATAGGAATTAGCCAAACATGCTCTTTCCCAAACACTAAACAATGAATTTTGTACCTTATACAGTACTTTCCCCAATTGGCCCTCGTGTCTCTTTAAACTTGCATGGAGAATTTCGAGGTGAAGATGACCTCAATTGGTTCTTAAACCTCTGACATTAGACTCAGAAGGTCGAAAATAGCAGACATAGGCTTTTGAATCACCAAAAATGGATGAACATAGCCCCCAAACAGCTCCAACACTGAAATGGCCCTAGTAGCCCTGAAAGCTTCCCTGAAGCTAAACAGAGTGAAGAATGCCTTAGAAGGAAAAACGAGCTGTATAAATGGATTCAGAAGTTTGGAAAACTTCAGGAATGACCTTCTTTCCACATTCACTGGCTGCACAATTCCCAATGCAGCTCCCAAACTGATTTGGCCCTAGTGGCTCCTGGAACTTCCACGAAGCTAAAACACCTGCAAATGACCTCATATGGCTATGAAACCTATGCCAATGGATTCAGAAGGTCCAAAATACCCAAAATCAAAAAAAAATTCGTCCAAAACGGACTTTCCTAGCCAAAGTTATGGCCATTTACTCCCAATTGCCAGCGTGGCCTAAAAAAACTCCAGTTAACTTTAGTTACGGCCAGATAGGCCCGCCAAATATGGAGCGGCCGCCAAATTTGGCGCCACTGCCAAATAAAATGCCAGTCTAACTACAGTTGCATTAAATGCACATGTGACCAGCTGCCTCGGATTGCGTGCCCGGCGGTTAGTGTGCTGGCAGTTGAGGACAAGCTCCCGGTTCTGCAAGCCATGGTCATATGGGTGGGGGCTGGCCCCCTTCATTTCCCGCCAAGAACCAGATTTAAACTTCAAATATAGTTTGTTCCATTCGCATAACAACAGTTGCTCACGTGGCCCAACGGTAAGGTGTTGTGTTGTGGTAGACGAGATCGTGGGTTCAAACCATTGAAGTGGCAAAATTTTTTAAATGCATATGCGCCCATTGTTGCTGACGTCATCACAGCCACGTGGTGGCCGCTGGGCTTGCCATGTGTCAGCTTGTGATTGGCTGCTATGAAGGGAATATTCCAAGGAATATTCTGCGGAATATTCCTTTTTTAATTTTTTTTTGAAAAATTAAATTTTCTAATGTTATGGACAAATTATTCTTTTTGCCATATCTTCCTCATACGGCGACCGTTTTTCGAACCGTTTGCGGCGCCAGAATCGGGAGGACGAGAAATTTCCAGTCATTCAGGTTCCAATCAGTTCTGAGCACTTTCATTTTTTACCATTTTACGACACTTGGTACTGAGCTCCTGATCACACCTCCCAAATGAGAAGGCTTTTGGTCCCCAAAAGCTCACTGAATCTTTGAACTGAACTGTACAGCACTTGAGGAACAAAAATATCCTCTTCCATTCAGCCAAAAGAGCCTACTGATGCCAAAATGTCCTGCCTTATCAACTGTCGTCATGGCGACTTTTCGCTGCATAAGCCAAACTCTTGTTGAATCCCGACCAAGCTTGTTCGCCAGACAAGCTGAAAGTTTACAGAAACCAGCGATGAAACTTGCTGATATATGAGCTGAAGTATTCTCCTGAACATGTGGGCTTGCCAACTGTCACGATGCCCATCCATGGCACCTCCACTCCAAAAGAAGAGCTGCCTCCCAAATGAGAAGGTTTTTACAAAGATGAAACACTTCATCATTTCTCCTCTTTACAATCTTGGAGATCAAATTAACTTTTTCCAAGTCAATATTACATTGCATGCATGGTTAAAAACTAAGTAATCAACCCTTCAACTTAATCACATATACATGTTTAAAATACAAGGAAATCATCATGATCCCTGTGCTCATGCATATCATTCTCATGCATGCAGTTTATTCTTCAACTTTTCCTTAAGTACAATCATAAGTACAAGATCCTCGATCACATGTACATGTACTTTCAAAGCTGAAATGAATATAACTTTCGCTGCAATAGAGTGAGTCTCATACTCAATTTTTCCATCCTGCAACTTGCATTCCCTTAACTAAGAAATGCATTCAATCAAAGACATGCAACTTTAATTGGATAAGAATTCTAACCATTTCTTACCAATCCATTTCAAAGGTGCTTCCTTTAACTACACATCAACATCAACATGTGTATCATCTTGACACATATAAATGATGGAAACTTCCTTCCCATTCTTGCCACACTCTTTCTCCAATTTCTTTAACTTTTGTGGAAGCATTGTTGGATTCAGAGTCCAACACCTTTTAGCAGTATGTCCATGCTTATGGCAATAAGTGCAACACATGTTCATCTTCTTGATAGCATGATTTGCATTGTTCAAGGGAACTTTGGCTTCTTGCCTCCTTTCCTTCAAAAGTTTCCTGCATGTTGCCATTCTTTTCCAACATCTAGAAACACTATGGTTAAACAAACCACAAAAAAGAACATGCAATTCTTTTCCAATGCTTGTGTGGAAATTTTCCATGCTTTACATGATCAAAGGAAATATGATTGAAATCAGATTTATACCTTTCTCTTTCACCTTCATTACCTTCATGAGGAGATGAATCAAATGAAGAAGAAGCTCCTTTTGGAACACCATCAATCCCTTCAATGGTTTTAGAGCTTTCACCTCTCCCTTGTTCAAGTGCATGCTTATGCACACCTTCTTCTTGCAAGGTATGTTTCAAACTATTGCATTCCTCAAGAATACAACCTTTACAACCTTGAGATAAAGAACCTGAAATGAAACTCCTTATAGGAACTGTTTCAATTGCCTTCATGGCTGCTTTGGAACATTCTCCACAAGATTGTCCATAGCCAAGACCCAAATTCTTAGGCCTTACCTCAACCATTATTGGCTCAACTATACCCTGTGCATGTTTGCCTAATCCTTGTCCTTGATATTCCATTTTGGACATCAACTTGGACCCTATGCCTCTGGTATGTTTCTCAAAAGAACCAACATAAACATTCTTATCAGAATTTGAAGACAAACTAGAATTGTTTACCTCTTCTTCAAGCTGATACTTGGCTAAGGCTTCTTTGTCAACAAGGAGTTGTGTCTCCAACTCATGCATCCTTTCCAGCTTCATGTTTGCACTATGAAGTTGGCCTTCCATTTCCTGCAATTGGTTAGAAAGCAACTGATTCTCTTCCCTCATGGAATTCAACTGCTCTTGAAGTCTAGAGCTCTTTCTTTCATCCTCATACATTTCTCTCACCATATTCATCATGATGAAAAATTCTTGCTTCAAGCCTTCATCAAAGAATCTTGTGAAGGAGGACGATTTTGAGAACTCACTTATGGAAGTTATCATTATAAAAATGAACAAAAGAGCTTCAACAAACTCAAACAACAAGTACTTTGTGGAATAATAAAGCAGTCAATCTCCAACATTGCTTAAGACACCTTTCAAGCTACACAATCAAGCTAGTGATGTCAGTCAAGCAACCTAGTGCTCTAATACCATCTGATATGATCTAGGCTTGCCACGTGTCAGCTTGTGATTGGCTGCTGTGAAGGGAATATTCTGCGGAATATTCCTTTTTTAATTTGTTTTTGAAAAATTAAATTTTCTAATGTTATGGACAAATTATTCTTTTTGCCATATTTTCCTCATACGGCGACCGTTTTTCGAACCGTTTGCGGCGCCGGAATCGGGAGGACGAGCACTTTCTAGTCGTTCAGGTTCCAATCAGTTCTTAGCACTTTCATTTTTTACCATTTTACGACACTTGGTAATGATCTCCTGATCAGCAGCTCGCCTTTAGAGACAGAGCGTGTGTACGCAGGTTCTCTTAAGGCAAGCTGCATACGCCCGGCATTTTCCCAACTAAGAAAATGTCGGGGTACGCAGGTCACCAGTGGAGCACCTGCGTACCCCGAAAAGCGGACCTTGAAACCCCAAGGCCTCCAAAAAATGAAACTAAAGCTTAAAAACAAATTCTAAATGGATGGAAATGCAAGGGAGGATGTTGTAGAATACCTGATGAGATGACGTTCGGTTTCGACGGTCGGATTCTCCGCAATGACCATGGGAAGCTTCTTGCCAAAAGCCCCTTTTCTCTCCTCAATAGTAAAATGGTAAAAATGAAATGATAAAAGCCCTTTTTATAGGTTTTTTTGAGTAAATAAATGTTAAATTTGTTTATTTTCCACCGTGAAAAGGTATTTTTCAAAGTATTTTTATCTATCTTTAAACAGGTATGAGTAATGTGTTGGTTTTTGTCCAGGATAAAGGATTTTCAGGGAAAATTGTCATTTTTCACAAACAAAAACATCAGAGTCATCTTTTAAGCCCTTTTCTGACTCCTAAAACATGAAAAGCTTGTCAAGCGTTTCTTTTACACTCGTTAAAACGGAATTAAAAGACGGTCCCCTTATAGCTATTTTCTGACGGTAAAAACAGGAAAAGATTGCCGGATTTTTGTCGTTTCAAATTCGATACTGGAAATAAAACGACGTGTCCTTGATCGCTTTTTACTTTTTAGGTCAAAGACACTAACTATGAAAGTACTCCTTAGCCGTAAAAAACCAAGCGGTTCTCTCAAGTATTATTTTATACTTTTTCGGGCTTGGGAGACACAAATTTATGAAAAAGTTCAACCCTGGAGCCTTCTTAAGTTTTTCAGACTCTCTAAAATTGAAAAACGCCGAGTTTCTCCTATACTGGACTCGTTAAAATTTCACAAGTAAAGGACCTGTTCGATTACAAACAGGAACGAACCACTCCTTCTTAGGGTTCAAATCTAAACTAAGTTGGACTCATCCGAAGGATGAGCTTATAATCAAGCATATGTTATCCTCCTCAAGCTTGTAAAAAATAAAGAGGTACTTGCCAGAGATGGTGGGGAAAAGGGAGGAAAATGAGCCTATTTGTTATCCTTTGTCTCAGAAGAAACCTTATCACCACTCTTGAATACGACACTTTTCATTCACCTGGGTTGGGAAATCCTTTGCCTCACAGTTGATTGAACCACATTGAAAGTCTTCAACTGGGTATTAACTTTGGGTCAAATGTCACCAAGCCATATGTTGTGTCGTTATGTGTTCAAGAGGTCGTTGCAAATAAACCATTCATCTGCAAAATACCTGTCATCCATCTTTACCATCCCTGAGTCAGTCCTTACAGCTACATTTCTTCAACTTGATCTATGATTTCGTGTCATGGGCTTGCCTACGACGGATCGCTTTCTATCGACATCAGCACATTATCTAGAAAGATGATCTAGAAATCGTCAGTACCTTGAGATCCGCATCCATCAGTGGCAGATTTCTCGCCTTCGACGACAGTTTACATCATTGACTTTCGATCGAAGGATTCCGTGACATGTTCGACATCAGCACATTCATTCACATCTCATGGATTGTAATGGGTACTTTGGCAACCATTGACATCACTGGTGGTCTCTCTCACACTTGTTAACAATTTACATCATTGACTGGTAATCAAGTGGTTTCTACCATGCTCGACATCAACTCATTTATTCGCATGGATAGAATCGTACTATTTCGAGAAGTAGAAATGAAGACCCTGGATCTAGTTTCCACCATCTAGGCTGCGAGGAGTTTTGTATTCATTATATAGTAGACTAACTATAAATAGATGGTTGCGTCCATACTGTGTCTACATGAGTCTATGATTATGATGTACTGCGAAATCATTCCTGTATCAGAGCAGTAGTTAGTTTGTTAGTTAAAGTTTTTGATCTGAGTATGGGAATGCCTACCTCAGTGATGATATGATCTCATACATGTATTTTGTGTTGAATACTTGCAGGTTCTAACCGGGCTCTCCACAACATAATCCTTGAAATGATAAAGTACTTCACCCTTCCTAGATGATATGAAACCCTAATCTACCACAGGCTTCGCACTTTAGGGGTCAATCTGTTACACTAAAATTTGTCACCATGACTATCTACAGTTAGTATGGCTCCATCAATTGTCATACTATCGTCCTTGGTAAGTCTCATACCTCTGCTCCTCATGTCAAACTCCAAGAAAGAGAGAAAGTCCTTAAAAAGTCAGTTAACTCTGGTTACGCAGTTTCTCTTAGCCTTACCTGTGCATACGCACCCCAAGTTCACAATACCTGCGTACTTTTACGCTCTGTCTGTAAAGGGGTGGGTGTGTACTCCTGTAAAGGTCAAAAGGCGCAAGTTTCACTTCAAAAAAGTTACTTGTGGTCATTTCTAGAGCATTCTAGAAGATGGTTCATGCATCCCAATGAAAGAGGAACTTATCCCATGAAGAGGGGAGCTATCCCATTGAAAGAGGGGCTTATCCCATTCATGGTGGACCTGATTAACTTCCTCCAAAGCACTATAAATATAGGCATTGGGCCAGAGGGAGGGGAGGTTGAAAGCTGAAGATTCCTAAGGGTAGATGCTGCTGAAATTAGGACTCCCTTATAGAGCTTGAGAGGAGAGATTCCCATCCTTTCTTAGCTTCATTTGGAAGTGGGTGAGCTGATCAAAGTAAAGGAGAACTCTTGTTGGACCCTGGGAGGGACCTACACAACACCAAGGCACAGGTTGTAATGGTTTCTTTTGTTTCCACTTAATACAATTAAGCTCATTTTTCTCAACAAGTTGTTATACATGATTTGTTTCATATACTCCTTGGTATTTATGATGAATATGTTTTATTTTATGAGTTATTTAGGTGCTGTGTAATCGTTTGCTTGTTAGTGAATGCGGGTTTCGAAGAGAAGGAGGAGCTCATCCGATCAGAGAGACTGGACTACTACAAAGCGTTGGACTAAAGGTATGTTATAAACACCTGATTACTTGTATTCTAAATGCATATTTAGGGAAAGATAGTGTTTAATTGTCTTGTTTGTCACTAGAAAGCCTTAGCTTCTAGGGAGGTCAGTTTTGTCCGCAAAATTGACTCTTTCCGCATGACACACACCAGAGCGACCGAAGGCACGAAAGAAAGAAAAATCATCTAAGACCGACAATGAAGTTACCAACCTAACTGAGGGAAATCTAAATGACATCGAAAAAATCATTCGCGAAGCTACTCGAGAGGCAGTCGATGAGGCTATGTCGAAGTAGCACATTCTGTTGGGGGAGCTCCGAACGCAGTTACATGAGCTGGTATCAAGAATTGCGCAGGTAGGCCCTAGCATTTCTATAGAAGCCTCTGGTATGACAACTATAGAACTATTGGTCAGAGCCTAGGTTGCTCATTCTACTCCGATTTCGATAGGCGCGTTGATCTCCAACCAACCGGAAGACCGAGAAATACTAGAACGACTTACCAGATTGGGACTGAAGGTGGCTGCACTCCCACGTGATAGTTTGCAACAACTCCACAACAACACCACAATCAAACTTCACGCAAGGGCCAGCTACATTGACCAGATACTCCAAGAGCAGAAAATTAATATTGAATAGCTACAGCTCCAACGCGATGAAGCAGTCACACAAAAATAGCATATGGAAAAGGTAGTAGCAAAAGCCTATTTGAGTGCTTAGGGGTTAGATATTACAGGGGACTTGTTATAGCTCTAACCCAGAAATATATGATAATAGAAATAAACCCAAGAAATAACAAGATAGAAATAGATAGAAATGCTTCTTTATTGATCAAACCCTTAAGGTAGGGCAACACCATACATTCACTCCTTAAGGAAGGAGAACACTTCACAAGCCATATGCTTGTTCATACAATAATCCTTGACACCTCCCAATGGGGAGTCTCTAGCCTCTATATAGGCCTCATACATACAATACCATGGGTCAATACCATATTTCCCTCAATACCATCTATCTAATACCATGGTGTTGTAGGGAAAAGTATCCGACTCGGATGACCCTAACCCACTCTAAGGGTGACAGTTCCTTAGCAACAACTGTAAAGCAAACTACTGAAGGTTTTCTTCTTTATGAAAGCAAAAGAGAATGGAGGAAGCACTAACCGTTGCCTTGCGCTTAATGTCGAATCCAGACTCTCCTCTTTGGCCGCTTGCTCCTAGCTCTTTGTCCTTCTGCTCGCCCAGCTACAATGAGATCCTGCACAATGACAAAGAAGGAAACTACAAGAGGCATGCAATCATAACTGGTTCATGGATTAGTGTAAACCAAACATGCAATCATCACAATATATAATTGAACAAAAGCACATAGAAGAACCTCAATAGCTTTTATTAATGAAGAAATAAAGGTTCTGAGAGGATTACAACCATTGCAGGCTCTAACCCAGCAACACCTCCCAGCAGAAAGAATTTCTCTTCTTCACCTCTCTCAAACAATCACCCAATAGTTCAATGATGAAACCAACAGCATATCATTACTTTGCACCAAATTCCAGCCTCTTGAGCTCATAGGAGAGAGCTCAATATATAGATGAATTGAGAAAGGATGAGTCAGCTTGCAACTGATGTGGAGCTGCCTTGTGTCCTCTCTCTCTTCAGTTAATCTTTAGTTGATCTTCAGTTCTTGAGTCCACTTGGTGAACCTTGCTTCCACTAGGAGAAACAAAGCCTCTGACTCATCACAAGGCGAAATACCTGATCCAAGTGTCAATTTTGGAAGATTCCAAAGCTATGACTCACTCTGCCACATGTCCAAACTCGCCCAACGCAGGTGGGCTTTGTTCTGCCTGCTTTGCAACGCAGGTACACCATGGAGCAGTTGTGTTTCAGCGCAGAAACCCAGTGGAGCACCTGCTTTGATTTCAGGATTGCTTGTTTTTGAGTGTTTTCAGGTGGAGAACTGATCTGAGAGCTGTTGGTTTGCTGACCTTGTTCCTCTAGGGGTAGAAACATCATGTTTAGGGAACTTTGGATCCCTTGGATTATTGACAATTCATGCTTGTTGCTGTAAGGCACAAAATTGTCTATAACAGATGCCCCCTAAAGTATGAGGTCGTTTATCGGGTGAAATGCTTTATTGAGAGGATCCGAAGTTCATTCAATCTGCTGAGAAGTGTCCTGTAATAAGATACAATGCAATACATTATTTTTCATACATTTTTCATGATCTAGCTGAGGCGGGCATTCCCATGCTCAGCTTTATAAATACATTTTGGTACATAGAACAGACGATCGTCTGATGCTAGACTGATAATTCTCTGCCGGATTTATCGTCCTTCACTGATAATTCTCTGCCGAATTTATCATCTTTTGAGAAGGATGATCATCTGTTGCAATGATGTACATATCAAATGTCTTTATGTCCTGAATATATATCGCAGCCCGGATGGATGAAACTAGATCCGGGGTCTTCAATCTCTTCCGATCTTCACTCGATGTACAAGTCGATCCATGTGAGAATTTCTTGAAGTCGAACATGGAAAGACATCGCTTGATTACCGGTCAATTTTGTAAACCGTTAACAAGCGCGAGAGGAATCATCGATAAGGATGATGACCCTCAAGGTACGGCAGTACAATCTACATGGTGGGAATAAAGGACTTGGCGTCGACCACCATGCAAAATCTTCTGGTCGAAGGTCATTGATGTATACCTGTCGCCGGAAGTGAGAAACTTGCCATTGAGGCATGCAAGCTTCAAAGTACTGAGGGGGGTGTTCCTAGATCAACTCCTTAGATAATGAGCTGATGTCGACAAGGAGTGATCCGTCAAAGGAGGGCCTTAATGAATCCCACATCAGTGACACGGAACGGAGCTAGTGATTATGATGAGGTGGAAACAAACTGTGATGTATGATTCAGGGTGGCGGTCATGAAGTGGATGAAGGATAATGTATGGCAGTGGGTGGAACAGGGTTGACTCTTTACAGAACCACATCTCTTGAACATATAACGACACTGATGTGATGGATTGGTAGCATTACCCCAATTGTGGATGGTGTGGCGAGGACCATGATTCTGCGATCGGTGAATGAAACAACCCAACCCGAAGCGGACGGAGGACAAAGTGTCATGTTCAAGAGCGACTTGCTACCATTAATGCTGTGAGGTTCTCCCAATTTTTCCCCAGTCATTGCTGACCAGTACCTCTTTATTTTTGTCAAGCTTGAGGAGGATAACATATGCTTGTTCTATAACCTGCCCTTCGGGCAAGCCCATCGCTATGTTTTAACGAGCCTAGCGATAGGGAAACTCGTTCTCGTCTAAAGACAAGTTTGTCGCTATTTAATCGTTTTAACGAGTCTAACGACAAGGAAAACTCGGTCCTTTTCATTTTTAGAGAGTCTGAAAAGGTACGAAAAGTTAACTCCAAAATTCCTTTTTCGTCTTCTAATCCCTTAAGTCCGAAAAAGTATAAAACAATACAGAAGGGATGAATTTTCGGTTGCTTTAACGAGCCGAACAAACAAGCGCTCGATCTTTTTGTGCAATAATCCCTCAGGTCCAAAAAGATTAAAATCTAGAGGAGGGATAGCTTTCCGGTCGCTTTAACGAGCTGGAAGGCCAAAACTCGGCAAACTTTTCATATTTTACGAGTCAGTGAAAAGAGCTCAAAGAAGACTCGTCTTTTGAGGAACGAGTGATGAACAGGGATAGCAGCAGATTCCAGGTACAGGTTGGAATTCTCCAATCACGGCAGTGTCACAAGGATGGCTAAATGAAATCACTCTTCGCAGCTGTTCCTCAAAATGGGTAAACAAACATATGGAGGTGAACGATTGGCCAAATGAACAGATGGAGGTGATGGCATATAAACACGACCAAGGGCTTTTAATATGGCTTTCAAAGGTTACATTTCTCGAGGTTGTTTACCGGTTCATTTTTTATGCGTGAGCTTGAACTGCTAGGGAAAGATTGCTCACAATTTACGTTTATTTTTTAACGAGCATGAATTTCTGCACAAAAACTGCTCGATTCTTGCGTTTATTTTTTAACGAGCATGAACCCTGCTAAAACTGCTCGATTATACCAGTCTTAATACAAGGAATGCTTTTAGGTGAGGTAATCTTATTTAAGGAGCGATATCTCACTAATTACTCCAAATTTGGCAGGTTTTAACTTTTGCCCTTCATCCTTTCTTTATGCAAGCTAGAAACGGCTAATCCTACGAGTTTAACGGGTTAGACCTACAGGTTTAAAAGGAGGACCTAAAAAATTAAAAAATAAATAGACGTCCCGTGCTTGCACTCCAAAAGGTTTGCATGCCCCCAGGTATAAAGTATAATTTCGAGATTCTGCCATCTCTTACTTATTATCCGAAAAATGGTTTTGTTTGCTGCCGCAAACTAAACTCTCTTTTCGGCGATGTCTATCATTAGGTTGCTAAGGATGGTGACCACTTGTTGCAGCAATTTCATCTCTTTCTTTGAAGACTGCCCCTACTTATCCTTCAAAACAGCTTGTTTTAATGGGCGAGGCTTGACATTCAAAGATGGTGGCTTCTTGCTGCCACAAATAGACCCCCTCCTTAGGAGAGCCCACTTCTTTAGACAAAGGGAGCGACCGCTTCGCTCACATAACTTTGACAAAAGAATTTTACCCTAGAACAGCCCTCCCTTCCACTGCCGGACGGGGTACGGACTAGTCCATTCTTCTGCGGAAATTAACTTTATACCCAAGGTTTTCTCTGCCCAAGGCAGGCCAGGGTGCATGCCCCCTGGGTCCCAGTTCTTTCTTTCCGAATTACTCGCATTCATCGGGAAGTAGAACCGGAGGCGGTGGCATTCCTTGAGTGAATAAACCGTTAAGGGATGGTATTTGACTATTTGCAATGCGTGATCCTGGAAACGAAAGTTGGTCTACGAGCTGGACCATTCTTCCTTCGTGCAGAAAACACATGACTCTAAAGAGTGAGGATACTATTGCCTCCATGCAATATATATAGTCTCGTCCAAGGAGTAAGTTATATGCCAAGGGTCCCTGGACGACCATGATGTTCATGCGAACTGACTTCCCTTTCAATGTAAGCGGAACATTGGGGAGAATCCCTAACGAGTGACTGGTTCCTTTATCGAAACCTGATAGATTTCTCATCTTAGGTAAAAGCGCCGGGCAACCCAGTGCTTTCCAAGCAACAGAGGAAAGGATACTCACAGATGCCCCTTCATCAATGATAGTTCCAGCCATCACCATTCTGTAGATTTGGACTATGATTCTGAATGGGATACTGGCTGGTAACCGGGGTCTGCCTAGTTGATTCCAATCAAAGGATACAACTAGGTTGCTTGGTGGTGGGACCGAATATACGGCCGGATACGACCCTGACGATGTTCCTTCCTGCGATAAAGGAATGGGCGCATTGCCCTGATGCTCATCAGAGTCTGTGTTGATGAAAAGAATATGGACGGTGTCATCCTTATCCTCTTCAGTGAGGGTGTCATTTGAAGATGGGTCTTCAATGACGGAGTCATTGGACAATGAAACCTCTGAAGGGAGAACCGGGTCAACTGCCGTTTCGACCTTTAGACTTTCGTCTGGTCTAGATTCAGTAGGTTCATTCTCAATGACCGACACTTCAGCTGACCACTTGGGCGGGTCGGCTGGATTTTCAACTATCGAGGGATTAGGCGCGAGTTTTTGGTATCTAGGAGGAAGTCGTAATGGTGAAACCGGACGATCTTCCAAAACTCTCTTTGCCTCTTCTAAGAATGGACATTTGTGGATGGCATGCTCGCCTTCACACAATGTACAGGGTGATCTTGGTCTCCCTCTTCGTCCTTCACTCTCGCTAGTTGACGGACTGCAATCAACATGACTACCAGAGGTTGATGCTACCGGATTGTGCAACCTTGGGGACCAGTCCCTTAGTATCCGGGGAATACAAGGACAATCACGATGGAAGTGGGCCCCTTCGCAAATGACACATGGTGATTTAGGCCCGGTCGGTGCAGTGTGTGTGTTTTTGTCAGCTGTCTTTTGCTTGCCCCCAGTCGCCTTTGCCATAGGCCCCTTCTGCTTCTTTTCTTTCTACTTCTTTTCCTTCTTCTCCATGGGAGGTTGACCTCTGCCGGCTTTACCTCGTGAAGATGAAGGATCAGAGGAAGAATTGTAAGAAGTGGAAGGCTGGTGGGTAGCTCTAGACTGGTCTGACTGTTGATTCGACTGCTCAGGATTAGTGGCGATCTGGACTACATTAGTTGAAAAGAGCCATATAGGTAGGCCGATTGTCAACCCTGGAAGTGACAATGTTGCCATATGAGGTGCACCAACATCTCCCCAAGAGGAGAAGGGATTTGGACTTCCGCCAAGGTTGCCTCCTTGGTTGGTGGGCTCCATACTTTTCAACTGAAAGATCAACGTGGGAATAACAGGTGATTTTGTTCCGCTTAAAATAAATTTTATTAATGACGCTTTTAGACACAAACTTGCTTTTCATGTTTTAAGAGTCGAGAAAAAGCTAAAGATGACTCTAGTCGCCTTTGATGTTTTAACGAGCCCGAAGTGACAAATGCTCGGATGGACTTTTTCAGTTATAGAGTTTGAAAAAGGCCAAAAGAAACTGCTCTGGAGTTCTAGGCAGAGGGTGTGCCAAACTTTTCGCGAAACCACAGAATACGTTTTACGGTACGGGTGGTCGATCTTCGTGAATGCTGTGTTCACTGCATCGTGATCAGTAGGGCGGTCGACACGGCTTCCTATGGATAAAGGATAATTGCCTATAGGGGTCTCCCAATATATACGCGACGGTACGTGGGAGCACAAGTCCGTATTAGTGCCACCGACTCTCAGGAGGAATCACCCACCTTCGTAGAGATCGACAGTCACTATGTTTAACGACGCCGGAACACGTCTCTACCTAGACCTCTAGATGTTTGCGTTATGTTACAAAGCGTTGTTATGTAAATTGGATTTATTTTAATGTTGATCTTGCTTATCAGTTTGCCTTTAAGGATCACCACGAGATGTATATAACAAATTCCTGAATGCAGTCTAAGATGAGAAGCAAACTTTTCAATCTTTCAACTTTGAAAACCTTAACTACTGAGGGAAAAGAAAGGCAAATCTTTTCACACAGATCATAGAGCACACACTAAAATGCAAATTTTTCCTAAATCGTCAAGCACACAGTCAAATGCAAAATGCACAATGCATGTATTTTCTTTTCCCTTTCTTAATGTGGATGGATACAAAAAGAAAGTGGTTATATAACTTTGATTTCGATTTAAAGCGAAAGTAAACAAGCTTGTCCAAAATCAAAAGACACCTTAAGATTCACTTGCTTAATCACTGGAAATACATGAAATCAAACCATACGGACGAAAGTAAAATGACTAACCAGCTATGGACAGCAAACAAGCTAACTCTTTAAACCAGCAAAACGCCTAACACAGGTTCAGATCTAAGAGGCCAAAAGCATGACTAGTTTACCTTTCGTTATGGGAAATTGTAAATGAGAAAGAAATACAAAGAACAAGTACAATTTCGTTATATAACAGAGGCTGAATGATGGCAAGTAATATTGGTTTCAAAACAGGCACAAGACTTACACCTAGCAGCAAAACTAAGTGAAAACAGGCAAGAGAAAGGAGGAAACCCCAAATGCACTAAGCAAATTTGGGTCAACGCAGGCTCTGCACAGTCAAACTGGCTCTCAGCGCAGGTAGCTAGTTCGGGACCTGCGTTGCAAAGCAGGTAGCCTGTGTACTACCTGCTTTGGAAAACGAGAGTTGCGTTTTCACAGTTTCCGGGTCATAATTTTCTCAAAAATGCACGGTTTTTGCTCAAATCAGAAGCATTCAGTCAAGCAAACTTAAAGGGATGATTTAGAAGGTGCAAAGCTATCACTAAGAGCTTACAAGGATCTTTGTAGATCAGCTCTTCAAATCATGAATCTACTCAGAAAATGAGCAAGAGTAGCAGCTCCTCTACTTCGCTTTTGATATAGTCAAAAGCTTTTCGATTTGGTACTCTTTTCTTCAAGAAATGAATAGCAAAGATACTACAAACACAATCAAACGGATACGATTCCCAGTGGAGTCGCCAGTTTGTTGTAGGGAAAAGTATCCAACTCGGATGACCCTAACCCACTCTAAGGGTGACAGTTCCTTAGCAACAACTGTAAAGCAAACTACTGAAGGTTTTCTTCTTTATGAAAGCAAAAGAGAATGGAGGAAGCACTAACCGTTGCCTTGCGCTTAATGTCGAATCCAGACTCTCCTCTTTGGCCGCTTGCTCCTAGCTCTTTGTCCTTCTGCTCGCCCAGCTACAATGAGATCCTGCACAATGACAAAGAAGGAAACTACAAGAGGCATGCAATCATAACTGGTTCATGGATTAGTGTAAACCAAACATGCAATCATCACAATATATAATTGAACAAAATCACATAGAAGAACCTCAATAGCTTTTATTAATGAAGAAATAAAGGTTCTGAGAGGATTACAACCATTGCAGGCTCCAACCCAGCAACACCTCCCAACAGAAAGAATTGCTCTTCTTCACCTCTCTCAAACAATCACCCAATAGTTCAATGATGAAACCAACAGCATATCATTACTTTGCACCAAATTCCAGCCTCTTGAGCTCATAGGAGAGAGCTCAATATATAGATGAATTGAGAAAGGATGAGTCAGCTTGCAACTGATGTGGAGCTGCCTTGTGTCCTCTCTCTCTTCAGTTAATCTTTAGTTGATCTTCAGTTCTTGAATCCACTTGGTGAACCTTGCTTCCACTTGGAGAAACAAAGCCTCTGACTCATCACAAGGCGAAATACCTGATCCAAGTGTCAATTTTGGAAGATTCCAAAGCTATGACTCACTCTGCCACATGTCCAAACTCGCCCAACGCAGGTGGGCTTTGTTCTGCCTGCTTTGCAACGCAGGTACACCATGGAGCAGTTGTGTTTCAGCGCAAAAACCCAGTGGAGCACCTGCTTTGATTTCAGGATTGCTTGTTTTTGAGTGTTTTCAGGTGGAGAACTGATCTGAGAGCTGTTGGTTTGCTGACCTTGTTCCTCTAGGGGTAGGAACATCATGTTTAGGGAACTTTGGATCCGTTGGATTATTGACAATTCATGCTTGTTGCTGTAAGGCACAAAATTGTCTATAACACATGGGCCCATTACATTATTACTAACTACTTGTGGTCCCTTACATGATACGGGTTTATCACCTTATTTATTACTATGGCCCATCCCATTATTACATTATTCCCTTGGGTACCTCCCTTTGTACCCCATATTATCCCCCCTAGGTATATAACATTCCACCCCCCTTAACATGTTTCATCCCCGAAACATGGGAAGAACACAAATAATAAGATCTACTCAAAAGAGTAGTCCACTGGTACCATGCACGTGCATCTAGCCATCCAAGAGAAAGGTGAACCCTCGATCTCACTAGTGCCTCACTCGCTTGAGATGGAAGTTGACCTTGGAAACTTTTCTGTGTTGACGTGTAGTAGGTGGATCTTCGCTCTTCTCTATCTGTCATGTGGGGTTTATTGTCCTTGTGGCTAATTGGTTGCCATCTTGTTGGTTGTTTTCTTGCGGGGTGATGTGGGTGATGATATGTTGAAGTTTTAACCCCCGGTGTCTTTTTCTTTAATTCACCCTTTACTAGAGCCTGACTATTATCTAGTGCATGTTGTGGTGCCTGTTGTGGTGTCTTATCTTCCAATATTACTTCAACCATTAAGCCCTTATAAGAAGTATCAGCACCTGTAACTTTTTCTGCTTCAGCCTCTATTTGTGTTTGATTGTCGATCATCAAAGGCTCATCATCTGATATGTCATTCCCTAGAACATCTTCTGCTTCAACCTCCGTGGACTCTACCTGTTTATTGATGGAAATATCCTGTAATGTAATTTTCTTCTTTTTATACCAAAGCTTCAGGAATTTCTTCTACACATTAATATTGATAGTACCCATGAATTCCATCCAAGGATATCCCAAAACAACATCCATGTTATCCATATCTGAAGTATAAAAATCACCATGTAACACATACTTATCCATAGAAAGCTTCAAATCCTTATAAAATTGCACATCCTCATCATCAACCTGTCTGTTTTCAATGTATTTTGTTGGAACTTGCAATTTTTTTGCCAGTTTAACATTGATAAAATTATGCTTGCAACTAGGATTTATAGAAACAATGATCTTCTCCTTCTGAATCAATCCATGAACCTGCAATAAGGAGACACCAGTAGAAAATAACCCCTTACATGTCACATTCTCCTTTTTTTCTTGTATGAGACCATTTGTCTAAAAGGAATCTTTCATATTCAGCCTCTGAGAGTTTGAGCAACTGGTCGATGTCAAATGAGCGCCCCCATTTGGCAGCCTTATCTTTGAAACTAATCGGTACTATAGCCCTCCCAAATTCCCCATATTTGAACTTTAGTCTCTGTATGAATTCTTCAGTAGTAGGGCTATCATATTTCCTTGTAAAATTAAGATCTGCCATGAAGATTGTTTTGAAGAAAATTCACTTAGCAAAAATTTGAAATGGCCACAATTCCGTCAATATTGCTCAGAATCCCTATTATGACCAATTTTTGGAAATGGAATGACCATTCTGAATCTTCCCATGTGATAGAAATCCTGATCTAGACACTGGAATTTCAGATCCGCGCTGCAACTCTCCCGCCGTCACCAATTTTTTTTTAAAAAGAGCTGAATTTAAATCAGCGTATCTCCCTCATCCGGACTCCGATTCGACTATTTTTTTTTTGAAATCGGGTATTTTTTCACAAGTAATCCAGATCTACAATGATGTTTTGAATATTTTTCCCCAAAACGTACATATCTGTGCTGCAAACTCGTTGCCCCAAAAAAATGTCTGCAACACCACTGATTTTTAGATTAGAAATATCTCCTTCATCCGGACTCTGATTTGGCCGATTTTTTTTGAAATCGAGTACTTTCTCACAAAGAATCCAGATATGCAATTAGATTTTTCATATTCTTCCCCAAAACATATAGATTTGATCTACAAACTCGCCGCGCCAGAAAGTTCCTGCAAAAAATTAAAAAAATTCTCCACTTTTGCCCAAGAAAGTGCTCTGATACCACTTGTTATAGCTCTAACCTAGAAATATATGATAATAGAAATAAACCAAAGAAATAAAAAGATAGAAATAGGTAGAAATGCTTCTTTATTGATCAAACCCTTAAGGTATGGCAACACCATACATTCACTCCTTAAGGAAGGAGAACACTCCACAAGGCATATGCCTGTTCATACAATAATCCTTAACACCTCTCAATGGGGAGTCTCTAGCCTCTATATAGGCCTCATACATATAATACCATGGGTAAATACCATGGTTCTCTCAATACCATCTATCTAATACCTTGGGCCCATTACATTATTACTAACTACTTGTGGTCCCTTACATGATACGGGTTAACCACCTTATTTATTACTATGGCCCATCCCATTATTACATTATTCCCTTGGGTACATCCCTTTGTACCCTATATTATCACCCCTAGGTATATAACGTCCACTATCACAGGTAGCCTGCTAAAGCGCTCAGCCACACTAAAGTGACGGAAGGCATGAAATAAAGCAAAAGCATCTAAGACAGATAGTGAAGTTACCAACCTAACAGAGGGAAATCTAAATGACATCGAAAACATCACTCGCGAAGCTACTCGGGAGGTAGTCAATGAGGCTAGATCAGAGCAACACATTGTGTTGGGGGAGCTTCGGATGCAGTTATGCAAACTGGGATCAAGAATTGTGCAGGTAGTCCCTAGAGTTTCTACAAAAGCCTCCAGTATGACAGCTGCAGAACCATTGCTCAAAGCCCAGGTTTCTCATTCTACTCCGATTTCGACAGGCGCGTTGGTATCCAACCAATTGGAAGACTGAGAAATACTAGAACGACTTACCAAATTGGGACTGAACGTGGCTGCACTCCCACGTGATAGTTTGCAACAACTCCATGATAGCACCACAATAAAACTTCACGCAAGGGCCAACCGCATTGACCAGATACTCCAAGAGCAGAAAATTAATATTGAATAGCTACAGCTCCAACACGATGAAGTAGTCACACAAAAATAGCAGATGGAAAAGGTAGTAGCGGAAGCCTATTTGAGTGGTCAGGAATCAGATATTACAGGGAACTTTCCTATTGAAGGACAGATTCGTATGTTGGCTATGGAGTTCCGAAGGACAAAAGAGGAGGTTGCACGGCTTCAGCTCAAACTTATCGTGCAGATCGTTGAGTTGAAATTGCAGGTCCCACCACTAACACCCCCAGAGGTCATAGTATAGTGCAGGAACATTATTGATATGGGGCGCGTGATGCTTGCACGGTCACTAGAAGAATGTACTTAGTTGCTAACTCAGTCGATTGATATGTTCATTGTCCTTTAGGAAGATCCCACACTCCGCAGGTTGGAAGTAGAGGCCCGAGAACTTCAGCACACCTACGATCAGCTCTGGGGAACCGCGTAGACCGTTTCTATCCAACAATGATTGGCTAAGATGAGGGAGGTGCAGGACATGAAAATCCAAATCGAAGCCGCAAGACAGAAGGAAGTAGTGGTGAAATCTCATATCCAGCCAAGGTTGGACGAGGCATTTGCAGTTTCAACCACCATAGAGCATAAGGTAGCACACATGAAGGCCGAATGTTCTAGGATGGAGACACCCGAGACAAGGGCAAAAATATCGGTAACACGGGGGGAAAATATGCGGCGCATGACATAAGAATTTGCTACTAGTACTAGTGACGCACTGAAGTTGTTGACCGACCTCCGTGCAAAGATGGACGCACCAGCGCAGTAACTCAGGATGAGTCACGATGATTGTGTTGGGGGACTGTTGGGTATTGAAATCCCCGCATAATGAGTAGGGGGTGTGAAGCTCTGAATTTTGGTTAATATTAGGGTAAAAGACTCCACGGCAAGCGTGGAGCATGAACTATAGTAGGTTGAGTCAAAGGGTAGTTTGCCTGAAAATAATGTAAATAAATAGTAATAGAGTCGGCCCGCATAGGGATCATGGGCCAAGGAAAAGTATAAATAGAGCGAGGCTCTATGAGGGAAAGGCAGTTCAGTTTTGAGTTTTTAGTCCTAATATGTAATGGGTGAATAGTCTGAGAGCAATTGAAAGTCTAAGTCGAGGGAGTAGGGTAGAAGGTAGAGGCTCTGCAACTATGTGCGTAGAGGCCTGGAAATTCCACAGCTATGTGAGCGGACCCCTGCAGCTGAGTGCACAGGGTGGATCTGGATGTATTGTTGAAGATTGATAATAAAGATAAGTTTCTTCTTAGTTCTATGTTAATTACGATTTTACTTTTTTATGATAAAATAACTATTATGATCTTGGCATTTGCTACTGTTGAATACATGTGAACTGGGTTAATCTTGATGCACAAAGTAACCAAAAATAATAAATGTTTGCTTAATGACCATTTAAACTAGATCAAACTAGTAATAAGTGATTCAATCTGTAATAAGAGCACTAAGGGTATTCCGATCTGCGGGGATCTGGCATAGCGCGAGGCTGCAGAATAGTGCGCGAGCCCCAAACCACATCCAAGACATCCTTAGGGTTCGAAAACCTAGTTCTAGCACCCTCCCCTACTACCTTGGGTGAGACCTCAGTCCACGCTTTACGAGCTATTGCCGAAAGGGCTGGTAGCTATAGGATTTGTTTGGCTAAGTAATTCTTCTGAACCTGGGTCAAGCCCATATAAGCCAATAGGAATTGCTATTGGAAATGTATATCCTCCTTCCACAATTTCCCAGACATCCGTTCCAAGAGATTGTAGGTAGGTTGTGGTTCTTATTTTCCAATAAAGAAAGTTTCTCCCATCGAAGATTGGCAGTATGATGGATCCCATGCTTTCTTGATTATTCATGTTGATGGATCTCCCTTCAAGTGATCAAGCTTCTTCTGAAGGACATGCTCTGATACCAATTGTTGGAAATAATACTGAGATGGGGGTGAATCAGTGTTATCAGATCAATAATTTTATTTCCCAAACAGATTTATATACGCTACTTCAGTGAAGTGAACTAGCATGTATACGTGATTGTGCTTAAAGAAACCATCGTATATGTAGAGAACTTGTGATTTATGCATTTTATCATGTGTTGAGCTTAAACCAGTATATCAGAGATTTATTAGATAATGTAATAAAAGCATAATAAAGCATCACACATAAGCAACACACATGAACACCAAGATTTAAGGTGGAAACCCAATGTGGGTAAAAACCACCTGCTGATGTCGTCTCTGTCTTCTTTTAATAATAAGAAAATATGTTTACAATCTTGTACTAGAGTGTGTAGGCTTCTACCCGCATAAGGTTACAACCTTCTCTCATTCTCCAGCTTCTACTGGAAGGGAGCTACAATCCCCTAGCTCTTGTACTAGACAATATGTTTACTAGTACTGATCTAGAATTTATCCAAGACAAAGAATTAAAGGTATTACAGACTCATGTGCATGGATGTACTTACGTTACTTATGCAACAGATCGATAAGATTTCTAGAATACATAGACACTGAGGCAATCAGAGAAAACATAACAGTCAAACATGTAAACAAAACAAGTTTAATAAGGAGTTCACCCAATGCTCCTGGGCTACGTCTCCTGGTCCAGCCTTTCAGTGTGGCCTATCTATTATGTTTTCAAGTAGATTTTTTACAACAGTGAGCTTGATTTGAGACTCACCTAAATAGAATGAAGTCAATAGGAATGGAGTGCATAGACTCTCCTTACTAGAAATCGACCTCTAAGGGTCACAGTAGTATGACAGGCCTACGTCGAGGAGTTTTCTTGAACCTCTCAAGCCTTCAATGGAGTACATAGACTCTCTGACTCTCTCTGGCTCTGTCTGTCTCGATGTTGCCTTCAGGTCAACTTGGCTTCTACTCTCTATTCTCTGCTATTAGCTTCTTGCATTTAGCTAACTCTTGTTTGCCTCTCTCTATGTTGTCTTGCTTCTGTCAGTTCATGGCTTTAAATCCAGTCTGTTCTTTTGACTATTCATTTCCACTTCCTAGCCTTCTGGTTCCCTTACCTCTATCCATTCGAATATCTCTACTTTGCGTCATCATCACAGGGTAACACCTCGCAGGGAGGTGGCCACCTGTTTCCCAACAAACTAGGTGTTAGATTCCTTGAATCATTTTTTATTAGCCGTTAATTTAGTTTGCTTCAAGATCACCTGCGAATCATGAATCGTTTTCCAACTCATCATCCACGTCAGACTTCAAATCCCCTATCATCTTTCTTTTTGACCTGTCAAATCTGGTCAGTCATCGGGATGCATCTCCACCATTGATCTGGGCCCCCCAGATCCTACGGTCATCCTTCATATCGGGTGGACAAGTCGCACGATGTTTACCCATCTGATGCAAGCAGTTTTCTCTCTCATCCGTTGGATGCATGTCGCCCAATGTGTGGCATTGGGCAGGACTCAGTCAAAACTGCTTACCACCTCGAGGTCTTCCGATATCCTACTGATTTGTGGAATCCCGTGCTATGGAACCGGAATAGTTACTTTTTTGAATTTTATAGTGATTTCGGGTACAGGTGCTTCGGGGCTTTCCTTCACTGAGGGGGATGCGCATCAGAAACCACCCCCATTTCTTGATTTGACCTCCAGTTTTTCCATTTTGTGCCTATGCGCATTACCATGGGCCAACGGTCTGCACGCTCGACCGAGGGTCCTCATTGCTCTACTATGGCCACTACTACAACTATTATGAGGATTCCTTCTGATAGCTTTGATCTTTTCTAGGACTCGAATCTTTTAGCATAATTTGAAATCGTCATGAAAACTTAGAGAGTGTTCTAGGATCCAACTCAGATCATGGCCTTCCCATTAAAAAGGCTTTTTGACCACCAAAAGTTGGTTTTCTTTCAAGCATCAATCAAGTGAGGGTATTGCTTCCTCGCTTGCTCAATTTCTATCCATTTTGCACTATTTGGCTTTGAACCTTTGAGTCCGGTCCTGAGGTACTCAACATCCCCTCTGCATGTAGTTCATACCTTCCTATCTAGAACTATATCTTCTTGCAATTCATTAAGATATTCAAGCAACAGATCATCGATAGAAGGCAATTGACTCTGCTCTTTGGGATCTTCAATTAATGAAGGTTCAAATAGTCTCAAGCTGTTTACATTAACAACTGAGTAGATGTGAATGTAATCTCGTAGATCAAGGCAAAAAGAATTTTCACCAATTTTCTCAACTATATTGAAAGTTCCATACCTTATTAGCTTTATCTTCTTACCTTCACCTTGCATTCTGTCTTTGCTGATACACAACTAGACTTGATCACCAACTTGGAAACTATGCTCCATCTGATGCTTGTCATGCCCTGCCTTGTACTTGGCTTGGCTATTTTCCAGCTGTTCTTGTATTGCCTGGTGAATCTCTTGGATTTTTTCAATGAACTTGGTTGCCTTGTCCACATCACTGTGCCCACGAACTACTATGTCATTACCAAAGACAAAATCCAAGGGAGACCTTGGTGTGAAACCAAAACAGGTCTCAAAAGGAGATCTCTATGTAGAAAAATGTTTAGGTCGGTTGTAAGCAAGCTGCACATAACATAAATGTTCATCCCAAAGTTTGGGATTCTTGCTGCAATAGCCTCTGAGAAACTGGATCACTATGTTGTTTACCACCTCTGTTTGACCATTTGTTTGTAGGTGAAAAGCTATGCTCTTTTTCAACCTGGTGTCCATAAATTCCCACAAACTTGACCAAAATTTCCCAACATATTGCGTATCTCGATTAGATATTATGGAAGCGGGTAATCCAAAATGAACCCATACATGATGAAAGAACAACTTTTCAGTTTGTTCAGTTGTAATCTGTTTGTTACAAGGTATTAAAATACACATTTTGTTGAACCTGTCCACAACAACATATAAATAGTCATGACCTTTCCTAGATTTACGTAGCCCTCCAACAAAGTCCATGGAAACACTTTCCCAAGGATGAGAAGGAACTGGTAGTGGAGTGTACAAGCCTAGTTTTCTATTGTTAGGCTTGCTTTTAGCACACATGGTACACCCTCTTACATATCTAGAATCTGTCTCATTCATTTTTGGCCAATAACAAGATCTTTGCAGCTGTGCAACTATTTTACTTACACCAAAGTGACCTGATATTAGAGAAGTGTGTGCTTCTCAAATTATCTTTACTCTTTCAGTTTGTGGAATGCATAGCTTCCCAAAATGATAGAAGAGTTGGTCCTTAACATGATAATCCAATTCTTCTACTCGTTTTCCATGACTTAAAGTTGCATATACATCTTTAAAATCTATATCTTGAGCATATTGTTCAATGTAGCTCTCATGCAATACTGAATTATGCTTAAGTATAGTAGATGCATTTATAATTGGTCTGAACAACATATCTGCAGCTTTATTGTGTAAGCCCTTTTTATACATGATTACTAAATGAAACTATTGTAGAAAACCCATCCATCTATAGTGTCTTGATTGCTGCAACTTAGTTTGGGAGTGTAGATATTGAATTGGTTGATGATCAATATGTATAACTGTCTCTTTTCCCATTAAGTAATGTTTCCAGTTTTTCACACTCTGTACTAATGCATACAATTCTTTATCATATGTGGGATAGTTAAGTATTGCAGAATTAAATGTCTCAGAATGATAACATATGGGTTTACCGTGCTACATCAACACGGCTCCCATGACATAGTCACTGGCATCTATTTCAATCTCAAATGGTTTTTGAAGATCAGGCAGTGCTAGTACTGGTGTTGTACTAATATTTTCTTTCAAGTTGTCGAAGGCTTTCAGTTGTTTGCCTCCCCACTGAAACACCTTATTCAATCTCGTTAAAGCATGTAAGGTAGTTGCAAATAAGGAAAAGTTAGAAATAAAATTTCTCCAATATTGTGCTGCTCCTAAGAAGCTTCTAACTTCTGTAGCAAATTTGTGTTTAGGCCAGTTTAGAATGACTGCAACCTTAGAGGGATCTATCTTCAATTCACCACCCCCTACTATATGTCCCATATAATTCAAAGATGTTTTGCCAAATTCACATTTTGAGAGTTTAACATAAAGTTTTTCTCTTTCCAAAACATCTAGTGTTTGATTAACATGATTTAAATGTTCTTCCCATGTTTTTCTAAATATAAGAATGTCATCCAGATATACAATAACAAAATCATCAAGAAAAGGTATGAGTACATCATTCATTACTCTCATGAAAGTAGCAGGAGAATTAGTTAAGTTGAAAGGCATAACCAACCACTCATATAATCCCTGCTTTGTTTTGAAAGTAGTCTTCCATGCATCTTGCTTTGCAACTCTGACCTGATGATAGCCACTATGCAAGTCTAACTTGGAAAAATAAACAGCTTCTTTCAACTGATCTAATAGATCATCTATGAGAGGAAGGGGATAACAATTTTTTATCGTTATCTTATTTAGTGCTTGGTAATCAATGCACATTCTCCACGAGCCATCTTTCCTTTTCACCAAAACAATTGGAGACCCACATGGTGATGTGCTAGGTCTAATGAACCCCTTCTCAAGCAGCGCTTGTACCTGCCTCATGATTTCTGCATTCTCTAAATGTTATGAAACCAGCTCAAGAAAATATAGAAAAGATAGATCAACGCCTTAGAATTCAGCCTCTTCGAGGGGGCAACCTCCTTTACATTACATAAATTAACAATTCTTGGATGATACAAATGAAAAGACCTCCTTTCTATATATAGGAGTCTAAGGGGTCATAACATAATCAGAGCCGACATAACAATAATAATATAAGGGCACAATAATAACAATAGTGGACTTCTATGGGGCACATTAGTAACAATATGGGCACTACATGGGTACATCAATATAATAAGTGGGTTGTACTAATAACAATAAGGGGTTACACTAGTAGTATAGGGGCCTAACATGCCCCTCTCCTTCAAAAAGCGTTGTCCTCAACGCTTGAGTAGTTCTTGATTCTTCTGTATAAAATTCTTGTCCTCCCATGTGGAATCTTCAGCGGGTAAGTTCTTCCACTTGATGAGATGCTCTGAAATTGATCGATTTCGTAGCTGTCGGGTTCTTGTTTCTGTGACTGCTCCAGGTTCCAATATGATTTTTCCTTCCTTTTCAATATCTGGCAATATTGTTTGAATTGGGATCTTTTGCAACTTTTGAATAAGTGGCCATACTTCTTTGTCCTTCTTCCATTCATCCCTTGCTTCGTTTATCCAATCTGGTTGGATAATAGAAATAGCACAAAACAATGCTTCCACATCCTCATCCTTGAAGAGTCTTCCCATTCGGTAACGTCGCCATTTTTTAAGTGCATGTAGTATTTCCAACATTTCCTTCTCATAAATAGCTTGCTTTAGATGTAGCAGTAAAAATACCCAGTCGCCTACATCAAAACATTTTTCACTATGATGTTGATCTACCTGTTGTTTCATTTGATTTTGCACCGAAGTGGCGTTATCCTTTAAAAGTTGGAGAACTTGTTGTTGATATTCGATGTGATCTTTCACTGCTTGAACCTTTTTCTTCTTGATATGTCCTTCTATCTTTAGAGTTTGAGGAGTGGTAATTTTTTCCAATCCTTTACAAGATATGGTCGGATTCATTTCTTGACGCTTGATGTGATCTTTCACTTCTTGAACATTTTTCTTCTTGATATGTCCTTCTATCTTGATAGTTTGAGGAGTGGTAATTCTGACCAGTGAATTACAAGATATGACTGGATTCATTTCTTCTTTCTTGATGTGATCTTTCACTTCTTGCACCTTTTTCTTCTTGATATGTCCTTCTATCTTGAGAGTTTGAGGAGTGGTCATTCTTGCCAATAGTTTACAAGATATGTTCTGATTCATTTCTTCTTTCTCTAGGGTCGGGTCCTGGCATATATCCTCTTCTTTTGATGTTTATTGATCCTTTTCTTCCTCCTCTTCATACTCTATGTAAAATAATTTCTTCTCAGCACACTTATGACCTTTAGTGCATTTGCTGTCACAATTGTAACAAAGCCCTTTTTCTCTTTTTTCTTCCAATTGTTGTGGTGTAACCCTTGTAGGTTGTGGAAGGCTAGGAGAAACAACACGTCCATATTTAAAGTTGTGAGGGGTAGACTTCCTTGTTGCCATAATTTTACTTTCAAATATGTCACAAAGCCCTTTTACTCTTTCCAATTGTTTTGGTGTTGCTCTAAAGAAGGTGTTGCTCTTTGTATCCTCATAATGTGCTATCATTTCCTCCGTGAGAATTGACCACGTAACAAGTTGTTTACGATAACAAAGCCCTTTATACCATAAAAATTGATCCAGTTCTAAATATGAAGATGTAATACATACCTTTTGTAACATTGGTACACCATGTAGATCAAAATATTGCTCCATCTGAAGTATCCAATTTACCGGATCCTTGCCATCAAACTTCCTCATCTTGCTTTTTCTTGATTTTAGGACCTCGATCTTGAAACGACTATAACTCTGTACTTGTGGATATTTAAGTTCTTAAATTTCTACCTATAGTAGCCCTCTTTTTCCTCTTTCCAATGCCACTAGTCGGATCCAATTTGGATTCTCCAAAAAAGAGTTATGCACAATCTCCCAAGATTACCCGATTATAGACCTTTCCAGAAGAGCAAAATTGTATGAAGTGCCACGTGTCCATTTTTCGACCTTTGGCTTTGAAAAAGATATAAAAGAAACTACAAGCCGTCCTCTTTATGTACCTTCTTACGAAATTTCAATCCACTGCTCAGAGAGAAAGTTATGACTATTTTCCCCAGGTCACCTGTTTGGAATGTAATTCAGGAGTCTGCAAAAAGACCAAATTCCTCAGAGCATATCTCCGCAAATATAGCGCGAAATGCTCGGAAATTTGGACCTGAGGTTCAGCGCGATTTCTTCGCAAATGGGTTTTTGTTGCAACTTCTGAAACATCGCAGAAGAAAAGTTATAGTGAAAATTCCACAATGACCTGTTTGGAAAAGCGAAACCCTAGAATCCAAGGCTCTGATACCAAATGTTATGGAACCAGCTCAAGAAAAGATAGAAAAGATAGATCAACACCTTAGAATTCAGACTCTTCAAGGGGGAAACCTCCTTTACATTACATAAATGAACAATTCTTGGATGATACAAATGAAAAGACCTCCTTTCTATATATAGGAGTCTAAGGGGTCATAACATAATCAGAGCCGACATAACAATAATAATGTAAGGGCACAATAATAACAATAATGGGCTTCTATGTGGCACATTAGTAACAATATGGGCACTACATGGGTACATCAATATAATAAGTGGGTTGTACTAATAACAATAAGGGGTTACACTAGTAGTATAGGGGCCTAACACTAAATCAGACAACCTCTACATTCCGATGTTAGGTAATGGAGTATCTTGCTGCAAATTAATATCACACAATATTTCCTTTTTGGGTGGCATAGCTTTAGGTTCTTGAAACAATATATCATATTCTAAAACAACCTTTTCTAAATCAGCTTGATTTTTAGGATCAAAACCCTCAAATACATTGGTTTTATCATATTTCTTTTCCTCTACAACCATGAATAAAAATTGTTTGCATGAATTTACAATTCGTTTCATCTGCCTTGAGTTTATGTGAGTATAATTATTATTGAGCTTATGATCTCTTAAAATATATTCAATTCCATCTTTAACGAGTAGATACTTGTTCTCAGCTCTATAGAAAATAGTTTTTTCTATCATACAAGTAAGGACTTCCTAAAACTATTCCACGTATATCCAAAGGAACTATATCTAACTCAACCTCATCTACAAACGCAGACCCAAAAGAAAACTTAAGTTTACATTGTCTAGTCACTTGTAGCTTTGCTTTATCACATAACCAACCTAATGGATATGGTTTCTTGTGAGGTGTGGTTAGTAATCCCAACTTCTTTACAATTGCTTCAGAAATTAAATTTACTTGTGAGCCACTATCAAACAAAGTATCAATCTTTTGATGATTGGAAATAACTCGAATATGAAAAAGCTCATGTCTTTTTCTCTCATTTTCTTCATTATCAGTAGATTGTGCAGAATTACTAGTAGATGCTTCAAAATTTTTACCTTTTATACTTGTGGCTGTGATTGTTGCTTCATCTCCTAAGTCTGACCCCAAATCCTTTTGAATAGCTATAGCAGTCTTCTTCTTCTTGCCCTCAAACTTCTTAGGTTTCAGCTCCGGATGTAGAATCTAGCAGTGTTCATCGTCATGCCCATCCTTCTTACAGTGAGTGCATGAAGACTTGCTTTTTTGTACAGTGTTTTTCTTCCTCTCTTTCCATTTCTATTTTCTTTTCTCCCTATTTTTGCTTGCAGTGGGCTTGGATGATCCCGCAACTTCTAGGTTCCCATTCTTACCTCTAGCTTCTAGATGCGTAGCCTGAATGGATACCTCATCTATGCTAGTGGGATTAAACATGAGGATAGTGTGCCTCATGTAGCTGTGTAGACCACCTATATACTTCAACAGAGTCTTACATGAGTCTAAGGAAATTCCTAGAATCAAAGCTCTTTTCCTAAATTCTTGGGTGTAACCTTGTACACTTTACCCTTTTAGTTGTCAAAGAGTTTGCCAACTCATCATGTCTTGCTGCATGTAGGCTAGTGGATAGAATTGCCTTTTAATTGCAGAAACAAATTCACTCCCGACAGAAAGAATCTTACCATGTTTCTTCATGTTAGCTTGTTTCCTGCCTTCCCACCATACCAAGGCAGTGCCTCCAAGGCGTAGGCTGGCCAGCTGAATCTTACTCTTGTTTGAGTCAATGCTCTACACTCTGCAATAAACATAAATCTGTCTAATCCAATTATCCAACTTCTCTGCATTCAACTCTCCATCATATATTGGTAAATCAAATTTAACATCTAATTTAATCAAAGATGTCTTCTTTTTATTTTTAGGGCTATTAGGAGGCGTGAGAAAAAAAATTAGAGTCGTCATGGAGGAGAGATTCTTCTACTCCTTTGTCTTGTTTGGAGCTTGATGAATCTTCATCTCGATATTTCTTAAAGTCCCTATACATTTCCTGCACCATGGATCTCAGGGTCATAAAACTATCAATGAACTGGGGGTCTGATTCCAAGGGATTTTCTTCTGACATTTTCCTCTTAGAATATACTCTTCTAATTTCTGGGTTAGTTTCAGCCAATTATCCTTCTCCTAACTTAATCTTTGATATAGTTAGAATTCAAAAACAAAATCCAACAAAAGCTTGTCTAACCTTAGTAACCTAAAGCTTTGATACCACTTGATCTGGAATTTATCTAGGACAAAGAATTAAAGGTATTACAGACTCATGTGCATGGATGTGCCTATGTTACTTATGCAACAAGTCGATAATATTGCTAGAATACAACGACACTGAGGCAATCGAGAAAACATAACAATCAAACATGTAAAAAAAATAAGCTTAATAAGGAGTTCACCCAATGCTCCTAGGCTACGTCTCCTGGTCCAGCCTTTCAGTGGTAGCCTCTCTATTATGTTTTCAAGCAGAGTTTTTACAACAGTGAGATTGATTTGAGACTCACTTAAACAGAATGAAGTTAGTAGGAATGGAGTGCATAGAGTCTCCTTACTGGAACTCAATCTCTGAGGGTCACAGTAGTATGACAGGCCTATGCTGAGGATTTTGCTTGAACCTCTCAAGCCTTCAATGGAATACACATACTCTCTAACTCTCTTTAGATTTGTCTGGTTCAATGCTCCCTTTAGGTCAGCTTGGCTTCTACTCTCTGTTCTTTGCTATTAGCTTATTGCATCTAGCTAACTCTTGTCTGCCTCTCTGTGTTGTCCTACTTCTGTCAGTTCATGGCTTTAAAGCCAATCTGTTCTTTCGACTGGTCGTTTCCGCTTCCCAGACTTCTAGTTTCCTTACCTCTGTCCGTTTGAATTCCTTTGCTCTGTGTCGTCATCACGAGGTAACGCCTCGCAGGGAGGTGACCACCTATTTCCCAAAAAATTAGGTGTTAGATTCCTTGAATCATTTTTGATTGGCTGTTAATTCCATTTGCTTCAAGATCACCCACGAATGATGAATCATTTGCTAACTCATCATCCATGTCAAACTTCAAATCCCCTGTCATCTTGCTTTTTGACCTGTCAAATCTGGTCATTCATCGGGACGCATCTCCACTGTTGCTATGGGCCCCCAAATCCTACGATCGTCCTTCATATCGAGTGGACAAGTCGTACGGTTTTTACCCGTTTGATGCGGGTGGTTTTCTCTCTCATCCACCAAACACATGTCACTCGATGTGTGGCATCGGGTGGGACTCAGTCAAAACTGCTTACCGCCTCGAGGCCTTCTGATATCCTGCCGGTTTGTGGAATCCTGTGCTACCTCAAAGGCACTACCCAGTATGAATTATGGTACAAGAAAACTTAGGGAGTGAATTTGTGTGGCTTCACTGATTCAAATTAGGCAGGGAATCCGTCCAACTTAAAGAGTACATCAAGTGGATTTTTCAGTGTTGGGTCCACAACAATCTCCTGGTACAGCAGGAAGAAAAGCTTTGTGGCGCTTAGTGTTGAACCTCAGAATTACCCTCTCCTTGACATTTTTCCTCACCATTTTCCCTCACTTTCTCATAAGATTACAGACCCAACCAATGATAAATGCTAGGTTTTGTCTTAAGGAAAGCATTAAAATGATCGCCATATTATATTTTCATGTTCTTGTTATTTGAATAGATTTTTTCAAATTAGCTATAAAACGTATCCTATTCTGCAGCTAACTGTGGATTCCATAGCTACTCTCATGGTTTGGCAAGTTCTAGGTGTCAAATGAAGATTTGGGCCACATGGGCATTTCTAGAATCATCTCCACATGGATTCTATCCTATTCACTTGGTCCAGATTGACGGAAAATCAAGCCTAAGGTCATGGTCAAAGGTGGAGTCAAAGTACGTTATCCGAAAGCAGTAGGACCCTTGATTTTCTCTTTCGTAGCTAATCAAGAGTCTAATAGTTCTGTTGCAAATCTAATTCAAATTAGCCACATGTAGCTAATAAAAAGTTTAAACAGTCCTATTTAAATTCGAATTAGCCACCTGTAGCAAGTTTATCTCATAAACAGTGATGTTAAATTTAATTCGAATTAGCCACCTATAGCAACTTTATCTCATAAACAATTATGTTATTTTCCTTTAAATATAGATTGCATGGACAAAAAAAAAAGGTAAAGTTAGAAGGAATTACGTGTTAAGTTCAGGAATTTTGCTGATACTCTGTATTTAGACTTCGTTTTTTTTCATAATACAAATTTCATGTTGCCAATGATCGTTTAAAGTGCATCCTTAACTAGCTAGCATTCCAGCTACATCAGTTGCAGAGGACCCCTGCACTGAAGGAGGTTTTTCATTTGTTATTTGTTATGAAACCAGCTGAAGAAAAGATAGAAAATATAGATCAACGCCTTAGAATTCAGCCTCTTCGAGGGGGCAACCTCATTTACATTACATAAATGAACAATTCTTGGATGATTCAAATGACAAAACCTCCTTTCTATATATAGGAGTCTAAGGAGTCACAATATAATCCAGCCGACCTAACAATAATAATATAAAGCCACAAAAATAACAATAGAGGGATTCTATGGGCACAGAAATAACAATATGGGGGTAATAGGGGCACAACAATATAAATAAGGGGTATAACTACAATAGTAATGGGGTAATCACTAGTATTATAGGGACCCAACATGCCCCTCTCCTTCAAAAAAGTGTTGTCCTCAACGCTTGAGTAGTTCTGGATACTTCTGCATAAAATTCTCATCCTCCCATGTGGAATCTTCAGCGGATAAGTTCTTCCACTTGATAAGATACTCTGAAATTGATCGATTTCGTAGCTGTCGAGTTCTTGTTTCTGTGACTGCTTCCGGTTCCAATATAATTTTTCCTTCCTCGTCAAGTTCTGGCAATATTGTTTGAATTGGGAGCTTGTCGCCTATAACCTTCTTTAAACATGAAACATGGAAAACTGGGTGCAATCGAGAAGCTGCAGGAAGCTCCAATTTGTATGCCATAGTACCAATCTTTTGCAACACCTTGTACGGACCATAATACTTTGGTGATAATTTATTATCCTTCTTAGCTTGCTTTAGGGACATTTGCTTATATGGTTGTAGCCGTAGGAATACCCAATCACCTACATCAAAACTTCTTTCACTGCGATGTTGATCTGCCTGTTGTTTCATTCTATTTTGTGCCAACACGAGGTTATCCTTTAAGAGTTGGAGGACTTGTTGTTGATGTTCGATGTGATGTTCCACTGCTTGAACCTTAGAATTTTCTCTTAAATATGATGTGATGGATGGTGGTTGATACCCATAAAGTGCCATAAATGGGGTCATTTTTGTTGCTGTATGGAAGGAAGTGTTATACCACCATTCAGCCAGAGGCAACCATTTGACCCATTGTGTCTGTTTATCAGATACAAAGCAACGAAGATATCCTTCCAAACATTTGTTTACTATCTCAGTTTTCCCATCAGATTGAGGATGATAAGATGAGCTATGAGCTAACTGAGTACCAAGACAAGAAAATAATTATGTCCAAAAATTTCCAGTGAAAATGGGATCTCTGTCACTTACAATAATCTTTGGGTTTCCATGTAGCTTTTGAACTGTTTCCATAAATGCAGTAGAAACTGTACTGGCTTTAAATGGATGTGATAATGCACAAAAGTGTGCATACTTGGTAAGTCTGTCAACTACCACCATGATGACACTCTTTCCCTCAGACTTGGGTAAACCTGTGATAAAATCCATTGAAACCTCCTCCCAACGTTGGCTTGGAATGGATAAAGGTTGTAATAGACCCGGTGTCTTAATTGTTTCAACTTTATTTTGTTGGCAAACCAAACATTCCGCCACAAACTTTTGAATATCTGATTTAAGGCCATCCCAAAAAAATTCCTTCTTAACCCTGTGGTAAGTTTTTAAAAATCCTGAGTGCCCTCCTAAGGGAGAAGTGTGCAATTCCATAAGAATCTTTTGTTTTAGCTGGGAATTCTTACAGAGGTATAAGCGATCTTTGTACCATAACGAATCATTTTTCCAGCTAAATGTATCAGAAGTACTGGAATCTTGTTGTAGCTTTCGAATAAGTGCCCACACTTCTTCGTCATTCTTCCATTCCTCCCTTGCTTCGTTTATCCAATCTGGTTGGATAATAGAAATGGCACACAACAATGCTTCCACATCCTCATCCTTTCTTGAGAGTGCATCTGCCACCACATTTTGCTTCCCTTTTTTGTAGATGATTTCAAAGTCATAACCCAACATCTTTGTGACCCACTTTTGTTGCTCTTCAGAGGATAATCTTTGTTCTAAAAAGTATTTAAGGCTATCATGATCCGTTTTTACCTTGAAGTGTCTTCCCATTAGGTAGGGTCGCCATTTCTTAAGTGCATGGAGTATTGCCAACATTTCCTTCTCATAAATAGCTTTGCTTAAAAACTTTCCCTTGATTGGACGACTTTCAAAAGCAATGGGTCTTTCATCTTGCATTAGAACAGCACCAATTCCATTTCCTGAAGCATCACATTCCACAATAAAGGTTTTTGTGAAGTCCGGTGTAGCTAAGACCGGTGCTTGGCACATTGCCTCTTTAAGATGTTCAAAGGCCTTTGTTGCTTCCGGAGTCCATGAAAATGAATCTTTCTTCAATAATGTTGTTAGAGGTGCTGCTATTCTCCCATAATTCTTAACAAACTTGCGATAATACCCTGTCAACCCAAGAAATCCTCGCAGATGCTTTATGGATGTGGGGATTTTCCATTCCTTAATGGCTTTAATTTTGCTAGGGTCTACCTTAACTCCTTCATGAGATACAATATGACCCAAATATTCCACCTCCTGGACTCCAAAGAAACATTTGGATCTTTTTGCATATAATTGTTTCTCCTCCAATAGTTGTAGCACCCTGTCAACATGTTCAACATGATCCTTCCAAGACTTGCTGTAGATTAGTATATCATCAAAAAATACTAACACAAATTTTCTAAGGAATGGTTTGAAAATTGAATTCATCAAACCTTGAAATGTTGAAGGTGCATTGGTAAGGCCAAAAGGCATGACCAAAAATTCATAATGACCCTCATGAGTTCTAAATGCCGTTTTTGGAATGTCTTCAATCTTCATTCTGATTTGATGATATCCCGAACGAAGATCCAACTTGGTGAAGTAAATTGATCCATGCAATTCATCCAGTAATTCATCAATGACAGGAATGGGGAACTTATCTTTAATAGTGAGCTTGTTGAGCTCCCTATAATCCGGACACATGCGCCATGATCCATCCTTCTTGTGCACCAATACTACTGGAGCTGAGAAAGAACTTTGACTCGGTTGAATTATACCAGCCTCTAGCATTTCTGCAACCATACGTTCAATTTCACTTTTTTGGACATAGGGATATCTGTACGGCCTGATGTTTGGAGGAACACTTCCTGGAATCAGATGAATAGCATGATCATGATCACGCATAGGTGGGAGACCTTTGGAGTCTCAAATACCTTGGAATGATTGTCCAGGACTTTTTGGAGATCTGGAGAAATAGATGATTCCAATGTGGAAACATCTAGCGAACATAATTGTGCAATTACACCTCTTTGCTCCTTTTTTAGAAGCTTTGTCATGCCATTAGAGCTGATTATCTTTCCTGGTTTCCCTGCAATACCCCTTAATTCAACTTCCTTTCCTTCCATAGAAAATTTGATGAAAAGTTCTTGAAAATTAAAAGCTATTGTACCCAAGGATTGTAGCCATTGGACTCCTAGTACAACATCAGCACCTCCCATTGGAATGGAAAGCATTGGGCTAGTCAATACATATTCTCCCATGGATAGCTTGATATTATGGCACTTTCCAGAGAAATTTATTGTTCCTCCATTTGCAATCATCACTTGACACTCTGGTGCTGGATATAGGAAGCAATTCAATTCTTTTGCTACCCTACAATGAATAAAATTGTGGGTGCTTCCTGAATCAATCAACACTATTACCTTTTTCTTCTTGATTTGTCCTTCTATCTTGATGGTTTGAGGAGTGGTAATTCCCACCAATGCATTACAAGATATGGTCGGATTTATTTGTTCTTCATCTAGGCTTTGTTCCTGGAGTATATCCTCTTCTTTTGACCTTTCTTGCTCCTTTTCTTCTTCCTCTTCACAATCTATGTAGAATAATTTCTTCTCAGCACACTTATGACCTTTTGTGTATTTGCTATCACAACTGTAACAAAGCCCTTTTGCTCTTTTTTCTTCCAATTTTTGTGGTGTCAACCTTGTAGGTTGTGGAAGACTAGGGGCAACAACACTTCCGTCTTTATAGTTGTGAGTGGTATGCTTCCTAGTTGCCATAATTTTGCTTTCCATTTTTCTTGCTAACCTGAATGCCTTCTCTAATGAATCAGGTTCCCAAAGGTGAACATCATGTTGGATATTATCCTTTAAAGACCCTATGAACACATCAATCCTATGCTCCTCTGGAATATCTTTTACCCTTATGTTCAATTTTTGGAACTCCTCAATGTGCTCCATTATTGAACCCTTTTGTTTGAGACTTATCAATTGGCTAAAAAAAGTGTTGCTTTTTGTATCCTCATAATGTGCTATCAATTCTTCCGTAAAAATTGCCCAAGTGATAAATTGTTTACGAGAACAAAGCCATTGATACCATACAAACTGATTTGGTTCCAAATATACAGTTTCCATACGTACCTTTTGTGTGTTTTGCACATTATTGAGATCGAAGAATTGCTCCATCTGTAATATCCATGTGGCGGGATCCTTGCCATCAAACTTCCTCATATCGATTTTTGGAATATGGTGATTCTTCGATCCAACATTAGCATCTATGGAATCATGATTAACATTTCTTTTGTTCTCATCATGAGTTTCCTTTACTACCTTTTCACCATTAGTAAGTATTTCTTGTAGAAAATTTGTCAAATCTGTCTTCAAATCTGCCATGCCTGTCTTCAAAGTTGTGTTCAAATCTATCTTCAAATTGTCCATCTTAGCTTCCATGCCATTTATCTTAGCTTCCATGCCATTTATCTTAGCTTCTGTTAACTTTTGTGAGCGTGACATTTGTTGCACTTGTTCTTGTAATTTTGATATATCATGTAGCATTTCTTCCTCTTCTTCATGAGTCATGCTAGAGCTTTCAGGTTCCTTACTAGGTGTTTGCATTTTCTTTCCTCATGGCATCAGTTACCGATAATAATTCTCTACTATGCCCTTTGAATTCCTTCAAAATAAATTTTCAAACCAAGCTTAAGCAAAAATTTAAAAAATCTACACACCTTTTTTCACTTTGTAGGAGCTCAATATTGCCTCTGATGTATCTCTGTACTTTCCAATCATATAGTTCTGAATTTGTGACTTGTAGTAGCTCTCTGTGTCCTCTTTCCAATGCCACCAGTCTGATCCAAATTGGATTCTCCAAGAAAGAGTTATGCACAATCTCCCAAGATGACCTGATTATAGACATTTCCAAAAGAGCGAAGTTGTATGAAGTGCCACGTGTACAATTTTCGATATTTGGTTCTGAAAAAGATATACAAGAAACTAAAGTCCGTCCTCTTTCTGTACCCTTTTACAAAATTTCAATCTGATTCCCAGATAGAAAGTTATGACATTTTTCCCCAGGTCACCTGTTTTGAATGTAATTCAGGAGTCTGCAAAAAGACCAACTTCCTCAGATCATATCTCTGAAAATATCACGCAAAAAGCTCTGAAATTCGGACCCAAGGTTCAGCGCGATTTCTTCTCAAATGGATTTTTTTTACAACTTCTGAAACGTCACAGAAAAAAATTTATAGCGAAAATTCCACGATGACCTATTTGGAGCAGCGAAACCCTAGAATCCAAAGCTCTGATACCAAATGTTATGAAACCAGCTCAAGAAAAGATAGAAAAGATAGATCAACACCTTAGAATTCATCCTCTTCGAGGGGGAAACCTCCTTTACATTACATAAATGAACAATTCTTGGATGATTCAAATGACAAAACCTCCTTTCTATATATAGGAGTATAAGGAGTCACAATATAATCCAGTCGACCTAACAATAATAATATAAAGCCACAAAAATAACAATAGAGGGATTATATGGGCACAGAAATAACAATATGGGGGTAATAGGGGCACAACAATATAAATAAGGGGTATAACTACAATAGTAATGGGGTAATCACTATTATTATAGGGACTCAACATTGTTTTTAGTTCAATTTCCACTACTCTGTTTTCAGCAAATCTATTTTCTAAATTAGGATGATATTTCATTTCAGTTTTTAATCAATAGAATAATAATAAATCACAACTATGCAGCCTTGTTCTTCTAAGACATTTCGTGGAGAAAACGACTCTATTTCCAAATTGAATTAAGATTGAAGTAATAATAATACAAAGTTTCTTAGTTTTCTTACTGTTTTGTCATTCATTTTCTTAGAACAGAATTGTCAATTAACTGTGTTAATGGATGTTTTCAAAAGCCACTTCAAGATGATAATGATCCTAAACCTAATGGTTAAATGTCTAACTCATATAGTGATTGAATTTACTTAGTACATTGTTATTTTCCTAGGAACTAAGGTATAATTGATTTCTTGCACAGCTCTTCAAGACGGTAATGCTTCACATTTGAATTTTGGACAAAGTAAAAAATACATTAGTTGTTTACAGTTAGTTTTACATGCTTTTACTTTTTTTGCTTTCAGATCCTCACTTAGTTGCATCACTGAGATTCCCAATAATAATTTCAAGGAGATTGATTTAATCATATTCCAAAATTGAATGGTTGAATGTTTAATGAATGCAATTACTGAGTTACCTTCTACATCAATTTCATTCTTGGTTTTAAGAATTGATCCATGGATTAGGACTAATGATAAGATAAGATAGATGCTCTATTTTTTTTTTATTAGGTTCTAACTAGTCAATAATTCTTTGTCCAATTTTAGGAAATTAGATTAACTTAGGAACATTTCCTTTCCTTTAAAATTCATTAGATTCGCTTAAATTTTCTCATAGTTTCAGGTTGTACATTCTTAGACATCAAAGAATAGAAACCCCCCAAAAATAACATAAAATACAAAACAACGAAGTAAGAAAAAGGTTAACTAAGAACATATAGTGCACCACACTTCATCAGCTTACAAACCTCGGTTGAAAATTTAAGCAAGCAATTTAGGACACTAAATTGATTAAACACTTAGCTTGGAAGAAGTAGAATACATGGTTGCAAGTCAAGCAACATGTGAGGCGATCTATATGAGAAAGATACTTATGGAAATATTTGGTTAGATGATGGACCTAACTATGATCTATTTTGATAATCATAGTTTCATTAATCTCTTTGAGAATATGGTATTTCACGATCCATCCAACCATATAGATATCTGGTATCAACATTTAGGGGATTGTGTGCAGAGGTGGATAATTTTTCTACAATACATTTTGACAGAGGAAAAAGATATTGATATCTTGAAAAAGGCTTTGTCAAGAGGGAAATTTGAATTCCACAAGCAAGATAGGGGTGGTTTATAATCCATTTCTTGCTAAGAGGGAGTGTTGAGAAGTGTAGCAAGAAAGTCACAATTTGACTTTACCTTGGTCAAATTGAGAAAATTTGAATTTCCACACCAACAAACAACTTTGAGGCGGGTAACTGAGGTGACATGTCTCTTGTTACTCAGTTATCTTAGTAAATTCTAGTTTGAGGGCTTGGAGTTCAGTTAAGCAAGTGTGATTGCTAATTTGTAGCAATCAAGGTTAGTTATTTCAAGTTGTTTTCAGTTAAACTAGTTCTAACTTTTGTAGAACTAGTCGAAAGTCAGTTGTGCAGTAGGACAACATTCTAACTCAATGATCATCTAGTTAACTAATCTATTAGCCTAAAATAGATAGTGCATGAAGATAATTATAGTTCTCTAACTGTGGTGGATATTCCAAGGTAGTGTAACATCAGTTGTAGACTAGTCTTAAGTGTACATGTGTTGCATGAAATTAGAAGATCAACCTTGGGAATTGCACAATCAATTGGAGGTAATTAATAAATAATAAGGGCATAATTCCTCAATATTTGTACAGAGAAATAGGGAATCAAGAAGAGGCATAAATTAAATAATTTTGGGTCAGAGCTTCTCATTGAGGAGAGAGATATGTTATTCACTTGCAACTTGAGCTCAGAGCGAGCTAGAAATTGTAATACATTCCATATTCTTCTTATTAATGCAAGCAGGATTAAGGGGTTTTTAACATTTACGTTCCCCTAGAAAAATATTTTGCATGTGTTTTATTTCTTATTTCATGTATAATATTGTTGTTCTAAACTGTAAATTAAATTCCACAGAGCAGTAGAGTAGAATTGTGTCTCTTGATTTAGATTAAAATTTCTTGCACACCTGCAATTATATCACCATATTTCTATAGCAAAGTCACCTTCGCACTCCACACAATGAAATCGATGGATACTTCCTGTTGGTCACTTTAATTGCTTATTAATTCAAACAACCAAGTGCTACATAATTTTTCAACCCAAGGAATTCTGTTTATTTCAAAGGCAACTACGTACTATATGTACTCAATCTTAAAAGAAATAAAAGTTGTAGTAAAAACTAGTCACACCTTGCTTAAGAAAACTGAAGCTCCACTCTAAGTAACAACAAAAACAATCTATTGCAGACAACTGCCAAAGAAGGCTTAATTTCATTAAAAGAGTAATCTAATGAAAAAGAATCAATCTGCAAAGGAAAGCACTAGTTATGCTGTAACAGAGAATAGGACCCTATTCCCAGAGCGGGAATCTTCAGCACCTGTTTCTAATTACCACGCTGCCAACCCACTATGTAAACTCAATTGCCAATGAAACACTCATGAATGAACTGTAGATAAACTAAATAATGCAGCAATCAATGATCCGGATTTAAACAGGAACGCAACAAATTACAAAGATAACCATAAATACTGAGATGCAGCGGAAATAATACTTCATTTCATTACTGTAAAATATTGAAATATGCTTACAAACAGAAATGGACATAAACCAGCTAGGGCGATGGTAGCTTATCTCTGAGAAGAGATGTGGCGGCTACATGCCTCTGAACTGTTCCGAACTGTGTTACAATGAGGCTCGAAGGCCTATTTATTGTTGAGAAACAATGGAAAACCCTTCACATCCCGAAACCTAACCCTAGAAGATGAAACGCCAAATTGTGGGCCCCGTTTTGGTAAATTGGTACATCAATTTCCCGGGGTCGTAACTTTGGCATACGATCTCCGTTTGACGCGCACGATAGCTCGTTAGAAAGATCTATCCGAGTACTACCACTTTGGGAGGAAACATCAGTCCATGGACCCATGTTGCCCCAGAATCCCAAAAAAACGTCGTTTAGGGCCTCAAAACGGCTCCGGAAGTTCAGGACCCGAAAAACTGCTAAAAATAGTAAATTGTGCTGTAATTTAGGAAACTGAAAAGACTGAAAGAGACAGTTGTGGGGGTCCAAATGGGTTGGTGGGTGGCCACCAACATCCACCTGGATCATTCCTCCCCCCTTAGGAAGCAATGGTCCCCATTGCGTTGAGTTCCTCCATCTGCTGAACTTGTCCTGCAATCTCTGATGTGTCCAGTGATGGTGGGAAGCATTGTCGATGATGGTCCAAATTGAATACTCGGTGCAAGCGAAGGAATGGAGGAATGCTGTGCTTCAAAGCATTGTTTCCCATAGCCTTGGTACTGTTGTGAGGACCATGTCGGAGTGGTCGGAGCTTCTGATGGGCTCTTGTAAGGCGTTCTTTCTACAGATGTAACCAGAATTTGTTGCCCACCTGAAACTTGTGTGGTACCCATGTGGGTGAGGAGAAGTTGTTCCTGTGTTTTATCATGACCGTATTCCTTTGCTGCTGCTGCTGCGTGGAGGAACCCTTTGCAGGGGTCATGGATGTAGCAACGATCTTCCCCTTACTTTGGGAGTGAACCAGACAAATGAATTTCCTGGTCTGTGATATGAGCTTGCTGCCTTTCTTGGTAGTGATCAAAGATGTGGCCGTAGGTGGGGCTACCTCCGGTATCCTGTATAATGAATTATTCAAAGAAATAATGACAACACGAGGCCTTGACTCATACACAGCATGTCGCCTCCACAAGTATGGCTGGCCTAATAGTACATCACAAACATCCAGAGGTGTAACATCACACAATACCTCATCTGTGAAGGGTTTGATGTTGTAGGGAAGGCGGCACTGCTGGCGAACTTTGAGATCTCGTCCTTCATGAAGCCACCCGATACTGTACGACTGTGGGTGTGGTGTAGTCGGTAGGCCCAACCGCTTCATGACCTCTGCTGAAACGAGGTTCTTTTGGCTGCCACTGTCGACAATGAATTGCAGCGGCGAACCCTTCACCCACATCTGTGAGTGGAAAAGACGCTCCCCTTCCTCTGGATTTTCGGGCTCATCTTTCTGGATCTTGGCGGTGGCAACAGTGGCGCTGGGGTCCGCATCAATGATCTGCTTCCCTTTGCCATTCCCCTTGTCGGGTTCTGGCTCAGGGTCGGAACATGCATCTGATTCAGAAGCCTTCAACTCGGCCACCAGCGACTGCTTGGTCCGACACTCACTTGTGTTATGAGTGGGACTCTTGTGGAACTCACACCACTTTCCTGTGTCCTTCTTCGGCTTCATGGTGTTGTTCTTTTCCTGCGGCTTTGACGGGTTGTCTTGGGCCACCCCGCCTTGGCTTTGTCCTTTGGGCTTCGGATTTGCAGATCCAAAGTCTCACTTCTTCTGTTTGAACTTTTGCTCAATTTTGACAGCGTATCGGTATGTTGTGCCGAGTGAGGGGATGTTCAAGAACACCATCTCTTCCTGGATGTATTTGTGCAGGCAGCCGCGGTATTTGAGTACCAGATGCAGCTCAGAATCTTTGATACCCAACTGTGTGCGAAGGGTATGAAAAATGTTTGTGAACTCCGACACATCTTGGTCTCGTCCCTGCCACAGTGTGGTCCATTTGATGTATTTGTCCTCATAGCTTCCGACAGGGTAGTATTGCTCCTTGATGGCATCTCGGAAGTCATTCCAAGTGGGTGCGGCTGAAAATAGTGAGCCTGTACTTTCATCCTTCTGCTCGCAGTAGGTTTCCCACCAGTCCTTGACGTGGGGGGCTGCTTTGAGAAGAGCGAAAACAATCTTTTCCCGACTTGAAAATTCATGAACAGAAAAATACCCATCTAGCAGATTTAACCATTTATCTACGGCATCTGCGTCTATTTGACCCTCGAAAATGGGGATTTCAAAATTAACTTGTACCTTAAACGGTGTGGCGTTTCCAGAGTCGCTGTTGGAAGCCGATGCGTCGCCTCTGGGTAGCCGCTGAAGGATCTGCGCAAAGCTATCCATCATCGCGTTCCTTTGCCGCTCAAGCGCTTCTTCGAGCAAGATTTTGATAGGATCTCCTGCCCCCTCGTCTTTCTTCTCATCCGCCATGGGAGGCCGTCGGGATTTGCGAGGCTGGTCTTGCAAAGGTTCGACCAGTTCAAGCCCTAACTCCTTATATCCCGACCTCGTTGGGGACATGCAAAGAAAAACAGAGAAAAAGCAGACCGCTCTGATACCACTGATCCGGATTTAAACAGGAACGCAACAAATTACAGAGATAACCATAAATACTGAGATGCAGCGGAAATAATACTTCATTTCATTACTGTAAAATATTGAAATATGCTTACAAACAGAAATGGAAAGAAACCAGCTAGGGCGATGGTAGCTTATCTCTGAGAAGAGATGTGGCGGCTACATGCCTCTGAACTATTCCGAACTGTGTTACAATGAGGCTCGAAGGCCTATTTATTGTTGAGAAACAATGGAAAACCCTTCACATCCCGAAACTTAACCCTAGAAGATGAAACGCCAAATTGTGGGCCCCGTTTGGGTAAATTGGTACATCAATTTCCTGGGGTCGTAACTTTGGCATACGATCTTCGTTTGACGCGCACGATAGCTCGTTAGAAAGATCTATCCGAGTACTACCACTTTGGGAGGCAACATGGGTCCATGGACCCATGTTGCCCCAGAATCCCAAAAAAACGTCGTTTAGGGCCTCAAAACGGCTCCGGAAGTTCAGGACCCGAAAAAACTGCTAAAAATAGTAAATTGTGATGTAATTTAGGAAACTGAAAAGACTGAAAGAGACAGTTGTGGGGGTCCAAATGGGTTGGTGGGTGGCCACCAACATCCACCTGGATCAATCAATTGGAAAGAAAATAGAGTTTCAGCAATAATGTGAAAACTATTTAGTAAACAAAATTGTTAACAAGACATGGGTAAAAGACACACTCAACACACTGCAGAAATATAATGGGTGAATCTTGTGATGAAGGTGGGCCCTGTCCTTCTCACAAGATTCCCCAGGAGACAAGAACTAGAAAGAAATGTTCAGAACAAGATTTTATTCATCCATCAATATGTCATATTACAAAAGGATTCTAGTTCTGTTCCTTCAACTAAACCTTTCCCCGCAGTCTGTTCATCCCCCTCTAATGTAGATGTCTCCTCTTTTTAAAGAGGAGACATCTATTACAACAGATTACATTGTAAGTCCTATTTTAACCCTTTATACAAAAATAGGGAAATCAGTTTTCCCATCAACAAAATGTTGTTACAATGATGCTGTCTTTAGATCATGGTCGTTACATCCAGTGTAGCAGCTCCTTCGGTGATCTTCTTCTGTTGTTGTCAAATCTAGACTGCAAATCACAATTATTCAGCCACGAGATTTGCACGTTGTTCCTACTGTTTCAGCAACTGTAGAAGTAATCTTGCAATCTCTCAACAGTTTCAACAACATGGACTGCACATCGTTCTTTAACTGCACAGTAACTATCAATTAAATGATTAACTATGAAGATAGAATAATTATATGTAAAATAATTAAACGTATAGTGATGAGAAGAAATATTTTGTACCTTTGGAATAATTGGGTTAAAACAATAACAAGGACTTTAAATACAAGTTGAAAAATGATGACATCATAGCAAAATGTATGGTCAAAAATAGACAATATGAGGTCCTAACATCCCCCCCAACTGAAAGGGTTGCATGTCCTCATGCAACTTTTACTCTGAGTCTGAGTCCGAGTATTGGGGTGTACAGTGCAAATTACTTAGACAGTAAGTATAGAAGGTTCTATCAACCAAATCTCTGAAACCCTAGACGTTTTGTAATCTCTGCCATGCTGCAATCTCCTCCCTTTTGGACAACATGAAATAGGCCTTATATTGTTGTGATGGCAGCCATATAAGAGGGAAGTGAAAATGATATCCTAACCATTTTTTGACACACTGTTGAATGCATTTGACATAGTTAGGTAGCCATGAAATTGTTGTTTGAAGATTAAGAGGGTTAAAGGGATGATATTCCTTTCTCTCCTTAGGGCAGTGTTCCCAAAATAGATTGTTTGCCTGTAAGGCAAGAGCTCCCTTAGCTTTGACATAATATTGGCAATCTTTTAAGACTGCTGCCTGTAATTCCCTGATATGCTCGGTCATTCCTAGTTCCTTTAAAAATCGATGATATTCAGCGACGAAATACAACATTCTGTGGTTCAGATCGAATCCACAGAAGGAGATTATCTTCATTGTGTTTTTCTGAAAGGAAGACATTTTTCCACGTGAGATGATTGGCCAGGAAAGAGACAAAGGCTCTAATCTGAATGTCTCCAACCAGAGGGATCAGATTAAGCTTTCTATCCTCAGGCATGGCTTCAGTATAGTTCACAGAGTAAACTTTGTTCACTGACTGATGCCTCTGTGAATGTTTTGACAAACTGTTGAGGTGTAGATACCTCATGAGGTCGTCCATCTCTGATTGCCTTTACTTGGAAGAATGCTAAGCGTTTTGCAAGAAACATAGAATAATTAAAGGATGGCTTCCTGGTGGCCAGTAGTCTTTGAACCAGATCAAACAGGAGAGACAATCTAGTTTTTAACTGTTTATTTTCCTTGTTCTGGGCACGAGACTGCCAAAACTTCCCAATTTTCATATATATGATTTTGACATGATAATTTGTGTTCCTGCAAGATCCTTTCTTGTGACATAACATATTCCTTCTTCCATATATCCATTTGTGCTTGAGTGCTTGTGGTCTAAGTGAAGATAGTCTTTGAATGCCGAGGTTCAGTCTGAGTAAACACAGTCTTTGTAGGCCTTGATGCAGGACTTTTAGTTTTAACAACTTCTTTTTCAAAAATCTTTGAAGGTCCTGCTGGTTCTTGTGTAATAGTAGGGTGTTCCTTTTTAATTGTAATAGAAGCAGGTGCATGAGTGGCTCTAGGCAATGGAACTTCAACTATCTTATAACCAGCTTGATGATAAATACTACCACATTGGCTACACATGTATTCTTTATAACGATATTTTTCTACAATTTTCTCAGTTGTGGATGCTGCATGAGCTAAAGTATACAAATTAAGCTCTCTCTCATAAGCTTCCCTCACCATTATTAATTCCTGCTTATAAACCTCGAGCTCTGATTTAAGAAACTCGTTTTCTTGTAGAAGGGAAGCTAAGGTGACTGGGCTTTGTGTAGCAGTCATAGTCTCAGTAGCTGATTCCAGTGGATGGAAGGGCTATTGTTCGGTAGCAGCTTCATTATTTGCAGCCTTAGCGGGTGGTTTTTGTGTGACATATGTTGAATCATCAGCTGGTTCTATAACAGCTATGTCATCCTGAGCATCCAAATTTTGCATATCAGCAGATGGTTCTTGTGTGGCAACTACTAACTGCATAGTTGGTTCCTAATTATCTATATTATGTTCATCAGTAGGTGGTTCTTGTGTACCAACTGCTGAATCAGTAGCTGGTTCTTGTGGGGCAGCTACATCTTGGTCATCAGTTTTATGGACATCAGTAGGTGGTTCTTGTGTGGCAACTGCTGAGTCAGTAGCTGGTTCTTGTGGAGCAGCTATGTCCTAGTCATCTGTTTTATGGACATCAGCAGGTGGTTCTTGTGTGGCAACTGCTAAGTCAGTAACTAGTTCTTGTGGAGCAGTTATGTCCTAGTCATCTGTTTTATGGACATCAGCAGGTGGTTCTTGTGTGGCAACTGCTGAGTCAGTAGCTGGTTCTTGTGGAGAAGCTACGTCTTGGTCATCTATTTTATGAACATCAGCAGGTGGTTCTTGTGTGGCAACTGCTGAGTCAGTAGCTGGTTCTTGTGGAGAAGCTACGTCCTGGTCATCTATTTTATGGACATCAGCAGGTGGTTCTTGTGTGGCAACTGCTGAGTCAGTAGCTGGTTCTTGTGGGGCAGCTACGTCCTGGTCATCTGTTTTATGGACATCAGCAGGTGGTTCTTGTGTGGCAACTGCTGAGTCAGTAGCTGGTTCTTGTGGGGCAGCTACATGTCGTTCATCATCTTGGGTATCTAAATTTGATGGATTAGCAGCTAGTTCTTGTGTGGTAGCTGCTGGATCGGTAGCTAGTTCTTGTGTGACAGCTACATTTTCCGAAAGGAATGATGTCACAAAATCCTGGGCATTTTGCATTTCAGTACCCGAGGGTGAGGTAGGTAAAGATTCAGGGCCTTGGGACTGTGGTGGGGTATGGGGTTTTAGGATAATAGGTGGGGAATTTAGAGTGGTGGTTTCAATTTCTGCTTAAAAAGACATCCTCATTCGTCTTCGAGGTAAAAAGGCAGGAAGAATAGTGGTTTTTATTTTTTGAGTAGCTTTCTTTGGGGTAGGAGGATCATCAGGAGTGATAGCTTCTTTGATTGAGGCCCTTGTTCGTCTTTTTGGTAGGGGCGCAGCCTTTTCTTACCTTTTTCTTTTTAGCTTAGCAATGGGAATGTTGTCATCAGAATAATCACTAGGGATATGGACAATGGGAACGGATATTCAGCTAAATTATGGGGTGGGGTCAATGCAGTGGAGGGGTCAATTGGATTAACTGTTATGGCCGGTGGGGAATCAAATATGCTTCCTGGTTGTTGTGCAGAAGGATTTTCAATTTGCTGAGGGATTCCAGGGGTCTGTTGAGGATTTTCAGCATTTAATTGGGGAGTTTCGACTGCTGTTTGAGAAATTTTAGCAGTTTCCTGAGGATTTTCGGCTGCTACTTAAGGAATTTCAGCTGCTGCTTGAGGAATTTCAATAGCTTCATGGGGTTCGGGGGGTGGTTTGTTAAGGGGAGGGGGATTCTGTTGGGCAAAACGCCTCTAAATTAAAAGCTGGACAAGGCGATAATTGGTAAGGGAAAGGTGTGAGTACTTTGCGTTCAAACAATAATGTGACATATTCTTTAGACACCCAAGTCGATAATACAACATATTTAACACTCGACCATGTCTCAAATGATTCAACATGACAAAATCATGTTGGTAAACTACCTGGTAACATCCTTCACAGGTGAGATAGTGCTTGACAAATTTGGCAACTGTCAGCCATGGAAGTGGTAATGAATGAAGTGCCACATCCCTGCCTTTAGGCTCGACCCACTCTCCTGGTAGAAGGAAGTCCTATTGTGCGTTCAAAATGATGTGTTTATGACTAAACCATCGAATGCCAGCAGCTGGTAGGCCTAAAACCTGTGCTATATCATCTTCTGAAACTGGAATTCAGACTCCTTGAACAGTAGAGTAGCCTTCCCGTAAATTACGTGCAAATTCAAGGACTTGCTGAGGATCAAATCCCTGGAGCCTCCAAAAATAATCTACCCAACTACTTGCTGAAAAATTTGATATACTTCTGGGTGTAATTCCAATAGATCTGTTGAGTCGGGTTCATTTCGGATAGCAGAACCTCCCATAATTACTAGCTTCAGTAAAATTCACAGTGCAAAGCCGAGTTACCGCACCCGATGTTATCACTCAGGTTGTTCCCCAAAGTTGTAAGAAAGGGAATACGGCCGAGGTAACCACAGACCAATATTTTAGATACAGATTCTAGCCAATCTGCATCCAGAGAGGGCTCTCTCTTTATTTTTTAGATTTGTTTTGAGGTATATTAGGCTAGCTATGAGGTGCAAGGGTTTTGTTTTGAGTTTGGTTGGAGGGATGGAGATTCAATAGAACAGTGAGGTAAAACTGAAAAGTTTCAATCCATTGGGCATGATGGAGTCAAAGAAGGATAACTTCCTGGATTAGGTTTCTTATCAGAGGAGGTATTACAGAGCAAGGTACTCAGAGATGGAACAATTTCTAGGCTGGAATCAGATGAAATGGAGTCAATTAGGTGAAGGGCAGTTAATAATCCTTCATCATATTTGACAGAGGGAAAATGGATGATTACTGTTAAGGAGAAATTAAGAATTCCTTAGCAAATATTCAAGGTGAAAGAATCAGGGGAAACAGGAGCAATTAAGAATTCACTATTTATGTTGATTCTGAAGAAAACATAGAAAACAACAAAGATTGAAGACAGAGTGTAGTCAAGCAAATTCTGAATTATTCTTTTTCTTTGTTATTGAGAACATGAAACCTAGATGATATAATAAACATAGAAACTGTAAAACACAAGTTATAAGGGACTTATTGATCCATAAGATGATTCAAGTACTCTATAACACGGTCCTCAGCATCACTTCCTCATTCAGAAAGCCAGACAAAAATGGTTCCAACAACCTTTTTATTCCAAAATTTTGTATTACAGCAAAGTCTGGGAATGCTACACAATCAACCAACCAACCCCTAATACTTTTTCTGGGGGGTCTTTATACAAAAAACATCAAAATATCTTACATAATATCTTATAGAAATAATATCTGGGCATCATTAATGCATTTTAAAAAGATAGAGATAGACAGTCTCGAAGACAGGGGAGAAATAAATTTATGTAATAAATTTGATGTTGTGATGGTTGTTCTGTCTTTATGAGATGTACTGGAGGTAGGTGCTGCAAGTCGGTTCATGGTCATCTTCTATTGATACTTTGTGCTGGTTACTCTGTCTTGGCCAGACTTTCTTCAACTCTGATGTGAAAAATGATACCCAAATACAGAATATTCGAAGAAAAGATACCCAGAACACAAAATAGCAATGATTTTATTATTCAGAGTTTAATGTTCACTTGCCTCTTCAAGGGGCCAACCTCCAATAGAGCAGAGCTCGACTACAAAATAAGACACGATGCTCCTCGCAGGGAGTCTCTATCCTTTATATATGACTCATACATTCAATACCATGGGCCAATACCGTGGGTTTTATTAATACCATCTATATAATACTACGACCCATTTGCAACTAACTGTGGTTCCGTCATTAATTGCAGATTAACCACTTACAATTATTAATATGGGCTTTATTGACTCTTGACTATGACGTGATCCAATTACATAAATAAGGGGGTTAGGGTGGGACCCTAACATGCCCTCCCCCTTAAGACTAGCCTTGTCCTCAAGGCTGAAGTTGCGGAAACTGCTGAAGAATAGTGGCTGGTTCCCAAGTTGCATCTTCCGGAGAGGTGTCTTTCCATTTGACGAGGACTTCCTTAATCATGCGGCCGCGCAGTTGCTTGTCTCATGAGTCTAGGACCTGTTCGGGTTGAAGCCAAATGGACCCTTGTTCGTCCCATTCAAGTAGACTGGTCTGAATTTTGCAATTGTTCCCAATCACTTTCTTGAGGCATGAGACATGGAAAACTGGATGGATTTTTGCAGTAGGTGGCAAGGCCAACTTGTAGGCCACTTCTCCAATGCGCTGAAGTACTTGATATGGTCCGTAGAATTTGGGAGAGAGTTTCTGACACCCCTTTTCTTTGAGTGATGTTTGCTTATATGGTTGGAGTCGTAAAAAGACCTGATCCCCTTCTTGAAATTGGCGCTCTGAGCGATGCTGGTCTACCTGTTCCTTCATGTGGTTCTGAGCTTGATGAAGATTCTCTCGAAGATGGGTGAGCATGGTTGCGCGATGTTGTAGGAGTTGATCCACTGCTTTTACTTTTGAGCATCCCTTGAGATACGAAGTAGGTGAAGGCGGGAGTTGACCATATACTGTTTCATAGGGACTCATTTTGGTGGTGGCATGATAGTTGGTGTTATACCACCATTCAGCCAGAGGTAGCCACTGTACCCAAAGGTGTTGCTTTTCTGAAGTGAAACACCTAAGGTAGGTTTCTAGACATTTGTTGACGGCTTCGGTTTGACCATCTATTTGCTGATGATAGGAAGTACTGAGTTTTAGTTGAGTGCCTTGTATTCTGAAGAGTTCCTGCCAAAAATTACTGGTGAAGATCGGGTCGCGGTCGGACACAATAGAAGTGGGCATGCCATGCAATTTGAAGATCTGATCCATGAAATATTGAGCAACCAAAGTTGGTGTAAATGGGTGGGGTAGGGCACAGAAATGAGCATACTTCGACAGTCGGTCCATAACCACCATGATGACTGACTTGTTCCCTGACTTTGGAAGACCTGTAATGAAATCCATAGAAACCTCCGTCCAAATTGATGCCGGAATGGGCAATGGTCGTAATGTGCCTGGTGTGTTGACGGTTTCCCCTTTGTGGCGTTGACAGACATCGCATTCTGCTACCAAAGTAAGGATGTCATTTTTCATGCCTGTCCAAAAAAATGATCTTCTAGTGCGAGCATACGTCTTCTGAAAGCCCGAATGTCCTGTAATGGGAGATGAGTACAATTCTGCCAAAATGCAACTTTTGAGGATGGATGTTGGTGATATTACGACTCTGTCCTTGTAGTGAAGAATATCATCCTACCACGAGTAGCCCTTGGTGGAATTTGGATCTACCTGCAATTGAGAAATGAGTTGGGAGAGCCCGGGGTGTGAAAACCATTCCCTGTGAGCCTCTTCAATCCATTATGGAATGGGGAGGGAAATTGCTAGCAAAGGACTTTCCTCCTCAAATTGGCGAGATAATGCATCTGCTACACTATTGTCTTTCCCTTTCTTGTAAATGATCTCATAATCATATCCCAACATTTCGGCTAGCCATTTATTTTGTTGTGGGGAGGATAGGCGTTGCTTCAAAATATATTTAAGACTGTGATGATCTGTGCGGATTTGGAAACGTCGCCCCAATAAGTAAGGTCGCCAGGTCTCGACTGCATGTAAGATGGCCATCATTTCCTTCTCGTAGGTAGATTGGCCCAGATTCCTCCCACTGAGTTGTTGGCTTGTGAAGGCCAACGGTCGCCCTTCCTGCATTAAGACCGCCCCAATACCTGTACCCGAAGCATCACATTCAATGACAAAAGATTTGGTGAAGTCAGGTAGTGCTAAGACTGGAGTGGAACACATGGCATTTTTTAGAGCTTTAAAGGCTTGTTGTGCTTCCTCATTCCAGAAGAATGAATTTTTCTTTAGGAGTAGGGTGAGGGGCTTCGTTATGCGACCATAGTTGTGGACAAATTTACGATAATAGCCTGTGAGACCCAAAAATCCTCTCAAGCTCTTCAAGGTCTTAGGTTGAGGCCATTCCTGCATTGCCTGGATCTTTTTGGGGTCCACCTTGACACCTTCACGCCCCACAATGTGGCCCAAATACTCTACTTCTGCCATGCCAAATGAACACTTGCACATCTTGACAAATAATTTATGCTTGCGAAGAAGTTGCAAGAGTAGATCTACATGTTGAAGATGTGCAGCCCAAGTGCAACTATAGATGAGGATGTCATCGAAGAAGACAAGGACAAATTTCCTGAGATATGGTTTGAGAATGTGGTTCATAAGGCTCTGAAATGTAGAGGGGGCATTACAAAGACCAAATGGCATGACCAGGAATTCATAATGGCCTTCATGAGTTCGGAAAGCAGTCTTGGGGATGTCGACTTCCTTCATGGGAATTTGGTGGTAGCCTGAGCGAAGATCCAGCTTAGTGAAGAATTGAGCTCCATTGAGTTCATCCAGCAAATCATCAACCACCGGGATGGGAAATTTATCTTTGATTGTCAACTTATTGAGGGCCCTGAAGTCGGGACACATCCGCCACTCCCCATCTTTCTTGAGCACCATGACCACTGGGGATGAATAAGGACTAATGCTGGGACGAATGACACCTGCTTCCAAAAGTTCCTTGATGATTTTTTCTATTTCATTCTTTTGGGTGAACGGATATCTGTATGGGTGCACATTTGGGGGTTGGGCCCCTGGAACCAAGGTGATGCTATGATCATGTTCCCCTCGCGAGGGTGGAAGCTTATGAGGCTTGTCAAAGACCGGCAGATGGTTATTTAAAATATGTTGCATCTCAGGATGAATTGGCAGAGGCTTGATTTTGACTGCCTAGATGGCATTAAATTGAGCTACAACTCCATGATTTCCCTTTTTTAACAAATTTTCCATCCTATGCGAGCTGATGATAGAGGGGGCTCCCGCCTAGAGTCCACAGAGGGCATGTGTGTAGTTTTTCTGCTTAAAACTTATATATAACTCCTGGAAATCCATTGTGATTGGCCCAAGAGTGCGGAGCCATTCAGCGTCGAGGACAATGTCGCAACCCCCCATGTGTATGGCAAACATGTGAGTTTTCAATTGATAATCGCCCATTTTAAGTTTGACATTTTCACAACGACCTTCACATTTCATTGTGCCTCCATCCGCAATTTGAACTTGGAAGTTAGGAACTGCTCATACAAAAAAATGCACTGCTTCTGCGACTTTTTGATGGATGAAATTATGTGTACTTCCACTATCAATGAAGACTACTACTGGGCGATGTTTAATAAAACCTCTGATTTTGAGAGTTTGAGGGGAAGAAATCCCTGCCAAAGCATGCAACGAAATAACTAGTTCATCAAAGACATTGTCCTTTTGGTTGTCTTCTTCTAGCGGCTCATGTTCCTCTAGTGGTGGATCTTCCTCTGTTGAGCTGTAGTCAGTGGCATCAATTTGAAAAAATTTGGGCTCCTTGCATTTATGACCTGGGGAGTATTTTTCATCACAGTAGTAACATAGGCCTTGCTTTCTTCTTTCGGCCATTTCCGCAGGTGACACCTTTTGGACCTTAAGTGTTTGAGTCGTGTCATGAGCCTGTGGGGGGCGACCTTTAGCGGAGAAATTTGGGCGACTGTATTGGGCTGCTAATGCACGTTCCACGTTACGAGCGACCTTGCAAGCCTCCGTCCATGTGGGAGGGTGGTGCAGTAGGACTTGGGCTTTGATAGCTTCTTTAAGACCGCTGATAAAACATTCCGTGTAGAACACATCTGAGAGACCCCAAGTGCGGAAGGCTAAGGCTTCAAAATCTGTAATATATTCATCCACTGTACCAGTCTGTCGGAGCTTAGTAAGACGACCCAAAAAATATGATTCCTGGTCAAAGCGGTCTTGAAGAGCTTTGGTGAATTTGGTCCAAGTCTTAAAAGGTCCAGTGCAACGTTGATGCCATTCCCACCATTGCCACCTTTCATTGTCCAAGTACATGCTCCCCAACATAAGCTGAGTCTCATCATCGAAGATGCGGTTCAGTTTGAAATACTGCTCCATTTGTGCTATCCATGCCGATGGGTGAGAACCGTCAAATTTATGCATATCCAACTTGGGAGGTCGCTGACTGGGTGGTGGGTGGGTGTGCCAGACGTGAGGAGAGTGGCTAGACTCACCCTCATTGTGTTCAGTGCCATTATACTCCTCCTCGTGGGCTGGCTCCTTACCCTTCGGGACTATTTTCTCGACCATGTTACATAGTCTGGTAAGCTGAAGATGGAGGTTGTGCATTGATTCTTCAAATTTGTCCATCCTTTCATTGGCCATCGCTTGAGCTCTAGTTTCTACCATACACCAACTGGGTTTTGTTTAAAATTGGGACCGCCTAAAAAAAATTTCACTAAGAAGTGAATGGTACCACCATGCTCAGCTCGTCGTCCTGATTCTAATGGGCTAGATCACCAATAAGTACCCCGAAAGATCCCAGATTTTATTTTATTTTATTTTATTTTTATTTTATTTTTTATTTTATTTTATTTTTTTTTTATTTTTTTTTCTTTTTTTCTTTTTTTCTTTTCTGAAAACTCCTAACTAAGTTTTACTCCTTCCTTATCAATACTGCAGTGGCCAAATCCTCAAAATGTCAATGCAGCCAAAAGCCCTGCGAAAATTATACCCCGGTATAAGAACCCTTCACAACGACTCCGATCTGGGGGATCTGAGAGATTTGAATGACGGATCTGATCGCAGAACAGACTGCTTCTGCGGATGTGATGGATCTAATAGATCGGAATGGTTGATCTGCGAACTCGAGACTGCGGGACTGATGTCTGCTGCTGCTGCACCCCTTTGCACAGGCGGATCTGGAAGAGATGTTGTGTGATCCCTCAATAGAAAAGGGAACTAAGGTCTTAAGGAGTGTCAGGTGCTACAGATCGCAATATACATAAGGGTCTGGTAGTAGTACTCGGCCCAATGTTTCAGGGCTCTAACTAAGGAGGATCGACCGTACCCTTAGCCGTACAACCCGACTACCCTATCGTACGGGCGAGTAATCTCCCCGAGTGTTGTTCTCGGTGTACTGTAACCGCAAGATGGCCAACGGTTTATCTATGGCAAGGTTTCAAGGGAGCCTAGGGGGCTTTCGATATACCCAGAGGGTACGTGGAAGACAATCCGTGCGCGGTTCTGTCTAATGCGCTACTACTCGAAGGGGTACCCACAGGGGTTACAAGGGAGTCCAACAGACGTGACCACCTCTTGTATTTCCTGTGTGCATGCCTCCCCAAAATCTGCAGGTTTATGCTCTCAACGACAGATCCTATGGTTTAAAGACGCTGAAACACGTCTCTAGCCAAAAAAAAAAAATTGCTAAGAAATGGAGATCCCACCGGCCCTGGAAAGTGCTCTGATACCACTTGTTATGCTCTTAACCTGCAAAATGATAACCAAATACAGAATATGCGAAGAAAGGATACCCAGAACACAGAATAGCATTGATTTTATTATTCAGAGAGTAATGTTCACTTGCCTCTTCGAGGGGGCAACCTCCAATAGAGCAGATCTCGACTACAAAATAAGACACGAAGCTCCTCGCAGGGAGTCTCTATCCTTTATATATGACTCATACATTCAATACCATGGGCCAATACCGTGGGTTTTACTAATACCATCTATCTAATACTACGGCCCATTTGCAACTAACTGTGGTTCCGTCATTAATTGCAGATTAACCACTTACAATTATTAATATGGGCTTTATTGACTCTTGACTATGACGTGATCCCATTACATAAATAAGGGGGTTAGGGTGGGACCCTAACAAAAATGGTTCCAACAACCTTTTTATTCTGAAAATTTGTATTACAGCAAAGTCTGAGAATGCTTCACAATCAACCAACCAACCCCTAATACTTTGTCTGGGGGGTCTTTATACAAACAACATCAAAATATCTTACATAATATCTTATAGAAATAATATCTGGGGATCATTAATGCGTTTTAAAAAGATAGAGACAGACAGTCTCGAAGACAGGGGAGCAATAAATTTATGTAATAAATTTGATGTTGTATTGGTTGTTCCGTCTTTATGAGATGTACTGGAGGTAGGTGCTGCAAGTCGGTTCACGATCATCTTCTACTGATACTCTGTGTTGGTTACTCTGTCTTGGCCAAACTTTCTTCAACTCTGATGTGATGCGCTTTGACCTGCATAACTCTGATTTATTTCTGTACTGCGCATTATAGTAGATGGTCCAAGATTTTCAACTGGCCAAAGATATCTTTATAAAATTTCTAACATACTCTGCCACCATTCCGGTCCCGGTATTTTATGTCTTTGAAGCTTCCTCAAAGTTTCGTCAGCATCTGTGTATCTGAAGAAATTAGGTGGGATGGTGAACAGGTGCTTCACCTCATGCTCTATGTAGAACAAATTTTCCAGGTTGTCATAGAGGGATTGGCCAGATGGAAGTGCTTTTTCTCCTGAAGTACTTGATGATGTACTAACTTGATTAACAACATATGTATTTAATTTATATACATAGTCCTTGTGTTTCATCAGACGATCATTATTTCCCAAAGGACTTGGCAAACCTTTTTCATGCAAGATTGTAAACTTTTCAGTGAAAGAATTAATCTCTACCTGCATGTCCTGGCATCTTCTGTCCAAATTTTGCATTAGAGTTCTCATGGTTAGAACTCTCTTGATGTCTAGAATGGTGCCTGTTCTGTCTCTGATATCCAGTGCTTCCAGTTCTTCGCTGGTCTTGGTGTTCAAAAAATGTATTAGCCGATTAGCTTGCTCAGGCATCTGTCCCAATAAAGCTCTTGTCTTTTGAATCTCCACTTGGGCCACTTTTATCAAGTCAATCTGTTCATAAATGGTTTGAATAGACCTCCACACATCACTAAGGGATTGAGTGATGTTGGTCCACAAAATTCCTCTAATTTCTGCCAGAGGTTTATCCAGAGAGAGATCTTTTTCTAACGCTCTCACCTTGTTCTCTAATGCTTTGATCTCCCTTGTTTTCTCTGCTACATTCATTTTGGATTTATCATAACTTTGTTCTACTTTTGCCAATTTTTCTTTTACCTGCTTCAGCTCTGACACTTGGAGTTTCAATTCCTCCATGGCTTTTATTAATTTCTCTGTGCTCATGACTGTACTACTGCTTGGTGCTGTTGTTGTTGATGTCGTTCCTACTGTTGATGCTGGGACAGTGGGAGGCAATGCTGTTATAAGTGTAGAGGGGGCAGCAGTGACTGTTGGAGCTACTTCAGGTGGTTGGGAGGTCGACTCTCCCTGCTTTTCTTGTAGATCTTTCTCCAATGCCTGCTCTATGTCTGCCACTTCCTTGCCCTTAGAAGAACCTGAAACTGGTGTGTTGGTTTCTTGTACAGGTTGCTGTGAAGTTCCAGCAAAAGATGTACCCACTCCGGTTTGCTGAGGCAGCTTGAAAGATACCTGTCAAAAAGAGTCCAGGTCAAGGGTCTTTTCTAAATCTTTCATAGCTTGTTCCATCTTTTCTTGTTGAGTAAGTTCTTCTATTAATGTACCCTCTACCCACTCATCCTGATTAGCAAATTGCTATATTTCAGGGATCCTACAATGTTTATAGACTGATAGCCTATTTTTTACTTTTTTGTCACTTATAAAGGTATTTGGGTCATATGGAACCCTCCAGAAGCTTTTCTTCAATTTAACGTCTTCCCCCAATATCTTATCAACATCTTCCCATACCTCCCTCTTATTAATGATAAAAGGGCCTAATTGGTTTCTTATTCTCAGCTGACCCTTTTTCTTTACATTGCAAAAGTGAGTTAAATCTGCATTGATAAGTTTCCTGAAATACTCCAGTGCAAATAGTCTCATGGGCACATATTTGGGCAGCTTGTAAGGGCGCAGTTCATAGCCATATATTCTGATTTCAGTGTGATCCTGGTAGAAGTACCAGTCACCAATCCTGTAGTTTTTGGAGAGCTGTAAAATCTTCTTTATATCACTAGAGAGCCTAGGAGGAGGAGCCACTATCAATAGAGTGGAGGCTGGATGTATAAACCAGTCAATGAATTCACAGTAGGTATAAGGGGATTCACCAACATTGTGGAAGACCAAGGTCCAAAAGATCACAGACCTCCTCTCTACTTTGGAATCTAATTTCCTGATGGGAAATAAAAAACTGTCTGGGTGATAATACAACAGCAGATGGTATATGAAAGTAGTGTATTTAAACACTCCTCCTCTTTCCAAATTCATGAATTGAGCATGGATTTTGTCAGAAATGAAAGAGGCATAGTCATATTTAATAGCAGGGGGTTGTCCTGGAGTAAAGGTGGATAACAGAACCAGGACAATATCATCCACATATTCACTGGACCTAAATCCCAAGATCACTGATATTATATCAAGATTAATTCTTCCAGTCTCATTGAACCAGACATGTAAATAGGGAGGTGGGCCTTGGGGCTAGCAATCTAGTTTCATGAATAACTTAGAAATCCGGGTTATTTCTGAATTGGGCAATTGAGAGCCTTGCTCAAGCAAAAATCCCATGGAAAGAGGAGTAAGAGGCTGAACTGGATGGAAGTGTAGCATCTCATTGATAGATTCAACAGTTATGTAAAAGAGAACAGTTTGTGATGGAGTCATAACTGCTTTACTGACAGGGTCATAATTGGCACAGCAGTGGCGAATAATATCTGGGAACACATTGATTGAGGGAAGGTAATACCTAGGGAGATTGGATTCCCATATTCCATAGATATCAGAGTTGTTCAGATGACTATTTTTGATTAGGCAGAAAGTATGAAGATGATTTTGGAATCTAAGCGGGTCGTTTATTTGGAAATCTCTATCGGCCAAGGGTAGATGATTCTGGTATTTATGAGGTGCATTGAGGGGCATTACATTGAGGGCCACAGGGGCTTCCATCTTTGTTTGTTGTGTTTTCGAGCTGGAGGTCAAGTTTCTGTGGAGAACATGGGCAAAACAGCAGTTCTGGCTGTATTTTTATGAGAGCTATAGACGGAATTTAGCTTGGATTTGGATCTTTGGGTAAAATTCATAGAAGAAAAACGAAATTACAGGTTCAAGAGGCAAATTGGGGTAAATACCTGTTTTTAGAGGCGAATAGTGTAGCTGCATGTTGACCGGCGAGCTATGGAGCAGGATGCTGGACTTTGTTTGGTCAGGTGGCGAACTGTATGCTCGAGCAGTTGCTTGGATGTAGTCTGCATGAAACAGTTTCGTAGAGAAGAACGTATGAAAACGGGCGAAAATGACATTTTTTCGACTTTTTGACAAAATTTGGCTTTCGCGGGGCTTTTTGGCGCTTTTTGGTCGGATGATGTCATCAGGGTGTGACGTTTTGTCATGACGCGGGTGTACGGGATGGTGTCTTGGTAGTGACATGGTGGTGACATCAGCGGGCAGGGTCAGCGGGATGGTGGTAAGTGCTATTGGCCCGCACCGCTTATGTGTTGAAATGGTTTTGGTGGGGAGGGTTGCGAGCATGGCAGGTGGTGGACATGCATCCTTGGTATGGGTGCGATACCGCCGGCTCCCTGGGAGTTAAACTTCGGTGGTGGAGGGGCTTGCAATACGATCGCAGTTCGTTGGATGAGCGGGCCCGGATCTGACGGTTGACGGGCATCGGGGATGGCTCAGAGTTATAGTGCGGGGCCCATACAACATATTCAATGTTTTTTAATGGTTTTGAGACTCGTTTGATTGGTTAGCGGGGTTTGAATTTGTTAATCAATTAACGTGGGGTTAATTGATTCCAAAACAATGCACGGGGGATGGTTATTATACGGTTTTGAATAAACCTATAATTCCATTAAAATAATGACATATTGCTATAGTTAGCCGGGGTGGGAATAATAAAATTTGGGGTTTTTGTTTTATATACATAGTACGGGAGGGGGAGGAATATAGGGAATTACTAAGTAATGTTAAAGGTTAATATGAATCTATGAAAAAAAAAGGCGCTAAGTTATAAAGTTCAACAACTTAGGCTTAGTAGAAAACAGAGGTTTTACATAAGAAATGTGGTTTCTTTGCCCAAAGTAAGAATGTGGTTTTACTTAGGCCTTTTCATGAAATGAGATGGAGTGATTTGGGGATATTGAACAAATCTCAATATCTCTGGGGAATTAGTAAGTGATTTTGGGAGAAATGTGAAGGGAAGTTAGTCATGCATCACTTGATTTGTAGCCAAACAATTGCCATGGTACTTATGAATCAATAAGATGAACCTCTTGAGAAAAAAAAAGCTAATCATAAACATGCTTCTACAACACCAAAACTACCTACCCAGCCTATTATACCTAACATTTTTTTCTTCTTTTTTCTTTGGGTGCATTTAAACTAGCAAACCCTCATTCACTTCTTTTCTGTTTGTTGCAATCCTATCTAGATCTACCCTTATCACATCCAAAGGCTCAGGGTTAACAGTTGAGCTCCTTTTCTTCTCTACCTAACTATCTATCTGCCAAGTTTGAACAGTTTGAACAAATTTTATTCTCTATCTCTAAAACAGGAAATTCAAACATGAGATAGCCAAGATTAAGTTGTTTGGTTGTTCATCAACTGTGGCAAGAGTTAACAAACTGCACACCATCAGATTATTGCAAAAATCAGAATAGTAGTGGCATTTTGAACTAGCACACTTTCTTGGTCCTCTTTATTTGGGGTTCATTTCTTTTCTTTTTTGACCATTTCATTCTTTTTGCCCTTTGATCTTTCTTTTAGGTCATACCCTCTTTACATTTTTTAAGTTTTTGATTTTTTCAAAATATGGAACCTTTGCAGCAGGGCTTTTACCAGTCAATCATGAAATATGAAACCTATTGATATAGGAGCATAACACCCGAAACAGAGTAAATTTTGGAAATAAAGTTGTCACATAATAGGATAGAGATGGGGTGACAAGATATGATCGTGGTAAAAAAAATGACAGTGATTGGCGTATCATGAAATGATTGCATAATTTTGGTATTCCCCCCCAATTGCGGCTAAAATGATGAGTTTAAACGTATGGAAATTGTGGTAATCATGTCACGATCTTCTAATTAACTATAGTTTAATAATATTTACACATAACAAACGTATACCTCATGTTTACCTTTGATTGATATTCTGAAGATATAATGTCGTTGCTAATAGATCACCAATGGTTATGAAAAAGGGTTTTGAAATATGAGGGTATTTATATGAAAGGCTTTTATAAACATAGGAGGAGGTAGTGAAAGAACAAAGTTATAAGGATCAATAGATAGTTCTCACAATGGAAAATAATATGCATTCATCCTTTTGAGAAGAATTGATGTTTCAATTACGGAAAAATGGGAAAGAAATTGGTGTTTTAGGGAGAATGGGAAAAGTTGGTGTTTCAGCAATGGAAAAATTGGTGTTTCAGCAACGGAGAAAATGGAAAAAAGTGGGTGTTTCAGCAATGGGGAAAATGGGAAAAATTGGTGTTTCAGCCAAGGAAAAATTGAGAGAGATGTTGCTGTAAAGAAAAATAGGGAAATGTTGTTGAGAGGTAATGTGGGGGAATGAGTTGTGAACTAAAGTGAGATGAGAATGTTTCCCAAAATGAAACTTGATCCTGCTTGCAATACAATTGTTCTTTTCAACCAACCTCCCAATCTAAGACCTGCAAAATAATAAATTGTAACATGGCAACCCTTGACAGGGATTATTAGCTAAGAAATCTAATCTAATTAAAAAAAATATATAATGCAGGGATTAAATGCAATGAGGGGCAACAGGCTCCCCCAAAAAGATATAATGTGAATCTGCCATGCAAGTGGCCTTAAAATCCTCCTTAGAACTAGGTTGCTGGTACAGACGGAGCCGATACCCATTCACTAACAATGGTGTTCTAGAATCATCAATTTTTAGGAGCCTTAGTGTTCCATTGGGAAAAATAGTATCTATCTTGTAAGGTCCCAGCCACCTTGTTCGTAATTTTCCTTTAAAATTTTCAAACCGAGAATCATATAATAGAACCCAATTACCTTTTTGGAACTGCTTATGCTTAATAGTTTTATCATGCCACCTGGTTCTTTGCTGTTGAATCATAGTTGTTTGATGGATGGCATCCAACCTCTTTTCATCCAATTCCTAAAGCTGTTGCAACCTAGCTATCTGTGCATCAGTCAAATCAAGGTTAACAGCTAAAGCAGTTCTTAATGTTTTAATTTCAAATTCCACAGGAAAAACAACACTTTTACCATAAACCAATTCATTGGGTGAAAAACCTGTAGTGTTCCTCCAAGTAGTTCTGTAAGCCCATAACGCCTCAGGTAGCCTTTGAGACCAATCCTTCCTATTCTCCTTCACTGTTTTTGTCAAAATGGCCTCTATGACTTTATTTGTACTTTCCACCTGACCATTAGCTTGGGGGTGGTAAGGTGTAGTCATTTTATGATTAATATGATATTTTTGAAGCATAGCTTTAAAACCATGAGAATTGAAAGGGGATCCTCCATCTATGACTAGTTCTCTAGGCACTCCAAACCTAAAAAATATTTCTTCAAATAAAAAGGTTAAAACAGATTCCTCATTAGCTCTAGTAAGTGCCTTAGCTTCCACCCATTTAGTCATATAATTTTTGCATACCAATATATAAACTCTTTGACTGGATGGAGGATTGATGGGTCCTATAAAGTCTAGAGTCCATCTTTCAAAGGGTTCAAGTATTACCTGGGGGTTCAGTGGCATTTCATCTCTATGATTAGGTTGACCCATTCTCTGACAGCTATCACAGGCCCTTACATATTTCTTTGCATCCTTGAAAAGTGAGGGCTAATAATAACTCATCTTGAGAATTTTATGTGCTATTCTTTTATCTGCAAAATGCCCTCCACAAGGGCCATCATGACAAGCCTTCAGTGTATCATAAACCTCATCTTCTCTAATGCATATTCAAATTTCCTGATCGAGTCCTATGCGAAAAAGACACCCACTTATCCAGCTATACCGAGCACTTTGTTGAATGATCTTTCTTTTCTCCCGGTGTGATAGGTGTGATGGTAACTTCCCTGCAACCAAATAATTAGCAATGTCTGCATACCAAGGTGAGTGAGCAGATACTGCAAATAAGTATTCATCAGGAAAGGAATCATCTACTAGAGTGTTATCATTAGTTTTTATCCGAGAAAGGAAGTCAGCAACTACATTTTCTTTACCTGGTTGATCTACAATTGTAATATCAAATTCTTGTAATAATAATAACCATTTGGTAACTCAGGCATTTGTAACGAATTTGTTCATTAAATACTTAATGGTCGAGTGATCAGTATGAACAAAAGTAGGGTAACCAGTAATGTAATGTCGAAATTTATTAATAGCATAAATGACTGCTAAAAATTCCTTTTCGGTAACTGTGTAATGAAGCTCAGCAGGGGTCAGATTCTTACTAATGAAATAGATAGCATAAGGAATATTATTTTCTTCTTGTCCCAAGATAGCTCCAATTGCAGTGTCTGAAGCATCCGAGGATATATGAAAGGGAAGTGCCCAATCAGGTACCCTTATAATAGGAGTTGTAGACAACTGATGCTTAAGTTCATCAAATCCTTTCTGACAGGCATCAATCCACTTAAATTCATCATTTTTCATAAGTAACACAAACAAAGGAGAAGCTATTTTAGAAAAATCTTTGATAAATCTCCTGTAATAACTAGCATGTCCTAAAAAACTTCTTACATCAGTTTGTGATTTAGGGATAGGAAGAGTCTAAATTACCTGTACTTTGGATGGATCTACTTGAATCCCTAGGAATGAAATGAAGTGTCCCAATACAATTCCTTCGTTCATCATCATATGACATTTTTCAGTGCTCAAGGAAAGGTGAGCTTGTATACAATGTTTAAGTACTTTCTCAAGGTTTTGTAATGCATCTTCAAAAGTCACACCATAAGGAGTAAAGTCATCCATAAATATCTCCATAGAGTCACTAAGCATATCATAAAAGATTCTATCACCGCTCTTTGAAATGTTGCTGGAGCCTTACACAATCCAAAGGGGAGGACTCTATAGGCAAAATTTCCCCAAGGACTAGTAAAAGTGGTCTTGTCTTGATCTTGGGGTGCAATTTTGATTTGTTTATGTCCTCTAAAACCATCTAAAAAGGAAAAGAATCTCTTTCCTGACAAGCTATCTAGCACTTGATCAATAAATGGCAAGGGGAAATGATCTTTTTGAGTGGCTTTGTTTAAGGCTCTATAATCTACACATACTCTCCATTTCCCGTTTTTCTTAGGTACTATCACCAATGGAGAAACCCATTCACTATCAGATATGGGGTATATAAACCCTACATTAAGAAATTTTTGAAGCTCTTCCTTCACAATTTCCCTCAAATTGGGATTCATTCACCGCTGGGGTTGACAGACTAGTCGGAACCCCTCCTTAATATAGATATGATGAGTACATAATTCAGGAGAGATCCCCTTCATGTCTGTGTAGTCCCATGCGAATGCTTCCTTGTTTTCATGAAGTAACTTCATTAGCTATTGTGTTTCAGCATCTGATAAATTGGGGTTTATGTTCAATGTTTTGCCAGGTTCGATTTCTATTGTTATGCTTTTAGAGGAGATAGCAGTTGATGTTTGAGGTAAATTTTTAGATTTAAGCTTTTCCTAGGTTTCAGGTTCCAAAATTACAGTTAACTGATTATATGTTTCAGAAGTGATCGAGGAAGGTTGAGAAATAAAATTACTAATTACTTCATCTTCCATGGTGTCTTTAAGAGTTGAGGCTTTTCCAATGGTCAAAATGGGTTGAGTGTCATTATCCTCATAGTCTAACCATATAGAATCATCATTGTTAATAATAGGTGTAGCATGAGGGTAAAGAGTAAGCTGCTTGGTTTCACATCCATTAGAAATTGTCATTGAACCTGATCTACAACTAATAAAGGCATCTGCTGTAGCCAGCCAGGGTCTCCCCAAAATCAGAGGATGTCCCCCCGACTTTTTTTTAGTCTGTAATACAACAAAGTCAACTGGGTAATTCCAGGATTCAACTGAAATGATCAGGTCTTCAATAACCCCTTCTGGTTTGATTGTGGAACGATCAACTAATTCCAGGATGGTTAGTGTCTCTCTAATTACATTTTTCAGCTGTAACAATTGTGCAGTTTCAAGGGTCATGACTCATAATATTTATAGTGGCACCTAAGTCTACCAGAACTCGCGAAACAATAGTTTTTCCAACCTGTACTGTGACCGTAGGATGGCCAGGATCACCATATTTTATAGGAGGAGTTTTTCCCGACATTAAAGTAGCTAGATCACCCATCACATGAACTGTAAGGGGGTCTTTAGCTTTTCTGCCAAGTTTCTTGATGCAAATGTCTCTGACAGTTCTGGCATAAATCAGTACATCACTGAGTGCTTGTAAAAGTGGAATTTTAACATAAAGATTCTGCAATTCCCCTAGAATATTAAAAGCAGGCAGCTCAAGTCTCTTAGTGAGAGTTAGCCACTTAGGGAATGGTGGCTCTACTGTTTCAGCAATTTTGTTAGAGGGTAGCTGAACTGTTTCAGCACCCTTATCAGGTAAATTATTCTTTTTTGTATCTTCTTTGTCAGAGTTAAAAGAGGTAATATCATCAATAATGGGTTCAACTACTCTCCCAGATCGTAAATGAATATCATTACACTGCACAGGAGATGTAGGCAGGTTCTGAATATCGATGACTTGCACAGATTTATTATTATTGGGGTTAGGATTCGGTTGTATAGGCAGCTGGGGTCTCATTGTCTAATTGTTCGGTGGAGCACTTGACGGGAGAGAGAGTGGTTGCTGAAACTGAGGAAATTGGTTTGGGAACGGAATTTGTTGAGCTCTCCAGTTTGGGTTCCATTGATTAAAATAAGATTGTTGTGGAGGCCAAGGAGTCCACATTGCAGGGTCTACAAAGGGAGGGTTTGTTTTTTGCATGGGTGGGAAATTCATTTGATTAAAGGGTGGGTATTGCATTTGGTTGAAGGGCGGGTAGTTTGCTTGATTAAAAGAAGGATAATTATTCCGACGATTAAATGGCATACTAGAGTTCGTACCTTATCCTCATGGTTGCCATTACCTCCTCTGTGTTAGCAAATAAACTGCTTCAGCTTCCTCCTCAGTTGGTTGCAACGCTGCTTTTATCCCTAGTAAAGAAGGGCATTGTTTAGTTTCATGGTCCTTCTCACAAATGGTGCAAATTGGTACCTTGCCCAATGGGAATTCCCTTAGTGGATGTTTTTCTCTGCATTTAGGACAGAAGACAGCGAAAGCAGCTTCTGCCTCTGCCTGTTTTCTCTTAACCTGTAAGGTATCAATTTGTGAAGAAAAAGAGCTTAACATTTCATTTTTAAATTCTTCAAGTAGATTACCTATTTTAGCTCTTGTTGCTCCCCCACTGGCTGATTTTTGGACTCTTGAATATGTATTGTCCCTACTTTTTGATCTATTTGCAGCTCCTCTTGAACATCTCTTGCAGAGGTTGACAATTTCATCATACGATTCTTTAGATATGTCCCCTCTACCAAGAATATTTAGAATGTCTAAACAATCATCCCTTACCCCTTTCAATAATATTGTCTTAAGAATATCTTTACTTACATTGGGGTGATCGGATCTCTGCAGATTATACTGGAGTATTTCCACAAAGTCCTCCAGATTTTCGTCCTCCTTCTGAACCATCTTGAATAGTTCCTCCCTTTTCTCTCTCGTCCGGAAATAGTCTTGATATTTGGCCAGAAACTTCTCCTTCATTTGTTCCCATGTTGTGATCACATGACCTCCCAGGCTCATAAACCATCTTAGTGCATTTCCTTTCAATGTTGCTGGAAATAACTTCAATTTTTGAGCATTAGTAACATAATCATAACTTCTACACAATATATCAAACTTGAAAAGAAACTCATCAGATTCTTCAGAGGATAAACCATGGAAGTTAGGTAAGGCTGGGAGTGGGATGTTCTTCATAGGAGTTGCTCCTCTGGGAATTTCCCCAATAGGGAATTCCAAGGTGGAGAGAGAGTTCTCGCCTCTTCCTTCTCCTCCTCCATGTCCCCCACCAGAGAGTCCTTCATTGTTTCCATCCATTGGTTGTTCCCCTGTTGCACTTGCCTGGTCTTCAGGGCTTTCCGTTGGACTCTCAATGTCCTGGACTGGTTCCTCAACTTCAATATCTTCTATTGGTTCTTCAATGTCCTCTACGGGTTCCTCAGTATGCTCTACTATCTCTTCAACCCTTTCAAGTCCCACTACTTCCTCTGTTTCATAGTCTGTTTGGAGAGAGTGCTGAGTCTGTGGCCTCCAAGAGCTTAGCCTCTGAGAAGTCTCAACTTTTGAAATAATCTCATCAATAAAAAAAAATTCTTCATCCTCTTCCTTTGCCCTTGCCACCCGTAGGATTAGTTTTCTTGCGTCCTCTCATGCATCCTGCATATCTAAAAGAAAATCATCAGTGCTTTTAAAATCTATGATTGCCTTCCCCAGCAACGGCGCCAAAATGTTGGTCACTTTAATTGCTTATTAATTCAAACAACCAAGTGCTACATAAATTGTCAACCCAAGGAATTTTGTTTATTTCAAAGGCAACTGCGTACTATATGTACTCACTCTTAAAAGCAATACAAGTTGTAGTAAAAACTAGTCACACATTGCTTAAGCAAACTGAAGCTCCACTCCGAGTTACAGCAAAAACAATCTATTGTAGATAGCTACCAAAGAAGGCTTAATTTCATTAAAAGAGTAATGTAATAAAAAAGAATCAATCTACAAAGGAAAGCACTAGCTATGTTGTAACAAAGAACAGGACCCTATTCCCAGAGCAGGAATCTTCAGCACCTGTTTCTGATTACCACACTGCCAACCCACTCTGTAAACTCAATTGCCAATGAAACACTCATGAATGAACTGTGGATAAACTAAATAATGTAGTAATCAATTGGAAAGAAAACAAAGTTTCAGCAATAATGTGAAAACAATATTCAGTAAACAGTACTGTTAACAAGGCATGGGTAAAAGACACACTCAACACACTACAGAAATATAATGGGTGAATCTTGTGATGAAGGTGGGCCCTGTCCTTCTCACAAGATTCCCCAGGAGACAAGAACTAGAAAGAAATGTTCAGAACAAGATTTTATTCATCCATCAATATGTCATGTTACAAAAGGATTCCAGTTATGTTCCTTCAACTAAACCTTTCCCCGCAGTCTGTTCATCCCCCTCTAATGTAGATGTCTCCTCTTTTTAAAGAGGAGACATCTATTACAACAAATTACATTGTAAGTCCTATTTTAACCCTTTATACAAAAATAGGGAAATCTGTTTTCCCATCAACAAAATGTTGTTACAGTAATGTTGTCCTTAGATCATGGTCGTTACATCCAATGTAGCAGCTCCTTTGGTGATCTTCTTCTGTTGCTGTCAGATCTAGACTGCAAATCACAACTGTTCAGCCACGAGATTTGCGTGTCATTCCTACTGTTTCAGCAACTGTAGAAGTAATCTTACAATCTCTCGGTAGTTTCAGCAACGTGGACTGCACATCGTTCTTTAACTGCTTAGCAACTATCAATTCAATGATTAACTATGAAGATAGCATAATTATATGTAAAATAATTAACCGTATAGTGATGAGAAGAAATATATTGTACCTTTCAAATAATTGGGTTAAAACAATAACAAGGAATTTAAATATAAGTTGAAAAAGGATGACATCATAGAAAATTGTATGGTCAAAAAGAGACAATATGAGGTCCTAACACTTCCATACTCAGAAGAAACAAGATGTTTGAATCAACGCTTGCTATCAAGGCTCCATAAAATTTGACTTCTATTCTCATTGGAAAGCTTTTCCTACACGTATTGTTCATTCCCATTTCAAAGAGGATTTTGAATCCCTTTGTGAAGAGATTATTTCCATTAAATATTTCTTGAGAGACTTGACTTTAGCTTCTAGTTGGCTTGACATACTTGAATTTTTTCTTATTCACATTTCATTAGCAAACTATAGACGTTTAATTTTTATAGCGAGTGTAGTAGAAAAGAGCTTCTTATATAATATACATCAATTGACAAAGAAATATTTTTTTTTCTTTTCATATGATAGTTCTGCTTGCATTTTCTCTTTTATCGTATAGTAGAGAAAGCTCCGAATTCGATTCACTCTCTCTTTTTTGTTAGAAAGGACTCAGAACAAACCCACCACCCAAAGGGCCTTCGCAATAAGTTGGTCAGTAGTGCTAGTAGTTACTTTTCAATCTTCACATTTTGATAAGAAATTTGATTCAAAGTACTTAATCAAACTTAACATTCTTCTAGCCTGACCTCTAGGTATTCTTGTCTTAATTTCCCTACTGCTAAAACTCAATAAAGCCCAAAATGGCTCTCTATTTAGGTCAATTTCTCAAGTATCATAAGCTCACTATGTTTCATAAGCTCACTGTGTTTCATAAGCTCACTCCACGAAGTAGCACAAGCTGACATGATGGAATTAAATACGTCATTCTTTGAGAAAGATTCGAAATAAGCTAGTTTGAACTGGTTTGTTGCATTAATGATTCAGCCAGTTAGCAATCCTTCTCCTTTCTTCAAAGTACAGTATGTTCATCCCTTTCTTTTCAATGGAAGAAATCGTGCTTGGGGTAGTTTTCATACATATATAGTCTTGTCCCAGTTTGGACAGCAAGACTTGTGGAGACCAAACCTCCCCACCTAACAGTTGGACCACATCATCGAGACAATCCTAGAGACTCCCTTATAAATCAATGAAGTGGGTTTGGGTTGAGAATCTAGCTCTTTTCGAGCCTCTACTTTGATCACGTGTTGGTTTGATACCAGATGGAGGAAGGATCATGAAGTCTCTATTGTGCCACATGGTGGAGGAAACGGGTTCTACGAAAATAATTTGGTGAGGATGTGGGCCTGACTATGGTGCTATTTAGTTCTTATGGCATAGATTGTGGATTGAGTCACAAATAGGGTGCCATGAAAAAAGTGAATAGGAACTTCAATTCAACAGTGTTAACGTGAAAAAATCAACCCCCTTCAAATCATCTTTGAGCGACCCTATCAAGTAGATAAAACACCCTCGCAAGTAATATTAAGAATAAGCATTAGAGAACCAAATTGTGTTCATTCAAATCTCAATTGTGTGAGTACACAAACATGATGATGATAAAATGGAAATACTAAGTAATAACATCACCATGCCATTGTTATACTTTAAATTATGAGGAGTGTGGAGGCGTGGGAGTGTTGAAGTGTGGAGGAAGCATAATGAAAGTGTGGAGGAAACTTCTTTTGCACAATTTCATTTGCATAATGAAAACCACCATTTACTAGAAAAAATAAATTCCATCTCTTAAATTTGTGTTGCAAAAAACTTATAAAATATATTTATTACACATTAATTATATATATATATATATAGATAGATAATTACAATTAAATATATTTTACTTAAATTATCGATGTTATTAGATGGGGAAACAGAAATATTGATGTAAGGTACATTTTCGCATTGACTCAAATACTTAAAAATAATAATCTATAACCATTAATCTACAACCATTGTAAAACCCATTGATTGTGATTCTTAGGTTAAAGCTACTTCTATAATTAGTTATTTGTCTATAGAGATAATGGTTCTTCATAATGATGACAAAACGTGAACTCTACACAATGAAAGCACCTCCACACTATGCGAAAGCACCTCCACACTATGCGCATTTGGTAATGAGTTTTCAAAATGTGGAAAAATGGGAAATGCAAGTGCAAGGAATGCATGTGCAAAACAAGAAACACAAACTCTTTACGACATTGTTTCTTTTCACACCAAAATAGAGCTCCCACCTTCGATTTTGTTATTCCAAAAGCTTGTTTACAAATGTGTTATAATTTCAATTGCGACGAATTTAGATGACACGTCAATTAATTGTAAAAACTCCCTCCCACCCGTTATATCCACTGAAAAGTATGTGGTAGATGAAAAATATAGGAACCTTGTGTGTTACAACTCTTTCAATTAACACTGATTTTGGACGTTATATCGATTGATAAAAAGCCATCCATTACGCCCTTATCAATCGTTCACATTCATAATTAATGCATTGTCAACGATTCCTCGCAAAATAGTCCACAGGGATTTTATCGTGATTATGATGCACGTAACTCCATGCAATGCCCAAAGTGAAATCAACGTTGCTCATTTAACAAAGGCATAGTGTGAACATTGTTCAAGAGCCAAGTAATCATATTAATCATCAAAATCATCAAGACTACATAGTCTCCCAACAATCCCAAATTCTCATGAGTAGAAACCAACTATGTATGGGAGAAATAGTAATAGATAAACTTGATGCATTATAATATAAGAAAAAAATGGAAAATGTAAACCATGTTTCAAAGAAAGCCGTGACATATGTTGGCACCTCCATTCTTTTTTGTCAGTTTTCCATGTAATTTTTACAACTTGTTGTGACCAGATTTCCTGGTGGCATCCTCAAGTGGGGATCAGAGCTCACCTTTGGACACAACAGTCGACTTCAATTCCCACGACGAAATCAAACGACCATTTGCAAATTGATTTGGCATTAATCTAGAAATGATATTCAAGCCGTGTTTCAGCCATGGAGATTTGGCCATGAAAAATTAAGAGTATATCATTAATTAGCCACAATTTCTTGGGTGTTGGGCCCTGAAGAATACCATCTAGTGCAGGCACAAAGAAAAAGCATAGATGGTACTATTTGATGGCCTCCACTCATATGGACAACAAAAATCCGAGCAGATTTAAGAGCTACTATTATCCAAGACATAAGTATTAGTAAAATATGGCATTAATAATACCGAACGGGAGAAAAAGAGAGGGGTAACCCACATTCTCACCAGTCAAGAGCTAGGGGAGGGAGAGAGCCTGTAGATGCCTCTGTCTATTTGAAATTAACTATTCTGTCCATCTCAAGGGTCGAAGCATATATCCAGTTTAAGTGTAGTAATTTCCGTGGGAATGAGTAAAAGCATTAGAAAGAAATTGGGGGATTCAAAATCATTATGAACAAGGGATGGTACCGAAAGAAAAAGGTGGATGTGTTGGAATACCAAATGGATTTTTTACGGGGAGATCTGTGATGTTCACAACAAGCTACATGTTCTCTCTTCACCCATAATAGGTTCACTCTTTTTTACAAATGGGGAGTATCTATGCTCATTGGCAGATGAGAACTCCCAATTTGAGATCATCTAACTTGTCTCATTCTTTTCAGAAGCAACATTGACAAGTCTTTTTCTCATTGTAGGATTTCTTTTTCCAGTCTTTCCACAATCTGCAAACTTGATCACCAAGACATAGGGTTTTCTTGTTTGTCACCATGGTATTTTCACAATACACACTCTCTTCTCGTTGTCAGCAGGCTTGATAGAAACAATCCACCTCTTACCAGAGATAGCTTGATTGAAGGTGGGCTAGCGTCTCATAGGTTGTAACAGATTTTGAGAATCGAAATAAAAAAAAAAATGTGGACTGGTGTCTCACATGTCATAATGGATTTTGAGAATTGAAAGAAAAATAATAAATGTTTATGCTCTGGATGTGGAGAATCGTGTCCCAAAACCCCACAGTTGTTGTTTTTGTTCTGGTCGCACACCTGTGACAAGGGTAGATGGCTGATAGCAGATGCAACTAAGCCCAAATAGAGTGATGATGGCCAAGACCAAAAAGGTAAGTACAAAACTTCCAACCCTGCCTTGCTAATCTATTTGGAAGACTCAATACTCAATAATAGTAGGTGTATCTAAGAAATTTGTGATCCATAATGTAGATAGATATCTTTCATATTAATCACATTATCAAGATTTGGTTGACGTTTCAGACCAACAAGGTGAAGAATCAATCAATCTTAAGGAATAAATACCATGGATGCATCATTGCCCATAGTCAGCTCTTGAAAACTAGTCGTTGATAGATTAGCTAAATTAGTTAGAGGAATGTAAAATAGTATTGATAATAAGAATTGTTTATTAAAATAATAATATAATTGGTTAGAAAACTAGTTGTTAGGAGTCCAAATAAATAAAATGTATTGAAATATTATATATTTAAAAACTCGCTGTTAGGAATAAATTAATATAATATATCTTTTAATAATAATTGACTTGTTTAAATATTAAAAAATGTATTTAAAAATTTAGTTGTTATGAAATATTCTAAAGAAATATTAAAGTCCAAAATCTATTTTTGAAGAAAGTATTTTATCTTAATGTTATAATAACTAATAAGAAAGGTTCATTAAATTAAAATAACAAGTGAGGAAAAGGGGTCCCTTATTAATATTGAATATAAAAAGGTTATATATATAAATTATAAATAAAATAACACTTAAAAATAACCTATAAATAAAAATAACCACAGAAAAGAGAGGCAACTGTCATCCCTATTAAGATTTTTGGCATGCCTTTCAATCTCAATGGCTTTCCCAAGTTTCCTATGGTGGAAGTGATCCACCCTAGCAATGACTTTGGCTTCTTCAATGCAAACATGGTGATTTGTTTTCTCTGCATGCTCAGCTAGGGTTGAAGAGAAAGATCGACTCCTGCTACCCGTGCTCTAATAATCTCTAATGATAGCCACCTCGATCAAGAGAAATCTCATCTTCTTGAGGTCTTTAGAAAGAATGGGTATAGCATGTCTCAAAGCCTCAAGGCCTTTCACAAAGCAGGCAAAGCCCCTAAAGTTAAACATGCTCACGTTGATCCTGTCTCTAAGGTTCACCTCCCGTATATCCAAGGAACCACATATAGGATTGCCCATATCCTTAGGAATATTAATGTCACTTCCTCATTTAGGCCTCTCAATACCATTAAAAATTCTTTGGAATCAGTTAAAGACGCTATTAACCCTAAGGACACGAAGGGTGTCTACCTTATTCCCTGCTCGTGTGGTATTCCCTATATTGGGGAGACAGGCAGGTCGATCAAATAGAGAATCCATGAGCATGTTATAGATATTAGGCATAGTCAGTCCTGCTCTTTAGCCCTAGCTGAGTATGCAGAGAAAACAAATCACCATGTTTGCATTAAAGAAGCCAAAGTCATTATCAGGGTGGATCACTTCCACCATAGGAAACTTAGGGAAGCCATTGAGATTGAAAGGCATGCCAAAAATTTTAATAGGGACGACGGTTGGAAATTAAGTAAGAGTTGGATTTTGGCTCTCACCTCTTGATTCCTCTCTTTTTGCTAGTTATTTTTATTTATAGGTTATTTTTAAGTGTTATTTTATTTATAGTTTAGGTATATAACCTTTTTATATTCAATATTAATAAGGGACCCCTTTTCCTCACTTGTTATTTTAATTTAATGAACCTTTCTTATTAGTTATTATAAAATTAAGATAAAATACTTTCTTAAAAAATAGATTTTGGACTTTAAAATTTCTTTAGAATATTTTATAATAGCTAAAATTTTTGAATATTTTTTTTAATATTTAAACATGTCAATTATTATTAAAGATATATAATATTAATTTATTCCTAACAACTAGTTTTTAAATAGATAATATGTCAATACATTTTATTTATTTGGACTCCTAAAAACTAGTTTTCTAACCAATATATATTATTATTTTAATAAACAACTCTTATTATCAATAATATTTTACTTACCTAATTAATTAATTTAACTAATATACCAACGGCTAGTTTTCAAGAGCTAACTCTGGGGAATGATGTATCCATGCTATTCATTCCTTAAGATTGATTGATTCTTCACCTTGTCCTGAGGATGGACCACATTAGTTGGTTTGGAACGTCGACCAAATCCTAATAATGTGATTAATCCGAAAGACAGCAACCTACAATAGTAGGTGTAATCGACTAATTGGATCTATTTAGGTTGCTCACGCTCTGTCCTAGAAGCCTGCTTGCACATCCTCAAAATATTGATGTGCTTCCCTAAGGTGCTATGAGTGACCATGTTGGCTTGTTGGGGCCTGACCCAAGTTCAGAGTTAATTAGCCAAACAAATCCCAGTACTAATGGCCCTTTTAGCAACAGTCTGCAGAGCGCAGACTGAGGTCTCACCCGAAATAGTATGGGAGGGTGCTAGAACCAGGTTTCAACACCTTGGAGATGTCTGATGAGTTCGACTGTTCCGCGGTTTGTCCTTGTGGGTAGGGTGCTTCGCTCATTTTCCCATTCCTCGTGGCCCGATATACTGCCTTCGCACAACCCTACCCAGGGGTTGAGTGTCGCGCTCTACGTTATTACCCAAGACCTTGTTTATATTCTGATGTTAGTTAATTATCTTTGCCTACTTGAGTGCTTTAAGTTATACTTAACAACATAGAACATTCATATAGGTGCGCGTAATGAATACACAATATATATTTGCAAATTATATCAATCATGCATCAACCCAAGAATAGATACATAGAATTATAATCAAACTTCTCTTTATTGATTCTTTCCACGGTTACAGACTCGACTCACCCTACGCACTCAGCTGCAACGGTCCACGCACTCAACTATGGACTACTAGGCCTCTGCGCACTCAGCGACAGAGCCTTCTCCTACTCTACGACCCAAAGACACACTTCACACTGCAACTCAATCACTCAGACTTCTTATCCTCATCTTCTATTCTTAGTTATTAGTTAGTCTTTTTCTTACACTTAGAGGACCATGGGTAGGTCTATCCAACCGAAATTACATTAGAAAACTAGTGCGGACAACCCTGTGACTCTATCATACTTTCATGCTCCACACCCACAATTCGCGGAGCTTTACAAGAAGTTTCAGTCAAAACTTGGGCTTTGAGCCCCAAAACATGCCATGGGGGGATTCCATGCCCAACAACCCCCCAACACAAACATCGTGACTCAACCTCAGGTCACTCTGTTGGCACAACAATATTTGCATGAAGTCCCTCCAACTGTTCTTGAACTGCGTGGAGATCAATAACGCACTGAGTTGTTGCTTTCTGGATCTGCTGCATACGTTGTTTTGAGACCTCTGTATTGGGAGTGCTTCTCTGCATCAATGTGTGCATCCCATGTATGTGTGCGAGCTTGCCTTCGATTTATGTTGTGATGGTGAAGGCCTCGTCGATCCAAGGCTGAACGCACGCCTTCAAGGCTGCTTCCTTATGTCATGTCGCATCCACCTACTCCTTCAGTGCTTTAGCCTATTGCATCTGTGCAAGCCTCTGAGTGAGGACCACCGTCTACACAGTTCCTTGGACTGTTGGAGTTCTCACACCTCTGTCTCTAAGCGCTGGATGTTAGGGTCCTCCTGTAGATTTGAGAGCACCTCAAGTGATTCTTCCAACATACTGGTGCAGTCATGCACCGCATCTCCAATTTCCTCCAATCCCACTGTGAGAGTGCTAACGCACTGTTCTCTGACTTTTGGGGGAGTGGATGTATGCGCCTTTAACCATAGCTTGGCGATCTGAAGGCTTAGCTCCAGCTGAACCTTTTTCATTTCTTCCCTCGCCTCACGGACCCCTCCTGCTAACCTGTGGATCCACGGCTCCGCTGGTATGTCTGCTAGGATGGCCAGCTCTGAGACGCTTTGGCAAGCATCATCTATCACCTGTACCAGCTATTGATCCTGTGACACCAATTTGTCGCGCTGTGTTGAGGGCCCTGAAATAGGGTCAACAACAAGGGGTATACCCACCCGGTCGGGAACCTGGTTGGCAGCTCCGTGCCCGTTTGGTGTAGCGGGTCCGACTGGGGATAACGGGACCAGCTTCCCGTTCTAAGGGGGTGTGTGTGTGTAGAGTTTAGTGATGTGTGTGTGTGTAGAATATGATAATGAAAATATGGAATTATTTCTAAGCTAATCTAGTTCTGAACTCTGAGAGTGAATTTTATACTACTTTAATCTATAAAGAATAACACATCTAATCTACGCTAACCCGGGATAGAATTTTTTCCATTATGCGATCTAGAAAGGTTTCACATAATAACTGGTAATGAAGATTATTCAGCTATTATGAGAATATAAATCAATTAAGATGAACCATCCTGCATAAAAAGTTAAACAGAACGATTGTGAACAGCATATCGCATAATCAGTTATTCATGTATTAAGCATAAATCAATGACTCCACTGTACAAAAGTGCCAAATGGTAGTCCACTCATTCATACGTTAACATATAAACAACATCAGCTGTATATTACTCTAAGAATGCAAGCAGAAACTCGTCAAGAGATAAAAGTACCATTTATGACTGACTTTATACTCACAGACTTGAAGCAATAATGATCTATTTCTACTTACTTCTAATGCCTACTAAGAGTACAGAAGTGCAACATCAGTAGCAGGTATTAAAATGCAAACATAAATAAATCTTGATCCGTCCATTCATCAAAAACCCCCTCCGACGGTGCAAAAGTGCATGTTCTGAGGACAAGTTTTTTGACAAATTTCCGGACCCTTCTCCAATGCAACGAGAAGGGTTAAACACTACTAACCGGTTGATTTTAATTACACAAATTGAGGGAACGGCTTCAAATGACCGCCCTTTTACTAAAAGCAAATTTATTTCTAAAAATCAAATCTAATTTCTAACTGTTTCTGTATCTGTTCTTTAGTGCTGTAAGCAATGCGCTATTCGCCCTGAAAGAGTCGGCTGGTTGTTCTTTCCTTTTGTTCGAGCTTGATAATTAGAAATAACAAGAGCTGGCACCTCTTTCTGACAGGCTAGAAGATATTTTCGAAAACCTTTCTCTGGCTGGGTGTATTTGCTGTGCGCACACTTAGTACAACCCAGTTTCTTCTCGAACTGATTTTGCTGTTGCTATTTCGGTTTCCGGTCGTGCGAATGACTCAATGAGTTAGAAGTCGCGCTGTATGGACAATCCCTTGTTTCGAGAATTGTTTCCGTTCTTTGTTCCAGGCTTTTCTGGAGCATCTTCCTTCTCTTGCGCTTCTTTCTCTGCTTTACCAAGTCTGAGCTTCAGGATCTTTTGTAAACACGTTGCTTTTGTGCGCCTTTGACTCTGAGTCTTGGACAGTCTATTTTCATCAGTGCCTCTTGGTCGATATTCTGGAATCCGTGGTTCTGTTGCATGCGGCATCCAATTGCGGAGGCATCTTCTCTCTGTTGTCTTATTGGCGCTCTTCCCTTAGATGTTTCCTGCATATAGATTTATATCAGTAGCATGTCTTGCAGTTTACGCAAAGAAGAAGGGAAATGACGAAAAGATTGACATGAAAGCATTAAATTCTAATGAATGCGTAATTCTGACATTCATCATGACTTGACTCTTCGATAAATGCGATGCAATCATTTCTGGATACTCAAGCATGCGGTCATTAATTTCCCGTAAGGTGCGCGCCTAATTTTGGGCTCACAGATCATGCTGAGGAATGCCTGCGATGAATGATTTCTGCGATCTGCATCGCAGTCTTGAAAATTGCGATGTAAATAGGTGGCGTCGCAGCAATTGACAGTCTCATTCGTCGCAAACCATAGGTCGCAGATCGCAGCTTTGCATGGTCGCAGATCGCATATCGCAATATCGCAAGATCGCAAGGTTTTCGCTTTGTCACTTCGTGCTGCTCATGTGACATTGCGACGTGCGACGTCGCATACCGGCCGTCGGCCTTTCTTTAGGTTCTCCTCTTTTGAGCGCCTTTGGTGCACGCGATGCGATGAGTTCTTGCATCGCTCTTCCTTGGTGTGTTTGTGTGCTTTGGGGAAAGCGCTCTTTTTTCCTTTGCGACGCGATATAGCTCTTAGGGGGTTGATACAAAAGATTTTTTTTTTAAACAAAAATATTTTTTGGATTTTTTGGTTAAGGGTCCCCTTTTGCTTGATGTTATTACTAATATCAAACAAAGAGGGGGGTTGTTGGTGACCACAACAATGGCGATTCACTGTGAAGAACCAGTTATCTCTACATTTCTATTGACCGTTCACTTCCGAAACAGAAAAAAATTTTATATGTCTAAATTTTGTTATGGACAGATAGAGCAGATTGCCCCTCACCTTGTCGACGATATTTTGTTTCAACCTGTTTTATATCTCAATTTCTTGCTTCCTCAGGTTTCTTCTTGCACTTGCATCAGACATTACTTGGTCTTGATAAAAGATAAAATAAGGTCTTCTCTGCGTACTAGCTTAAAAGTATGCTCATTTGTCATAGGTAGAGCCTCTGCTGCCCGCAAGCGTCCATAGCTTCGACAGGGTTACCATATTATCCAGCAATGATCCTTTTTCCTGCTTTGAGGTTACTCGCAACATTCCAGAGAAAAATCCTTTTTAACACACTTTTCCTTTTGTAATTCTCTAAAGAACAATGTCTTGGTTTGGTGGCCAAATCATGACACAGTCATTCACCTGATTTACACTTGTGTTGAACAAGCCGGCTCGTGATGAGACCTCTTGTCTTTGGATTGCAACAATCTTAAGTCGTTGCCCTGTTTTGATAGACAGTATTGGCAAAGTCAGCAAGTTATAATATCTGTGATCATGATAAGCCGGCTCGTGATGAGACCTCTTATTCTTTGAGATATAGTGTTTTGCTTGGATTGTTTCTCTGGATGTTGTAGTTTCCTTTTTGCAGGGAGGAAGTCATTGTTTTTCCTTACGAAAGCTCTGGACGACAATAATAGAGTTTTTGAAAACAAGAGCTTTGCAGAGAATGCTTATTTTATTATTGATGATACCCTTCATGGTGCTGATAGAAAACACTTCTTTTACCAGAGGTTGCTTTTGTCAAAGTTTTTTTTTTTTTTTTTTAGAGGTTGAAACGAGTATCGTAATCAAAGTGAAGTTAACTCTATTTGTCAATAATAAAATTCATATTTTTCAAAAAAAATTATATTTGTACAAGCGAAATCAAAATCTGATAGAGAATTGGCGTGCTCTTTCATGAATCCTTTTTAAATGATCATCTACAACGGGTTTTATTCAAAAGAGAAAATCAAAACAAAAATAAAAACTAAAAACTAAATCTATCCTACAAAAATTAGAAGATTTCTCTTCTATGGAAAATATAATTTAAGAATCAGTCCATTGACAGGTAAAGAATCTCTCCTTCCTGCCAGATCCTGCAATACGAATGTAGATGGGCCTATGACTTCCACAATCTGAAAAGGGCCAAGCCACAGCTTCTGAAATTTCGTATGTTTGCCCTTTTCTTCATGAGCCTTATCCCATTTCAAAACTAAATCACCCATCTGAAAGTTTTTTCTGGTTATGATGCTTGAGTCAAAAGAAGATTTTATTAGCGCTTGGTGATGAGCATGGGTTTTCCTAGCTTGTTCTCTTTGTTCTTCTAGTTTGATTATTTCCATTTGTCTTAATTGTAACGAGGAAGTGGGTACTTCATCGATGTATTACACTAAAGACAAAGAGGGAATGACTAAGTGAGTCGGAAGAACCACTTCCCTCCCATAAACTAAATTAAAGGGAGAAGTGTCGATTGAAGCTTTCTTTGTGATTCTATCAGCCCATAAAGCATTTACCAGCGTTTTGTGCCAATTCCTTTGGTTTTGGTCAACTGTTCTTTTGATAATTCTGATTAGGTTCTTGTTTGTTGATTCAGCCAATCCATTACCTTGCAGATAGTAGTTGGCAGAATATTTCAGTTTGAACCCTCTTTTAAGCGCAAACTCAGTCATAGCATTTCCAGAAAAATATGAAGTGTTATCAAACATTAAGGTCGTTGGCAATCCAAACCTAGTTATGATAAATTGATCTATGAACTCAATAATGTTTTCAGAATGAACTGTCTTGAGAGGAACTGCTTCTACCCATTTGGTAAAATAATCAGTTGCCGTAAGGATATACTTATGCTGCTTAGAAGAGTGAGGAACGATCTCACCTATTATGTCCAAGCCCCATTGACTGAATGGTTGGTAGATGTTGAACGGTTGTAGCGGCATGGATGGTTTCCTTTGTTTTCCTGCAGCAGTCTGGCAGACTTGGCATTTCCTTACGTGATTGTATGAGTCTTTGAATAGCGTGGGCCAATAATATCCTGCACGCAAGATTTTGTGTGCAGTCGCATCTCCGGCATAGTGTCCACCTGCTGGTCCATCGTGAAGTTCCTGCAAAACCTTTTTGGCTTCAGTTTTCTCAAGACACCTAAGGAGTACAGAATCGTAATTCTTTTTAAACAGGACATCATTTATGAGCTGGTATTGTTTAGCTTTTAATCTCAGAGCTCTTTTCTTGGTATGATCCAGATGTGATGGAGCATACCCGTTCTTAAGAAAATAAATGGTGTCAGCATATAATGATTCTGCATCGTTTAGGCTTACCTCATATGCTTGTACCTCTTCAGATGAGTTCTCTGGGATTTGCAATGCTCCAGATAACATCTTGCAGAAGCCTTGACCTCTTACGATGTTCACTGGTTTGATCTCAAGATCATATTCTTGTAAAGCGGTAATCCATTTAGCTCTCTTCTCGCCCACGTCTTTCTGCACCAAAAGGTTTCTTACCGCTGGAAACGGCACTACGACTTTGGTGTGGGCTTTAAGCAAGAAAGGTCTGAAATATTTGATTGCTTTGAAAACAGCATATGCTTGCTTCTCCACGTCTGAGTAATTAATTTCAGCACCTTGTAAGTTCGAGCTAAAGAATGCAATTGGAGCTTCCGCTTTCTCTTGATTTGCTTGGGTCAAAATCGCGGCATAGAATTTCTCTGAGGCAAAAGTGTATAAGATGAGAGATTCTGAAAAATTTGGGGTGGCCAAAGATGGAGCATTGATGATAGCTTGTTTGATTAAGTTAAATGCTTCGTGCTCATCTAGACCCCATTTGAAAGTTGAATTCTTTTTTATCATATTTTGTAAGGGAGAAATAATACGTGAAAAATCCGGGACAAATCTTTTGACAAAATTGATCTGTCCAAGGAAGGATTGCATGGCTTTCTTGTTATGAGGTATGGATATTTCAGAAATTTCCTTGATTTTGTCGGGTTCTATGTGAATACCGGATTTCGACACTATGAATCCGAGCAATTTTCCTTCGCTTAACGCAAAGAAAGATTTCTTTGGGTTGAGTGAAATCCCATACCTCAAGCATCTTTGAAAGATTTGCTTCAAATCTTTGAGGTGGTTGTTTCGATTTTTGGAGTACACTGTTATATCATCCAGGTAAATCACTACTGATTTATTGACTAACCCTTTAAACGCGATGTCCATGGCTCTCTGAAAGGTAGCTCTGGAATTGATCAGACCAAATGGCATCTTCCGATATGCATAAGTGCCCCATTTGGTTCGGAACGTAGTCCTTAACTGATCATTGGGATGCTCCAGTACTTGATTGTATCCTGAGAATCCATCCAGGAATGACATTAATTCTGAGCCTGCTACTGCCTGTAGAATTTGCTCCATAGGTGGGAGGGGAAAGTTATCTTTCTGGCAGGATTTGTTGAGATTTCGGAAATCAATACAGATTCTAATGTCTCCGTTTTTCTTCCTAACGGGCACCATATTGGATACCCATTTAGAATGCCTGACGGGGAAGATTATTCTGGCTCTCAAAAACTTATTAAGCTCAGTTTTTATCTGATTTTCTAGGTTAGGGTGTATTTTTCTGAGCTTCTGCTGGACAGGTTTTTCATTGTCAATCATAGGGATAACATGTTGAATGATAGAAGTGTTGTAATTCTTCAGCTCATCATAATTCCAGGCAAAAACGTTTTTGTATTGTCTCAGAAGACGGATATATGCTTATTTTTCTTCAGGGGTTAGGCCCTGGCCTAGGTTAACGTTCTGTGGCTTCTGATCGGTCCCTAGGTTTACTAATTCATAGTTCAGGGTAGAACTGCAAAGTTTAGCATTGGCGGACCTTTTAAACCGAATTTTCAAATCATATAGATCTTCTAGCTTGACCACCGATTTCGGTATAGCATTGTCAGAGCTATTTTGTTGTATTTGATGATCATGATGGTCTTCGTCGATTATCTGATTTGAGTAGGATCCTTCAGAAGTAAGGAAATTTACGATAACAGGATCGTCATTGAACACTCTCCAATTGGTGATATTGTCAGGGATGGATGGTTTAAAGATCAATTCTATTGAAAACCTATCAGGACTAAAATCTTCAGAAGGGATAAGTCTAGAGGCTACGTTAGCTAACAGGTCTGCGCTCGCGTTTTGAATTCTTGGAATTGACGAGATGTTGAATGCTACGAAATGTGCAGTGAGATCTTGAACTAATGATTGATAATGCTTTAAATGACTTGACAGGCAATGTATGGTGTTACGTACATGTTTTACAACAATCTCCGAATCTCCAAAGACTTGAAGATACTTAACGTTCAATCTGATTGCTTTGTATAGGCCTTGAACCAAGGCTTCGTACTCCGTTGTGTTGTTCGTGCAATCGAACTCAAGTCTGCATGTGAGCATAATCTTGTGCCCGTCTGGGTTAATCAGAATGCATCCTGCTCCTGCTCCCTCATTTGATTTAGATCCGTCAAAATATAATTTCCAAAATAAAGATGTATTTACAGAATTATCTAAAAAACTAAAACATTTTGAGTCTTCAGTTTGTGAGAAATTTTTAACTTGGGATAAAACTGAATTCTCTAAGTATGGTGAAATATGAGCATTGAAATTACCTAGGAAAGAATCTATTGCGTAATTGCCTACAATGCTGCTATTGTACGTTATGGCTTCATTTTCTCCTTCCAGTTCTGTCACTATGTATTTTTGGTGCAACTCTCGTTCAACCTTTATCTGATTTGGTTTACCATTGTATGGTAACCACATGTGCGACCAATCGGTTGAAAAATATCTGTGGAGTTTTTCCGACCAATCCATGCTAAGAATCAAACCATAGAACTCAGGGATATCAGCTACTAGAATGTCGATAACCTGACACACTTTCGGGTTAGACAAAAATCTTATGGTCACCTGATTGAGTTCACCAATCACTTCGACTTGGGATTGATCAAGTTGAACTATGCGTACTGTGGATCTTTGAGGTTGCGCATTCAATTTAGCACATATTGACCTGGGTAAAATATTCGTTGAAGCACCAGAATCGACCAAGAAATTGTGCACGTTTTTGTTGAAGATTTCATATGTGAGAAGAAAAGGAGGAGTATGAGATCTTGATCTTCCTCCAATCAAGGCGATGTCATTTAGATCAATTTTATTGATCGTGTTGGTTGGAGGCCTTCCCAGATTGTGGGAAGCTACCCCTGTAGGTAAAGATGTAGTAGGCACAGCATGTAATTCTTTCATCATTATTTTCTGCTGGTGTTTCAATTTACTCAATTCATACAGAGTGATATTAGCCCTAGTCTTCTTCATGTCATCAATGATGTTATAATCCATTTCATCCGACACTATTAGTGTTCTTGATGGAGGTGTTTGATCACATTGGACTAGGCTAATCTGGGTCGCTTTAGCAGTTGTCTTTTTTGTTGCGACCTTTTCTTTTGTTGCAGGGCTTGCGCCCTTTTGTTTTGGGGTAGTTATGGGAGGATCAAGTTGATTTTTGCTTCTCGTGCTAACAAGAAATGCTTCTTGATCCTCTTCTTGTGGGAGGATGAAGTCCCACATTCCTTGTAGTTCTACGACCTCTTCCTCATCGGTCTGCCCTTCAGTGGTATTCTCTTCTTCTTCGTCTTCTTCAGATTCAACGTTTGAGACAACACTAGGTGGTCTTACCTCTATGGGAGGATTTCTTTTAAAAGTCCTAAAGGGCTTTTTCGAAGAAGTCTCTGCTACTTGTTTCTTAATATCAATCATCTCATTTGACATGGTTTTCAACACTTTTTGTAATCCTTCCAAATCGAAAGGATCTTTCGTTTGCTTCTTCTTGGTGTCTTCTTTGAAAGAGATCTTCTTATATTTGCGTTCTTCTATAGCATATCTCTTTTCTAGGGTTACCACGCGTTTTTCCACTGCTAACACTTCTATCAAGTTGTCGACTAAGGTGGTCTTGTTTTCCCTATCTACGAAGATAGCCAAGTTTGGAGGTAAAGCCGTGATGTACCATTCACATCTTACTTCATCGCTGGGTTGTGAGGTAGCGGGGATTTTGTTGAGGATCTTATTGAACCGTAAGTTAAAATATTTAATGGGTTCTCTAGCCTCAACCTTAAGATTAGATAGGTCACTGATCAATGTCGTCGTGGATCTGTCATCACCAAACTTGGTGAGGAACTGACTTTGAAAAATGTCCCAGCTAGTGATGGATCCGGAAGGTAACGAAAAGTACCATGACCCGGTTGTTCCTTGCATTGTATAAGGGAACAGCCGGACAACAGCGTCTTCGTTAGTGACTCCGTTGAGATTAACAGAAAGCATGAAATTATTGATATGTTCCTCGGCTAGCATGCCTGCTTCCGGATTGAATTTAGGCAGCCATTTCTCAGGATGGGCCGGTATAGGGCTCAGGGGTGGAGGCATTAAAACCGCCCCAGGATTGTTCCATGGAGACTGGGCCATCGTTGAGCTGCTAGTTAATGGAAGTGTAGAAGATGAATTCTGATGCTGAGAAGATGAAGATATTAAGATCTTTGATGTTTGAAGAGGAAGGTTTGTAGAAGATGGGTGAGTGAGTTGGAATGAAAGAGTGGGTGGTTGACTTCGCGGTGAGGGAGTTGATATGGACGAAGTGGATGAAGGAGTCCGACTGTCAGACTCTGGTGGTGTTTTCCTTGCTCTTTTCCTGGTAGGGAGAGGGAGTTCACTTGGTTGTATGCCAAATTTTTCACTCTTTGATCTGGTAAGGGGATGAGCAGGGTTATACTGCGAAGTCACGCTGCTTTTAGATTTATCAGACTTCTGGTTAAAAATAGAAAATCCCTGGAGTTTACGAATCAAAGTCCGAATTTCAGGGGGTTCAATGATAGATTGGTCTGATATATTCGAATATGTAGCAGTGGTAGATACTCGAGCGACTTCAAATTCCGGGTTTAACTGTGTTGGAGAAGTCGAGGGAGTTGATGAGGGTGTATTACTCTCAGAATGGCATTTAGATATTTCTTTAGGTGCCATTCATAGTTCGTGCCCTCCTTCTAGCGCCAAATATGTTGAGGGACCTGAAATCGGGTCAACAACAAAGGGGATACCCACCCGTTCGGGAACCTGGTTGGCGGCTCCATGCCCGTTTGGTGTAGCGGGTCCGACTGGGGATAACAGGACCAACTTCCTTTTCTAAGGGGGTGTGTGTGTGTAGAGTTTAGTGATGTGTGTGTGTGTAGAATATGATAATGAAAATATGGAATTATTTCTAAGCTAATCTAGTTCTGAACTCTGAGAGTGAATTTTATACTACTTTAATCTATAAAGAATAACACATCTAATCTACGCTAACCCGGGATAGAACTTTTTCCATTATGCGATCTAGAAAGGTTTCACACAATAACTGGTAATGAAGATTATTCAGCTATTATGAGAATATAAATCAATTAAGATGAACCATCCTGCATAAAAATTTAAACAGAACGATTGTGAACAGCATATCGCATAATCAGTTATTCATGTATTATGCACAAATCAATGACTCCACCGTAAAAAAGTGCCAAATGGTAGTCCACTCATTCATATGTTAACATATAAACAAGATCAGCTGTATATTACTCTAAGAATGCAAGCAGAAACTCGTCAAGAGATAAAAGTACCATTTATGACTGACTTTATACTCACAGACCTGAAGCAATAATGATCTATTTCTACTTACTTCTAATGCCTACTAAGAGTACAGAAGTGCAACATCAGTAGCAGGTATTAAAATGCAAACATAAATAAATCTTGATCCGTCCATTCATCAAAAACCCCCTCCGAGGGTGCAAAAGTGCATGTTCTGAGGACAAGTTTTTTGACAAATTTTCGGACCCTTCTCCAATGCAACGAGAAGGGTTAAATACTACTAACCGGCTAATTTTAATTACACAAATTGAGGGAACGACTTCAAATGACCGCCCTTTTACTAAAAGCAAATTTATTTCTAAAAATCAAATCTAATTTCTAATCGTTTCTGTATCTGTTCTTTAGTGCTGTAAGCAATGCGTTGTTCGCCCTGAAAGAGTCGGCTGGTTGTTCTTTCCTTTTGTTTGAGCTTGATAATTAGAAATAACAAGAGCTAGCACCTCTTTCTGACAGGCTAGAAGATATTTTCGAAAACCTTTCTCTGGCTGGGTGTATTCGCTGTGCGCACACTTAGTACAACCCAGTTTCTTCTCGAACTTATTTTGTTGTTGCTATTTCGGTTTCCGGTCGTGCGAATGACTCAATGAGTTAGAAGTAGCGCTGTATGGACAATCCCTTGTTTCGAGAATTGTTTCCGTTCTTTGTTCCAGGCTTTTTTTGGAGCGTCTTCCTTCTCTTGCGCTTCTTTCTCTGCTTTACCAATTCTGAGCTTCAGGATCTTTTGTAAACACGCTGCTTTTGTGCGCCTTTGACTCTAAGTCTTGGACAGTCTATTTTCATCAGTGCCTGTTGGGCGATATTCTGGAATCCACGGTTCTGCTGCATGCGGCATCCAATTGCGGAGGCATCTTCTCTCTGTTGTCTTATTGGCGCTCTTCCCTTAGATGTTTCCTGCATATAGATTTATATCAGTAGCATGTCTTGCAGTTTACGCAAAGAAGAAGGGAAATGACGAAAAGATTGACATGAAAGCATTAAATTCTAATGAATGCGTAATTCTGACATTCATCATGACTTGACTCTTCGATAAATGCGATGCAATCATTTCTGGATACTCAAGCATGCGGTCACTAATTTCCCGTAAGGTGCGCGCCTAATTTTGGGCTCACAGATCATGCTGACGATTGCCTGCGATGAATGATTTCTGCGATTTGCATCGCAGTCTTGAAAATTGCGATGTAAATAGGTGGCGTCGTAGCAATTGACAGTCTCATTCGTCACAAACCATAGGTCGCAGATCGCATATCGCAATATCGCAAGGTTTTCGCTTTGTCACTTCGTGCTGCTCATGCGACATTGCAACGTGCGACGTCGCATATCGGCTGTCGGCCTTTCTTTAGGTTCTCCTCTTTTGAGCGCCTTTGATGCACGCGATGCGATGAGTTCTTGCGTCGCTCTTCCTTGGTGTGTTTGTGTGCTTTGGGAAAGTGCTCTTTTTTCCTTTGCGACGCGATATAGCTCTTAGGGGGTTGATACAAAAGATTTTTTTTTTAAGCAAAAATATTTTTTGGATTTTTTGGTTAAGGGTCCCCTTTTGCTTGATGTTATTACTAATATCAAACAAAGAGGGGGGTTGTTGGTGACCACAACACGCTGCAAGCTTAGTTGTTCCATATTTATTTCCTGCTCACTGAGGACTTGGAGCCGCGGCGCTCCCTAGCTCGTAGTTCTGCGGTTAACCCATCCTACAACACATATAAGGTCTCGTGCTGGAGTGAAGCTATATTGATACCGAGACCTATCAGTGCGCTGACATAGGCCTGTCAGCCTCATTTGATGTCACTAGTGCCCCTTCCGGTAGCACTATGGTATTTGTCATCTATGCGCAACATCTTCTCTGCTATTGTGGATCCGAATGAGAGGTTGGTCGAAAGGGTACCAACCTGAGGGGGGCATGCCTATAATTCTTGCAACTGCACTCTGAGGACCCCCAACACAATCTGGTTCTCCTACATGAAATCTTGGAGAGCCTCATTGGTGACACTGTGCACTGTTTCACCAATGTCATGCAGATCACCCTCAGTTAGGGTGATTGGGTCAATATACAACTTGGATGCCTTGACCTTCTTATCCGACACTACCTGCTCTATTGGGTGCTGGTGCTTTAGCTGTATCGATGCGGTTCATGGGTCTGTGCCTCCCTCTTCTGTCTCTACTTCCTCTGCTTCCCACCTCGATGAAGACATTGTTTGGCCCTCGCCTACCTTCGCAGCTGCTTCCTATGCTACTGCTGCTGCTGTGGCCTTTTCCTGCTCAACTTCTTTCTATGCCATGTCTCTCACTTCCCGCACTTCTGCTATCACTGCTTCCTTCCTTCATTTTTCGGCCAAATGTGCGATGCGCAGCTTGACCTGCTCTTTCTTTCTTTGCGTCGTCAATTTCTCGATCTCTGTGATGTATAGGGCACACCACTCTAGTGGCCATGCCTCCAGTACATTAAAAATGACATCTTCGGTGGCTACGAAGGGTAGCTTTACCCACTGCTTGGTCAAGTCCTTGCGCACCCTGATATAAATGTTATGCATGTCCGCTTTGAATTCTACAAAACTCTACAGACTGTTGTAGACGGTGGGCAACAACCATGGCTTACAGTTGATCCCCATTCTGAGGTTCATCTCCATGAACACCCAGAAGATTTTGCTGTCACATATCCTCTTAGCATCCTTCTTGGCCCAGAGCAAAGTGTACTTCGCGTCCTCTAGTAAATCCCTATCAATTATGGGGAATTGACTATCCTCCAACAATTCCCTAGGCACGATCACTGTGGATAGCAATAGCCATGCATAGTCGAACGTTTTACCTTATTCCTGGGCTTCACAGAAATTTTCTAAAAACTCCTAGTAGAGGAACTCGAACCAATTAAACTAAACCCCCTCTGCGCACTACTCAGCCAGTGTTACCAGCAACGCAGGTAATTTGTCCACGCGGTACTTGCGCATGTCCTTTCCTTCCAGGATTTGGGTCACCATGTGCACTGCTTTCTCCTTGGTGTTTGAGATGGCATAGCCCCTCTTCTCCTTTTCCAGCTTGTACTTTTTCTTCATGGCCTCCATGATGGCAAAGAGAACTTCTTAGAGCTCACATATTTTGTCAATGCATCTGCAGTATTCTTTAAAGTGTCCATCTTTACCTGCAACACCTTTTTGTCTTCTATCATATCCCTCACAAAGTGATATTGAACATCAATTTTCTTTGTCTTTGAATGATATGCAGGGTTCTTTGCCAAGAAAATTGCAGTTTGGTTGTCACAGTCTATCCTTATAGCTCCCTGTACTAACCCCATACTTGAACACAATCTCTGAAACCAAACTTCTTCCTTGCTTGCATGAGTGGCTGCCATGTATTTTGCCTCTGTAGTTGATAGTGCCACTACAAATTGTCTCTTACTCATCCAACTGACTTCACCTCCAAATAGGTTAAACGCATACCCACTTGTAGATCTTCTATGATCCAGATCTCCAGCCCAGTCTGCATCAACAAAGCCATGAATATCCAACACTCTGTCCAATCCTGGTCTTCCTTGGTAGCACAAACCATAATCACTAGTGCCACACAAATACCTGAAACCCCGCTTCATTGTTTTCCAATGCTCCTTTCCTGATTTTTACATAAACCTGCTCAATACTCCCACTGCATGTGCAATATCTCATCTAGTACAGACCATTGCATACATCAGGCTACCGACTACACTTACATATGGAACACGGGACACGTCCTCTTCCTCTTCTTGTGTCTTGGGACACTGTTCAGCAGATAACTTTACACCTACAGGAATAGGAACCTTCACCAGTTTACTATCCTGCATATTAAATCTATGCAATATTGTCTTGACATACTTCCTCTGGTTTAACTAGAGCTTCCTCTTTGCCCGATCTCTTTTAATTTCCATGCCCAAAATATAGTTTGCAGCACCAAGATCTTTCATATCGAATTTGGAGGACAATTCAGTCTTCAAATCCTGGATAATCTCTTTGTCATTTCAAACCAACAACATATCATCCACATACAAGACCAAATAAATAACACGGTCACCAATTAATTTAAAATACACACAGTGATCTGCTTTGCTTCTGGTGAAGCCAAGTCCCCATACAAATGTATCAAATTTCTGATACCACATCCTTGGTGACTATTTCAACCCATACAGAGACTTCTTTAACTTGCATACTAGCTATTTCTTACCCTTCACCACAAAGCCTTTAGGTTTCTTCATGTATATTTCCTCTTCCAAATCCCCGTGAAGAAATGTTGTCTTCACATCTATCTGTTCTACCTCAAAATCAAAAGCAGCAGAAACAAACAAAAGTAATCTAATAGAAGTTACCTTGGCAAAAGGAGAAAAAATATCACCAAAATCAATTCCCGACACCTGGGAATAACCTTTTGCTACCAACCGAGCTTTTTATTTCTCTACCTTTCTTTCTACATTTGTCTTCTTTTTGAACACCCATTTTCTACCAATGGGTTTCCTTCCAGCGGTCAATTCCACCAGATCCCAAGCCTCATTGTTGTGCAAAGATGCCATTTCATCAACCATAGCCTCTTTCTAGAGTTTTCCATCCTCTGAATCTACTGCTTCCTTCACAGTTCTGGGATCATCATCAGTAATAGATAAAGCAAAATTTGAACAGAAAGCAGATGGACTATACCTTTCTGGCTGCCTTCTTTCTCGAACTGATCTTCTCACACCCAAAGTTTGTGGCTCTTCATCTTCTGATTCCTCCTCTACTCTAGAGTTTGATTCTTCTTCCTTTAGTTCAAACTCTATCTTCTCAGGTTCCTTTGGTTGGACTTCATGTTTAATAACATCTTTCACCTCTCTGAACACCACATCTCGGTTGTACACAACCTTCCTTATTACTTGGTTCCAAAGCTTATAACCCTTTAAACCATCCTTATACTCAATAAAGATGCACTTTTCAAATTTACTATCCAACTTGGGTCGTTTTTCCTTTAGAACATGTACATATGCATCACATCCAAATACCCTCAGATGTGAAAGAGAGGGTTTCTTACCAGTCCATACCTCTTGTGGAGTTTTATCCTCCAACGTTGATGAAGGTGATCTATTGACCAAGTAACATGTTGTCTCCACTGCCTCTTCCCAGAATTATTGTCCTAACCCGACACCACTGAGCATGCTTCTTGCCCTTTCTATCAATGTCTTGTTCATTCTTTCCGCAACTCCATTTTGTTGAGGTGTATATGGAGTAGTCTTTTGTCGTGCTATACCACACTTTTTACAGAATTCTTCAAATTCCTTACTACAAAACTCTCCACCGTTATATGTCCTCATCACCTTTATCTTCTTCTCTGTTTGGTTTTTCACCAAAGCCTTAAATTCTTTAAACCTGTCAAAGACTTTTGTTCCAACATGAGATTACCCTTTAAGAGTTGGAGGACTTGTTGTTGATGTTCAAAGTGATGTTCCACTACTTGAACCTTAGAATTTTCTCTTAAATATGATGTGATGGATGGTGGTTGATATCCATAAAGTGCCATAAATGGGGTCATTTTTGTTGTTGTATGGAAGGAATTGTTATACCACCATTCAGCCAGAGGCAACCATTTGATCCATTATGTCTATTTATCAAAAACAAAGCAACGAAGATATCCTTCCAAACATTTGTTTACTATCTCAGTTTGCCCATTAGATTGAGGATGATAAGATGTGCTATGAGCTAACTGAGTACCAAGACAAGAAAATAATTCTGTCCAAAAATTTCCAGTGATAATGGGATCTCTGTCACTTACAATAATCTTTGGGTTTCCATGTAGCTTTTGAATTGTTTACATAAATGCAATAGAAAATGTACTGGCTTTAAATGGATGAGATAATGCACAAAAGTGTGCATACTTGGTAAGTCTGTCAACTACCACCATGATGACACTCTTTCCCTTAGACTTGGGTAAACTTGTGATAAAATCCATTGAAACCTCCTCCCAATGCTGGCTTGGAATGGATAAAGGTTGTAATAGACCCGGGGTCTTAATTGTTTCAACTTCATTTTGTTGACAAACCAAACATTCTGCCACAAACTTTTGAATATCCGATTTAAGGCCATCCCAAAAAAATTCCTTCTTAACCCTGTGGTAAGTTTTTAAAAATCCTGAGTGCCCTCCTAAGGGACAAGTGTGCAATTCCATAAGAATTTTTTGTTTGAGTTGCGAATTCTTACAAAGGTATAAGCGATCTTTGTACCATAACAAATCATTTCGCCAGCTAAATGTATCAAATGTACTGGAATCTTGTTGTAACTTTCGAATAAGTGCCCATACTTCTTCATCATTCTTCCATTCCTCCCTTGCTTCGTTTATCCAATCTGGTTGGATAATAGAAATGGTGCACAACAATGCTTCCACATCCTCATCCTTTCTTGAGAGTGCATCTGCCACCACATTTTGCTTCCCTTTTTTGTAGATGATTTCAAAGTCATAACCCAACATCTTCGTGACCCACTTTTGTTGCTCTTCAGAGGATAATCTTTGTTCTAAAAGGTATTTAAAGCTATCATGATCCATTTTTACCTTGAAGTGTCTTCCCATTAGGTAGGGTCACCATTTCTTAAGTGAATGTAGTATTGCCAACATTTCCTTCTCATAAATAGCTTTTTGTAAAAACTTGCCCTTGAATGGACAACTTTCAAAAGCAATGGGTCTTTCATCTTGCATTAAAACAACACCAATTCCATTTCATGAAGCATCACATTCCACAATAAAGGTTTTTGTGAAGTCCGGTGTAGCTAAGACCGGTGCTTGGCACATTGCCTCTTTAAGATGTTCGAAGGCCTTTGTTGCTTCTGGAGTCCATGAAAATGCATCTTTCTTCAATAATGTTGTTAGAGGTGCTGCCATTCTCCCATAATTCTTAACAAACTTGCGATAATACCCTATCAACCCGAGAAATCCTTGCAGATTCTTTATGGATGTGGGGATTTTCCATTCCTTAATGGCTTTAATTTTGCTAGGGTCTACCTTAACTCCTTCATGAGATACAATATGACCCAGATATTCCACCTCTTGTACTCCAAAGAAACATTTGGATATTTTTGCATATAATTGTTTCTCCTCCAATAGTTGTAGCACCCTGTCAACATGTTCAACATGATCCTTCCAAGACTTGTTGTAGATTAGTATATCATCAAAAAATACTAACACAAATTTTCTAAGGAAGGGTTTGAAAATGGAATTCATCAAACCTTGAAATGTAGAAGGTGCATTGGTAAGGCCAAAAGGCATGACCAAAAATTCATAATGACCCTCATGAGTTCTAAATGTTGTTTTCGGAATGTCTTCTGTCTTCATTCTGATTTGATGATATCCTGAACGAAGATCCAACTTGGTGAAGTAAATTGATCCATGCAATTCATCCAGTAATTCATCAATGACAGGAATGGGAAACTTATCTTTAATAGTGAGCTTGTTGAGCTCCCTATAATCCGAACACATGTGCCATGATCCATCATTCTTATGCATCAATACTACTGGAGCAGAGAAAGAACTTTGACTAGGTTGAACTATACCAGCCTCTAGCATTTCTACAACCATACGTTCAATTTCACTCTTTTGGGCATAGGGATATCTGTATGGCCTAATGTTTGGAGGAACACTTCCTAGAGTTAGATGAATAGCATGATCATGATCACGAATAGGCGGGAGACCTTTGGGAGTCTCAAATACCTTGGAATGATTGTCCAAGACTTTTTGGAGATCTAGAGAAACAGATCATTCTGATGTGGAAACATCTAGCGAACATAATTGACCAATTACACCTCTTTGTTCCTTTTTTAGAAACTTTGTCATACCATTAGAGCTGATTATCTTTCTCGGTTTCCCTACAATACCCCTTAATTCAACTTCCTTTCCTTCAGCAGAAAATCTCATGAAAAGTTCTTGAAAATTAAAAGTTATTGTACCCAAGGATTGTAGCCATTGGACTCCTAGTACAACATCAACACCTCCCATTGGAATGGAAAGCATTGGGCTAGTCAATACATATTCTCCCATGGATAGCTGGATATTATGGCACTTTCCAGAGCAATTTATCGTTCCTCCATTTGCAATCATCACTTGACACTCTGGTGCTGGATATAGGAAGCAATTCAATTCTTTTGCTACCTTACAATGAATAAAATTGTGGGTACTTCTTGAATCAATCAACACTATTACCTTTTTCTTCTTGATTTCTCCTTCTATCTTGATGGTTTGAGGAATGGTAATTCCAGCCAATGCATTACAAGATATGTTCTGATTCATTTCTTTTTTATATAGGCTTTGTTCCTGGAGTATATCCTCTTCCTTTGACCTTTCTTGCTCCTTTTCTTCTTCCTCTTCACAATCTATGTAGAATAATTTCTTCTCAACACACTTATGACATTTAGTGTATTTGCTATCACAACTGTAACAAAGCCCTTTTGCTCTTTTTTCTTCCAATTGTTGTGGTGTCAACCTTATAGGTTGTGGAAGGCTAGGGGTAACAACACTTCCATCTTTATAGTTGTGACTAGTATGCTTCGTAGTTGCCATAATTTTGCTTTCCATTTTTCTTGCTAACCTGAATGCCTTCTCTAATGAATCAGGTTCCCAAAGGCGAACATCATGTTGGATATTATCCTTTAAAGTTCCTATGAACACATCAATCCTATGCTCCTCTGGAATATTTTTTACCCTTATGTTCAATTTTTGGAACTCCTCAATATGCTCCATTATTGAACCCTTTTGTTTGAGACTTATCAATTGGCTAAAAAAAGTGTTGCTTTTTGTATCCTCATAATATGTTGTCAATTCTTCCGTAAAAATTGCCCAAGTGATAATTTGTTTACGAGAGCAAAGCTATTGATACCACACAAACTGATTTGGTTCCAAATGTAAAGTTGCAATACGTACCTTTTGTGTGTTTTGCACATTATTGAGATTGAAAAATTGCTCCATCTGTCCACCTTTACCAGTAACACCTTTTTGTCTTCTATCATATCCCTCACAAAGTGATATTGAACATCAATGTTCTTTGTATTTGAATGATATGCAGGGTTCTTTACCAAGAAAATTGCAGTTTGGTTATCATAGTCTATCCTTATAGCTCCCTTTACTAACCCCATACTTGAACACAATATCTGCAACCAAACTTCTTCCTTGCTTGCATGAGTGGCTGCCATGTATTCTACCTCTACAGTTGATAGTGCCACTACAAATTGTCTCTTACTCATCCAACTGACTTCACCTCCAAATAGGTTAAACGCATACCCACTTGTAGATATTCTCTGATCCAGATCTCCAGCCCAGTCTACATCAACAAAACCACAAATATCTAACACCCTGTCCAATCCTGGTCTTCCTTGGTAGCACAAACCATAATCACTAGTGCCACGCAAATACCTGAAAGCCCGCTTCACTGCTATCCAATGCTCCTTTCTTGGTTTTGACATTAACCTGCTCAATACTCCCATTGCATGTGAAATGTCTCATCAAGTAAAGACCATTGCATACATCAGGCTACCGACTGTGCCTGCATATGGAAAACGGTACATGTCCTCTTCCTCTTCTTGTGTCTTGGGACACTGTTTAGCAGATAACTTTACACCTATAGGAATAGGAACCTTCACCAGTTTACTATCCTGCATATTAAATCTCTGCAATATTTTCTTGACATACTTACATACTTCCTTTGGTTTAACCAGAGCTTCCTCTTTGCCTGATCTCTTTTAATTTCCATGCCCAAAATATAGTTTGCAGCACCAAGATATTTCATGTCGAATTTGGAGGACAATTGGGTCTTCAAATCTTGGATAATTTCTTTGTCATTTCCAACCAGCAACATATCATACACATACAAGACCAAATAAATAACACGGTCACCAATTAATTTAAAATACACACAGTGATCTACTTTGCTTCTAGTGAAGCCAAATCCCTGTATAAATGTATCAAATTTCTGATACCACATCCTTGGTGACTGTTTTAACCCATACATAGACTTCTTTAACTTGCATACCAACTCTTTCCTACCCTTCACCACAAAGCCTTCAGGTTGCTTCATGTAGATTTCCTCTTCCAAATCCCCATGAAGAAATGTTGTCTTCACATCCATCTATTCTACCTCAAAATAAAAAGCAGCAGGAACAGACAAAAATAATCTAATAGAAGTTACCTTGGCAACAAGAGAAAAAATATCACCAAAATCAATTCCCGACACCTGGGAATAACCTTTTGCTACCAACCGAGCTTTGTATTTCTCCACCTTTCCTTCTACACTTATCTTATTTTTGAACACCCATTTGCTACTAATGTGTTTCCTTCTAGCCGACAACTCCACCAGATCCCAAGCCTCATTTTTGTGCAAAGATGCCATTTCATCAACCATGGCCTCTTTCCAGAGTTTTCCATCCTCTGAATCTACTGCTTCCTTCATAGTTATGGGATCATCATCAGTAATAGATAAAGAAAGATTTGAACAGAAAGCAGATGGACTATACCTTTCTGGATGCCTTCTTTCTTGAACTGATCTTCTTACACCCAGAGTTTGTGGCTCTTCATCCTTTGATTCCTCCTCTGCTGTAGAATCTGATTCTTCCTCCTTTAGTTCAAACTCTATCTTCTCAGGTTCCTTTGGTTGGATTTCATGTTTAATAACATCTTTCACCTCTCTGAACACCGAATCTCGGCTGTACACAACCTTCCTTGTTACTAGATTCCAAAGCTTATAACCCTTTAAACCATCCTTATACCCAATAAAGATGCACTTTTTAGATTTACTATCCAACTTGGTTTGTTTTTCCTTTGGAACATGTACATATGCATCACATCCAAATACCCTCATATGTGAAAGAAAGGGTTTCTTACCAGTCCATACCTTTTGTGGAGTTTTATCCTCCAACACTGATGAAGGTGATTTGTTGACCAGGTAACATGTTGTCTCCACTGCCTCTGCCCAGAATTCCCGTCCTAACCCAACACCACTGAGCATGCTTCTTGCCCTTTCCATCAACGTCTTGTTCATTCTTTTTGCACCTCCATTTTGCTGAGGTGCATATGGAGTATTCTTCTATCATGCTATACCACACTTTTTACAGAATTCTTCAAATTCCTTATTGCAAAACTCTCCACCGTTATCTGTCCTCAACACCTTTATCTTCTTCTCCGCCTGGTTTTTCACCAGAGCCTTAAATTATTTAAACCTATCAAAGACTTCAAATTAATTCTTAAGGAAATATATCCATGTATTCCTTGAGAAGTCATCTATAAATGATACATAGTACATAGACTTACCCAGCGATGGAACCTTCACAGGTCCAAACACACCACTGTGCACAAGGTCTAATATCTATTTCGCCCTCTTACCACCAGAGGGGAAACTCACCCGATTATGCTTCCCATATACACAATTTTAACAGAAATCAAAATCTAGAGAGCTATTACTCATACCTTCTACCATACCTTTACCATGAAGTATTCGAAGGCCCTTCTCTCCAATATGTCCAAGCCTTTGATGCCAAAACATGGTCTTCTCTTTAGAGACCACTAGATTTTCTGCTCCACTTTCACGAACCACAAAACTGTTGCACCCATCAACAACCGAGTGTTCCCATCTTGCAAATATCCTTCTCGAACAATGTTTTTACACTTGCATGATCCAACTTGGTTACAGAAATCGGATTTCTAGCCAATGCAGGAATATGCAGAACACCCGGAAGTGTTCTAACCCTTCCACCTTGCAACTTCAACTTTACTTTTCCACGACCAACGATTCTAGCCTTCCTATAATTCCCTAATAAGACATCACCACCATCGTATTTCTCATACACACAAAACCACTCTCTATGGGGAGTGAAGTGAAAGGATGCACCTGAGTCAATCAACCATGCATCATGATCTACATGTGTACTTGAATAAGCCAAGTACACATTCTCACCTTCATCTGAGGTGGTTTTTGCCTCTGCAGAAGGAGCATCATCAAATCCCTTTCTTTTATCAGGAGCTTTAGATTTACAGTCCCTTTTGTAGTGCCCTTCCTTTCTACATTTCCAACACACCACCTTTACAGGTTTTCCTGGAGATTTAGATCTCCCACTCGATGACTTATTTTTGTTTTTGTTCTGGGACTGTCCTCGTACAGACAAGGCATCACCATTCTGGCTCTCCATATTTTTCCGTCTCATCTCCTCCGTCAAAAAGGATGAGACTATTTCATCAAACTGCAAGGCAATTTCATTACTACCTGTTGCAATAACCAGAGTATCCCATGAATTTGGTAGAGAACACAACAAACTGATGCACTTATCTTCATCTGAATTTTAATATCAACAGATGCTAACTGACTTACCATAGTATTAAATGCGTTCAGATGCTCTATCACTGAGTCTCCATCTTTCATTCTCGGGTTATACAACTTTTTCCGCGGGAACGGTTTATTCACTAGAGACTTAGATTGGTACAAACTCCCTAACTTGTCCCACAAAGCCTTCACCGTAGCTTCCCCTGATACATTCAGCAATACTGAATCTGAGACACACTATTGTATTGTGCTCTTTGCCTTCCGATCCAACTTCTTCCGTTCTTCATCGGACACTCCCATGGGTTTAGTATCCAGATCTACCGCAATCCACTGATCTTTACCCACCAACAAATCCTCCATCTTGAGTTTCCACAACTCAAAACTCTGACCATTAAATTTCTCGATCTCTATCTTTCCACTGCCTGCCATCTTCTTTTACCACTAGAATCGATCTCGTAGATCTCCCACTGAACAGGGTCTACCGCAGGCCCGAGCGAAACCCCTCAGCAACAAAGGCATCCCCTTGAAGCCAAAATAGCTCTAAGTCCAAATGTAGGTTTTAACCCCATAGAGAAATTACATGCATACGAATTCTAAAACACATAAAAATAAACAATGTGAGAGCATAACACATAAAAGACACATACACAGAGAATTTCCCCTGGATCCCGAAACCAAGACTACCAGCTTGATTTTTCATTATGTTCCTTTCAATGTTATAATACATATTTATACATGCCGAAGCATCCAATACCATGGACCGAAAACCATCGCGTCCAAAAACATGTGCGAAAATCATGCACAAAACCATAGGTGGGTCTGCCCAACCTAACATAGGTTCCAAAACCAAAATTTTCCAGGGCGCTACTCCAAACCCCATAGAGTGGGGTTACTTGCACCCCTCAAACCCCTTGTGACCCCCCCACTATGCAATCGATGCAATGAAGGGGGGCTTCACCCCCCCCCCCCTCTAACCCCCCAGTTAACTACATGGGCTAGTCATGGAAAGAATATAACATAACCCAACAAGAACTAGGTTTCACTTGTGTTTGGAATGCTCAATAGAGTGTTAAATCTTGGAGAATTGGGTTGTCTGGATTTAGAATTGGTGGGAAAACTCAATCTATGCACATTGTGCCTGTTGGGCAGGTGTGCCCCCTCTCCTGGGAAGACCTAGTGGGTGGAGCGGCCATACTATAAGAAATATTGAGAGCATGGCCATCATGTTGAGACAGAGAGGGCTGCTACATCATGGAGCTATTCCCTAAGGGAACCTTGGGGACCATGCCGAAAGGGAGGAGGTGCAGAACAATGAGGGAGTGGACCTGGAAGGTGAGGTGGCCCGAGTTTGTGCTCAAACACTAGGGTGTGTGGTGAAATATCCCATGTTAACCTCAATTGTTGAATGTTTGAGAGACATCCATGCTAGTCTGGACGTCATCCATGAGAAAATGTATAATGATTGAAACAAGGCCATAACATACATTAATGATGTGCAATTCTCTAAGGGAGAAATTATGGAGTGCCTCACTTTCGTTCACCAGAGTCAACACAGAATAGGTGAGAGGTTGGATGAGATTGAGGCGAAGTTGGCTCATATTTACTTTCATGTTGATGAAGGGAATGACCCTCTAATGGTCCCTGGAAATGCTCAGGCGCCAAATCCCCCTATGCAAAACATTACCTTCGGGTTTTTGGGTGATAGGGCTAGTATGCCTCTAGGGTTATTGTAAGAAACAACTTTATCTTTTTAGTTTTTGCACTACTCTCCTAACAACTCCAGTCGAAGTGAGGTCGGGAGAGTAGAGGACCCAAGGTGTGGATGTTGTAAATTTTGGAGAAATTATTGCAAGTACTTTGATTGACAAAAAAAACTTAAATACATACATGTTATATATCCAATTTTGTGATTACATGTTAGATACATATTATATAACCAATTTTGTGATTACATGTTATATCCATTTGTAAAAATGTTAAAAATGTCCAAATACTTTTGAAATATGGTATGAAGATAAATCTACTGCAGAACATTAAAACTAGTTATTTAGAAAAAAGAATATACGAAAATCATGTTCGAACATATGGTTTCGAAACTAATTAATAAGGAAAAAAGTATAATAATTTTGTTAATTATTTGGTTATGGTATAGTTTAATTATTATATTTTAAGGATTTTTTTTTAAAATATAATTATTAATCAAAATATAATTTTTTATTAATTAAATCATATTTTTAAACCTATAATAAATTTAATTATATAAATTACTCAATCATATAATTTATGTAATTTTTACTTTTAAGTAAAATTTAATTATAATATATACTAACCAAAAAATCAAAGAATAATAAGAATACATGTTCTTTTAAGGTACTAAAAAAAATGGATGCTTTCTTTATTGTTTCATCGTTGTCTCTACGAAGGCCCAACATGTGCTGAATTTGAAGTTTGGTAGAGTCTCATGGATCCCAGCGTTGCATTAATCATATTAGATATTGTTTCATGAGAAATTTCGCCAAACTAAACCATTGAGACTATTGTCTCAACGAGTGGATGGAAAAGATAGTCCATGGATATGATTTCATCTTGGTGTATCTATGACATTTAAAAACAATGTATTTATCACATTATGATTTATACGATTCGTAAAATTTGATGTTACATTGTAATAAAACAATTAATACAAATTATTATCATTACAGTGCAAGGGTCAACATTTTATATGTTTTTTTAAATTTATATTTATATCTATTTTTTATTTTTGACCATTCAAATAAATGTCATAAAAATAATTAAATCGTTAATTATAATCCATTGAAAACATATAATTTTTGAATTTTGAAATTTTAAAAATAATTTTAGTTTTAAAAAATATTTATTTTAATATAATAATTTCTGATCATTATATAAAACTTTATAAAAAAAAGTGAAAATAAAAATTTCAAAATTTGTTAAGAAAAATCAATGATAATATAAACCTACCTATCAACACATATATTCTAATAACAATGAGATTTTCTATGAGAGCCTTCTCCATGGACTAAAGACTCTCACAAAGTTTCAAATTCTCACATTTTAAGTCAGATTGGAATACCTCTTTCATTATTGTGCGGAAATAAGGGAGACAACTAGCATCAGGGGTTAAATTTGACGCCCGTATGCACGTATTTGGCTTTTTTACCCGTAAAATACTTTCTATTTCAAAATCTACACGTCATCTCTAACTTGCTAATAATTTTTCAAAATGTCATATTGACGGGCATATTAAAAATGACCAGTTTTAATTTTATTTTATATATTAAAAATTACAAGTTTTAATTTTTATTTATATATATAACTTGGCAATTTGGCAGAAATAACGTGGTTAAAACTTAAAGGTGAGTGTGAATCGTGATTAATACATTCCATAATGATCCTTGCCACCGGATCTGAATAGCGTGTAATTTTGTATAAGTGTGAATCGTGATTAATACTTTCTTTAATGATCCCTGCCACCTAGATTTGAATCGGGTGTAATTTTGTAAAGGTTACAACTTACGACTTACAGGAGGAAGCCATAAATCTCAATGCCATAGCAATTAATCGGGTTGGTGACATCCCAGCTACCCACTGCCTTTATTCGCTTGGCTTCCAATTTGCAAGTTCCAAATTCCAATCAACTGTTGTCTACAAGTTATTGCTTGATGTGAATTTTCGTGAGGAGCAAGGGCATAGGTAGAACGGTGCAAAATCTGGAAATTCGAAGGGGCTATATAACCTGGATTCTTCGAACTCAATAGACTACTCGCATTCCTGAAACTCAACAGACCACTGGCAGTGTCACACAATGTGAGTCTGATTCCTGGAACTCAACGGACCACTAGCAGTGTCGCACAGTCTAACCATGAAGAACTTTCAAGAATAAATAACCAGTAAGTGCATACCTTGTTTTCTGGGTTCTGATTATTTTGCTTCGAAATCATTGGTTGACACAATGGTTTTCCCCTTCTCCCCTACTTTGCTATGTGTAAGAATAAAATGGTTACAGTTGCAAATTAATTAATGCATAAAGGAAAACAGTGTTTGTGTTACCATAGCAAAGTTTATTTGTATAAAAACCTTGTTGTCTTATTTCTTCATATTTTCCTTGTCTTATTTCTCCGTCTCTCTCTTATTGTCTTATTTCTCCGTCTCTCTCTGGTTGTTTTCAGTGAGACAATCAATCACTCACAGGCCCGAGTCAGTCATGCCCCTGTTTGCTTTATTTTATCTATTTTGAGAGCCTGTTCTGTTCAGATTTTTTTTCGCTTTCTGTCTACTTAACTACGATTGTATTGTATATTTTATATTTCTATGTATTTTAACTACGGTTGTATTGTATATTTTATATTTCTATGTATTTTTAGGTGCAATAATTTAGGGAAGTTACATTTCATCAGATAAGGTGTTACTGGTGGCAATAAGTGACAGAGATTAATAAGGTTTTATTTTAAAAAGATTTTAAATGGTTAATTGAATAATGAAAAATATATCATACAATAATCATGTTAAGCGAGTACATATACTCTTTCCTTTATACACATCTCAAAAAAAAAGCTATCATTTATGAGGATCTCAATAAACCATAAACCATTTCAAAAAACTCATCAAATCATTTTGTATGATAACGCTGATCAAATCACTGTGCACTATGTTGACTAGCATACTTACATAAAAATATCATGACTTTTTAGGGACATGACAGGAAAACAATAAATTTATTCCAAATCTTATCTTCAGTTTTTTCACACAACTCATGTACATTTTTTCAATTTAATATTCCCCAGTTGCCATTGGCGTTGTTTCACTTTTTGGAGTTTTAAGTTGAAATCTGGCTAAACAATTTTTTTATTAAATCTTGATATCTAATTATTTAAAATATATTTTAATTATATGTGTTGGCATCCTAATTATATGGGTTGGCATTCTAAGAAAAATTTCCAATACTTATATATACAATTTGCAAAAATTAGATAAAACTTGTACAATAAATATTAAAATTCATATAATGGGCAATTTAAAAATAAAACCGTCATAAAAAATTTCTTTGACTGGTAGGGGCACCTGTCAAATTTAACCCCTGACTAGCATCACATTCTTCCACCATTCCCTCGTGTTATTCTCTTTTCATCTTTATGAATTGTATATAACGTTATTGCAAAAGTGTACCACATTTCTACTACCAATATATTTGGTTGGGTGTTTAATAAATTATAGAGGTTTTATGATTTACATTTTTGTCAGGTGTTTGTTTTTTATAGGTTAAAAGCTTGAACCTCAATGTAGTAGATAATGTAACATAAATAGCTTTGGTGAAGGGACTTTAAAGCTAAGCCTATTATTTTCATCTTTATGTTAACATGCATCTACGTCATCATGTGTTGCTTTCAGTTGTCACTTTCATGGCTAGGGTTTCTCTACTACACATATGACTTTGTTTGACATTGATGGTTGCAGATCATTGTCTTTGTATCTTTTAAAGGTTAAGAGTTTATATGATTTCTATTCAATATTGATGCTTGGAGATCTTTGCTTACATGGTTAAGAGGTTGAGGGCTTGAACCTCAACGTAGTAGATAATGTAGAACAAATAACATTGGTCATGACAACATTTCTAAAGTTATGCTTATTGTTTTCATCTTTGTGTTAGCATGCATCTACATTGTCATGTGTTGATTTCAGTGTTGTTGCTTTCTCTACTTGCTTAGCTCAACATTAATGCTTGGATATCCTTGTCTTTCTTTCTTATTTTTAGGTTATTGATTTTTCTAAAGCTTTAAACTTTGACATTTATATTTTGACATGTTTAAGCAAGGGAATTCATGAGATTTAATCTTTCAACATTTACCTTCAAAGATGAATTCAGAACTCAATTTAAAGTATTGATGTGCCCAATATAATTACAAAGAAACATTATTTAAAAAGACATTTCATATTTTTGAATGGATGAGGAGAAACAATCAAGAATTTGTCCCAACATTGAATGCATATAGGAAAGCATGTGAAGGTAGTAACCCAACATTGTTCAATATGACACCCACCAACTCTTTTTTAATGATCATGTGTAGGAAAGCAGGTGGGAACTCCAACATTGCTCAATAGTATACTTGACCTTTTTAATGGATATGTATAAACAATCATTTGCAAAAGCTATTTAATTATGAAAAAATATTATTTAATGAGGTAATATGTGTTTTTTTTAATACGAAAGAGGATGATAGAACACTCTCTATTAAATATTTATCCAACATGATTTCATGTCATCAAAAAATGGGAAAGGGGGTGCTACACTTTAAAGATTTCCTCGATGTAATTAATAGTTATATAAAAAAACATGTCAAAATGATTCCATGGACTATTTTTACGCATGTAAAGATTAAAATCGATGATTATATGTGAAAACAGGCCAAAGTAGTATTATAATATATATTATATTTTATTGTATAAAAATAAGATTGAAGTATTATAAACAATTTATGAGTTGAAACATCTATTTTACAATTTATTAATTATTAAAAAGTAATTATAAAAATACATGTAAAAATGATTCCATGGAGTATTTTATTTTCTCTATATATTATGCCAATGATTCATTCAATTTTTTATTCAATAAAATTGATGATTATAAACCCTGCCAAAGTAATACTATAAAGTGTTTTATATTTCATTGTATAAAAATAAGATTGAAGTATTAAAAACCATTTATAAGTTGAAATATTTATTTTATTATGTATTAATTATTTAAAAAAAAAAGATCACTTTTTTTGCACTTTTTAGATTAGTAAAATTATAATGATTTAAAAATATTTCTTACTTTTCTTTTCGTTTAGATTATAAAAATAAAATATTAAAAAAACTTAACTAATTTTTACTTTCTTAAATTGCAATAAAAAAATATTTATCATCATACTCATAAAAATATATATATACTTAATATTCAACAAAATGAGTTGACATGAATAATATAAATAATATAGCATCAAAATTTTCCTAGTAGAGATCAGGTTTTGTTGCAGCAATGAGAGAAACAAAACAAGTTAAATTTAAATCCAAAAAGGGAGGGAAGGGGTTCAACCATCCCAAAGTCTCCACCGTGGCAAATACATCCGCGGATTCTTACGTGCTCTGGGGATGGGTTATTCATTCTTGCAGGATTTGGCTTCAAATAAAATGGCATTTCTATGGACAACGACGAGCCGATAGGAAAAGTGGAGGGTTTGGCCGTATCAAGCACGTCGGAGATAATTGCAGTTGCAGAAAAAGCTACGACTTCGAATCTCAATGATTGCATTTACCCGTACAGTCCCAAGAAAAAACCCTGCACCTGGCCAATGCTCAAGTCTCGTCTCGTGGGCGGCCTGTGATCTTTTTTCGCAGGGTACGGGAACCATTTAAGAGATTCATCCTAAATATTTTATGTAGAGAATTCCATTTCAATGAAAGGTGCAAAAAATGGTGACGTTGTAGCCATGAGGAACCCCTGAAGAATTTTACCATTGTGGGAGACGAACGACCATGGTGAATTGGCGAGAGAAAGGCCTTTGAACTCATCTTAACTTCATGACCATGGAGGACGGTCGGGACCTTAAAAGGCAAGCGACAATTTTGGGGAAGAAAAATATGTGTAGCAATCTCACTCAAGTGATTACTATTTTGGCTTAAATTTTATGGGAGGGTTTGAGGATATGGGAGGGTTTGAGGATGAGAACCAATTGTGGGGTTATATTATCAAAAGACATTTATTCTGCATAGTTTTGTTGACAACATCACAAATAAAAAAATTGAGTTCTTTTATAACCATTCCTATACCCGAACTGAATATGTCTGAAATCACTTTTAAATATTGAGTTCTCTTAAATTACCATTAGAAAGTAATGCATCATTCACAAATAAAAGGTGAAATAACAAAAAGTCCCACCAATCTTTAACCCCACAATTATGCTTGCTTTCTATCTTAGCTACTAGAATGGTTTAATTTAAGGTCTCAACCACCCATTAAAATAGAAAAGGAGAGGGAGAAAATAACAAAAAGACCCACCAATCTTTAACCCCACAATTACGCTTGCTTTCTATCTTAGCTACTAGAATGGTTCAATTTAAGGTCTCAACCACCCATTAAAATAGAAAAGGAGAGGGAGAAGACCCTTGCCTTAAATTTTTGGAAGCTTTATAAAAAAATGAAATTGAACTATTTATAAGAAAAACAAAGAAAATTGAAGAAACACATCCCATAACGCACTTGATTGCCACAAAACTAAAGCTTACATGCAACATCATTAATCTCAAGTACGACCATGAATCTAATGATATGATTTTCATAAATCAATCCTTAGGATCATTGTGGGGAGATTTTTTTAATCACATTATATGTAACCCTTCATGCATAGAATCAACAGTGTTAAATATTTTCCTTTCTACCCAAAAAAATCAATTTGTTCTTAGGATATACATCGAAAAGTAGCTTTTTGAGTCTCACTATCAAATCCATTTATAAATATCATATTTGCAATTACACGATGAAATAGGATTAAAATCCTCAAAGATCTAAGCTTCTCCTTTTGGGGATCATACGTAGAAAAGTGACATTAACTAAGAACTTTACCATATGTCCTAGCTTCTTCCTCCACCCTCAAAAGATCATCCTCTAAAAGCTATATATATATATATATATATATATATATATAGATAACTCCACCAATTGTTATATGTTATGAAACCAGCTCAAGAAAAGATAAAAAAGATAGATCAATGTCTTAGAATTCAGCCTCTTCGAGGGGGAAACCTCCTTTACATTACATAAATGAACAATTTTTTGATGATTCAAATGACAAAACCTCCTTTCTATATATAGGAGTCTAAGGAGTCACAATATAATCCAGCCGACCTAACAATAATATAATAAAGCCACAAAAATAACAATAGAGGGATTCTATGGGGCACAGTAATAACAATATGGGGGCAATAGGGGCACCACAATATTAATAAGGGGTATAACTATAATAGTAATGGGGTAATCACTAGTATTATAGGGACCCAACATGCCCCTCTCCTTGAAAAAAGTGTTGTCCTCAACGCTTGAGTAGTTCTGGATACTTCTGCATAAAATTCTCATCCTCCCATGTGGAATCTTCAGTGGATAAGTTCTTCCACTTGATAAGATACTCTGAAATTGATCGATTTTGTAGCTATCGAGTTCTTTTTTCTGTGACTGCTTCCGGTTCCAATATAATTTTTCCTTCCTCGTCAAGTTCTGGCAATATTGTTTGAACTGGGAGCTTGTCACCTATAACCTTCTTTAAACATGAAACATAGAAAACTGGGTGCAATCGAGAAGCTGCAGGAAGCTCCAATTTGTATGCCATAGTACCAATCTTTTGCAACACCTTGTACGGAACATAATACTTTGGTGATAATTTATTATCCTTCTTAGCTTGCTTGAGGGACATTTGCTTATCTGGTTGTAGCCATAGGAATACCCAATCACCTACATCAAAACTTCTTTCACTGCGATGTTGATCTGCCTATTGTTTCATTCTATTCTGTGCCAACACGAGGTTATCCTTTAAGAGTTGGAGGACTTGTTGTTGATGTTTGATGTGATGTTCCACTGCCTGAACCTTAGAATTTTCTCTTAAATATGATGTGATGGATGGTGGTTGATACCCATAAAGTGCCATAAATGGGATCATTTTTGTTTCTGTATGGAAGGAAGTGTTATACCACCATTCAGCCAGAGGCAACCATTTGACCCATTGTGTATGTTTATCAGATACAAAGCAACGAAGATATCCTTCCAAAAATTTGTTTACTATCTCAGTTTGCCCATCAGATTGAGGATGATAAGATGAGCTATGAGCTAACTGAGTACCAAGACAAGAAAATAATTCTGTCCAAAAATTTCCAGTGAAAATGGGATCTCTGTCACTTACAATAATCTTTGGGTTTCCATGTAGCTTTTGAATTGTTTCCATAAATGCAGTAGAAACTGTACTGACTTTAAATGGATGTGATAATGCACAAAAGTGTGCATACTTGGTAAGTCTATCAACTACCACCATGATGACACTCTTTCCCTCAAACTTGGGTAAACCTGTGATAAAATCCATTGAAACCTCCTCCCAACGTTGGCTTGGAATGGATAAAGGTTGTAATAGACCCGGTGTCTTAATTGTTTCAACTTTATTTTGTTGGCAAACCAAACATTGCGCCACAAACTTTTGAATATCTGATTTAAGGCCATCCCAAAAAAATTCCTTCTTAACCCTGTGGTAAGTTTTTAAAAATCCTGAGTGCCCTCCTAAGGGAGAAGTGTGCAATTCCATAAGAATCTTTTGTTTTAGCTGGGAATTCTTACAGAGGTATAAGCGATCTTTGTACCATAACGAATCATTTTGCCAGCTAAATGTATCAGACGTACTGGAATCTTGTTGTAAATTTTGAATAAGTGCCCACACTTCTTCGTCATTCTTCCATTCCTCCCTTGCTTCGTTTATCCAATCTGGTTGGATAATAGAAATGGCGCACAACAATGCTTCCACATCCTCATCCTTTCTTGAGAGTGCATCTGCCACCACATTTTGCTTCCCTTTTTTGTAGATGATTTCAAAGTCATAACCCAACATCTTTGTGACCCACTTTTGTTGCTCTTCAGAGGATAATCTTTGTTCTAAAAAGTATTTAAGGCTATCATGATCCGTTTTTACCTTGAAGTGTCTTCCCATTAGGTAGGGTCGCCATTTCTTAAGTGCATGGAGTATTGCCAACATTTCCTTCTCATAAATAGCTTTGCTTAAAAACTTTCCCTTGATTGGACGACTTTCAAAAGCAATGGGTCTTTCATCTTGCATTAGAACAGCACCAATTCCATTTCCTGAAGCATCACATTCCACAATAAAGGTTTTTGTGAAGTCCGTTGTAGCTAAGACCGATGCTTGGCACATTGCCTCTTTAAGATGTTCAAAGGCCTTTGTTGCTTCCGGAGTCCATGAAAATGCATCTTTCTTCAATAATGTTGTTAGAGGTGCTGCTATTCTCCCATAATTCTTAACAAACTTGCGATAATACCCTGTCAACCCGAGAAATCCTCGCAGATGCTTTATGGATGTGGGGATTTTCCATTCCTTAATGGCTTTAATTTTGCTAGGGTCTACCTTAACTCCTTCATGAGATACAATATGACCCAGATATTCCACCTCCTGGACTCCAAAGAAACATTTGGATCTTTTTTCATATAATTGTTTCTCCTCCAATAGTTGTAGCACCCTGTCAACATGTTCAACATGATCCTTCCAAGACTTGCTGTAGATTAGTATATCATCAAAAAATACTAACACAAATTTTCTAAGGAATGGTTTGAAAATTGAATTCATCAAACCTTGAAATGTTGAAGGTGCATTGGTAAGGCCAAAAGGCATGACCAAAAATTCATAATGACCCTCATGAGTTCTAAATGTTGTTTTCAGAATGTCTTCAGTCTTCATTCTAATTTGATGATATCCTGAACGAAGATCCAACTTGGTGAAGTAAATTGATCCATGCAATTCATCCAGTAATTCATCAATGACAGGAATGGGGAACTTATCTTTAATAGTGAGCTTGTTGAGCTCCCTATAATCCGGACACATGCGACATGATCCATCCTTCTTGTGCACCATACGTTCAATTTCACTCTTTTGGACATAGGGATATCTGTACGACCTGATGTTTGGAGGAACACTTCCTGGAATCAGATGAATAGCATGATCATGATCACGCATAGGTGGGAGACCTTTGGGAGTCTCAAATACCTTGGAATGATTGTCCAGGACTTTTTGGAGATCTGGAGAAATAGATGATTCTGATGTGGAAACATCTAGTGAACATAATTGTGCAATTACACCTCTTTGCTCCTTTTTTAGAAGCTTTGTCATACCATTAGAGCTGATTATCTTTCCTGGTTTCCCTGCAATACCCCTTAATTCAACTTCCTTTCCTTTCATAGAAAATTTGATGAAAAGTTCTTGAAAATTAAAAGTTATTGTACCCAAGGATTGTAGCCATTGGACTCCTAGTACAACATCAGCACCTCCCATTGGAATGGAAAGCATTGGGCTAGTCAATACATATTCTCCCATGGATAGCTTGATATTATGGCACTTTCCAGAGCAATTTATTGTTCCTCCATTTGCAATCATCACTTGACACTCTGGTGCTGGATATAGGAAGCAATTCAATTCTTTTGCTACCTTACAATAAATAAAATTGTGGGTGCTTCCTGAATCAATCAACACTATTACCTTTTTCTTCTTGATTTGTCCTTGTATCTTGATGGTTTGAGGAGTGGTAATTCCTGCCATGCATTATAAGATATGGTCGGATTTATTTTTTCTTCATCTAGGCTTTGTTCCTGGAGTATATCCTCTTCTTTTGACCTTTCTTGCTCCTTTTCTTCTTCCTCTTCACAATCTATGTAGAATAATTTCTTCTCAGCACACTTATGACCTTTAGTGTATTTGTTATCACAACTGTAACAAAACCCTTTTGCTCTTTTTTATTCCAATTGTTGTGGTGTCAACCTTATAGGTTGTGGAAGACTAGGGGCAACAACACTTCCATCTTTATAGTTGTGAGTGGTATGCTTCCTGGTTGCCATAATTTTTCTTTCCATTTTTCTTGCTAACCTGAATGCCTTCTCTAATGAATCAGGTTCCCAAAGGCGAACATCATGTTGGATATTATCCTTTAAAGACCCTATGAACACATCAATCCTATGCTCCTTTGGAATATCTTTTACCTTATGTTCAATTTTTGGAACTCCTCAATGTGCTCCATTATTGAACCCTTTTGTTTGAGACTTATCAGTTGGCTAAAAAAAGTGTTGATTTTTGTATCCTCATAATGTGCTATCAATTCTTCCGTAAAAATTGTCCAAGTGATAAATTGTTTACGAGAGCAAAGCCATTGATGCCATACAAACTGATTTGGTTCCAAATATAAAGTTTCCATACGTACCTTTTGTGTGTTTTGCACATTATTGAGATCGAAGAATTGCTCCATTTGTAATATCCATGTGGCGGGATCCTTGCCATCAAAATTCCTCATATCGATTTTTGGAACATGGTGAGTCTTCGATCCAAAATTAAAATCTATGGAATCATGATTAACATTTCTTTTGTTCTCATCATGAGTTTCCTTTAGTACCCTTTCAACCTCAGTGACCATTTCTTGTAGCAACTTATTCATATTTATCTTCAATTCTTCCATCTTATCATCCATGCCATCAATTTTAGCGTCCATGCCATCCATCTTAGCTTCTACGCCTTTCTTTAAACCATCCATCTTAGCTTCTACATCTTTCATTAAACCATCCATCTTAGATTCTGTTGCTTTTTGTGCAAGTGACACTCGTTGCACTTGTTCTTGTAATTTTGATATATCATATAGCATTTATTCTTCTTCTTCATGAGTCATGCTAGAGATTTCAGGTTCCTTACTAGGTGTTTGCATTTTCTTTCCTCGGGGCATCAATTACCGATAATAATGCTCTATTATGCCCTTTGAATTCCTTCAAAATAAATTTTCAAACCAAGCTTAAGCAAAAATTTAAGAAAATCTACACACCTTTTTTCACTTTGTAGGAGCTCGATATTGCCTCTGATGTATCTCTGTATTTTTTGATCATCTAGTTCTGAATTTGTGACCTGCAAGAGCCCTCTGTGTCCTCTTTCCAATGCCACAAGTCTGACCCAAATTGGATTCTCCAAGGAAGAGTTATGTGAAATCTCCCACAATGACTTGATTATAGACTAGTTTAGTAGAGCGAACTTGTACAACGTGTCACAAGTCACTGTTTCGACCTTTGGATATGAAAAATGCACACAAGAAACTAACGTCCGTCCTCTTTCTGTACCTTCTTACGAAATTTCAACCCGATCCCCAAAGAGAAAGTTATGACGATTTTCCCCAGGTCACCTGTTTGGAATGTAATTTAGGAGTTTGCAAAAAGACCAACTTCCTCAGATCATATCTCCGCATATATAACGCGAAAAGCTCTGAAATTCGGAACCAAGGTTCAGCGCGATTTATTCTCAAATGGGGTTTTTTTGTAACTTCTGAAACATCGTAGAAAAAAAGTTATAGCGAAAATGCCACGATAACCTGTTTGGAGCAACGAAACCCTAGAATCCAAAGCTCTGATTCCAAATGTTATGAAACCAGCTCAAGAAAATATAGAAAAGATAGATCAACGCCTTAGAATTCAGCCTCTTCGAGGGGGCAACCTCCTTTACATTACATAAATGAACAATTCTTTGATGATTCAAATGACAAAACCTTCTTTCTATATATAGGAGTCTAAGGAGTCACAATATAATCCAGCCGACCTAACAATAAGAATATAAAACTACAAAAATAACAATAGAGGGATTCTATGGGGCACAGTAATAACAATATGGGGGCAATAGGGGCACAAAAATATTAATAAGGGGTATAACTATAATAGTAATGGGGTAATCACTAGTATTATAGGGACCCAACATTATAGCTCAAAAAACCACCCCCTTAGTTCTACTAGAAAGGAACATCATCTACCAAGTTAGGTAGCCCAAAGTGATTTTTCGAAACCTTTAAAAAGCATGAATCGATGCTTTAACGCTCCACTACAATTGTAGCCAAGCAATACTACGCCTAACAACGCTCTATGTACACTGGCTTCAAGCAACAGAGAACCAACAACACCTTAATAACACTATGATGGAGCAAAAGAGCACAAAATTACATGGATAAGTTTGGATCAGGTTAAAATTGATCACTTAGTGAAGATAAGGATCAAAGGACTAGACATGGTCAAAAAATGTCTACATTCGATGTGATCACCACTTGAGAAAATTTATAAAAGTAAGCTCTCCATAGATCACAAGGGAGGAAAAAATGAAACATGTGTCAATGCACTGTTGGAGTATTTAGCCATAGTTCCTCTCTGCAATAAGCTGGCATTATAGGTTTAGTGGACAATGAGTGTTGGTGAGGAGGAGACTATAGTCAAAGACCTCAAGAGAGCACAATTATGTACAACAAATTATTGGTATAATACAAGCTTAACTTATGTTCTTCCCCATTTTCTCATGTTTTTCATTTGTATTTGCATGTTAATTATGGATATGTTTATATATGTACGTACTAATAATTTTTGCAAGGTATAGAGTCTTGGTGATTTTATGTTGTGTGCATGTATTCAGGAGTAGGGATATGCGTGTAGATCTCTGAAGGATTCCCCTCAAGATGGCTACAACAACTAGAGACTTTTCTCGCGATAGAAAGGTACAATCCTTGCACTCTCTTTGTGATTTTTTTGTCTAAATGTGCATGCATGAGGATTTTCTTGAATTATATTATGCTTTGACAACAACTCCCTTTGTCTAGGCAGGTCTTAGGCACGCCTGGTGGGTGTAAAGTAACTTGTTATTGCAAGCGAAATTATCCCTTAAACAGAATTGGCGACTCCAATGGGGACATCCTAGTGGGCACATTTTTGTAGTCTTTATATGTGCTTCTAGAAGTGTTTTTTTTTTTTTTCCTTGGCATTATACAGTAGTTATAAGTCATATAATTAGCTTGGATTTGAAACCGTGGTGCTTAAAAGCTCAGGATCTAAGTTTTTCCCTTCTAGTGCCCCACTCTAGTTAGTACCAGAGCATTGAAGCCCCTTCCGTTGCTTAGTTAATTTGCAACTAAGTGTTGTTAGCCTATTGTTGCTCAATTTTCTATGCACCAGAGTGTTGGAGCCTTCTTTTTAGGGTTTTATTTGGAATTTTTTCAGTTTTTGGCACATGTTTTTTCTCACCCAGTGTTTATTATAAGATCCATCTTTTTTGTGGCTTTTTATTATGTAAATTAATTAGATTTGCTTACAATAAGTGAATGGTTATATATTTTTTGGGTTTTGATCTCTCTTGGGTTTGATTCCTCATAGAGACATTGGTGGTCAGATACCTCCCTATCATCATTGACTAAGGTGGCTCTAGAAAACCTAAAAAATCAAAGTCTTCAAAATGTGGCGAAACCAAGACCAAGTTGTTGTGCTCATCGTTACGATTCCAATAATGCAAATGACACTCAAATTAGAGTTCGTATCACTAATGTATCACAGTTTGAAGTTGATAGGACAAGCAGGGAAAGAGAAGACCACAGCATGCCACATTGCATCCCAGTGAGCAAGTGAGACCCACGGCTTACATGTCAGCCAACTATTAACTTACCAGACATTGACACATGATGTCCAATCACTAGCTCCTTTGGTCCTACAAAAGACAAGAAAATAAATATTAAAATGATCCTATAAGACAAAATTCATATAAATAAATAAATAAATATATATATATATATATATATATATATATAAACAAATATGGTTCCACCATCCAACGAATTTGTTGTAAAGGATCTGGATTGGTTATATAATAAATCTTAAAACCAACGAATGGTTTGATTACACCACACGAAACCATATATTAAATATGTTTTGAATTAAACCCAACATATATTCGGGACATGAAAGAAATTATAACCATTTGTAAACCGAAAAAGGATATTATATGGCGTATGACCATATATTTAATTGGTGTGGCAATGTATTTGACCGTATGTCTAACGGTTAGACTAAGTTTTAAAACCGGTGGCTGCATGTATTTGATGCGGCAAATTTAACTCTAAGTCATGCCCTTAACAACTGGGAAAAGTGTCAATGTGTCGGCGACACTAGCGTTTGGAATCACTGTCGGTGCCAAAATATTTATATGTGCCCTCATTCATCTAATTAGCCGACGGAGCCATGAGCAACCAAACGAGACCAGCGGAGGAGGCAAACATAGCCCTTCACATGGCGGAACCATGTTTGCATGAATTTCGAGACAAAATATTCCAGGAATCGTTTATGCAAAATCTTTGAGGAATTTTCTATATTTTATGTGGGACCAGAACTGTAAGTGGCAGAGTGTAGTCAAATTTATCCTTTTCTTAATTAAAATTTTGCAAGTTCACAATGCTGCAGTTGGATTTTGCATCTAGGTAGAAAAATTCAGGGGTCATAGCAAAAACTTGCTTTCATCATTAAAAGTGGGGCACAAAGTTTGAGACAAAAATGCACATGTCAAAAGTAGGTCAGGTTTACAATCAAAATTCTAAGGGAGATGAGACATATACACTGATGTTGAGTTCGCTGCAATTTGGGTAGCCAAATTTCAAGTCACTCCCAGGATTGGGGGTATATTAATGTATTTTTCCATGGACATGCCTTTCTTTTTTATGAGATGAATGAAGTGACCTCCCCATTATTGAAGCAAGGCTCAAAGATGTAGTCCACACAAGTTGAACTCCACTATCAAACCTTGGTGTGCATAATTCTCCAACAACAACTAGGAGGAGGCTCCAACCCCCTGATTTATCAACTCCAACTGAAAGGATGCTCCCTTACCCTAGTTTACTAACTCCAACTAGGAGGAGGCTCCAAACCCCTAGTTTATTAGCTCCAACTGAAAGGATTCTCTAACACTCTGGTTTACCCACTCCAACTACAAGGAGGCTCCAACCTGAAGGAGATTCCAATCTCAGTGTTGTAACACCATGCCACCTTGAAAATGAAAAATAAATGAATATGATGATCACATTGGTTTCCTTATTCAATCACTACCCCTGATCATTATACTTCATAGTCATTGCTCTTATCACTGTCCAATCACTACTATTAACAACACATATTTCCACTGCAATAAAGCTACAAAATGCAACCACTACCACTACAAACCCTTAAACCACCATAGTTGTAAATTCTATCACAATCTGCAACCATTGTCACTCCTAAAAAAACATAGTCATTGCTCAAAATCCCTCAAAACTATGCAATAGAAATTCTTGTCATCAAATATATTGCAAAGGAATTTTCAAGCATTCAAATGAAAATCATGGAGTTTCTTCCAATTTCGAAATTAACTTAAAAAATAAGCTCAAATGCTCCCCCCAAAAAAACATTTAAAACAATATATAAATATAAAATTAATTGTTATACAATGGAAAAATATAGCACTAATGCAACAAAATGCACACCGCTAACTTGTTAACAATGTGAAAAATAGTAATATGAAAATAAAAAAACAATTCAACGTATCAACTCGTGTTTACGCTGAGATTTATGCGTGCATTTTATTATAAATGAGTTAACTTTGGAATATCATCCCATGTTTTACATTAACCATCTATCCTACGTGTCAGTCTCCCTCGGTAAACCATACAACCAATGCTCTGACTGGTTGAGCTACGAAACTCTGCTTTGGTCAAATGTTTAACTCAACCTTCACCAAATATTAATGTGAGTAGATGTATGTTTCATTCATTTAGCGAACCCAACACTTTCAATGAATAGGTTTAACCATAGAGTTGGACTGCATAATACAGTTTCATGACCGACTAAGCACACAATGGTTGCTTACCATATCATGTCATTATATTGGTTTTGATATGTCACTCATTGTTGAACTATAAATCCACAAACCCTGCTAGCATTTCCTTCACAAATGAATTGTACACAACCTTTGCTGCATGTAATTACAAGGCATATGGATAAGGGATAATCCCTGTTACATTTTTCAAAACAAATAGCAATATCTACAATATGTTTCCAACCCAAAACGTTTTGACCTCTGCTACAAATAGCTAGGGTGAGTAACGATCTCCACAATATATTGCCAAACCAAGCTTTCGACCTCTTCCAAAATTGGACTCCATCATCAAACCAAACTTCCTTTAAAAGTTGAACTCGGAATTCCACTGAATATAACCAGACATTTGGCCTCAATTATAACCAAACTTTAAACTCGGCTTCTGTTGAATATGACTAGACTAGTGGAGCTTTTCCATCAGAACCAATCTTTTTGGCCTCTGGTTTTTGTAGTCGGATTGTAAATAAACATTGAACTTTCCCACTGCTATGTAATTAATCCATAGACTTTTAGCCTACGGAAACATTGAACTATGACTCCATCATATAATCAAGTTTTAATCTCACCAATTATGGTTACACAATATCCATAACCATTTCCGCATGGCCAAAACAAAAGGTTCGTAGCTACTCAGATTCATACAGAGTAGTCAAAGCAAAAATTCCGCACCGAAAACAGGTTAATACCATAGCCAAAACTTCACAACAACTAACAAAGAAATTTATATAAGTTTTCTTTTCCACGAATGTTCAACAACGATCACGATGCATTGGAACCGAATCATATCACTAGAATTCAAACCACAAGATGTACCTTTGTGCTAGAAATGAAATTATTCCATATACGATCAGAGCCCATTACTCTATACCAGAACAAATGGATATATTGAATACTCTAAAATATTCTACAGATTAAATCATAACTTGTACTTGAACAATACAATTGAAAAACGGCCAGATATATCACGTTAAACATGTATCATAACAAAAATCAGTGTTGAAAATATCGGTATTGGCAAAATATTGGCGAGGGTCCAGAAAATATTTTAGTCGCAATATCCGCAAAATATCGGCAAATACCAGAGAGCATAAAAAATGCATAATATATTCATTTTTTTTTTTCAGATTTCTAAACATATAAAGCAATAACAACATGAACTAAACATATTGGCACATAAATATGAATAAGGCACTGATATATGATGTCAAATAGAAATGATACATCAAACTTCAAAGGCGATACCAAACCCTACTGATCCCTGATAATTGTCCAATCAAAGACTCAAACAAAACAACATCACATATCCTGCTGATCCCTGATAATTGTCCAATCAACGACTCAAACAAAATAACATCACATATATAAAACTTTAAAAGTATTTCATCATTATAAACTTATATGTAGCAAAAGTTGCAAAACAAATAAAACTAGCATCTATCTATCTGAGACCATTGGTCTCTCCCTAGCAGCTTTCTTTATGTCTTGTTTAGCAACTGCTTCAAGAGATTTTTGTATAACCTTTGCACTAGAAACCATACAAGGCATTACATCGGCATCATGTGCAGACACTCTAGCCAGATGGTATTTCAATCATGTAACCCCTCCTGACATCTTGGTCCCACACAATTTGCATGATATATATGCCTGATTTGCCCCACCAATAGCCTCCCCATACTCCCAAAATGGGTCCAAGGCTTTTGGCATATTTGACATTTGTAGTGAACTAATTCAAACCTAAGGCACAAAAAAAAACAAAAAATTGGCATTAAATCCCCCAACACAAAAAATAATAAGTAATAACCACCTCATTTAAAAAAAATTACTACATTATTTTCATTTTGCAATGTGAATGAAAAATGGCAATAAGAGGGTGCATAAGAAAGTTGAAAAAAAAATGAAGCTTGTTGTCCAAATATGGAGAAAACCCTTGCATTGGCTCATGGGCATGAAAATCATAGCAAATGGAAAAAAACAAAGAAACAAAATGTTGGTAGGCAAAGAGGCAAGCAAGCGTAACCCTAAATCTATGACAAAATCATTAACATAGAGGTTTTTAAGAACATACCTGTTAATGGGAGAAATGAAGCTTGTCTCACTATTCTTCAATCTTTGGTCCACCAAAAAATCTTAGTTGGTGGTGATAATCGTTGTTTGATCCTCAAACCCTCCTTGACAACCACCACAAAACTCTTCCCCTTCCTTCTCCAACACTCAGAAACAAAAATGAAGAAAAAAAACGATTTTTAATTTTTCTAGCCGCGACAAAACATGCCCGACGATATTTTATATCGTCTCGCGATATTTTTCCGAGATATTGCCGATATCTCGGAAATATCGCGATATTTTCGGGAGCCAAAAATATTGCAATATTTTCTCGGCAATATTTCGGCTCGCCGAAAATATCGCAATATTTTCGATATTTGGCAGTATATCGTTGATATTATCTTCACTGACAAAAATAACAATGACTTTGTTTCTCCTTCGATTCTTAACCACATCCTCTCCTAACTCTTATATGTGGTTTTATATATCTAAGAACAATTACTTGATACATCCATACACAAGATGTGCACCACTTTTATAACACATTAAAGGGTACTAGGGAGAGGGATGACATAATATTTAAATCAATTTTTTTCTATGGAAGTGGCTATGACTCATAATTTCGATTATAAAATAATATTCACAATAATTTAAAACCTTTTAAAAAATTAATCCTTGGAGAGATGACACTTTTGCAAGGGCTATTTAGTCTTATGCCACTTGTAGATTTCCTTGATAACTCCACTTGGGGTACTTTGACCATTTACTTTGGAGTATATACCTTAGGAGAGAATATTTCTTCAATCAAGAGGACCCACGAGGCCTACAACCCACTATTGGAAACGAAATTACAGACACTATAATCTTATGATAGTCTTATTTGCCAATTGGTCTAGGATCTTTATTTCATTGATGTTTATAGAATTGCATGAAAAAGAGCATGAAAACCCATATGTGCAAAAAATTAAAGAAGAGGAAACATAAAGGAGACCATAAAGACAATGCACACAAAAATTTGATGATGGAGTTTTTCTAGTGCGGACTACATCTCCACGCCCTTATTTAATAGTGGTGTAGAAATTCCTTGTAGATTCAAACTGCTAATTGTAATGTGCTAAAACAATTGACTTGAATCTACTCTACTCATCAGTGGAAATAATAAACGATCGCTGAAATCATGAAACATATAAGAGAAATAATTCAATCACACATAACACAATGATTCCCTGGGGAAAGCCACAACTAAACACCCCTGCTATCTGTATATTTCATTAGTAAAAAAATATGAGAAGATTACAATGCTTTGCTCAAGACTAAGAAACATCTGCACAATCTCTATCTATCTCATTTCTTCCTAGACAATTTGAGGCCAATATTTAACCAATTTTCTACTTTCCCAAGTCCATATTTCCTTGTGTTGTTCAATAAGGGATTAGGCCCTTATTTCATAGGCACTTTCCTCCATTGGATTATGCAGTTCCTTTAGGATCTTCCTCTGACTGCATGCACATTTCTACAATTCAAATAATCATACAACTGAAAATACACTATCCCTGAACTCCAATCTCAACTGGGTCTTTCTCTGATATGACATGCATGAGTTAATTATGAATGAATCTTTAGTTTATTGATTGATCACTACAGGTAGCACCACACTACACTTCAAGCAGCACCACACTACACTTCAAGCAACACCACACTGCACTTCAAGCCGCACCACACTGCACTTCAGGAAGCACCATACTACACTACATGCAACACCACACTACTAGACCTCCCACTAGTTTCTCCAATAGTTGGAACTAGTTTAACTGAATTTAACTCAGTTAGACTGAATTAATTAATTACAATACAAAATATACTCAACTAGGGCTCCTATAATGTAGGAGACACTCTACATGACTCTAGTTAGGCTCCCAACTTGAATTAGCTAAGCTAACTAACTCAAATTAACTTAGTTAACTAATACAAGTTGTCATGAGATGTGGAATTACAATTTTATTCCCAATTTAATTCAAGGACAAAATTAAATTAGGATTTTTCTTAATTATTATTTTCAACGTTTCTTGTTGTAATTTTCAACACTCCCTCTCAACAAGAAATGGATTCACATCTATCCCAATCCAGTACCTTTAAAATGTTCTGCATACAACTCTTGTCACTATTGTTGTTGTTACTGCAACATCTGCAACCAAAAAAGGCATCTAAACAAAATAAACTGAATCAATCTGCAACTGTCTACTGGGAAAAAATTTCTACTTCTGACTCTAATACTGAGCCTCCTACTTTGCTGTCAAATCTGCTTTGCACTCCTTAGTATCTGACTGGCGTTGATCCTCCTACTACTGAATATTGTGGGTCCCTCGTAGCAAGGTAATTATTCATGAGACGAAAAACACCTCAATGGACCTTGCCCAAATTTTTGCAATTCTGAGACTAAGGATCTAAATTGCCCCACCTCACTCCTGGAGGTATGGTTACATGCATGGAGAAATATGATCTACTTATATTGTTGATGCTACTGCTCTGCTACTACTTCCACACTGTTGCTGCAACTACTACAATAATGAGTCTAATCTCCTCAGATCCTAAAGTACTATGTTATAGGGAAAACTAATGTCTATTCAGAGCTGTTAATCCCACTAAGACAGGTAGCTATCTTAGAAGCAAACAAACTAAAGTCACTTGTGTTTTCCTTTACGAGAGATAGATGAGAAAGAAGCAAAGAGTACCAACCTCAGTCTTTTGCTTGGCTCCTTGCTTGTTTCCTTTCCCCTTTGACAGAATCTCGCCACTCCTTCCTTACTTGTCCCGCTTCAAAGAGCACTTGTAGAGTCAAAGCAGCATAATACTATCAAAGCATATAGATCTATCACCATAAACAATATAGGATCAGATATATATTGACCATACAAATGCATATAAATACAAGATTTAGAGATATACAAGAATATGGAGGAAAATTCAAATAGATTTATTGATAGAAGTAATAGAAGAGAGGATTACAACCACTTGGTCTGACCCAACGCCATCCTCCCAGCATCAAAGCCCTCTTCACCTCATACAAAGCAAGATCACCCAACAATGTCTTCAAAGAGAAACCAACAACACTTCCTTGCAAATTACAAAATCCTAGCCTTCAACCTCCGGATCTCTAAGATGAGGGATCCATATATAGATATTTGCAGAGGTGTGAGTCAGCTCTGGGTTTTTGATTAGTTTCATTCCACTGATAGTTCTTGGTTCCTCTTGGAGATTTCATTGATCTCTTACTCATCCCTGGGTGAATTCTGAGAGGCAAGTGTCATATGAGAAGTTTCTAGAAGATTCCTTGATCATCCACTTAGCAAACTGTCTCAACCATTTGTCTATTCTCACTCATAGCACCCTACAGAAGGCCTTTTCAGTATGCATTGCACCTCCCATGTGTACAAGGTGAGATGCATCGCACCGTGGCCATGGTGCGGGTAAGATGATCCAGTTTTGACCAGTTCTGAGCAGTTTTTCAGGGAGAACTTCTGGGTAATGATGTAATCAGTTGACCTTGATCCTTTAGGGTATGGAACAACACTTTTAGGGGTTTAGAAGCCCTTGTTTTATGGACATATATGATTGGGGTTGCAGTGCCCAAATATCTCTATAACAGTTGCCCCCTAAAGCATGAGGTCGTAAATCTTTTGATGTCGGGTGAAATGCTTTATCATGAGGATCCGAGGTTTTTCGAATTGGAGTGTGACCTATAATAAGATACAATACAATATATTATCTTCATAATATTTTCACGATCTAGCTCAGGCGGGTATTCCCATGCTCAGCTTTATAAATTCATTTTCATGTACATAGGACAGACAACCATCTCTGTGGCAGACTGATGTTTCTGGTAGAGCCATCATCCTTTGGTTTGGATGATTATCTGTGCAGCAATGATGTACATTTGATGTCTTTAATTTCCTGAATATATCGCAGCCCGGATCGATGAAACTAGATCCGGGGTCTTCAAAACTCGTTCAATCTTTCCCCGAAGTACAAGTCGGTCCATGTGAAAAGATGTTCTGATGTCGAACATGGAAAGACATCGCATGATTACCAGCCAATGGTGTAAGCTGTTAACAGGCGTGAGAGGAATCACCGGTGATGATGATGACCCTCAAGGTACTCTAGTACAATTCACGTGGTGTGAATAAATGAGTCAATGTCGAACACCACACAAAATCTTTCGGTCGAAGGCTATTAATGTAAACCTGTCACCGGAAGTGAGAAACTTGCCATTGAGGCATGCAAGCTTCAAAGTATTGAAAGGGTTGTTCCTAGGTCGACTTCTTGGATAATGAGCTAATGTCGACAAGAAGTGACCTGTCGTAGGAGGGAATTAATGAATCCCACATCTACGACATGGAACGGAGAAAATGATTTTGTGGAGGTGAAAACGATCTGATGATACAAGGTTCATGGTGGTGGTCATGAAAGAATGAGGCGTGAAGGTATTATAGCGGATGAGACACAAGCTGGGTAGGTGAATTCTCTGAGCGACTTCTCTTGAACATATCGGTGACACTAAAATGGATTGGTAGCGTTAACCCAAAAATTGGATGGTACGGTGGACCAATGGTGATATGACTGGTGAACGGAATAACCCAACCCGACTCAATCATGGTGATGGAGTGAAAGTGTCATGTTCAAGAGCGACCTGCTACCAATAAAGTTTCTTCAAGTTTTCTTCCCAATTTTCCTCAGTCATTTCTGACCAGTACCTCTTTATTTTTGTCAAGCTTAAGGAGGATAACATATGCTTTTTCTATAATTTGCCCTCCGGGCAAACCCGTCACTATGTTTTAACGAGCCTAGCGATAGTGAGACTCGCTCTTGTCTATATGGACAAGTTTGTCGTTATTGTTTTAACGAGTTTAACGACAAGGATAACTCGGTTCTTTTCAATTTTAGAGAGTCTGAAAAGAGATGGAAAGAAAACTCCAATATTCCTTTTTCGTAATATAATCCCTTAAGTCCGAAAAAGTATAAAACAATGCGAAAAGGATGACTTTTCGATAGTTTTAACAAGCCGAACAAGACAAACGCTTGATCTTTTTGTGTAATAATCCCTCAGGTCCAAAAAGATTAAAATCTAGAGGAGGGATGGCACTTCCAATCACTTTAATGAGCTGGAGAGGCCAATTACTTGGTAATCTTTTCATATTTTATGAGTCAGATGAAAAGAGCTTAAAGGAGACTCGTTTTTTGAGGAACGAGTGATGTTTTCGGATAGCAGCTGGTTCTAGGTAATGTTTGGAACTTTTCAATCACAGAAATGTAAAAAGGTTGCTAATAGGATCACTCATCGCAGTTGTTCCTCAAAAGGGGTAAACAATCAAATGGAGGCATATGATCGGCTAAAAAAGAGTGGAGGTGATGGTAAGAACATGACCAAGGCTTAAAAGTTGATAATAATGCGATCGCTATGGTTATTTACCAGAGGTGGGTACATTTTTTAATGAGCTTAAACTCTGGTGGAACATATGCTCATTGCTATGTTTATTTTATAACGAGCTTGAACTTTGCGGAAACATTGCTTGTGATAAGTTCGCATGCCCCCAACATAATGATGCAAATCGTAAAACTGCTCATGACTAGGTTTATTTTTTAACGAGCTTGAACTTAGCGGAAACATTGCTCGTGATAAGTTCGCATGCCCCCAGCATAATGACGCAAATCGAGGTGCATGCCCCCCAAGCTTCATTGCATTCAACGCGGTGGTTGGAATGAAGGTTTAACTTCGAGATCTTTGAAAGACTCGACCTGGATTTTACGAGATCGTAATCAAAGACTCGATTTGGAAAGGGAGTTGTTTCATTTTTTAATGAGGTTGACACAAGATAAGAACCGTCCTCGGAATCCACCGTATTTACAGTATTTGATAGAAAATCAAAAACTGAAGGATGATTAAGGTCGCTGGAATAATTTTCGTGGTAATCCGGAAGATGGGAACGATGGTGGTAATCTTCCCATGGTGCCTCTCCTATCATCATTGACTGAATGATTCCTTCATCTATAGAATGTACATGTGACCAAGGATCTGAAGAGGTGCCATATTCCTTAGACCTATCTATCCAAACACTCGATGAGCGTTGATTTGGGTTTGCCCCCCAGGCCAAGAAAATTGATTGCTACAATATTTCTAAAATGGCGATGATCCATGCTGACAAAATGTTCGGGAATCTTCTGAATCTTTTAGATATAGAAGATATCATATTGCAGGTTTCCACCGTGGCCACTTTCGCCAGATTACTCGGAGGCGGTAGGGCGAAAGTACCCATTAAAGTAGGGTCTTTTAGGAGGCCTACTCCAATATTTTGAAGCGATCGAGAGTTTCCATGGATCATTGGGATGCTTCCCGTAACTTGTGAATTGTTGGGGAGGAAGGTTTGTTGATCAATGATTGTAATTCCTCCTTGAAAAGGAAATGAAATATTTCTAAAGTATGTTGACACAACTGCAGCCATAGCATAAATCCAGGGCCTTCCCAGTAGGATATTGTAATCGAGGTTTCCATAGATAACTTCGACGTTAATTTCTACTGTTTTACCCCCCAGTTCAACTTGCAAGTTACTTAAAATCCCATACAGGGTGTATGTCCGTCCATCGAATGCTTTTAACGTCGTTGACGATCGCAACAAGGGTGGTGATCCTAAAGTTTTCCAGCAACTCATTGACATAATGCAGGTAGATGCCCTCTCATCAATAATTGTTCGATGAACAGTTTTGCTAAGGGCTTTCACTTGAATGAGGAAAGCGAATTGAGCTGGTAACTGAGGTTCATATCCTTTATGATTAAAGGCCACTAGATTGGAATCCGCTGGGTCAATCCCACCTATTGCTGATAATAGAGCCTGCTTTTGGGAGGGGCAATTTTGCAGTACCTCAAGTGTCGACATAGCGGACGACGATTGGGCTAGGTCCTCTACTATATTATAATTTTGTGCTGCTCTAGCACGAACCTAAGTTCATTGGTCCACCGGGGTAAATATCTAATGAAGAGTTACTATGATATGACTCAACTGCCTAGGAATAGTTAAGGAAGTGGAATCATCCAACCAAAACTCTACAGACCTTCCTCAATAACTACAAGACCCCCAAGAGCTAAACAACCACTCCAGGTGCCATAACCCAGAGTTAACTTGCTTTTTCACTGACCTAGGTTGCCAGTAGCATGCATAACAAGGCAAGGCAATGCATTTAAGCCTCCAGTCACATGGATAACCCTACCTCCCAGTGACTACAGTCTAATTTACTCATTTTTTTTTCTTACGACTTCGATATTTGAGCCACTTTTTCAGGGCTAGGATCCAAACCTTTGCCCAAAATTGATATAACTTTCCAAAATGATGAATGACACAAGGACAAAGCCATTAATGTAAAAATTAGACAAGAACTTGACCTAACAAGGCCTAACCATGAAAAAAATTTCGTCAAACACATTGTGAACATGTAATCTATATGTTATAAATGCATATCTAAAGATAGGTGTCTCATAATTATTTTAAAATCATAAAGAAGGTACGATTCCCTCTCATAATAGCTGCAATAACATCTATTAGGTAATGCATTTATTAACCATTCATTTACCAATTAAAACATGATGATATCCATAACTAAAATCTATCATAAGACCATGCTTATAACCAACATATAACAGAAATAATAACGACGATAGAAAAACCATCAAAGCCACTTAATAACAAGTATAAATACTCATTAAATACAAGAGGAAAATATTTCTGATTAACATATGCAAAATCCAACCAAGTCAGGGATATCCACGTACCACCTAACCATAGATTAGGCTGAACCAAATATTTTTTTCAGCTAATCACCCCTGTCATATTCCAAGCATGAATGTGGGACTCACAAAAAAACAACTAGGGCTTCCTTTGTAGGTTTTAACCCCGTAAAAAAATTACCTGCATACGAATTCTAAAACACAGAAAATAAACAATGCGAGAGCATAACACATAAAACACATATACACAAAGATTTTCCCCTGGATCCCAAAACCGGGACTACCAGATTGATTTTTCATTATATTCCTTTCAATGTTACAATACATATTTATACATGTCGAAGCATCCAATACCATGGACCGAAAACCATCACGTCCAAATCCATGGACCAAAAACCATCGTGTCCAAAACCATGTGCGAAAACCATGCACAAAACCATAGGTAGGTCTGCCCAACCTAATATAGGGTCCAAAAAAAAATTTCCCGGGGCACTGCCATGGACCCCATAGAGGGGGGCTACCTGCCCCCCTCAAGCCCCTCCGCTACGCAATTGGTGCAACGAAAGGGGGGCTCTGCTCCCCCTCTAACCTGCCGGTTAACTACGAAGGCTAGTCGTGAAAAGGATATAACACAACCCAACATTCTCCCACTTGTTGTTTTCTTTCCACAGGGGGCCACAGGAGAGCTTAGTCATTTATCCAGCCCTGCATCGCCCATTGTTTCTCTACACCAAGAGAACTTCTCAAAGGTCACATATTTTGTCAATGCATCTGCAGTATTCTTCAAAGTGTCCACCTTTACCAGCAACACCTTTTTTTCTTCTATCATATCCCTAACAAAGTGATACTGAACATCAATGTGCTTTGTCTTTAAATGATAAGCAGGTTTCTTTGCCGAGAAAATTTCACTTTTACTGTCATAGTATATCCTTATAGCTCCATGTACTAACCCCATACTTGAACACAATCTCTGCAACCAAATTGCTTCCTTGCTTGCATGAGTGGTTGCCATGCATTCTGCCTCTGTATTTGATAATGCCACTACAGATTGTTTCTTAATCATCCAGATGACTGCACCTCCAAATAGGTTAAACACATACCCACTTGTAGATCTTCTTTGATCCAGATCTCCAGCCCAATGTGCATCAACAAAGCCACGGATATCCAAAACTTTGTCCAATCCTAGTCTTCCTTGGTAGCACAAACCATAATCACTAGTGCCATGCAAATACCTGAAAACCTGCTTCACTGCTGTCCAATGCTCTTTTCCTAGTTTTGACATAAACCTGCTCAATACTCCCACTGCATATGCAATTTCTGGTCTAGTACAGACCATTGCATACATCAGGCTATCGACTGAACTTGCATATGGAACATGGGACATGTCCTCTTCCTCTTCTTGTGTCTTGGGACATTGTTCATCAGATAACTTCACACCTACAGGAATAGGAATCTTCACTAGTTTACTATCCTGCATATTAAACCTTTGTAGTATTGTCTCGACATACTTCCTCTGGTTTAACCAGAGCTTCCTCTTTGCTCGATATATTTTAATTTCCATGCCCAAAATATAGTTTGCAGCACCAAGATCTTTCATGCCGAATTTGGAGGACAATTGGGTCTTCAAATCGTGGACAATTTCTTTGTCACTTCCAACCAACAACATATCATCCACATACAAGACCAGATAAATAACATGATCAAAAATTAATTTAAAATACACACATTGATTTGCCTTACTTATGGTGAAGCCATGTCCCCGTATAAATGTATAAAATTTCTGATACCACATCCTTGGTGACTGTTTTAACCCATACAGAGACTTCTTTAACTTGCATACCAATTCTTTCTTACCCTTCACCGCAAAGCCTTCAGGTTGCTTCATGTAGATCGCCTCTTCCAGTTCCCCATGAAGAAATTTTGTCTTCACATCCATCTGTTCTACCTCAAAATCAAAAGCAGTAGCAACAGATAAAAGTAATCAAATAGAAGCTACCTTGGCAACAGGAGAAAAAATATCACCAAAATCAATTCCCGGCACCTGGGAATAACCTTTTGCTACCAACTGAGCTTTGTATTTCTCCACCTTTCCTTTTGCATTTGTCTTCGTTTTGAACACCCATTTGCTGCTAAGGGTTTCCTTCCAGACAACAACTCCACCAGATCCCAAGCCTCATTTTTGTGCAAAGGTGCCATTTCATCAACCATGGCCTCTTTCCAGAGTTTCCCATCCTTTGAATCTACTGCTTCCTTCACAGTTCTGGGATCATCATCAGTAATAGATAAAGAAAATTTTGAATAGAAAGAAGATGAACTATACCTTTCCAGCTGCCTTCTTTCTCGAACCGATCTTCTCACAACCGAAGTTTCTGGCTCTTCATGTTCTGATTCCTCTTCTATTGTAGAGTCTGATTCTTCCTCCTTTAGCTCAAACCCTATCTTCTCAAGTTCCTTTGATGGGACTTCATGTTTAATAACATCTTTCACCTCTGTGAACACCACATCTCGGTTGTACACAACCTTCCTTGTTAATGGGTTCCAAAGCTTATAACCCTTTAAACCATCCTTATACCCAATAAAGATGCACTTTTCAGATTTACTATCCAACTTTGTTCTTTTCTCCTTTGGAACATGTACATATGCATCACATCCAAATACCCTCAGATGTGAAAGAGAGATTTTCTTACCATTCCATACCTCTTGTGGAGTTTTATCCTCCAATGCTGATGAAGGTGATCTGTTGACCAGATAACATGCTGTCTCCACTGCCTCTGCCCAGAATTCCTGTCCTAACCCAGAACCACTGAGCATGCTTCTTGCCATTTCCATCAACGTCTTATTCATTCTTTCTGCAACTCCATTTTGCTCAGGTGTGTATGGAGTAGTCTTCTGTCGTGCTATACCACACTCCTTACAAAATTCTTCAAATTCCTTACTGCAAAAATCTCCACCGTTATCTGACCTTAGCACCTTTATCTTCTTCTCTGTCTAGTTTTCCACCAGAGCCTTAAATTCTTTAAACCTGTCAAAGACTTCAGATTTCTTCTTAAGGAAATATATCCATGTATTCCTTGAGAAGTAATCTATAAATGATACATAGTACACAGACTTACCCAGTGATGGAACCTTCACATGTCCAAACACATCACTATGCATAAGCTCTAATATATGTTTCACCCTCTTACCACCAGAGGGGAAACTCATCTGATTCTGCTTCCCATATACACAATTTTCATAGAAATCAAAATCCAGAGAGCTATTACTCATACCTTCTACCATAACTTTACCATGAAGTATTCGAAGGCCCTTCTCTCCAATATGTCCAAGCCTTTGATGCCACAACATGGTCTTCTCTCTAGAGACCACTAGATTTTCTGCTCCACTTTCAAGAACCACAGAACTATTGCACCCATCAACAACAATGCTACCTTGTAGCTTGTACAAAGTTCCAATCCGAACTCCATGCATCAATACTAGTGCTCCCCGAACCATCTTGCAGGTATCCTTCTCGAACATTGTTTTTACACTTGCATCATCCAACTTGCTTACAAAAATCAGATTTCGGGCTAATGCAGGAATATGCAGAACACCTGGAAGTGTTCTAACCCTTCCTCCTTGCAACTTCAACTTTACTTTTCCGCGACCAACAATTCTAGCCTTCCTATCATCCCCTAAGAATACATCACCACCATCATATTTCTCATACTCACAGAACCACTCTTTATGGGGAGTGAAGTGAAAGGATGCACCTGAGTCAATCAACCATGCCTCATGATCTACATGTGTACTTGAAGAATCCAAGTACACATCCCCACCTTCATCTGAGGTGGTTTTCACCTCTATAGAAGGAGCATCATCAGATCCATTTCATTTGTCAGGAGCTTTAGATTTATAGTCCCTTTTGTAGTGCCCTTCCTTTTCGCATTTCTAGCAAACCACCTTTACAAGTTTTCCTGGAGATTTAGATCTCTCTCTAGATTTAGATCTCCCACTCGATGACTTATTTTTGTTTCTTTTCTGAGACCATCCTCGTACAGAAAAGGTATCACCATTCTGGCTCTCCATATTTTCCCATCTCATCTCCTCCGTCAGCAAGGATGAGACTATTTTATCAAACTGCAAGGTAGTTTCATTGCTACCTATTGAAATAACCAAACTATCCCACGAATCTGGCAGAGAACACAAAAAAATGATGCAATTATCTTCATATGAACTTTTAATATCAATAGATAATAACTGACTTACCAAAGTATTAAATGCGTTCAAATGCTTTGTCACTGAGTCTCCATCTTTCATCCTCAGGTTATACAACTTTTTCTGTAGGAACAATTTATTCACCAGAGACTTAGATTGCTACAAAGTCCCTAACTTGTCCCACAAATCCTTCGTCATAGCTTCCCCTTATACATCCAACAATACTGAATCTAAGACACACAATCCTATTGTGCTCTTTGCCTTCCGATCCAACTTGTTCCATTCTTCATCGGACACTCTTGTTGGTTTAGTACCCAGATCTACCGCGATCCACTAATCTTTATCCACCAATAGATCCTCCATCTTGAGTTTGTACAACTCAAAACTCTGACCATTAAATTTATCAATCTCTATCTTTCCACTGCTCGCCATCTTCTTTCACCACCAGAATCGATCCCGCAGATCTCCCACTGAACAGGGTCTACCACAAGCCCAAGAGAAACCCCTCAGCAACAAAGGCGTCCCCTTGAAGCCAAAATGGCTCTGATACCAAATGTAGGTTTTAACCCCGTATAGAAATTACCTGCATACGAATTCTAAAACACCGAAAATAAACAATGCGAGAGCCTAACACATAAAACACATATACATAGATATTTTCCCATGGATCCCAAAGCCAGGACTACCAGATTGATTTTTCATTATATTCCTTTCAATGTTACAATACATATTTATACATTCCGAAGCATCCAATACCATGGACCGAAAACCATCGCGTCCAAAAACCATGGACAGAAAACCATCGCGTCCAAAACCATGTGTGAAAACCATGCACAAAACCATAGCTAGGTCCGCCCAACCTAATAAAGGGTACAAAAAAATTTCCCAGTACCCATCCCCCTGAAACCCCTTGTGACCCACTGGTTGTGCAATTGGCGCAACGAAGGGGGAGCTCCACCCCCCCTCTAACCCCTTGGTTAACTATGTAGGCTAGTCGTGGAAAGGATATAACACAACCCGACATCCTTAGGCTTTACCACGTAGCCTACCATTACCGGTCAAGGGATTCATAGGCCTGAAACCCTCACCTATACAACTAGGCTTTACTGCAATCCCATCATTACCGGTCAAGGGATTCATAGGCAAAAACAAAGAAACATACACTACAAGGATTTACCGCAATCCTGCCAAAACTAGTCAAGGGATTCCTAGGCCCAATCGAAGAAACATACACTACTAAGGTTTACCAGAATCCAACCAAAACCGGTCAAGGGATCACTAGGCCCTAAACAAGCATGGATGCCTCTGGATTTATTCACCAATACCTTGATGAATTTTTCCGTCTCCACCCTTAGGCTTTACTGCATATCTCTCCATTAACGATCAAGGGATTTCAAAGCCTTTGGGAATTTTCCTGAGAACACCCCACCTAGTTCCAAAACCATCCAGCAATCCAAAGCTCAACCAAATGACAAAACCCCATCACACCATGGATATCCAAAAATTGCAAGGTAAAACTGAAACCACTATCACACCTAGAAAAATCCATGCCAATGAAAACAAGAGAACCAAATAGACACATGCATGTCCAAACTATCAAGGAAATCATATATGCAACTCAATACTTGTAAGTAATCCTACTTTAGTCGCTTGATCCAACTCTTCCTTCGTTGATCTTTTCTTCCCTTTGATTTCTTGTCCTTCCTTTGCCTTCTTTTCTCCAATGCTAGACTACTCCAACAATTATCTAAGTGTGCGAGAGTATAATGAGAGAATAGAGAGAATAGAGAGAGATCTCCAATATTGAACATACAAATGGTTGTGAATTGATCCTCAAAAACATTTTTATCAATGAGTCCTCTATTTTCTTCAATTTCCTCTATTTTCCTTCATTTTACTCCTCACATGAAACATGTGACCTTTCACGTTCCTTTTCTCCTATTTTCCATTATTTTCATAAATAATATACCAAATAATGCCTCTTTTCCTTTTCACTTCCTTTTCCATTTCATTTGCCAATTTCCTTAGCTATAATATACCAAATGAACACCCATTAGGATTTTTTTCCCAACATTCAGCTTGGAATAAGTGTCCCATGTCCTTGGTCTTATTTTTTCCTTTATTAACTTTATTACATGAACTTTTAACCCAAGGCTATTACACCTAATGTGGAACAATTCACTCCTCTTCCATTCATCTACATGAGATTCATTTGTAGAACTTGAACTAGCATGAATTTCAGAGCTTGAATTAACATGAAGAGAGTTGTTACCTTGTATGCCACAACTTTAATTTGCATCTCGTCACTAGAATCAGATCCATGGTCACATTGCACAATTTCAACCATCTTATGCTTCCCTTTTGCACCAAATCACTTTGGCTTCATCTCTAGTGCAACTTCCAACAATGCTCTTCATCGTGCCTTTCTTTCTTGCAATGTGTACAAGATGGATTTCCTTCTTCTTTCTTGGTTTTAGTTGTCTTCTTGTCCTTTCCCTTTCCTTTTCCTTTGAATTTGTTGTTATGAGGTTTGGATGATGAATTCTTTGAATGGTGTTCCTTGTCATGTTTACCCCTTCTTTCAAGATGGATAAATTTCACACTAGCCACATAAATAGTAGTGGGTTCAAACAACAATAAATAATGTCAAATATACCTATGTAAAGAACCAATATATTTCATCACAATCTTAGGTGAATATAAAGGAATGCCCAATGCTAAAGCTTGCTTCCTAAATTCCTATGTGAAACTTTGAACACTTTGGTCTTTGCCTTACCTCAAATATTGTGATGCAGGAGCATCTATGACTATATTCAAAATAGAAATTTCTGAAAGTCTTGTAAATATCTAGAACACCCATAAAGTAGAAAAGTCTTTAGAACTTATAAAAGCTAGGAAAATCTCTAGGATTTCCAAATTATGTAAAATCTCTAGAAAATCATTGTAATCATGAATTTAGTTTGTTAAGACAAGATTTATTTTGAAGGGATAAGGATTATCTCTTGGGATATCTAGAGTTTTCTATTCTAAAAAATAAATAGAGATGTATGTGCATGTTTAGAGACATGGAAGTAGAATAAGAGGCAGAGGTAGATTGTGAGTATGGCCGAAGGAATGCAAATATGAACAAGAGAATAATGAAGGATATTTTGGGTGATTATAGATGCATATACAAATTTTGAGATTGAAATGAATTTGCTATGCAACCAACTCACAAAAATATAGATCAGCGACTTAAAAAGTACCCTCTTCAGGGGGAAACCTCCTTTACATTACATAAATGAACAATTCTTGGATGATACAAATTACAAGACCTCCTTTATATATATAGGAGTCTAAGGGGTCACAATATTATCAGAGCCTACATAAAAATAATAATGTAAGGGCACAATAATAACAATAGTGGGCTTATATGGGGCACAACAATAACAATATGGGGGCTACATGGGCACAACAATGACAATGAGGGGGCTAAAATAACAATAACAATAAGGGGGATACACTAGTATTATAGGGACCTAACATGCCCCTCTCCTTCAGAAAAGCGTTGTCCTCAACGCTTGAGTAGTTATGGATGCTTCTGTAAAAAATTCTCATCCTCCCATGTGGAATCTTGAGCGGGTAAGTTCTTCCACTTAAAGAGATGCTCTTAAATTGATCGATTTCGTAGCTGTCAGGTTCTTATTTCCATGATTGGTTCAAGCTCAAATATGATTTTTCATTCTTCGTCAAGTTCTGCAAACACTGTTTGAACTGGAATATTGTCACTGATAACCTTCTTTAAGCATGAAACATGGAAAACTGGGTGTACTCAGGAAGTTGCGGACAACTCCAATTTGTATGCCATAGTACCAATATTTTGAAACACCTTGTGAGGACTGTAGTAATTGGGTGATAATTTATTATCCTTCTTAGCTTCTTTGAGAGATATTTGTTTGTATGGTTATAGCCATAAAAATACCTAGTCACCTACATCAAAACTTTTTTCATTGCAATGGTGATCTTCCTGTTGTTTCATTTGATTCTGCACCATAGTGAGGTTATCCTTTCAGAGTTGGAGAACTTGTTGTTGATGCTCAATGTGATCTTCCACTGCTTTAATCTTAAATTTTTCTATTTAAAGATGATGTGATGGATGGCGGATGATATCCGTAAAGTGCCATAAATGGGGTCATTTTTGCTGCAATTTGGAAGGAAGTGTTATACCACCATTCAGCTAGAGGTAACCACTTGAACCATTGTGTTCGTTTATTAGATACAAAGAAACAAATGTATTCTTCCAAACATGTGTTCACTATCTTCGTTTTCCCATCAGATTGAGGGTGATAAGATGAGCTATAAGCTAATTGAGTACCAAGACAAGAAAATAATTTCGTCCAAAATTTCTAGTGAAAATGGGATCTTTGTCACATACTATAATATTTGGGTTTCCATGAAGTTTTGAATTGTTTCCATAAATGTAGTAGCAACTTTACTCACTTTAAAAGGATGATATAATGCACAAAAGTGTGTGTACTTGGTAAGTCTATCAACTACCACCATGGAATACCAAGGTCAAGGGATTTTGAGGCCCAAGGCAAGAAACATACACTACCAAGCTTTACCATAATCCCATCAGAATTGGTCAAGGGATCACTAGGCCCTAAACAAGCATGGATGCCTATGGATTTATTCACCAATACCTTGATGAATTTTCCCATCTCCACCCTCAGGCTTTACCACGTATCCTGCCATTACTGTTCAAGGGATTTCTAGGCCCTTGGGAATTTTCCTAAGATCACCTCACCTGGTTCCAAAACCATCCAGAAATCCAAAGCTCAGCCAAATGAAATAACCCCGTCACCATGGCTATCCAAAAATGGCAAGGAAAATATGAAACCATTTACGCACTTGGGAAATCCCATGCCAATGATAGCAAGAGAACCAAATACACACATGCATGTACCATGCATGTCCAAAATAGCAAGGAAATCATACATGAAACACAATACCTGCAAGTAATCCCACTATAGCTGCTTGATCCAACTCTTCCTTGCTTGATCTGTTCTTCTCTTTTCTTTTTTGTCATTCCTTTTCTTTCTTTTCTCTGATGCTAGAGTGCTCCAATAATTCTCTAAGTGTGCACGAGTATGAGAGAATAGAGAGAATAGAAAGAGAGCTCAAAAATTGAACTGACAAAAGGTTGTGAATTGATCCTCAAAAACATTTTTATTAATTAGGCCTCTATTTTCTTTAAATTCCTCTATTTTCCTTCATTTTACTCCTCACATGAAACTTGTGACCTTTCACCTTCCTTTTCTCCAATTTTCCATTATTTTCATAAATAATATGCCAACTAATGCATCTTTTCCTTTTCAATGCCTTTTCCATTTCCTTTTCCAATTTTCTTAGCCATAATATACCAAATGAACACCCATTAGGATGTTTTTCCCAACATTCAGCTTGGAGTAAGTGTCCCATGACCTTGGTCTTATTTTTTCCTTTATTAACTTTATTAAATGAAATTTTAACTCGGGGTTGTTACACATAATATGGAACAATTCACTCCTCTTCCATTCGTCTACATGAGATTCATTTGTAGAACTTGAAATAGCATGAATTTCAGGGCTTGAATAAACATGAAGAGAGTTGTTACCTTATATGCCCACAATTGTAATCTGCATCTCATCACCAGAATAAGATCCAAGGTCCCGTTTCACAATTGCAACCATATTATGCTTCCCTTTTCCACCAAATCACTTTGGCTTCAATTCTGGATGAAACTTCCTATAATCCTCTTCATCGTGCCCTTCTTTCTTGCAATGTGTACAAGATAGATTTCCTTCTTATTTCTTGGTTGTAGTTGTCTTCTTGTCCTTTCCCTTTACTTTTCCTTTGAATTTTTGTTATCAGGTTTGGATGATGAATTATTTGGATGATGCTCCTCGTCATGTTTACCCATTCTTTCAAGATGGATAAATTTAACACTAGCCACATAAATAGTAGTGGGTTCCAACAACAATAAATAATGTTAGATATAACAATGTAAAGCACCAATATATTTCATCACAGTATTAGGTGAATCTAAAGGAATGACCAATGCTAAATCTTGCTTCCTAAATTCCTCTGTGAAACTTTAAACATTTTGGCCTTTGCCTTGCCTCAAATAAGTATCTTCAAAACAGAAATTCTAAAAGCCATGTAAATATCTAGAACATTCGTAAAGCAGAAAGGTCTCTAGAACTTATAAAAGCTAGGAAAATATCTAGGATTTCTAAATTATGTAAAAGCTCTAGAAAAGAATTGTAATCATGAATTTAGATATGGAAGTAGAATAGGAGGTAGAGGTAGATGGTGAGTATGTCCAAATGAATGTAAATATGGCCAAGAGAAGAATGAAGGATTTTTTGGGTGAAGATGGATGCATATACAAATTTTGAGATTGAAATTAATTTGTTATGCAACTAGCTTGCAAAAAGATAGATCAACGACTTAAAAAGGATCCTCTTCGAGGAGGAAACCTCCTTTACATTCCATAAATGAATAATTCTTGAATGATACAAATGACAAGACCTCCTTTGTAGTCACAATATAATCAGAACCTACATAACAATAATAATGTAAGGGCACAACAATAACAATAGTGGGCTTCTGTGGGGCACAACAATAACAATATAGGGGCTATGTGGGCACAACAATAATAATAAGGGGGATACACTAAAAATAACAATAAGGGGGATACACTAGTGTTGTAGGGGCCTAACATGCCCCTCTCCTTTAAAAAAGTATTGTGCTCAATGTTTCTGTAGTTATGGATGCTTTTGTTTAAAATTATCATCCTCCCATGTGGAATCTTCAGTGGGTAAGTTATTCCACTTAATGAGATGCTATGGAATTGATCGATTCCATAGCTGTCAGGTTCCTATTTTTATGATTACTTCAGGCTCAAATATGATTTTTATTTCTTCATTAATTCCTGGAAACATTGTTTGAACTGGAAGCTTGTCACCGATAACCTTGTTTAAGCATGGAACATGGAAAACTGGGGTACTCTGGAAGACGCAGGGAACTCCAATGTGTATGCCATAGTACCAATCTTTTGCAATACCTTGTTAGGACCGTAATATTTGGGTGATAATTTATTATCTTTCTTGAGAGACATTTGTTTGTATGGTTATAGAAATGTGATAAAATCCATTGAGACCTCCTCCCAAGGTTGATTTGGAATGGCTAAAGGTTGTAACAAAACTAGGGTATTAATTGTCTCAACTTTATTTTGTTCACAAACCAAACATTCTGCCACAAACTTCTAAATATCAGATTTAATGCCATCCCAAAAAAATCCCTTCTTGAACCTATGGCAAGTTTTTAAAAATCCTGAGCTCCCTCCTAAGGGAGAGGTGTGCAATTCCAAAAGAATCCTTTGTTTGAGTCGGGAATTCTTACAAAGATATAAGCGATCTTTATGTTAGGTTGTGTTATATTCATTCCACGTAGTTAACAGGGGGTTTGAAGGGCACCCATAGCCCCATTTTATGGGGTCTGGGGCAGCGCCCCGGAAAATTTTGGTTTTGGACCCTATGTTAGGTTGGGCGGACCCACCTATGGTTTTGTGCATGATTTTCGCACATGTTTTTTTTTGGACGCGATGGTTTTCGGTCCATGGTATTGGATGCTTCGGCATGTATAAATATGTATTATAACATTGAAAGGAACATAATGAAAAATCAAGCTAGTAGTCCCAGTTTTGGGATCCAGGGGAAAATCTCTGTGTATATGTGTTTTATGTGTTATGCTCTCGCATTGTTTATTTTATGTTTTCTAGAATTCGTATGCAGGTAGTTTTTGTACATAACCTTCCTTTCTCCACTTTTCCTTCTGCATATTCCTGCATTAGCCAGAAATCTGATTTCTTTTAGTAAGCTGGATGATGTAGGTGTAAAACAATATTCGAGAAGGATACTTGCAAGATGGTTCGGGGAGCACTGGTATTGATGCGGGGATTTCGTATTGGAACTCTGTACAAGCTGCAAGGTAGCACTTTTGTTGATGGGTGCAATAGTTCTATGGTTCCTGAAAGTGGAGTAGAAAATCTAGTGGTCTCTGGAGAAAAGACCATGCTGTGGCATCAAAGGCTTGGACATATTGGAGAGAAGGGCCTTCGAATACTTCATGGTAAAGGTATCGTAGAAGGTATGAGTAATAACTCTCTGGATTTTGATTTTTGTGAAAATTGTGTATATGGGAAGCAGAATCATGTGAGTTTCCCCTCTGGTGGTAAGAGGGCGAAACATATATTAGAGCTTATGCACAGTGATGTGTTTGGACCTGTGAAGGTTCCATCACTGGGTAAGTCTGTGTACTATGTATCATTTATAGATGACTTCTCAAGGAATACATGGATATATTTCCTTAAGAAGAAATCTGAAGTCTTTGATAGGTTTAAAGAATTTAAGGCTCTGGTGGAAAACTAGACAGAGAAGAAGATAAAGGTGCTAAGGTCAGATAACAGTGGCGATTTTTGTAGTAAGGAATTTGAAGAATTTTGTAAGAAGTGTGGTATAACACGGCAGAAGACTACTCCATATACACTTCAGAAAAATGGAGTTGCAGAAAGAATGAACAAGACGTTGATGGAAAGGGCAAGAAGCATGCTCAGTGGTGCGGGGTTAGAACAGGAATTCTGGGCAGAGGAGGTCGATACTGCATGTTACCTGGTCAACAGGTCACCTTCATCAGCATTGGAGGATAAGACTCCACAAGAGGTATGGACTGGTAAGAAACCCTCTCTTTCACATCTAAGGGTATTTGGATGTGATGCATATGTACATGTTCCAAAGGAGAAAAGAACAAAGTTGGATAGTAAATCTGAAAAGTGCATATTTATTGGGTATAAGGATGGTTTAAAGGGTTATAAGCTTTGGAACCCAGTAACAAGGAAGGTTATGTACAGCTGAGATGTGGTGTTCAGAGAGGTGAAAGATGTTATTAAACATGAAGTCCAACCAAAGGAACCTGAGAAGATAGAGTTTGAGCTAAAGGAGGAAGAATCAGAATCTACAACAGAGGAGGAATCAGAAGATGAAGAGCCACAAACTCCGGCTGTGAGAAGATCAGTTCGAGAAAGAAGGCAGCCAGAAAGGTATATTCCATCTGCTTTCTGTTCAAATTTTGCTTTGTCTATTACTGATGATGATCCTAGAACTGTGAAGGAAGCAGTGGATTTAGAGGATGGAAAACTATGGAAAGAGGCCATGGTTGATGAAATGGAATCTTTGCACAAAAATGAGGCTTGGGATCTGGTGGAGTTGCCGGCAGGAAGGAAACCCATTGGCAGCAGATGGGTGTTCAAAAAGAAGACAAATGCAGAAGGAAAAGTGGAGAAATACAAAGCTCGGTTGGTAGCAAAAGGTTATTCCCAGGTGTCGAGAATTGATTTTGGTGATATTTTTTCTCCTGTTGCCAAGGTAACTTCTATTATATTACTTTTATCAGTTGCTGCTGCTTTTGATTTTGAGGTAGAACATATGGATGTGAAGACAACATTTCTTCACGGGGATTTGGAAGAGGAGATCTACATGAAGGAACCTGAAGGCTTTGCGATGAAGGGTAAGAAAGAACTGGTATGCAAGTTAAAGAAGTCTCTATATGGGTTAAAACAGTCACCAAGGATGTGGTATCAGAAATTTGATACATTTATACGGGGACTTGGCTTCACCAGAAGCAAAGTAGATCACCGTGTGCATTTTAAATTAATTGGTGACCGTGTTATTTATCTGCTCTTGTATGTGGATGATATGTTTTTGGTTGGAAATGGCAAAGAATTTATCTAGGATTTGAAGACCTAATTGTCCTCCAAATTCGACATGAAAGATATTGGTGTTGCAAACTATATTTTGGGCATGGAAATTAAAAGAGATTGGGCAAAGAGGAAGCTCTGGTTAAACCAGAGGAAGTATGTTGAGACAATATTGCAGAGGTTTAATATGCAGGATAGTAAACCAGTGAAGGTTCCTATTCCTGTAGGTGTGAGGTTATTTGTTGAACAGTGTCCCAAGACACAAGAAGAGGAAGAGGACATGTCTTGTGTTCCATATGCAAGTGCAGTCAGTAGCTTGATGTATGTAATGGTATGTGCTAGACCAGACATTGCACATGCAGTGGGAGTATTGAGCAGGTTTATGTCAAAACGAGGGAAGGAGAACTGGACAGCAGTGAAGCGGGATTTCAGGTATTTGCGTGGCACTAGTGATTATGGTTTGTGCTACCAAGGAAGACCAGGATTGGACAGGGTGTTGGATATTCATGGCTTTGTTGATGTAGACTGGGTTGGAGATCTGGATCAGAGAAGATCTACTAGTGGGTATGTGTTTAACTTATTTGGAGGTGCAGTTAGTTGGATGAGTAAGAGACAATCTATAGTGGCACTGTAAACTACAGAGGTAGAATACGTGGCGACCACTCATGCAAGCAAGGAAGTAGTTTGGTTGCAGAGACTATGTTCAAGTATGGGGTTAGTACAGGAAGCTATAAGGATATACGATGACAACCAAAGTGCAATTTTCTTGGCGAATAACCCTGCATATCATTCAAAGACAAAGCACATTGATGTTCAGTATCACTTTGTGAGGGATATGATAGAAGAAAAAAAGGTGTTGCTAGTAAAGGTGGACACTTTGAAGAATATTATAGATGCATTGACAAAATCTGTGAGCTCTGAGAAGTTCTCTTGGTGTAGAGAGACAATGGGCATTTCAGGGCTGGAAACTGACTAAGCTCTCTTGTGGCCCCCTGTGGAAAGAAAAAAACAAGTGGGAGAATGTTGGGTTGTGTTATATTCTTTCCACGTAGTTAACAGGGGGTTTGAAGGGCACCCGTAACCCCACTTTATGGGGTCTGGGGCAGCGCCCTGGAAAATTTTGGTTTTGGACCCTTTTTAGGTTTGGCGGACCCACCTATGGTTTTGTGCATGATTTTCGCACATGTTTTTTTTTGGACGCAATGGTTTTCGGTCCATGGTATTGGATGCTTCGGCATGTATAAATATGTATTATAACATTGAAAGGAACATAATGAAAAATCAAGTTGGTAGTCCCGGTTTTGGGATCCAGGGGAAAATCTTTGTGTATATGTGTTTTATGTGTTATGCTCTCGCATTGTTTATTTTATGTGTTCTAGAATTCGTATGCAGGTAATTTCTGTATGGGGTTAAAACCTACACGTTGTACCATAATGAATCATTTATCCATCTAAATGTATCAGACGTACTAGGATCTCGCTACAAATTTTGAATGAGTGACCAAAACTCTTCATCATTCTTCCATTCATCCCTTGTTTTGTTTATCCACTCAAGTTGGATATCATAAATGGCAGAAAGAAATGCTTCCACATCCTTATCATTTCTTGAGAGTGCATATGCAACAACATTTTTCTTACATTTTTTCTAGATGATTTTAAGGTCATAACCCAACATCTTTGTCACCCATTTTTGCTGCTCTTCTGAAGATAATATTTCTTCCAAAAAGTATTTAAGACTATCGTGATCTATTTTTACCTTGAAGTGTCTTCCCATTAGGTAAGGTCACCATTGCTTTAGTGCAGCTAGTATTGCCAACATTTTCTTCTCATAAATAGGTTTGTGTAAATAATTTTCTTTTATTGGAGGACTTTCAAAAGTAACATGTCTTCCTTCCTACATTAAAACAACACAAATTCCATTTCCTGAGGCATCACATTCCACACTAAATTTTTTTGTGAAGTCTAGCGTAGTTGAGACCGGTGTTTGACACATTGCCTTTTAAAGATGTTCAAAGGCCTTTGATGCTTTTGGAGTCCAAGAAAATGCATATTTCTTCAATAATGATTTTATGGGTGCCACTATTCTCCCATAATTCTTAACAAACTTCTGATAATACCCTCTCAACTCGAGAAATCCTCGAAGATGATTTATTTTTTTGGCGATTTTACATTCCTTAACGACTTTAATTTTGTTAGGGTCTACCTTAACACCATCATGAGATACAATATGACCCAAATATTCCACCTCATGTACTCAAAAGAAACATTTGGAGGTTTTTTCATATAGTTGTTTCTCCTCCAATATTTTGAGCACCTTGTCAACATGTTGAACATGATCCTTCCAAGACTTGCTCTAGATTAGTATGTCATCAAAAAATACTAACACAAAATTTCTAAGGGGTTGAAAATGGAATTCATCAAACCTAGAAATGTGGAAGGTGCATTAGTAAGGACAAAAGGCATGACCAAAAATTTATAATGACCCTCATGAGTTCTGAATGTTGTTTTTAGAATGTCTTTAGTCTTCATTCTAATTTGATGATATCTTGAATGAAGATCGAGCTTCATGAAGTAAATTCATCCATGTAATTCATCCAACAATTCATCAATGACGAGAATGGGAAATTTATCTATAATAGTGAGCTTGTTGATCTTTCTATAATCTGGACACATACGCCATAATCCATCCTTATTGTGCACCAATACTACTAGAGAAGAGAAATAACTTTGACTAGGTTGAATTATACCAGCCTCTAGCATTTATGCAACCACACGTTCAATTTCACTCTTTTGGGCATAAGGATTTCTTTAAGGCATGATGTTTGGAGGAAAACTTTCTGGAATTAAATAAATAACATGATCATGATGATGGATAGGTGAGAGGCCTTTGGGAATCTCAAACTCCTTGGAATGATTGTCCAATACTTTTTGGAGATCTGGAGAAATAAATGATTTCAATGTTTGAACCTCTAGTGAGCATAATTGTGCAATTACGCCCCGTTCTTATTTCAATGATTGAAAAATTGGTGGTGAGACATATAGATCACCCACAGATTTGATGGCTGAGACAGTGGTCTATAAAACATACACTCATGATTTTAGCTTGGATTTCTCCAATTCCTTTGAAGGAATTTGTTTTGCTCCTCTATCTTGACTTGTACTTTTACCTTCACCCTTACCTTTATCCCCACTCTTAGTACCACCTTCTAAAAAATGTTAATATTTTTCCATTTAAAGTGTTTTAATATCCTACTTTGCCTCGGAAATTTCAAGGTATCTCTCTTTCAACTATTTAGATTTCCTATGACATGTTTTATCCAAATTAGTCACTCTTTTCTTGTATTCTTCAACCTATGATTCAAGCTTTTGTTGGTTGTGATCTATAGATTTATTTGCAATTTTAGCCTTTAAATATTCAATCAATTTATCTTTCTCATTCAATAACTTGACTAATTTATCCTCAGAAGTATCTGAAGTTTCCAATGGAGGTATGTTGAGAACCCCTAGTCTTCTTCTCAACTCCTCTTCAAGTTCACTAATTTTTTCATCATATGCAGCCTAAACTTTTTTGAACTTTGCATGTAGTTCATCTATCTCCCTCACACCTTCATTGCTCATTCTAGATAACTGATTATGCAATTCATCAATAATTTTATCCTTGGAATTTATGTCTTTCACTGATTTCAGTGTTTTTTGCACAATTGTTGATTCTAGCACTGCAATCTTCTTCAAGCATTCAACAATATCCTTATCCTTTAGTTCATACTTTTCCTTCCAGCAGTATATAGAGGAATAATCCTCCATTGATTTTTTTTTTGTAATGGATCATTCTATCCTATATTGAGAAAAAAAATATGTTATCAAAACTTTATGTTGGATTGTGCACATTTAAACTTGGAGATGTAGATGTTGAATCACCCATAAAAGGGAAATTATACTGAGGTGCCAACTATTTAGAAGGAATTTTGTCTATTATAGAAACATCATCATTACATGTTTCCATATAATGGTCCATACTTTCCTGCTCCTCATCTTCATCCACACGCACATGTAAGTCTACTAGGACACTAACAGTTATATCTTCAGCATGGAAAAGTCTATAAACAAAATTTTCTACACCTTCAACCGAAGTTTGTGCAAGTTATTCCTCAATGGTTTTCTTTCATTTTGATTTCCAAATGTAATTTTTAAGATGCCTTGTTTCAACACTGGGTCGATACAAATCAATAATTTTCTACAGTGTTCCCGGGAAACTAAACTTAACCTTATTAATTTTACTTTCTTGCATGGCATAATGCAATTTTTGAGCCAACAGATGTGTTATCACAAAATCAAGCACTGAAGGCTGCCAATCAGCAAGATTCTGTGTAACTATTTCAAACCAGTCTTTGGACTAAGGCTTAGCCTCCTTAGTCTGAGAGGGCTCTCTCACAGATTATGAATATTGACTAATGACAAGAAAAGATGGCTAACTCTTATAAGACACATGAAAAATAAGCTGGCTGGACAACATTGAATTGATTCCCATTGGGCTTATGGAGTCTCTCATATCTCAGCAAACAAAACACTATCTTTTCATAGAAATCAGGGCACTTTACATCTATATGTTCAAACATAACTTTGAAACCACAGTTTTCCAAGGCATACAGGAAGTCAGAGCATGATTCATGAGTTCTGAGTGATTATGCATTAACAAAACTGTAAAAGAACCTTAAAGAAAGAATACCATCACACATTTGATCAAGAAGATCCATTGTGAATCCTGAGAAGAAAACACAGTCATTTGCATTACTGAAATTTGTTTATACATAAACCAAAAACAGTCTTCTCCAAAACATCCAACCCCCATTACATCAAAGTCTGATCTATATATAGAGATACAACCTTAACCACTATGAGCTTCCTCCTCCAGCATGAGGGGAGCTCGAAGACTATTACTAATTACCCCTATCTACCAATTAACTAATTCATTAAATACATTAAGTGCTGACTGTAATTACAAAGAGTGTTAATTAAACTACATATCTAATTCTATCTTCCTCGTATCATGATCCTTCTTTGCTCTTGGACACCTGTCTCCTTTCAGTTTGGCCGAGATAACTGAGAAGTGGATGCAATGAACAAGGTTAGCATTGGATACTGAATGCGCTGATGGTTCATTGATCATAAGAACAAACCCCTGTTTTTCCGGTCCTTGTCTCCCACCATCCTTCGAAAGTTAAGCAACATGTTCCCAGCTCTTTAATACCCCAAAATTTATGAGCATCACCATATTTCAGATGTGTTGGAGGCTTCGTTGATGGACATGTGTATAAACCAAAACAATACTCCTCGTATTCCATTTCTGCCAAACCCTAACTGGTCATAAAGTACCTTTATAAAAGTTTTAACTTGAGACAAAATATTTCACCTTTACAAAAAGGCACACTTGTCATTATCTGAATGGCTAGGATAGCCTCATGTGGTCTCCCTTATGTTCCTTAGGCGTTTCCTTAAAAAATTTGCTGATCTTACCATTAAACTGTTTGTCTTCATCCAAAAACAGCACCTACAGCAGTTTCGTAGCGCGCTACGAAACTGCTGTTTTTGCTAAAACAGAGTGTATTTGCCTTAAGGAATTTTTTGCTTGGACTTTTGATTCTTTTAACCCCCTTATTCAAATGCGTTCTTTACCACGAGCAGCATCAACTTTCCTATGAAGCCATTCATGCTAGGCCTGTAACTTAATAATCTTCATGTTGCTTATTGCTTCATTAGTGACCTGCATACAGTTATCTTTGAATGAAATGAGCTTTTCGGCCATAAACACTCCTTGCTAAACTTCAATATGATCTTTAATTACAGCATGTATTCCCTTTTCAACATTTCCACTTGTAGTTCAAAACTAGTGACTGAGATTGGATTGTTTAGCTTCAGCTGCTACGAAACTGTTGTTCTGGCTGAAAAATATGTCTTGGGACAGAGCTCATAATTTCTCACAGAAAACGTATTTGGAAAAACTGAAGGAGGTTTTTGTGAAACAATCCGTGCTTAACAAAAACCTCTTTTGGTTTTTTAAAACACTACTCCAGCTTCCCAGAATCGATCCTTGAAGAAGATGTGTAAAACAGGAAATTAAAAAACTGCACCTACAGCAGTTTCGTAGTGCAACTTTTATTCACTCGTTTCTCCTAGCTCATAATCAATTTGAAGAAACTGAAAGAGGTTTTTCTAGTTCAGTATGTTATGAATAAAAACCTCTTTCAATTTTAGAAAATATTCTTTCAGCTTCTCTAAATACCTCCTGGAAGTTGACTACTTAAAACAGAGAAATATGCCTGTAAAAAACATCACCTACAGCAGTTTCGTAGCGCGCTACGAAACTGCTGTGTAATTTCAAAAACACAGCTTACATGCCAAATTCGACTGTCTTGAGCTTTTTTATCTTGAAATGTCCTTCTCATCTGCCTTGAAACTATGCAGAGGCACCAATTTTCAAGGAAAACTTCACAAAGGTAATTCATATCAAAATACCATGGGAATACAAATACTCCAGTCCTCTGGCTATTTGAAGCATAATATCTATTGCCCTTGGAAGTGAAAATGGGATTCTCTTGCGAGGAGAAGAATTCTCGTTGATGAAGCTACGAAGATCCTTATGCATCAATTCTGTCACCAGACAGCACTCACTTCTGTCTTTATCTACAAACGAGTTGAATGCCTGCAAAAGATTTGGGTGCAAAAGCTTAGACATTGCAGAGACCTCATGCAGAAATATTTCCACATTAGTAAACATATGCATCATTGCAAAATTCTCTCCCATCCAGATAATCTCTTTGACTTCACCAAAGCTTCCACTTCCAATTCTTTTCTTCACATGCAAGTCTTTGCAGGAATCCTTTAAAGGAACCCCTGTTCTAACCTCTAACATGAGAACTTCCCTTGCACTTGCAACAGTGCCAAAATAAATGATGTGATATCCACAGTCTGATCCCTTGTTTATCCACTGATTACCACAGAAGGCTTCTTCCAAGGAAAGAATGCTCCAGATAAACCCAATGAAACACCATCTGCTGGGGTACTAAAAAACCTTATAAACTGACAACTGTTGATGCAAACCCAATGGATTTTGATAAACATGACAGCTGGGAAAGAATGACTATGGATTCGAACAAATCCCCAATTTCGTAGCGCAGCCAGTGCAAAATATGAATTATGCGCTACGAAATCACCTAAAACATGCTGCGCTGCGAAACTGCCAAAAGGATTTATGTGCTGCAAAACACTTTGTCCTCAAGCTAGTGTGAGCTATTTTGGCATCAGAATTTTCAGTGATAACAGTGGCTCCACTTGGGATAGTGTGCCCTTGTGGTACACTAAGAACCTGCAGTTCCAGTGCCTTATCCATTTATGACAAATAAAAATTTATTTGACAAACATCTTCTTTAAGTTCCTTGGGCCTTCACCTCGGGCTTAAGCTTGATGATCACTGTAGGAGATAGAAGTCTATATCTACCACTACTAAAAAAAATTGCTCAGTCAACCTTGAGCTTATTTGCATTTATCTTACCTACCTACCCTATCAGCTGCAAGCTCCACTTGTAGCTCAAGCAACATGATATTTCCAATGTAGCCAATCATTTATCTTATCTGACATTTGAGTCCTTTGGCTGTGCTTGAAACAAAAATAAATCAGATACTGAAGTAACCAAGGCAGCATGAGGTGTAACTGTTCTTCAACATGAAAATATAACTGGAATCCTGAACAGTAAATCTTTTCCATGTATTCAGCTATAGGGTCAAAAAACACATGGTTAGTTTTCTGATTCTCATAACATTCTATATCTTCAAACAACTTATCCTCAGCCACACCAAATTTATTTGATATGCTATCCAACTGCCTTTCTAAATGATGCTCACAAACAATGTAATTTTCCTCATTATTATGATTATTTTTTGAAGTAAGCTGCTGCAAGGAATTACAAAATTGAACAAGCTTTTCCTCTGCCTGAGGGTCGTAAAAACTATCTTCCAGTACTTCTTCTTGCTGTTTGCAATTGATTTCATACTCATGATGATTTGAAGCCTGACAAATCTGTTGTATCTCTACATCAATATCAAAGGATGAAACATGGGTTTCACAAATAAACCCCTGCTGATCTTCATGCTGTGTTTCATGGGATGTTATATCTTCTCCTTGGTGCTGGAATGCATTGTTATGAAGAGCCTCTAAAATTTCTTCATCCGTGAATTCATCATCATCATAACCATCCTCTAAATACTTAATAAGACTTAAAGAATGTCTACAACAATATTTGAGCAGCAATAAGGATGGATAACCTTCTTTATACATTTCATAGAATTCATTATGAAAACTAGCAAGCGAATATATTGAACCATTTTCTAGACTTTTGTACCAAGACCATGCTTTTCCTTCTAAAGTGGTCATAAACATTTTCATGAGACAATCTTCAGGGAAATGAACCTTAAGACTGCGTACATGCATATGGAATTTAACCAGATGAAGAGCAGCATTGTCCTTCTTTTCATCTTTAAATATTGGAAGATCATCTAACCAATCAACCTCTGGCATAGGATTTGGAAAACCAGGGATATGAGACCGATTCATAGGAGCATACCTGGCATTCATTCTTGCAGTGGAATTCATCTTGAAACTTCATCAAGCTACTGATCTTCTAGCAGTGGAGTCACCTTCCAATTCCTTATTTGATGTGTGGAGTCGCCAAGGTAGTTTTGCAGCCTCAAAAGATGTTTGAGCTCCTGCTACCTTCAGAAGTTCAACCTCTTAATTTCGGGAATGAATAGACTTCAGGCTCCCGGCAGACGCACCAAAATGTTATCACAAAATCAAGCACTGAAGGCTGCCAATCAGCAAGATTCTGTGTAACTATTTCAAACCAGGCTTTGGACTAAGGCTTAGCCTCCTTGGTCTGAGAGGGCTCTCTCACAGATTATGAATATTGACTAATGACAAGAAAAGATGGCTAACTCTTATAAGACACATGAAAAATAAGTTGGCTGGACAACATTGAATTGATTCCCATTGGGCTTATGGAGTCTCTCATATCTCAGCAAACAAAACACTATATTTTCATAGAAATCAGGGCACTTTACATCTATATGTTCAAACATAACTTTGAAACCACAGTTTGCCAAGGCATACAGGAAGTCAGAGCATGATTCATGAGTTCTGAGTGATTATGCATTAACAAAACTGTAAAAGAACCTTAAAGAAAGAATACCATCACACATTTGAACAAGAAGATCCATTGTGAATCCTGAGAAGAAAACACAGTCATTTGCATTACTGAAATTTGTTTATACATAAACCAAAAACAGTCTTCTCCAAAACATCCAACCCCCATTACATCAAAGTCTGATCTATATATAGAGATACAACCTTAACCACTATGAGCTTCCTCCTCCAGCATGAGGGGAGCTCGAAGACTATTACTAATTACCCCTATCTACCAATTAACTAATTCATTAAATACATTAAGTGCTGACTTTAATTACAAAGAGTGCTAATTAAACTACATATCTAATTATATCTTCCTCGTATCATGATCCTTCTTTGCTCTTGGACACCTGTCTCCTTTCAGTTTGGCCAAGATAACTGAGAAGTGGATGCAATGAACAAGGTTAGCATTGGATACTGAATGCGCTGATGGTTCATTGATCATAAGAACAAACCCCTGTTTTTCCGGTCCTTGTCTCCCACCATCCTTCGAAAGTTAAGCAACATGTTCCCAGCTCTTTAATACCCCAAAATTTATGAGCATCACCATATTTCAGATGTGTTGGAGGCTTCGTTGATGGACATGTGTATAAACCAAAACAATACTCCTCGTATGCCATTTCTGCCAAACCCTAACTGGTCATAAAGTACCTTTACAAAAAGGCACACTTGTCATTATCTGAATGGCTAGGATAGCCTCATGTGGTCTCCCTTATGTTCCTTAGGCGTTTCCTTCAAAAATTTGCTGATCTTACCATTAAACTGTTTGTCTTCATCCAAAAACAGCACCTACAGTAGTTTCGTAGCGCGCTACGAAACTGATGTTTAACAGAGTGTATTTGCCTTAAGGAATTTTTTTCTTGGACTTTTGATTCTTTTAACCCCTTTATTCAAATGCGTTCTTTACCACGAGCAGCATCAACTTTCCTATGAAGCCATACATGCTAGCCCTGTAACTTAATAATCTTCATGTTGCTTATTGCTTCATTAGTGACCTGCATACAGTTATCTTTGAATGAAATGAGATTTTCGGCCATAGACACTCCTTGCTAAACTTCAATCTGATCTTTAATTACAGCATGTATTCCCTTTTCAACATTTCCACTTGTAGTTCAAAACTAGTGACTGAGATTGGATTGTTTAGCTTCAGCTGCTACGAAACTGTTGTTCTGGCTGAAAAATATGTCTTGGGACAAAGCTCATAATTTCTCACAGAAAACGTATTTGGAAAAACTGAAGGAGGTTTTTGTGAACCAATCCGTGCTTAACAAAAATCTCTTTTGGTTTTTTAAAACACTACTCCAGCTGCCCAGAATCGATCCTTGAAGAAGATGTGTAAAACAGGAAATTAAAAAACTGCACGTACAGCAGTTTCGTAGTGAAACTTTTATTCACTCGTTTCTCCTAGCTCATAATCAATTTGAAGAAACTGAAAGAGGTTTTTTTAGATCAATATGTTATCAATAAAAACCTCTTTCAATTTTCGAAAATATTCTTTCAGCTGCTCTAAATACCTCCTGGAAGTTGACTACTTAAAACAGAGAAATATGCCTGTAAAAAACATCACCTACAGCAGTTTCGTAGCGCGCTACGAAACTGCTGTGTAATTTCAAAAACACAGCTTACATGCCAAATTCGACTGTCTTGAGCTTTTTTATCTTGAAATGTCCTTCTCATCTGCCTTGAAACTATGCAGAGGCACCAATTTTCAAGGAAAACTTCACAAAGGTAATTCATATCAAAATACCATGGGAATACAAATACTCCAGTCCTCTGGCTATTTGAAGCATAATATCTATTGCCCTTGGAAGTGAAAATGGGATTCTCTTGCGAGGAGAAGAATTCTCGTTGATGAAGCTACGAAGATCCTTATGCATCAATTCTGTCACCAGACAACACTCACTTCTGTCTTTATCTACAAACGAGCTTAATGCCTGCAAAAGATTTGGGTGCAGAAGCTTAGACATTGCAGAGACCTCATGCAGAAATATTTCCACATTGGTAAACATATGCATCATTGCAAAATTCTCTCCCATCCAGATAATCTCTTTGACTTCACCAAAGCTTCCACTTCCAATTCTTTTCTTCACATGCAAGTCTTTGCAGGAAACCTTTAAAGGAACCCCTGTTCTAACCTCTGACATGAGAGCTTCCCTTGCACTTGCAACAGTGCCAAAATAAATGATGTGATATCCACAGTCTGATCCCTTGTTTATCCACTGATTACCACAGAAGGCTTCTTCCAAGGAAAGAATGCTCCAGATAAACCCAATGAAACACCATTTGCTGGGTACTAAAAAACCTTATAAACTGACAACTGTTGATGCAAACCCAATGGATTTTGATAAACATGACAGCTGGGAAAGAATGACTATGGATTCGAACAAATCCCCAATTTCGTAGCGCAGCCAGTGCAAAATATGAATTCTGCGCTACGAAATCACCTAAAACATGCTGCGCTGCGAAACTGCCAAAAGGATTTATGTGCTGCAAAACACTTTGTCCTCAAGCTAGTGTGCGCTATTTTGGCATCAGAATTTTCAGTGATAACAAGATGAGCGACATCTATGGTCATCCCTTACACCCAATCAATAACTATCCTCATGTTGTCACCAAAATATCAAGCTTGTGATGATTCATAACTTTCTTAAGGGAAACTTGAATCAAGGATTTGTATAGTCCTTGGGGAACATCTTGCATTTTTAATCCATTCCTCGTAATAGATACTTCTTTCCCACATATTTTACTAGCCATTTCAATCTTTTCTACCTTAGGGGTTTACTTGGAGTTAAATATTTCTCCCTCTCTGCATGAATTCTTGTAGCTCTTGCAACCAGATCAGGGTCTAGCTTAATCCTTTGCCCAAATATTTTAATTCCATGGCCTTATCATCATAATTTTCTATGGCCTCATCTATCTCATCATTTTGGAAATCGAATTATCCGAATGTAAAATTATAAACTTGTGCTCTGCTCAGGATATCTAACATATCTAGTGGACAATTGTTTTTATCTCTCCATGTATTAGCACACTCTTTGAATTTTTTGACTGTGAACTTCTCTTGGGAACCTCATGTGTCAAACGTTTGTAGAGAAGAGGACGTTGTTGTTTCAATTGAGGCCATCATTGTTTGGGGTCATGACACGCTAGCTGAATGCAAGAATGCACACTACATAGATTGTGAGGAATGCACGTTGAATGCAAGAATGCACATTGAATAAACCATGACGAATGCACGTTGAATGCAAAAATGCGCGTTGAATAAACCATGAGGAATGCACATGCAAATGAGTTTTTTTAACTTATTGATTTATTTTTCTATAAATCACTTTTATAAAGAAAATAAAATTTTATTAAGTGAATGAAATTGTTTATAAGGTTCTTTAAATTTTCTCTTTTACTTCTATATTTTCTCAAACATGAAATTAAAAATTCAAATTAATATTTAGATATAGGATACAGTTTATTAAAAATAACACTTTTAAAAATGCGCTGCAAGATTTTGATGGCTTGTAATATGGCCACCACTTCTTTCTCATGGGTAGAATTGACCAATTTTACAACATCCAACTTGTTATTCATAAATGATACTAAATGTCATTTTTGTATTAAAATGGTACCCAAACCTTTTTATAGTAAATGCCCTAACTACGTCACATGACCTAATCTTAAACTTAAAACCCTAAAAAAAATGTACAATATAGGAAAACCCTAAAATAGACCCTACAAACCCTAGGTGCCATCTCTTTATCTATCTCTTGGAAACATTTAAATCTAATTACTACTTAAATTATAAGGTCTTCCAACGTTACTCATAGGGGTTTAACCAAGAAAGTACAATTTTGAACCATTAAAACTCAAGTTTGATTTTTACAAGTCCAACACCTTGTTCCCAAAAATTCCTCACGTGCATTTATTTGAGGCACAAAATCCCTGCCATTTACCCTTTGAAATCCATGAAATTTGGAGTATTTTTGAACACCACAAACATATATGTGAAAAATAAAAGCATTTAGGTCTATTAATGTTACATATGAGTAAAAAAATAGTCTCCAAGTTGAATCATTCAATTTGGCCTTGAAATGAAGGTTGGCCATGCATTTTTGTGAAGTAGGCCAAAATTGCCTTGCTTCACTAAAATGCACGCCCATGCTTCATTTATTGGCCAATCTGATTGATTCAAATTGTAGATTGTTTATTTAAATATTTTACACACTTTTTCATTTTTATATCTTTACTTAGACTTCATTTCCAAACAAGAAATAATAACTAGTCCTATTTGTCTCGATTCTCCTTACCTATTTATATTCAAACCCTAACTAGGACACTTGACCTAATCTTAAACTTATAACCCTAAACAATATGTCAAAATATAGAAAAAGCCTAAATTAGACCCTACAAACCCAAGGTGTTATCTCTTCATCTTTTAAAATACAAGTTTGATTTTTCTTAGTCCATCACCTTGTTCCCAAACATTCATGGTTTTCATTTATTTGAGGCACAGAAGCCCTTCCTTTTATGCTTTGAAATACATGCCATTTGGAGTAATCTTGAACAACCGAAATATATATGTGAAAAAATAAAAATATTTAATTGTATTATTGTTACATATGAGTAAAAAACTACTCTCCAAGTTGAATCATTCAATTTGGCCTTGAAAGGAAGGTTGGGTGTGTATTTTTGTGAAGTAAACCAAAATTGCCTTATTTTACTAAAATGCATGCCCGAGCTTCATTTATTGGGAAATATGATTGATTCAAATTGTATATTGTTTATTTAATGATTTTAAACACTTTTTAATTGTTACAAAATTCTAAGTTTTGCTTCAACTTGCCTTATGTGAAAGTTGTGTATAAGTGGGAAACATAGTTATGTAGGATATTTTTCAAACATGATGCAAGGTTTACCCTATGGTTAGGAATTGTCCAATTATGTCCCATTTCAAATTTCATTAACAAGAGTGTAATTGGTTCATTTTAAGAGTGCATATTTGTTTCGACTGTGAAAATTGCTAGATATGACCATTTGTTATTCCGCCAGACCTGGATTTTAGTGTATAACATTTCCTTTATGAAAATGACTATGCTATGTTGCATAAAATGGTTTTATATTTAGGTTGGAATGATCATTATCACATAATCAATTAAGTACAAGCCCTGGTGTGCATCTATTTGAGGCACACAAACCTTAAATTTAACCCTACGAAATCAAACCAATTTCATATATTCTTGCATAATATGTAGGTTTTAACCCCGTACAAAAATTACCTACATACGAATTCTAAAACACAGAAAATAAACAATGCGAGAGCATAACACATAAAACACATACACATAGAGATTTTCCCTTGGATCCCAAAACCGGGACTAGCAACTTGATTTTTCATTATGTTCCTTTCAATTTTACAATACATATTTATACATGCCGAAGCATCCAATACCATGGACCAAAAACCACCATGTCCAATACCATGGAACGAAAACCATCGCATCCAATACCATGGAGCGAAACCCATCGCGTCCAAAAAACATGTGCAAAAATCATGCACAAAACCATAGGTGGGTCCGCCCAACCTTGCATAGGGTCCAAAACCAAAATTTTCTGGGGCGCTGCCCCGGACCCCATAAAGTGGGGTTACGAGTACACCTCAAACCCCCTGTGACCCCCCCTCGCTACACAATCAGCGCAACGAAGGGGGTGCTTTGCCCCCCCTCTAACTCCCCGGTTAACTACGTGGGCTAGTCGTGGAAAGTATATAACACAACCCAACATTCTACCACTTGTTTTCTTTCCACAGGGGGCCACAAGAGAGATTAGTCATTTTTCCAACCCTGAAAAGCCCATTGTTTCTCTACACCAAGAGAACTTCTCAGAGCTCACAGATTTTTTCAATACATCTGCAATATTCTTCAAAGTGTCCACTTTTACTAGCAACACCCTTTTGTCTTCTATCATATCCCTCACAAAGTGATACTGAACATTAATGTGCTTTGTCTTTGAATGATATGCAGGGTTCTTTGCCAAGAAAATTTCACTTTGGCTGTAACAGTCTATCCTTATAGCTTCCTGTACTAACCCCATACTTGAACACAATCTTTGCAACCCAATTGCTTCCTTGATTGCATGAGTGGCTGCCATTTATTCTACCTTTGTAGTTGATAATGCCACTATAGATTGTTTCTTCCTCATCCAACTGACTGCACCTCCAAATAGGTTAAACACATACCCACTTGTAGATCTTCTCCGATCCAGATCTCCAGCTCAGTCTACATCAACAAAGTCATGAATATCCAACACTCTGTCCAATCCTAGTCTTCCTTGGTAGCACAAACCATAATCACTAGTGCCACGCAAATACCTGAAAACCCGCTTCACTGTTGTCCAGTGCTCCTTCCCTGGTTTTGACATAAACCTGCTCAATACTCCCATTGCATGTGCAATGTCTGGTCTAGTACAGACCATTGCATACATCAGGCTACCGACTGCACTTGCATATGGAACATGGGACATGTCCTCCTCCTCTTCTTGTGTCTTGGGACACTGTTCAGTAGATAACCTCACACCTACAGGAATAGGAACCTTCACTGGTTTACTATCCTGCATATTAAACCTCTGCAATATAGTCTCAACATACTTCCTCTGGTTTAACCAGAGCTTCCTATTTATACGATCTCTTTTAATTTCCATGCCCAAAATATAGTTTGCAACACCAAGATCTTTCATGTCGAATTTGGAGGACAATTGGGTATTCAAATCCTAAATAATTTCTTTGTCATTTCCAACCAGCAACATATCATCCAAATACAAGACCAGATAAATAACACGGTCACCAATTAATTTAAAATACACACAGTGATCTTCTTTGCTTCTGGTGAAGCCAAGTCCCCGTATAAATGTATCAAATTTCTGATACCACATCCTTGGTGATTTTTTTAACCCATACAGAGACTTATTTAACTTGCATACCAGTTCTTTCTTACACTTCACTGCAAAGCCTTCAGGTTGCTTCATGTAGATCTCCTCTTCCAGATCCCCATGAAGAAATGTTGTCTTCACATCCATCTGTTCTACCTCAAAATCAAAAGCAGTAGCAACAGATAAAAGTAATCTAGTAGAAGTTACCTTGGAAACAGGAGAAAAAATACCACCAAAATCAATTCCCGGCACTTGGGAATAACCTTTTGCCACCAACCGAGCTTTGTATTTCTCCACTTTTCCTTCTGCATTTGTCTTCTTTTTGAACACCCATTTTCTGCCAATGGGTTTCCTTCCAGCCGGCAACTCCACCAGATCCCAAGCCTCATTTTTGTGCAAAGATGCCATTTCATCAACCATGGCCTCTTTCCAGAGTTTTCCACCCTCTGAATCCACTACTTCCTTCATATTTCTGGGATCATCATCAGTAACAGACAAAGAAAAATCTGAATAGAAAGCAGATGGACTATATCTTTCTGGCTGCCTTCTTTCTCGAACTGATCTTCTCATAGCCGGAGTTTGTGGCTCTTCATCTTCTGATTCCTCCTCTGTTGTAGAGTCTGATTCTTCCTCTTGTAGCTCAAACTCTATCTTCTCAGGTTCCTTTGGTTGGACTTCATGTTTAATAATATATTTCACCTCTCTGAACACCACATCTCGGCTGTACACAACCTTCCTTGTTACTGGGTTCCAAAGCTTATAACCCTTTAAACCATCTTTATACCCAATAAAGATGCACTTTTCAGATTTACTATCCAACTTGGTTCTTTTCTCCTTTGGAACATGTACATATGAATCACATCCAAATACCCTTAGATGTGAAAGAGAGGGTTTCTTACCAGTCCATACCTCTTGTGGATTCTTATCCTCCAACGCTGATGAAGGTGACTTGTTGACCAGGTAACATGCAGTATCCACTGCCTCTGCCCAGAATTCATGTCCTAACCCGGCACCACTAAGCATGCTTCTTGCCCTTTCCATCAATGTCTTGTTCATTCTTTCTGCAACTCCATTTTGCTGAGGTGTATATGGAGTAGTCTTCTGTCGTGATATACCACACTTCTTACATAATTCTTAAAATTCCTTGCTACAAATCTCTCCACCATTATCTGTCCTCAACACCTTTATCTTCTTCTCTGTCTGGTTTTCCACCAGAGCCTTAAATTCTTTAAACCTGTCAAAGACTTCAGATTTCTTCTTAAGGAAATATATCCATGTATTCCTTGAGAAGTCATCTATAAATGATACATAGTACACAGACTTACCCAGTGATGGAACCTTCACAGGTCCAAACACATCACTGTGCACAAGCTCTAATATTTGTTTTGCCCTCTTACCACCAGAGGGGAAACTCACCCGATTCTGCTTCCCATATACACAATTTTCACAGAAATCAAAATCCAGAGAGCTATTACTCATACCTTATACCATACCTTTACCATGAAGTATTCGAAGGCCCTTCTCTCCAATATGTCCAAGCCTTTGATGCCACAGCATGGTATTCTCTCCAGAGACCACTAGATTTTTTGCTCCACTTTTAGGAACCATAGAACTATTGCACCCATCAATAACAGTGCTACCTTGCAGCTTGTACAGAGTTCCAATCCGAACTCCCCGCTTCAATACCAGTGCTCCTCGAACCATCTTGCAGGTGTCCTTCTTGAACACTGTTTTTACACCTGCATCATCCAGCTTGCTTACAAAAATTAGATTTCTGGCTAATGCAGGAATATGTAGAACACCTGGAAGCGTTCTAACCCTTCCACCTTGCAACTTCAACTTTACTTTTCTGTGACCAATGATTCTAGCCTTCCTGTCATCCCCCAAGAAGAGATCACCACCATCATATTTCTCATACTCGTAGAACCACTCTCTATGGGGAGTGAAGTGAAAGGATGCAGTTGAGTCAATCAACCATGCCTCATGATCTACATGTGTACTTGAAGAAGCCAAGTACACATTCCCACCTTCATCTGAGGTGGTTTTCGCCTCTGCAGAAGGAGCCTCATCAGATCCCTTTCCTTTGTCAGGAGATTTAGATTTACAGTCCCTTTTAAGGTGGCCTTCCTTTCCGCATTTCCAGCACACCACCTTTACAGGTTTTCCTGGAGATTTAGATCTCCCTCTAGATTTAGATCTCCCACTCAATGACTTATTTTTGTTTCTGTTCTGGGACTGTCCTCATACAGACAAGGCATCACCATTCTGGCTCTCCATATTTTTCTGTCTCATCTCCTCTGTCGGCAAGGATGAAACTATTTCATCAAACTACAAGGTAGATGCATTGCTACCTATTGCAATAACCAGACTATCCCATGAATCTGGTAGAGAACGCAACAAACTGATGCACTTATCTTCATCTAAAATTTTAATATCAACAGATGCTAACTAACTTACCACAATATTAAATGCGTTCAGATGTTCTGTCACCGAGTCTCCATATTTCATCGCCAGGTTATACAACTTTTTCCGCAGGAATAGTTTATTCATCAGAGACTTAGATTGGTACAAAGTCCCTAACTTGTCCCATAAAGCCTTCGTCGTAGCTTCTCCTGATACATTCAGCAATACTGAATCTGAGACACACAATCGTATTTTTCTCTTTGCCTTCCGATCCAAATTCTTCCATTCTTCATCGGACACTCCCGTTGGTTTAGTATCTGGATCTACCACGATCCACTGATCTTTATCCACCAACAGATCCTCCATCTTGAGTTTCCACAACTCAAAACTTTGACCATTAAATTTCTCAATCTCTATCTTTCCACCGCTCGCCATCTTCTTTCACCACCAGAATCGACCTCGCAAATCTCCCACTGAACAGGGTCTACCATAGGCCCGAGCGAAACCCCTCAGCAACAAAGGCGTCCCCTTGAAGCCAAATATGCTCTGATACCAAATGTAGGTTTCAACCCCGTACAGAAATTACATGCATGCGAATTCTAAAACACTAAAAATAAACAATGTGAGAGCATAACACATAAAACACATATACACAGAGATTTTCCCCTAGATCCCAAAACTGGGACTACTAGTTTGATTTTTCATTATGTTCCTTTCAATTTTACAATACATATTTATACATACCGAAGCATCGAGTACCATGGACCGAAAACCATCACGTCTAATACCATGGACTGAAAACCATCACGTCTAATACCATGGGCCGAAAACCATCGCGTCCAAAAAACATCTGCGAAAATCGTGCACAAAACCATAGGTGGGTCCTCCCAGCCTAACATAGGGTCCAAAACCAAAATTGTCCGGGGCGCTGCACTAGACCCCATAAATTGGGGTTACGGGTACACCTCAAACCCCCTGTGACCTGATGCAGGAGCATCTAGCCCAAAGGGAAATTAGTGTAAATAATAGACATAGGGTCATGCATTAGTTTCCTAAATTCCAAGTAATTAGATATTCTCAAATAAAACTAGGAGAGCTTTTAGGCATAAAGGAGTGGATGTGGATCTTTAAGGGATAAGGATATATTTTCTATTTTAGAATAGGAAAAAGACAGAATAAAGCTGAAAATATGCTTTTCCATGTGTATGCATTGCATGTAGAGTTAGAGATTTTAGTTGAGTGATTTTGGGATTTTTTATCATGCTAAGTTTAATAAATTATGGAGCCTCGTAGGCATTGAAGGCAGAGAAGAGGGCAAGGAGAGAAGTGTGAGGAGTGAGTGTGAGAAGTAAGGAAGTGTTCTCAACCTTCGGGCAGTTTGTAAAAGGGCCATAGATTGTATATCTGGCCATCAATGTAAGGTTCTGTATGAATGCTTGTTTTATGTATATATGAGTATGTTAATTCAGTTCTGTCTGAGCATGATTGCCTTAATGAATTCGGAGATGGTTTCCATGTGTATGCATTGCATGTAGAGTTAGAGCTTTTAGTTGAGTGTTTTGGGATTTTTTATCATGCTAAGTTTAATAAATTATGGAGCCTCATAGGCATTGAAGGCAGAGAAGAGGGCAAGGAGAGAAGTGTGAGGAGTGAGTGTGAGAAGTAAGGAAGTGTTCTCAGCCTTCGGGCAGTTTGTAAAAGGGCCATAGATTGTATATCTGGCCATCAATGTAAGGTTCTGTATGAATGCTTGTTTTATGTATATATGAGTATGTTAATTCAGTTCTGTCTGAGCATGATTGCCTTAATGAATTCGGAGATGGTTCTGCGCTTGATGGCAGAAAGCGATTTTGTATAATGTGAAATTTGCACAAGTGGTAATGGCTTTTATTTTTACTATGCGCTATAATCCTGCATATAAATCATTGAAGGTTCTAGTTAATGAGGCGTATGGTTTCCTTTGAGGATATACCGCCGAGAGCGAGAGCGAAAGTAGAACCGGTACCTGTCAAAGCCATATATAAATGTATCGGGCGTCGTTGGTTGAGCAGTTATAGCGTTGGTTGTTTGCGCAATTATAATTATCTACACTCCAGCCGCGCTGCGTATAAGGACATCGGCCTGTTAGGAAGCCGTGCTTTGAACAGTTGCGAGATACATACATTTCGCACCGAATTGTTATAGAGTGGAGGTATATATATCCCCGGTGCGATCTATATATGCCTTGTGCATGTCACCTGAACCGAAGAACAATGGAACCGTGACTGTATATATAGTCGGTTGCTGTTACAGTTAATCATTGGAGTGAGCGGCGTATATTTAAAGGACCAAAGGTATATATGTGACTTATATTTATGTGAACATAACTGTATGAGGGATACGCCTTTTCGATAACAAGCGATGCATGTGTTCCGATACCCCCGGAACTGTGGTTATGATCAGAACCAGGGATACATTGCTGTAAGTCGGTGTGTGGTAATTTCGAGTCTTTGTTTAAATAAGGCCAGTGTATATACGCAACGCGATATCAAAGGAAAGAGAAATATATGCTGAGGCATATATGATATGAAATACATGTATATTGTCTGCGCAGGTCCGCAAATCGTATGGTTTTTTAAATAGATTCAACAGAGGAAGGTGCGTTAACCAAGCATGGCTAAGATGCATAGGTTTTTATAATTCATGAAGTCTATACGATCTTGGAATAAGCTGTTATATGCATGAAAGGAGAAAGATCCTAGTAGTTGTGGCCTGGGAGTGGCCTGGGCTACATCAGGTGGTATCAGAGCAGGAATATTTTGTTGAAGAAAGTCTGTTTTTTCATGAGTACAGTCGAAAACTGAAGTATGTTTCTTTGAATGTGTGATGAATGATTTTTTTAATTTGATATGCAAACTACACAAGTGAACAGGATTGCAGAAGAGGAAGGAGGACAAGATCATGTAAGATCTTAAGAGGTGAGATTATTTTTCTGACTTGAAATTTGTGAATTGAAGTTTATGGTTGCAGAGGGTGGTGGCAGTGAACCTGAAGAATCCAATAAGGAATTGGATAGAGAATACGACTGAAGTGTTTTTAGGAGGAGATTGCAGAAGCCTAGAGGGAGCAAAGGTGTTTCTCAGGAGAAGGTTCCAGACTAAGGACCGTGCTTACCAAAAGAATAAGTAAGGAGATCTTAGTGAGGTAAGATTGCAGCGAGGAGGACTAGCTGTTGTAGAGGCTTTTGCAAAGGAGAATCAACAGAGGTTGAAGAAAGTTGCAGATAAGAGAAGCCTAAGAGCAGTGGAGAATGCTCGAAAGGTTCCAGCAGAGGACCAATGATTACCAAAAGACCAGATCCGGAGGGAAGGATTGGTGAGGTAAGTGGCAGCAAGAGAGGTTGCTGTGGTAGAGGCTTCATGCAACTCATAGGTGAGGAACTCATGGCGAAGAGAAGATGACTACTGATAGTCATGGCAGAGGTTCAGGAAAAGGCCATGGTAGAGGACATAAGAAAGAGGATGCCAAGGTAAATGGCAAGAAGATGAGTCCAGAGGAAGTTGAAATGGAAGAATACATCTGTGAACCAGAACAAGGAGAATTTTTGGGAGATAGTGAAGATGAAGGCTTGAAGACTGAAAATTCAAGTAAGACCAAAGGGTCATATATTTTTAAATCTGACAATTTGTGGATGTTGGTGAAAGACAATTAGCTGATGGGATGACTGCAGGAATTCGAGAAAGAGAGATTGCAGTAATGAAGGTACAATTGCAGGTACTGGAAGAATGGCTACAAGAGCAGAAAAACCAGAATAGAAAATGGATCTTTCCACTGAGGGGAAAGAGAGTGATTTGGCGACAGTTGCAGAGAAGGTTGAAGCAAATTATGATTGCCTTGTTGAAAAAGGGACTTAGAGTTCTTGCGCCAGAGTTGGAGTTTGAAATTCCGGCATGCAGATATATTAAGAGAAAAATGTTGAAGGAAGCAATCAAGACTGAAAAGTCTTGTGATTTAAAAACTAATGAGTTGCACATGTTTGCAGGTACAGAACAAGAAGATAAACAAGCTTTAGAGTTTGTGCAAGAAGAGTTTAACGTGAAGGTTGTTCAGAAGCAGGTGGAGAAGAAGGAGCTTTCCATGTATGTTGATGCAGAAAGAGAAGGACCAGCTGATGAAAGGTCAAAAATCAGTGGAGGTATAGAAAATCCTGTGAAATTTCCAAGGTCTACTCCCAATGAAGTTGTTGAATTGTATAGGAAACTAGATCTCCAAAGAAGAGAATTGGAGAGACAGAGGACTTATTGGATGGAGAAACAAGGGAAGAGACTCTTTATGAATGACAATCATAAAGCTGAAGATGGTAAGAAGGAAGGACTAGCTAACAGTCTCATGGTGAAGGCAAATCAACATACTGATGTGCTGATTGGGATGAAACAGCATACTGAGATACTGGCAGAGGGAAGTAAGGCACTGATGCCTTGTGATTTTTGTTTTAACATGTGTTTTGTGAATGCAGGTATGGTCGCCAGTGCTGAGAAACATTTGACTCAGCTGAAAAGTCAATTAAAGGGGAAAGAAGTTCTCTGTTCCAGAAGACAAGAGAGGGTGGATGATCGGGTGGCAGTCAGAACAGAGAGCAGCATAGAAGCAAGAAATCAGCAGCTTGAAGATTTAATGGACAAGGAAATTGAATTAATCAGAAGAATCATGCTGAAAGTGCCTCGGAAAAAGACATCAACAAAGAAGAGAAGTAGCAGAAGCAGCAAGAGGAAAACAGCAGAAGATTGCAAAAGTGTAGCTAGTGGAGCAAAGCAGCATAAAGTGTGGAGACCTGGAGAAGAACAACAGACAAAAGCAGCGGCAAATGCAAAGTTGCAACACAAGACATGGGATCCATGCAAATATGGAGCTGAACACATGATCAGGAGATCATGAAATTTTCTACCTTGGGAGTATGATGCGGGAGCATCTAGCCCAAAGGGAAATTAGTGTAAATAATAGACATAGGGTCATGCATTAGTTTACTAAATTCCAAGTAATTAGATATTCTCAAATAAAACTAGGAGAGCTTTTAGGCATAAAGGAGTGGATGTGGATCTTTAAGGGATAAGGATAGCTTTTCTATTTTAGAATAGGAAAAAGACAGAATAAAGCTGAAAAGATGCTTTTCCATGTGTATGCATTGCATGTAGAGTTAGAGCTTTTAGTTGAGTGATTTTGGGATTTTTTATCATGCTAAGTTTAATAAATTATGGAGCCTCATAGGCATTGAAGGCAGAGAAGATGTGAGGAGTGAGTGTGAGAAGTAAGGAAGTGTTCTCAGCCTTCGGGCAGTTTGTAAAAGGGCCATAGATTGTATATCTGGCCATCAATGTAAGGTTCTGTATGAATGCTTGTTTTATGTATATATGAGTATGTTAATTCAGTTCTGTCTGAGCATGATTGCCTTAATGAATTCGGAGATGGTTCTGCTCTTGATGGCAGAAAGCGATTTTGTATAATGTGAAATTTGCACAAGTGGTAATGGCTTTTATTTTTACTATGCGCTATAATCCTGCATATAAATCGTTGAAGGTTCTGGTTAATGAGGCGTATGGTTTCCTTTGAGGATATACCGCCGAGAGCGAGAGCGAAAGTAGAACCGGTACCTGTCAAAGCCATATATAAATGTATCGGGCGTCGTTGGTTGAGCAGTTACAGCGTTGGTTGTTTGCGCAATTATAATTATCTACACTCCAGCCGCGCTGCGTATAAGGACATCGGCCTGTTGGGAAGCCTTGCTTTGAACAATTGCGAGATATATACATTCCGCACCAAATTGTTATAGAGTGAAGGTATATATATATCCCCGGTGCGATCAATACATGTCTTGTGCATGTCCCCTGAACCGAAGAACAATGGAACCGTGCCTGTATATATAGTCGGTTGCTGTTACAGTTAATCATTGGAGTGAGCGGCGTATATTTAAAGGACCAAAGGTATATATGCGACTTATATTTATGTGAACATAACTGTATGAGGGATACGCCTTTTCGATAACAAGCGATGCATGTGTTCCGATACCCCCGGAACTGTGGTTATGATCAGAACCAGGGATACATTGCTGTAAGTCAGTGTGTGGTAATTTCGAGTCTTTGTTTAAATAAGGCCAGTGTATATATGCAACGCGATATCAAAGGAAAGAGAAATATATGCTGAGGCATATATGACATGAAATACATGTATATTGTCTGCGTAGGTCCGCAAATCGTATGGTTTTTTAAATAGATTCAACAGAGGAAGGTGCGTTAACCAAGCATGGCTAAGATGCATAGGTTTTTATAATTCATGAAGTCTATACGATCTTGGAATAAGCTGTTATATGCATGAAAGGAGAAAGATCCTGGTAGTTGTGGCCTGGGAGTGGCCTGGGCTGCATCATGACCCCCCTCGCTACACAATCGGCGCAACGAAGGGGTGCTCCACCCCCCCTCTAACCCCATGGTTAACTACATGGACTAGTCGTGGAAAGAATATAACACAACCCAACATAATAGAAACTTATATGTGAAAACATAATGTTAATTATGAGTTAAAAAGTACTCTAAAAGCTAAATCATTCAATCTAGCCTTGAAATTAAGGTTGAGCATGCGTTTTTGTGAAATAGGCCAAAATTTGCTTGCTTCACTAAAATGCATGCCCAAACTTCGTTTTTTTACCAATCTTATTGATTCAAATTCTAGATTATTTATTTAATTATTTTACACACTTTTGAGTTATTATATGTTTACTTTGATCCTTAAATAATTCTGCTTCGTATTTCATCTGGAATTCCAAGTTTTGCTTCAACTTGCATTATGTGAAAGTTATGTATAGGTTTTTCTTCAACTTGCTCTTAGGAAAAACAATTGTCCTTTTAATTCAGAGAAATAGTTCCAACTCTTCATATTAATTGTGAATCCAAGTAGGTTTTGTTATTGCAAGGATATTATGCAAAATATATGCAAGGGGAAATGATGACTAGTGCTAATGAATCTCTAACTCAATCATTGTAATCACACTCTCAACAACTCAACACTATGGTTGTTACACCCTCAAAACTTGTTAACACTCTCAAGAAATAAACACACAATACAGAATAAAATCACTCAGTCAGACTATCACTCTTATTCAGAAAAGAAGAGCACTCCTAGAAACCATTCTCTCAACAAATTTTGAAACAAACATTCAAATGAAATGAACACACCATCAAACTGTAATAGGAATTAAATAAATTTCACACTAACAAAGATATCGGTTTAGGACCTATGTTGTTAGACAATACAGTGGTTAGAATTATATAATGATTAAATCATGAACAAGACTAATAATAATAGTAACACTACACAACACACAATCTAGTCAATAGAAAGGTATGTATCCACCAATGATTGAGATTGCATTAATGAAACATATAAGATTACAATGTTGGTGTTATCCCCCTCTATCACTGTCTATATGTTTCTATATGTCTATCTCAAACATGAAGAGAGTACACCTCTTTATAATTTCAAATTGCAATGATAAGATCATCATGAGAATCTCTTGATTCTCATTTGACCTAATTTGAGAATACACATTAACAATTTGATAAAAATTTCCAAGGTTAGTACAAAGTTGTAAATTTTCCAAAACACAATAATTAACAGTAGAAAATCCTAACTGTTTCAGTTGTGGTGCCCATAAACGTCTCCTTTGATAGTCGAATTATATTTTCGCCAGATGCTTTCCATGTTGATGTTCATAACTAATTGAAGGAGGTTAGCACGTATAAAACATATCTTCATGTGTAAAAAAAATGCTTAGTGAGTCCTTGTCATGTCCTTGGCGAGGAAAAATTGGAAAGTGTAATCTTGCAACAACATCTCAACAAACTACAAACCTTGTAACAACTCAGTTTATGGCTCTACGAGAAAAATAACCTAAAACAGTAGTTCTCATGCCAAATAAGGTAAAGAAAAGGCAGGAAAATGAGTGCAAAAAGATGTCAATTTCACATCCCAATATCTCCCCTCAACTTAAGTATCGGGATGTCCATGTCTACATGATTTCACATCCTGACATATCCATCCCGCTTTACTTCAACTATTTGTTCTTGTGTGACAACACCATCTTCAACACATTATAGTGGAATAATGGTTTGTTATTTTCATCTTGCTCTCTAGCTTGAATTCCAACCAAAATAGTGGTTGGCCTTTCATAACCTTTTTCCTCCAACACTTTGTTACATCCATCACAAAATCTGACTTGCATTAATTCTTCCACTTCTCACAGGGCTTCTAATCCATTTTTTTTACTAGACTGAAGTTGCCCTTCAACCATGGTAAGTTGTTTCCTTAAATTCTCATTTTCCTCAAAATTTATTAATTTGTTGAATAAGGAGGTCAATTACATACTTACCTCACAAAGAGACATCTTCTTGTTCCTTTTTCAACTCCTCTTTCTGTTGTTCCTCAGATTCCTTTGATTCAAGTGGAATAGCATGAACTTCAAGTGTCAAGGTATGTTCTTTTACAAATTATTCTTCTTTTTATTCATTCTTCTGTCCCTTAGACTCCTTTCCTTCTATTGTATTAGTACATTCCTCAGATATTTGGGTAGTTGATAGTGTAACAATAATTACCCGTACTCTCTTCTTGGGATTCTTTCCATCAAATCTTTCCTTCAATTTCCTCTTTTTCACCATAGTATGTACACAAATAGAATTTTCAAATGATTTATTATATTCCAGAGGAAATTGTATTTCACGAACCCTCGCTTCAGCTGACATTGTTCTAGGTACCCCTGTTTCATTAGTCTCTACCTTGAGCCCTTCTTCCTCAATAAGGCATCCATGATAACTATCCTCAGATTGTCCATTGGATATATCCATAAGTTTTGTTGACGGTGTTGGACCCACCAACATGTCAAGGGATATCCCCGGTAAGAAGTCCCAACTAGACCTCAAACTGTTTGCTAGAGTAGAAGTCCTGGCAATGGGTAGTAAAGTTATGCCTTGACTGCGATAGCGCGTAGAGGTAAGTATGATATCTTTGTTGGAAGCAAGTGTGTTACCTTTCAACGAGCCAAGTGAGATGCATGGGGGTTCTAAAACACAAAGGGGGGAAATGAAGTGTGTTCCTTAGAAGCCTGTAATAGTACACAACCTAAAAGGAACACACAAGTTGAATGACATCACAAGATGGAAAGAAGAATAGTCGATAATCCAAAGTGATTGATTAAACCAACAACACGACTTCAACAAGATTCATACAATCGTATACAAAATATTTCATACACAAATGCGTAAGTTAAACAACATACATTGCTAAAGTAACTAGAATAGTCGAACTACAATAACAACATATGCATGAAGACATGCTAGCTCTCTCTCTCTCTCTCTCTCTCTCTCTCTCTCTCTCTATATATATATATATATATATATATATATATATATATATATATATATATCTATATCTATATATATATATATATATATATATATATATATATATATATATATATATCTATATCTATATATATATATATCTATATCTATATATATATATATATATATATATATATATATATATAGATATATATATATATATATATATATATATATATATATATATATATATATATATATATATATATATAAAGCAAAATTTCCATCCATACATATACCATTGACAGCTATTATCCCCAATAGTGGAACATTATAGTCAACACTATCTACTCCTCCAAAGATATGTACTCGCTCTAAGTTGTGGAGAAGCCAAGGCTCATCACAATACTCTCCAAGCCCTCTCTAAGAAATTCCTAGCAAAATCTTGGCTCCCAAAATATTGTTCTATGAGTTATGAGGTTCTATACATAGCAAAGGGTGGGGCGACCCTTGACATTCCGCTTTGACTCTTGGACTACCCTCATGACTCTTCAAATTCATTACATATAATTCTTTACATTACATATGACTGTTTGTATTCCACTAATGACACTTGGAATTTCACTTTATATTACATTTGATTACAATAGCTACGGCTCATAGTAGTGAGGTGGTCGAGACGACTCATGACACAACTCAACATGACATTGCTAACATGTACGGGATGACAATGGTGTCCATATCAAGCTGCTGTGCTGCTGAGTGTGTTAGGGTCCTATAATTTATAGGATCTCAAGGTGATTGAGTATTCCACAGTTTGTAGATTTCAAATTGATCATAGATTTCAAGATTCAAGTGATTTCACAAAAAAAGAGAAAAGAAAAGAAATGAAAAGAGGGCATACAAAAAAAAGAATAAAAAGAACAAAAGAGAAAAAATAAGAAGAAAAATAAAGCTCCAAATGTTGTTCAAATCATACAGTCTAAGCATGATTGAACAAATATCAATTTCTGTTGATAGGGTAGAAAATAAAGATCTGTCAAATAGTTTAATCTTGGCAAATCAGTAGCTAGGTAGAAATAAAATTGGTTCAACTGTTTAATCTGGATCAATGGTAGAAATAAGTGATAGAGTAGGTTATAAATGAAAGAAAAAGTGAAAGGGTCTGCAAGTCCAAATGCACCCTGCAAAAGCAAAAAAAAAGATGTTAGATTACAAAAATAAGGGTAGGCAGAATTGAGAAAAATTCAAAGGGAAAAAAACCTGAAAAATTATTTTAAAGTGAGGTGACACATCTCAATGTTTTTCCTAAGGTCGGGAAAAGAAATTAAAAGGGGAAGTGGTTTTTGTTATGTTTCTTAACCTTATTCTATACCCCTATATCCTTTAGTCTGCCCCCCTATGTATTTCCCTACTCCACTAATCACTTACCCATCACATCCAACCTTACCCGCCCCCATCTCTGACCTAATCTCTACTTACTCCATATGATCCGATGGCCCACATGCTTTTACAACCCCTCCTCAATCTCCAAAAGTTAATCCGAAGAGGGGGTGGGGGGGGGTCCGAAATTAGTGGTTTCAAACCACTGACGTGTTGTGCTCTCAGGATTTCGCACCCCCCCCTCTCATTCTGCTTACCACTCCCAGGGCCCCCCGAAAAGTGGTTTATGCCTTTAACTAAACCACTCTCCCATTGTGACTGTTTATCACTCCTGCCACCTCATGATGCCATCCCATCCCATCTGCCTATCACCTCCATTCCCACCGTTGCACATTCAATTGGCTGGACCATTAGCCAACGAACCCGCGCCAAGTCAGGCCAATCCAACGGGAACACCCCAAAGCTACAAAAGCACCATTTCATGCCATTTACAAATTTTAACATGCTCTCTTCATTCACAGGTGCAATTCAAATTCATCCAGGCATACACAGTGAAAGCAGTGAGCACACTCATACAACAGTACAGTTGCAGAAGGATCTATTTTTCTGCAGTGATCACACATTCCCTTTCTCGAATACCACTTCTAGTTTATTCATTTTCTTTCTCCCTCTTTGAATCCCAATTTCTTCTTATCCCCTTCTATTACAAATTCAGCTGTCCAGGTTTTAAAACTTTTTCAGAAGACAACCATGGCACCAAAGAAAAAGGAACAGGAGGTGTTTAATCTGATGGTGCACCCACCATTGGATTTGGATCACATACCACTTGCAGACAGGGATTTTAAGATACATGAATCACTCTTATAGTTTGATTTATTTGACATCTACTACTGGTGGGAGGATACATTTTTCAATGAAGTAGATGACATAGGCCTATGGGACACTAATTTACCTTTCTATATCTTCCCTAAAACCCATAGTTGCCCAGAATTAATTAGAAAATTACATTCATGCTACAATCCATAGCAAAGGGCAGTGATGGCCCTAGCAGGACATATATTGTTTACAATTGATGCCAAGTCCATTATGCAAATGATGCAGGCTCCTATTATTGAAGTAACTACTCCCTTTTCCCATGAGATTCTCATTGAAATGTATCATAAACTAGATTTTTCTAAGAGAGCTAAAACCTTGGAATTCTTCATGACTGAGCAAACACCTCTACCAAACAAGAATCCTCCTTATTCCTCCTCTGTTTTCCCTGATAAAACTAGACACATTGTCACTATTCTTTCTTATTTAATTGGCTATTATTTAGATTAGTGGCTTGATGAAGCTATCATAGGTTTTCTGTCTAGTTTATCAAAAGAATCCAGGCACTCTGTCCTCTTTAATTTCAGTCAATTTATAGCAGATGCCATTCATGAGAAGTTTGTCAATTTCTTCACACAGGAAGTGTTTCAATACTCCTCAGTTTTGGTATATATGTTTGTTTATTTTTAGGTAGACAGGTTCCAGTTTTCAATGAGCAAGTTGAATGAGGAAGGTGAACCCAAATTTGTTATTTTCTGGACAACATTAGTGATGAAGGACCAAAAGGAATTCAACTACAAAACATTTGTAGAAATGTTTCTTCACCCAGCAATGAGCCTCCTCAGTGGGACTACAGAACCCAGAATCAGTGAAGAAATTAGAAGGATTATGCAGTTGACAGACCAAGCAAGAATAGGTGATTGGTACTTGTACCAAAATTACACTGAATTAAGAGTATATGGTTGTGAGTTGGCCCCTTATAAGCTGCCAAAGTTCCTCCCCATGAGGATCTTTGCACTTGAATACATCAGACAAATGATCAATGCAGATGAAGTGCATTTTGTAGCAGCCAAGAAAAAGTCACAATTTAGGATCAAATCCCAGATTGGTCCTTTCATTTGTAACAACAGAGCAGCAGGGGAGGAGGCAGATAAGAGATTGAAGGAAATGAAATTCACCCACAGTTTTACATGGTCCTATGACCCATGGGGCATCATCTCCAAGAAAAGGGTGGAGAACAAGTCAACAACCTATATTCACACTCAAAGGTCTGAAATTGAAAAATACATGAACCAGATTGAGTGGATGCCTGACACATTACAAGAGGTTGAGGAACAAGTGATTTCTTCTTCCAGTGCACAGACTCCAAGATAGCAGGAAAGGCAAAATATTGAAGATAGAACAGAAAAGGGAAAAGAACAAGAACAGGGAATAATACCGAAAAGGCCTAGAGAAGATCAGTCACGAGGGATTGATACTTCTATGAAAGAATTCAAACTGAAATATAGGAAAAAACCCAGAAAATACATGGACATAGGCAAGGAAACACCACAACAAATAGTCATCAATCTCATTGATATTCTAGACTCATCCTCAACTGGACGGAAATATTTTCCTACCACTCCAATTTTAGAAAGGCAGTAGTCTCTTCAAGTTTCCTCATCTACAAATATGATTGGAGAAAAGGAGGAGACAGTATTTGATACCTTCAGGGAGATTAAAATCAGGAATGAGATATTGAAAAAGAGCACTTATGCTCAATTTTGGAAATAGAGTGCAACTTCTCAAGGCAGACTTCTCTCAGCCTTTGATTCATAAAAGGGCGAGATGCACATGGCGTTTTTGGAAGCATGGACAACAGGGCCCAAAACTCCAGTAGATTACAAGCAAACCTCTTTTGAGTTTGATGCCAAAATTTTTAATCCAATTGATCAGCTGGAAATGCGATAGAAAACAGGTGAAATGATTTCATCTACTCTCACTAGTACTTCTATGAACTTGTTTAAAATGTAGGTGGCTTTTTCAAATGCTCAATGTCAGTTAAATATGGAAAGCATTTCATCACAATCAAAGGACAACAGAATTAAGTGTTTAGAAGGCTTAGTAGTGAGAATTGGGTATTATCCTTCAGATGTGAAAGCAGCAGAAGAAGTAATCAAGAAAAAGGAGTTGGATATATAAGCTTTGAAGAAGCAGCTCAAAATGCATGCAACACATGATCCCTTGACCAAAGAGATAGAGGAAACAAAGAGTCAGAAGGCCGAAATGATGAAGTTAATAATAGAACAATCCCTCCAAATTAAACAAATGGAAGCAGAGATGGAGAAAATGATACAAGAGAAAGATAAGGCAACACAGATGGCCAACACTACTATGGTAGCTCTTCCTACAGCCACACCAACAATTGCTGCTACAGGGATAAGAAGTAGTACAAAACAACTAGCCAGATCCATGGAGGGCATGAATCTTCAAACTGAGGAGATTAAAAGATTAGAAACCCAATTTAATGTTCTACGGGATCAAATCAAAAGGGCCAAAAGTAATCATTTGGTGGAGGTGCAAAGGGCAAAGATCTTGATTGAAAAGCTGCAAAAATTAGAGAAAGAACCATCTATTGGGAACACTCTAGGAAGAGTTAAGGATATTATTTGGAATAACATAATCAATGGTATGAATGAAATTTGGTCCAACATCTAAATTATCTTTGAACATAAAGAATTAGTTGAGAAAGCTAAAGAATTGTTATTTCAGCTACAAATGAAGAGATGGGAGACATGCCAAAAACAACCAATAGTATAATCAAATTTATAAATTCAAGGAACAAGTATGAGCTGGAAGAACTAGGAGTAGCATGCAGGAAAGAGATTATACTTCAGGTGAAAAGGGTGCTGACCAAGAAGAGCTTGAATGTACAACTAGAAGAAAAATGTTAAAATTTGGAGCTAACAGTGAACATGTTCTTCAACAGAATTTAGCCTTTAAATCGGAAAGGTCTCCCTTCTCTGTTTATCATAAATGACAAACTCATGGCCAGAGAGGACTATGTCAAGAAACTCCAAGGCATAGCCACGGATGCTGCAAATCTTTCCAATATCAAAGGCAACATAATAGGAAAGGAATTGCTAGAAGCTATCTACAATCAGATCTACATTGAACATGAACTGAAGCATATTTTTGTAGTCAAACCAACTTTTGCAAAATACACTGAAGCTGATGAAATATACAGGAGGTTAATTAAGATCAAGATTCTAGATGAAGAAGCATGGAGTGACCTGTGTGATTATCAAGAGGAATGAGACAAAGATGATTGAAGTGACAACGTAAATCTGAGTCAGCACCAACCATGTCAATAGAGCCACTACAACAAAATTAATTTCTCAGCAACAACATCCCTGAAAAAGAGGACCAGGTGTCCTAGTTTTCTCAGCATGGCCACTTCATGGTTACACTAGTCAATTTTATTTTGTTGTAATTAATAACAGATTGCCAAGTGTATAAGGCAATCGTTGTAGGTTTTGAGTTAAATGCTTTATGCATTAGAAGCATTAGGGGTTGGACCTGAGTCATTTGAAACTATCTTTTCTGTTTGGAGCATTGTAATTTCGAGCTGGAGCATCAATAAAAGGACCATTTGCAAGATACTTGAACTGTGTTAACCTAGTGATGTCTTCCTTTCTGTGATTGAATGTATTGATGTTTATTCATTGTGCATAATTAAGTCTTATTGTAAAGAAGAAATTATAGATTAATATATGTTGTCGGAGCACCTTATTTCTATCTTTGTTTACAATCTAAATGTTTTCCTCTGATGTATGATTAAAAAATACTTAACTGCTTTTTAATCATTACTGATATCACTTTTTTTTCATCTCATTTCTCACTCTGCTTTTAGATCCAGTAAAGACAGTTAGCTTTCCTTGTAAATGCTCTTTAAAATTGATGTTACCACCCATTATTTGACTCCATAGCCCAATGGATAGGATTCAAATATAATCTACGCCAACCAAAAAAACAAACAACCAAGCAATCAACTAATAAATCTCTTTCATTTTTATATCCAGCCTAACACATTAGAACATTGAAAATAAAGTTAAATCCTAAAAATACAGATAGAGCCCTGTCTAAGTCTAGGAGGGCTAGATCCTAGAATCCTAAGTGGTTTGATGTATCTTTTGTGACTTTTGTCTTGCCAATATTCAAAATCACAGAACGATAACATAGTGGTGACCATACTGGGGACTATTGAAAATTTATCCTTTCATTCAAATTCAAAGTACCCAGTTAAATAACTTTGTATGATACAATAACTCCTAAGATTGGTTTTCCTTCTGTTTTTGTATATTTATTTTGTCTATGTATTAGATCTAAACACTGACTCCCAAAAGAATCTCTACTAGATCCCATCTAGATCCAAATCCTCCTACCATAGTGGACAATCCTGAAAAGATTTTAAGGAAAACCCCTAGAACTGAGAGTCAGGCAAGCAACATATTTCTTCACAGAGCCAACTCACTCCTTGAAAACTTTGCTACCTTTAAAGATATCCAGTTTGATTTACACTTTTAAAAAGGCTTATCAGGACTAAATCAGAGAATTGGAAAGATCATATTATCTTTGATCCATCCATCTTCCCAAAGAGCCCAGTGAGAGAACTTTCTTCACCAACTGAATCGGATCTTCAACTCTTACAACATTTTGACACTCTTAAAGATCTAGTGAAAGATATCACCTCATAAATTGATGGTGCTTACCTTCAACATTTAGTAGAATTAACTGCTTTAAACCTAGCAGCTTCATCCCTCACATCTCAACCTACACATATTCAGTCACTGAATCCTACTGCCTCCACAATTCCCACCCCTTCCTTTATCCTTAAACATAAGGTTACTCAAATTCTTTTACTCTCATTTTCACCTATTACTAGTCCAACCTCATCCACTGTTCAGCTTCCTTCAAGTGGCCCTCCACCACCACCAATCATGGCAGCCAGATATGCTCCTTTGGTGTTGCTAGCACCATTGGCCAATATGCCACAAGACTATCAGTCTAAAATCACCCTATTTCATGGTATTGGTCCTTTGACAGCCCAACAGAATGTGGATAAAATAAATGACTATTTTGACTTACAAGAGGTAGATGAAGAAAGTGTTAAGCTCAGAATGTTTGCTCAAAGTCTAGGAGGAGAAGTCAGAAAATGGTTTAAGTCTTTGCCTGCAAATAGTATAAATGACCTCCCTGCATTTCACCAAACTTTTCTTAATAGGTGGGAAGTCAAAAAGAACCCTCTTCATATTTTATCAGAATATGAAAATATTAAAAGAGAAGTAGGTGAAAGTGTTCAGGACTATTGTGCTAGATTTAACAACACCTACAATGCAATACCTGTAAATCTTAAACCACCTCAGGACTTAGCCTTGATAAAATTTCCAGATGGCTTTGATACATATATTTCCTACTAGCTCAGGCATGGAAAATTTTAGGGGCTAATGTTCGCCCAGTGGGCTAATTTTCCATGATTTTTCCACAAAAAAGATTCGCCAATTTCCAATTTTATAAAAGACGATTCACCCAAATTTTAGAATATAAAATTATTTTACCTTAAAAATCGCCAACATTATATAGAGACTATATATAAAATAATTATAAATTTGAATAATTTTACAAATATACCAATAAACATTTATAATTTGCATATTAGGGATTAGTGAGATTCGCCAATGTTTTAAACTTCAAGAAAATTTTCCATCCTTAAAATTTTCCTTGAGCTCAGGGAAAGGAATTCTCCAACATTAGAAGCAATGCAAAGAGATGTTGTGAGTGTAGAGGCCAATTTACAAGCTAAAAGAGCCAGGATGAGAATTGAAAGAAAAGTGACTTTTAGAGAAGAAACATCAACTTTTGCAGTAGAAGCCAAAATTGATTCCTTAGTAAGGACTATGGAAAGAATGATGGAGAGAATAAATATAAATGATAGGAATGTTCCTAGGGAGAACCCACCTGTCCAACAGAACCGAAATCCAAACCCTAGAAAAAACACTCCACAAATCAGACAAAGAGATCAAAGAGGCCCAGATCAACAAATTAGGCCACCATTTCAAGAAAATTATGTTGATGAAGATATAAGTGTAGTTGAAGAAGTTGAGGAAAATCAGATTAATTTAATGGGAACAAATGAAGATAATTTTGTTTTTCTTACACAAGAGGAGCAGGAATTGTTTTTATTAACTCAAACAGAATTGGAATCTGAAGAATCTGATGACTATAAACATGGATTTGAGAATGCTATCTTAGAAGTCCACAAACAATATAATCTCAGGAGAAAGAAAAACAATGATAACTTAAATAAAAAGGATTCTAATAACTCTGCCAAGAAAACTTTAGAGCTTGATCCCAAGAAGACAGCTGAAAGCTCTAAGAAAAATGAAAACAATCCAGAAAGGAGAAACACATAAAATGTTGCTAAGAAAACAATTGATGTCTCAACAAAAGCTGTCCAATCTGGAGTGCCTACTACAAGTCAACAAACAAAACTCATAACAAAGGTTGTGGCCGAAAGGACTGATTTCTCAAATTTTCTTAAAAATCAAGCACCCTTCAGTATTGAGAACGAAATTGCTAAACTCAAGATCTCTATTCCTCTTATTGAATTGGTAAACAAAAATATGTATAGGTCCCAGATTCTAAAGGTACTCAACATAAGATAAAACATTGATATAGTGAACTTGAATGATGACCAACCTGAACTTTTGTTTGGACCAGAAGTTGATGGCAAGCCTCAAGAAGGGGGTGTTCCTCCATTTTATGTCAGCCTTAATATTCATGACAAGATCCTTCATAATGCCATGTTGGATTTAGGTGCATCACATAATCTCATGCCAAATATTGTTATGGAAAAACTTGGACTTGAAATCACTAGACCATACAAAGATCTATATTCATTTGATTCTAGTAAGGTTAGATGTCTAGGTCTCATTAAGGACCTTTGTGTCACGCTAGCCCAGATACCAGCAAAACGTTTAGTGATGGATATAGTAGTAGCAGACATTCCTCCTAAGTATGGTATGTTATTATCAAGATCTTGGGGAGCTAAGTTACAAGGAACACTTCAAATGGATATGACATATGCCACAATACCAATATTTGGTCAATCAAGAAGACTGTATAGAGAAACCTTAATGAAGTATATGGTGAGTAGCCAAGAAAATCTAGACAACTATCCTCTCTATTCAGTCCATACTGATATTTATTCCTTCATATTGTAAAATGACAATGATGAAGACATAGATACGGAGGTCAATCAAGCAGAAAATAAACTCAATGAAGAACATGACACACAAGTACCCATTATGCAACAGAATCCTGAGACCGAACCTCACTGGAATATGACTTTTGATGGCTCATTTGGTAAAATAGGATTAGGAGCAAGAGTTTGGTTATACAATTCAACAAGTAATCAGGTTGAAGGTCATTCTTATAAACTAAATTTTCTATGCACAAACAACATAGAATAATATGAGGCATTATTATTAGGCTTGAAATTGCTTTAAAAGGTAGGTGCTAAGAGAATTTTTGTCTAGGGAGACTCTGAACTCATCATCAAACAAATTAAAGGACACTATTCTGCAAAAAAACCTAGATTGAGAGAATACTGAAATGTTGTGATTGATTTTTTTAAAACCTTTTAAGAGTATGATCTTATTGTTATCCCTAGGCTCCAGAATTCCCTGACCATTGGATTAGCTTTTTCAGCCAGCACTTGCAAATTACCTCATTCAAATAAGCAATACACAGTTGAAGTAAAGCACCGTCCTGCAGTGCCTGATAACATGAGATACTGGCAAGTTTTTGGAAGTGATAAGCATATTGAAAGTTTTCTACAATCAAAAGATGAATTTGAGGATAGTAATATAGATTTGGAAGATGAAATAGACAGTCAAACTGAGGTACATGTTGATATAGAGCAACCTGTTGTTTCTGATGGGAAAATTTCTGTAAATAAGATTGTACATAAAACTGAAATACATAAAGATCCAAAAAAAGAAGAATTCAAAGTACTACAACTCAAAGATAATGTTTTACCTAGAGGGCTTGCCCCTTTGGAAGAGTTGTTTGACTTTAATGATGTTGCTAGAAAGCCAAAAATGGAACCAACAGGAACAAACATTGAGGAATGCAACATAGGAAGTGAATTGAACCCCAAAATCATAAAATTGTCAAAATCACTGCCTCTCATGGCTAAACAAAAGTATATAGCTATGTTCAAAGAATTTGTAGATGTGTTTTCCTGGAGCTATGAGGATTTAAAAGCTTATGATACTAGCATTATACAACATAAAATTCCAATTAGAGAAGACCAAAAACCATTCAAACAGAAATTGTGTAGGATAAACCCTATCCTAATGCCTTTGGTGGAAAAGGAAATCAAGAAAATGTATGAGCATAAGATCATAGTTCCAATTAGATATTCGAAATGGATATCCAATACTGTGCCTACAAGGAAGAACACTGGTGAAATAAGATTGTGCATTGACTTTAGGAATTTAAACAAGGTTTCCCTTAAAGACAACTATCCCTTACCAAAGATGGATCACATATTGCAAAGGGTAGTGGGTTCTAGTAGGATTTCCTTGTTAGATGGTTTTTCAGGGTATAATCAAGTTTTGGTACATCCTGATGATCAAGATAAAACTGCTTTTACTACTCCTTGGGGAACTTTCATGTATGTAAAAATTCCTTTTGGGTTAATGAATGCTGGGGCTACTTTCCAAAGAGAAATGGACATTGCTTTCTAAGATGAAATTGGACATTTCATTGTGATTTATCTTGATGACATCACTGTATTTTCAAAGACTGATGAAGAACACCTAGCACATCTAAGAAAAGTATTTGAAAAATGTAGAAAGTTTGGTATCTCCCTTAATCCCAAGAAAACATTGTTTGGTCTTGAAGAAGGAAAACTTTTAGGCCATATCATCTCCAAGGATGGAATTTGAATTGACCTGAGTAGGATTGAAGGTATCCTTAAAATCAGTCATCCTAGAAACATGAAAGAACTTCAATCTTTTATTGGAAAAATCAATATTTTGAGAAGATTCATACCAAATCTTGCTGAACTACTCAGAAATATAACAAACATGCTCAAGAAAGACACATAAATTAAATGGAATGTTGAAGCCAAACAATCTTTTGATCTAGTCAAGCATGCATTAATAGAAGCTCCAGTTTTAATCAACCCAGATTTCACTAAAGATTTTATCATCTTTTCTTTTGCATCTGAACATACTATTGTTGCTGTACTATTACAGAAAAACAATGAAGGACATGAACAACCAATAGCATTCTTTAGCAAAGCTCTGAGAGATGCTTCTTTAAAATACAATATCATGGAAAAACAAGCATTTTCTCTAGTCAAAGCAATAAAATATTTCAGGGTTTACATTTTTCATTCTCATATGTGCCTAATGTATTTGTCAAAGATATTCTCACACAAAATGGACCTGATGGGAAGAGAGGCAAATGGATAGCTGTGATTCTGGAATATGATATAGAAATCAAGCCCACCAAGTTGATCAAAGGACAAGGATTAGCCAAATTGATGGTTGAATCAAATTTCAATGCATTAGACATCAACATGGTATTTGCTTTGGATGATCTTGAGGAACTTGTGACTCCATCAATAGATGAGGCATATCTAAATTCCTCTTGGTATGTAGACCTTTTATATGTTCTGTTTAATTTAAATGCTCCTCCTGGATTATCCAAAACAAAGGCTAGATTTCTTAAATTGAAAGCACTCAAATTTTTCATTGTTGATAGTACATTATATTGGAAAGATTTTGGAGGTGTCTTACTCATATGTTTGTTAAAATATGATCCTGACAAAGTTATGCAAGAATTCCATGAAGGTGACTGTGGAGGCCATCTTTATTGGAAGACAACTGCTAATAAAATCCTTAGAGCAGGTTACTGTTGGTCTACACTTTACCCAGACATCCATAAGATGGCGACCGCTTTCCATAAATTCCAAATATTCAAAGGGAAGTGAAAATTACTACCTTTGACCCTAAACCCCATCTTTTTTTAAAGTACTTTCCAACAATGGGGATTGGATTTCATTGGTGAAATTCATCCTCCATCCTTTTCCCAACACAAATGGATTCTAACAGCCACAAACTACTTCACCAAATAGATAGAAGCCATCCCTTTTAGAGTTGCTACTGATTTTGTTATTATAAAATTCCTTGAAACCAATATCCTTTCCAGATTTGGTTTTCCTAGGAAATTGATCACTGATAGTGCTATAGCTTTCAAATAAAAAAAATGGTGGATTTCTATCATAAGTACCATATTTCTTTGGGTCATTCAATATCTTATTACCCTCAAGGTAATAGGCTGGTTGAATCCTCCAACAAGAGTTTTCTGAACATCATTAAGAAGATTCTGGAGGACAATAAAAATTCATGGCACAACAAATTGATCTATGCATTATGGGCTGACTGATTGACTACATAGAAATCAATTTGCATGTCCCTATTCCAACTGGTTTATGGGATGGATGCAATTTTTCCTTCTTCCATGGGAGTACCGATTATGAAGATCATGCAGGAGATACAAAGTCAAGAAAATGATATACAAAGAAGGATATATCAGGCAATTCAATTACAACAGTCCAGAGAAGAGGTATACAATAGAACTCGGGTTGTCCAGGAAAACATAAAGAATTTTTTTTATAAAAGAACTAAAGCTGATGATTTCAACCTGTGAGACAAGTGATAAAATGGGACTCAAGAAGAGAAGACAAAGGGAAACATGGTAAATTTGAAAATCTTTGGAAAGGTCAATATATTATTTTTGCTTCAGAGGGAATAATGCATTTTTCCTAAAAGAGTTAGATGAAATAGAATTGTCAAGAGGTCCTGTCAATGGTAGGATGCTGAAACATTAGTTTCCTTGAGTACACAGATTTCCTCACTCCATTGTAAATATCACAATATTTCAAGTTTTTAGTTGGATTATGCATTTGACAAAAAGAAATCAGATTGAAGATAATGAATATTTGAAGGATTCAAGGCTACTGGTCATGTGTTCTTGACACTTCAAGCTGAGAAGTGCCATCCCCAACTGGATCCACTGTTAGGGTCCTATAATTTATAGGATCTCAAGGTGATTGAGTATTTCACAATTTGTAGATTTCAAATTGATCATAGATATCAAGATTCAAGTGATTTCACAAAAAAAAGAGAAAAGAAAAGAAATGAAAAGAGGGTATACAAAAAGAGAAGAAAAAGAACAAAAGAGAAAAAATAAGAAGAAAAAGAAAACCCCAAATGTTGTTCAAATCATATAGTCTAAGCATGATTGAACAAATTTCAATTTCTGTTGATAGGATAGAAAATAAATATCTACCAAACAGTTTAATCTTGGCAAATCAATTGCTAGGTAGAAATAAAATTGTTTCAACTGATTAATCTGGACCAATGGGAGAAATAAGTGATAGAGTTGGTTAGAAATGAAAGAAAAAGTGAAAGGGTCTACAAGTCCAAATGCACCCTGCAAAAGGAAAAAAGAAAGATGTTAGACTACAAAAATAAGGGTAGGTAGAATTGAGAAAAAATCAAAGGGAAAAAGACCTGAAAATTTCTTTTAAAGTGAGGTGACACATCTCAATGTTTTTCCTAAGGTCGGGAAAAGAAATTAAAAGGGGAAGGGGTTTTTGTTATGTTTCCTAACCTTATTCTATACCCCTATATCCTATAGTCCACCCCCCTATGTATTTCCCTACCCCACCAATCACTTACCCATCACATCCAACCTTACCCGCCCCATCTCTCACCTAATCTCCACTTACTCCATATGATCCGAGGGCCCACATGCTTTTTTGGACACCCCTCACCGTCCAAAAGTTAATCTTGAGGCGGGGGGGATCCGAAATTAGTGTTTTCAATCCACTAACAAGTCACACTCTTAGGATTTTTCACCCCCCTCTCATTCCGCTTACCACTCCCAAGGCCCCTGAAAAATGGTTTATGCCTTTAACTAAACCACTCTACCATTGTGACCTCCATTCCCGACATTGTGCATTCAATTGGTTTGACCGTTAGCCAATGGACCCATGCCAAGTCAGGCTAATCCAATAGGAACACCCCAAAGCTACAAAATCACCATTTCATGCCACTTACAAATTTTAACATTCTCTCTTCATTCATAGGTGCAATTCAAATTCATCCAGGCATACACAATGAAAGCGGTGAGCACACTCATACAGCAGTACAGTTGCAGAAAGATCTATTTTTCTACAGTGATCACACACTCCCTTTCTCGAATCCCTCTTTTGGTTTATTCCTTTTCTTTCTTCCTTTGTGAATCCCCATTTCTTCTTATCCCCTTCTGTTACAAATTCAGCAGTCCAGGTTTTAAAACTTTTGCTTAAGACAACCATGGCACCAAAGAAAAAGGAAAAGGAGGTGTTTAATCCAATGGTGCACCCACCATTGGATTTGGATCACATACCACTTGCAGATAGGGATTTTAAGATACATGAAACACTCTCAGAGTTTGATTTATTTGACATCTACTGCTGGTGGGAGGATAAATTTGTCGATGAAGTGGATGACATAGGCCTATGGGACACTAATTTACCTTTCTATATCTTCCCTAAAACCCATAGTTGCCCAGAATTAATTAGAAAATGCCACTCATGCTACAATCCATAGCAAAGGGCAGTGATGGCCCCAACAGGACATATATTGTTTACCATTGATGCCAAGTCTATTATGCAAATGATGCAGACTCCTATTATTGAAGGAACTACTCCCTTTTCCCATGAGATTCTCATTGAAATGTATCAGAAACTATATTTTTCTAAGAGAGCTAAAAAATTAGAACTCTTCATGATTGAGCAAACACCTCTGCCAAATAAGAATCCTCCTTATTCGTCCTCTGTTTTCCCTGACAGAACCAGACACATTTTCACTATTCTTTCTTATTTACTTGGCTATTATTCAGATTAGTGGCTTGATGAAGCTATCATAGGTTTTTTGTCTATTTTATTAACAAAATCCAAGCCCTCTGTCCTCTTCAATTTCAATCAATTTCTAGCAGATGCTATTCATGAATAGTTTGTCAATTTCTTCACAGAGGAAGTGTTTCAGTACTCCTCAGTTTTGGTATATATGTTTATTTATTTTCAGGAAGACAGGTTCCAGTTTTCAATGAGGAAGGTGAACCCCAATCTATTATTTTCTGGACAACATTAGTGATGAAGGACCAAAAGGACTTCAGCTAAAAAACATTTGTATAGATCTTTCTTCACCCAGCAATGAGCCTCCCCAGTGGCATTGCATAACCCAGAATTAGTGAAGAAATTAGAAGGATTATGCAGTTGAGAGACCAAGAAAGAACAGGTGATTGGTACTTGTACCAAAATTACACTAAATTAAGAGTATATGGATGTGAGTTTTCCCCTTATAATCTACCAAAGTTCCTCCCCGTGAGGATCTTTGCACTTGAATACATCAAACAAATGATCAATGCAGATGAAGTGCATTTTGTAGCAGCCAAGAAAAAGTCACAATTTAGGATCAAATCCCAGATTGGTCCTTTCATTTGTAACAGCAGAGCAGCAGGGGAGGAGGAAAATAAGAGATTGAAGGAAATGAAATTCACCCACAGTTTTACATGGTCCTATGACCCATGGGGCATCATCTCCAAGAAAAGGGTGGAGAACAAGTCAACAGCCTATATTCACACTCAAAGGCCTGAAATTGAAAAATACATGAACCAGATTGAGTGGATGCCTGACACATTACAAGAGGTTGAGGAAGAGGTTCAGGAATGAGATATTGAAAAAGAGCACTTATGCTCAGTTTTGGAAACAGAGTGAAACTTCTCAAGGCAGACTTCTCTCAGCCTTTGATTCAGAAAAGGGCAAGATGCACATGGCATTTTTGGAAGCACGAACAATAGAACCCAAAACTCCAACAGATTACAAGAAAACTTCTTTTGAGTTTGATGCAAGAAGTGTTCATCCAATTTATCAGCTGGAAATTCACAAGAAAATAGGTGAAATGATTTCATCTACTCTCACTAGTACTTCTATGAACTTGTTTAAAATGCAAGTGGCTTTGTCAAATGCTCAATCTCAGTTAAAGATGGAAAGGGTTTCATCACAATCAAAGGAAAATAGAATTAAGTGTTTAGAAGACTTAGTAGTGAGAATTGGGTATTATCCTTCAGATGTGAAAGCAGCAGAAGAAGTAATCAAGAAAAATGAGTTGGATATAGCAGCTTTGAAGAAGAAGCTCAAAATGCCTGCAACACGTGATCCCTTGACCAAAGAGATAGAGGAAACAGAGAGTCAAAAGGCCAAAATGATGAAGTTAATAATAGAACAATCCCTCCAAATTAAACAAATGGAAGCAGAGATGGAGAAAATGATACAAGTGAAATATAAGGCAGCATAGATGGCCAACACTACTATGGTAGCTCTTCCTCTCTCAGCTCTTCTTACAGCCACACCAACAACTGTTGCTACAGGGATAGGAAGCAGTACAGAACAACTAGCCAGATCCATGGAGGGCATGAATCTTCAAGCTAAGGAGATTAAAAGATTAGAAACCCAATTTAATGTTCTACGGGATCAAATAAAAAGGGCCGAAAGTAATCATTTGGTGGAGGTGCAAAGGGTAAAGATCTTGATTGAAAAGTTGCAAAAATTAGAGAAAGAATCATATATTGGGAACACTCTAGGAAGAGTTAAGGAGATTATTTGGAATAACATAATCAATGGTATGAATGAAATTTGGCCCAACATCCAAATTATCTTTGAACATAAAGAATTAGTTGAGAAAGCTAAAGAAGTGTTATTTCAGTTACAAATGAAGAGCTGGGAGACATGCCAACACAACCAATAGGATAATCAAATTTCTAAATTCAAGGAACAGGTATGAGCTGGAAGAACTAGGAGTAGCATGCAGGAAAGAGATTATACTTCAGGTGAAAAGGGTGCTGACCAAGAAGAGCTTGAATGTACAACTAGAAGAAAAATGTTAAAATTTGGAGCTAACAGTGAACAGGTTCTTCAACAGAATTCAGCCTTTAAATAGGAAAGGTCTCCCTTCTCCGTTTGTCATAAATGAAAAAATCATGGCTAGAGAGGACTATGTCAAGAAACTCCAGGGCATAGCCATGGATGCTGCAAATCTTTCCAATATCAAAGGCAGCATAATAGGAAAGGAATTGCTAGAAGCTATCTGCAATCAGATCTACATTGAACATGAACTGAAGCATATTTTTGTAGTCAAACCAACTTTTGCAAAATACACTAAAGCTGATGAAATATAAAGGAGGTTAACTAAGATCAAGATTCCAGATGAAGAAGCATGGAGTGACCTGTGCGATTATCAAGAGGAACAGGACAAAGATGATTGAAGTGACAACGTAAATCTGAGTTAGCACCAGCCATGTCAGTAGAGCCACTACAGCCAAATTAATTTCTCAGCAACAACTTCCCTGAAAAAGAGGACCAGGTGTCCTAGTTTTCTCAGCGTGGCGACTTCGTGGTTACACTAGTCAATTTTATTTTGTTGTAATTAATTACAGATTGCCAAGTGTATACGGAAATCGTTGTAGGTTTTGAGTTAAATGATTTATGCATTAGAAGTATTAGGGGTTGGACCCGAGTCATTTGAAACTATCTTTTCTATTTGGAGCATTGTAATTTCAAGCTGGGTATCAATAAAAGGATCGTTTGTGAGATACTTGAACTGTGTTAACCTGGTGATGTCTTCCTCTCTGTGATTGAATGTATTGATGTTTATTAATTATGCATCATTAAGTCTTATTGTAAAGAAGAAATTATAGATTAACATATGTTGTTGGAGCACCTTATTTCTATCTTTTTTTACAATCTAAATGTTTTCCTCTTATGTATGATTAAAAAATACTTAACTTCTTTTTAATCATTACTGATATCACTTTTTTTCATCTCATTTATTACTTTGCTTTTGGATCCAGTAAAGACAATTAGCTTGCCTTGTAAATGCTCTGGAAAATTGATGTTACCACCCAACATTTGACTCCATAGCCCAATGGAAAGGATTCAAATATGATCTACCCCAACCAAACAAACAAACAACCAAGCAATCAAGTAATAAATCTCTTTCATTTTTATATCTAGCCTAACACATTAGAACACTGAAAATAAAGTTAAATCCTAAAAATACAGAGAGAGCCCTCTTTGAGTCTAGGAGGGCTAGATCCTAGACTCCTAAGTGGTTTGATGTATCTTTTGTGACTTTTGTCTTGCCAATCTTCAAAATCACAGAACGATAACAGAGTGATAGATGTGTTCTAGATGTGCTTTGTGTGCAACTCTACATAGCTTGGCTTTGCGGGATCTCCAATGGTCTTGGCCTCTGCAAGATGGTTCCCTGCATGTACTCATTTCGCTTGCTGCTCAATGTGCTTTGTACGTCTATCCAACTGCAAGCAATTCTTCTAGCATGTGCTCCTTCTTCATCCCATTCATCATCTCACCATGTTCCATCGATGTAACTGTTCTTGCAATTCACTCATGATGGGATGACATCAAATCCGAAAATATCATAGTCTAGCATGATGCATTATTTTCTGTGTTGGGGTCCATGTGACCAGGAGGGAGGACAGGACACTGAAATTTCATAGAGCACAACTCAGGTCGGGATGAAGGATTTCGGAGGTCGATTTGCATTGTCGGGAAAAACTGCACAGTGATCACTGGGAGGCAGAATCGGGCAGTGACAATCACCAGTGTCAACTGCAAGATGGGATCTCGAGGGGGACAGTTTTTGTGCAGTTTCCTAAGGGAGGATAGAGCTTGGTTGCAGAGGAACTGTTGGGAAGTTCTGCGCAATTTCTAGAGGGAAGACAGAGCAGGGCTTCTGGGCATTTTTGTGCATTTTCTAGAGGGAAGAAAAAGCAAGGTTGCAAAGGGACTGTTGAGAAGTTTTGCACAATTTCTAGAGGGAATATAGAGAAACGTTGTTGAGGGAGTTTCTATGTAGTTTTCAAGGGGAGGAAAAGCCAAGCTACTCAGGGGACCAACTGGAATTCTACATAGTTTCCTAGAGTAGTGCAAAGAAATCCAGCAAAGGACATGCCGGAGAGGACTGCACAATTTCTGGAGACAGTGCAGAACAAGGCAAGAGAGGCCTTGTTGATCATTTCTACGCAGTTTCTGAAGGCAATGCGGGGCAGGCAACAAGGAAACCAGTTGGGCATGTCTAGTTTTGGAGAATAGTGTAGCCACGGGTCTCAGTGTAGTGCAGGTTTCTAGTAGTCCAAAGGGAGGCTTGACAACTGATCTTGTGGGAAGCACAGTTTGGATCAGGCTTGGAGGAAACTTCTGCACAGTTCTGGAAGGCAAACAGGCTACTCACTTCCAGTACTGTAGAGTACATCTAACTCGAAGGAAAGCTTCAAGCACTGTGTAGTTCTAGGTAGTAGAGTAGGGTCACTGAGAGCTAAGACTACGTAGTACAGCTCAGTCGAGGTCCGACTAAAGCAGGTTGTCCAGTCGAGAAAATTTTCAGGAAAATGGTTGTGTGTCGAAAGCAAGTGAATTTGTGCAGACTGATAATGTGGTCATACACTTAGCATATTTTTACGACAATACAACACATGCCAATAAGACAAAACATGCGCTCAGTGAGATTGCCTTAAAGCTAAGACTGACAAGTGCGACACTTGAGATAGACCTTCAGATGACCATGATGACACTTGCACGGTTGTGCTTACAAATTTGTGGGTGAGTGCGACCGATGTTCACAGCGTGAAGATAACTCATGCACACAAAGGCACACCTTCAAAATCAGTAGAATGAGATAGCAAGCGTGACAAAGAAACTAATATGCAAAAATACGATAGTTGGTCCAACATCAAAAAAGAAGCAAGACATGTAGAGGAAACACATGGAATGGCTTTTAGTGCTTGCAAACATGCATGTTATTGAATACATAATGATATAACGTTGATCAAAAGTACTTCAAGCTACACTAAGAGATGTACTTCAAAAAGATGTTACTTACCATACTTACCCTCCATATGGTTATGCATCCGATGGAGTTTGCATGCAGTCCCATCTTTTATCATAACTCATCTCCTTGGTATTTCTCCTCAACTCCTTGGGAGTCATCTAGCATGTCATCTTTCCCTGTAATCGTTGAGAGATAGGTTGTTCCTTCAGATACAGTTATATATACCTCTGAAATTGATATGCTCGTTATCAATTTTCCCCTTTCCCTTCTCTACTTGATTGGATCAACACGAAAACACCATTTAATTACAATCTTGACTTAACGAATGAGGATCCTAGAATAGATACATGTGTCATGGTTCTACTCAGTTCTTTCTTTTCAAATGGATCATATTTTCCATTGAGACATCATCGACCTTAAAAATATGCAGACTAAAACAAAGAAGAGGAAGAAAGATTAGCCAAGGGTTGGTCGTCATCGCAATTTCCTTTCAAAGCTTTGGCACATTGTCTTTTAAGCCAAGAAAGAGTTTCTTTCATGCTGAGTCTTATTACACAAAAACAAGAAAGAAAAGACAAGGCATAACAATAAAACAAAAGAAAAAGTAGAGAAGAAGTAAATCTTAACTGAAAAGCAACATGGGAGACAAACAAAATGAATAAACCAAATGTAAGGACTAGATAAGGGTAAAATGCAAGGTCATGCAATGCAACTAGAGAGCTAAAATGAACCTAGACCTACTCCTATCCAAACGGGCTAGAAGGTCAAGGCGAAGTGTAATGGAATTTCCAAAGTAACCACCATAACTGCTCTTGACCTACAAACATAGAAACACGAGCAATTAAAAACCATATAAAGCAATGTGCAAAAGTAAATATATGAACTTGAAAAGCTTGCACAATGAACTCAATGTATTTCTTATCAGCATAAAGATGTGTTATACTAACCAGTTTGAACCAATATTAAACTTTACCTTGTTGAATGAAATGATGATCATACAAACCTTAAAGGTTTCTTCTGAATGTACATTCATTTGTGTTTTCAATTTTTCAAACATTAAGAAAGATAGAAACTTATTAATAGCAATGGAGCTTACAAGTAATATTACTCAAAACATTCAGCAATTGGATCTCAATATTAAAAATAGCTAGTTTGAAAACCCTGAGACTCATGAGAAAATGAATTTTGAATTAACACATTTGAATCACAAAGAGAATCTTGTGAGAGATATTTGATATAATCTTGTTCAGAAATCTTGTCAATATGGTTAAGACCTAACATAACCATCAACCCACACTGAAGTACCTCAACTATTTGATAATTATCTAAATGGTGAAGTGATGAATCATGAATTTCAATAGACTTCACAACATTAACCAATGTGAAACAACCATCATCAGATGTCCTAGTGAGAAAATGATTAATTAAGTAATAGTTGTCAACACTAGTGTTATGATCATATTGGTCGATTAACATATAATATTCTTTATTATCTATCGGTTTCCTTTGCATCTGATTACATACTAGGCTAGTAATCTACAATCATAGGCCATTTAAAACATTCACTGACATTGTAAATTCAGGAAACCAATTAGGATACCAAGCTGAAAAATGATTAGAATAAAGCATCCAAACAAACCAAGTATTCATATCAACACAAGGGTTTTTATTTGTAGAATGACTCAAGAGTTTGCTAGCACTCAAGAAGAGAGCTTGTGCTAGAAATATGATTGAATTTGTGACATACTCAAAAAGGATATGAAGATGATCGATCTCGGAAGAGTTCAACAAGGTGGGTTGCTACAACCAAAGATGACCTTTATCTTGATGATCAAAATCATTGGCTTTGAAGTTGTGTGGATCCATATAAGATATGCTCTCCAATTGTTATGAAACCAGCTCACAAAAAGATAGAAAAGAGAGATCAACGCCTTAGAATTCAGCCTCTTCGAGGGGGAAATCTCCTTTACATTACACAAATGAGCAATTCTTGGATGATTCAAATGACAAAACCTCCTTTCTATATATAGGAGTTTAAAGAGTCACAATATAACCCAGTCGACCTAACAATAATAATATAAAGCCACAAAAATAACAATAGAGGGATTCTATGGGGCACAGTAATAACAATATGGGGACAATAGGCGCACAACAATATTAATAAGGGATACAACTACAATAGTAATGGGGTAATCACTAGTATTATAGGGACCCAACATGCCCCTCTCCTTCAAAAAAGTGTTGTCCTCAACGCTTGAGTAGCGCTGGATGCTTCTGTATAAAATTCTCATCCTCCCATGTGGAATCTTCAGCGGATAAGTTCTTCCACTTGATAAGATACTCCGAAATTGATCGATTTCGTAACTGTCGAGTTCTTGTTTCTGTGATTGCTTCTGGTTCCAATATAATTTTTCCTTCCTCGTCAAGTTCTGGAAATATTGTTTGAACTAGGAGCTTGTCACCTATAACTTTCTTTAAACATGAAACATGGAAAACTGGGTGCAATCGAGAAGCTGCAGGAAGCTCCAATTTGTATGCCATATTACCAATCTTTTGCAACACCTTGTATGGACCATAATACTTTGGTGATAATTTATTATCCTTCTTAGATTGCTTGAGGGACATTTGCTTATATGGTTGTAGCCGTAGGAATAACCAATCACCTACATCAAAACTTCTTTTGCTACGATGTTGATCTGCCTATTGTTTCATTATATTCTGTGCCAACACGAGGTTATCATTTAAGAGTTGGAGGACTTGTTGTTGATGTTCAATGTGATGTTCCACTGCTTGAACCTTAGAATTTTCTCTTAAATATGATGTGATGGATGGTGGCTGATATCCATAAAGTGCCATAAATGGGGTCATTTTTTTTGCTGTATGGAAGGAAGTGTTATACCACCATTCAGCCAGAGGCAACCATTTGACCCATTGTGTCTGTTTATTAGATACAAAGCAACGAAGATATCCTTCCAAACATTTGTTTACTATCTCAGTTTGCCCATCAGATTGAGGATGATAACATGAGCTATGAGCTAACTGAGTACCAAGACAAGAAAATAATTTTGTCCAAAACTTTCCAGTGAAAATGGGATCTCTATCACTTACAATAATCTTTGGGTTTCCATGTAGTTTTTGAATTGTTTCCATAAATGCAGTAGAAACTGTACTGGCTATAAATGGATGTGATAATGCAAAAAAGTGTGCATACTTGGTAATTTTGTCAACTACCACCATGATGACACTCTTTCCCTCAGACTTGGGTAAACCTGTGATAAAATCCATTGAAACCTCCTCCGAACGTTGGCTTGGAATGGATAAAGGTTGTAATAGACACAGTGTCTTAATTGTTTCAACTTTATTTTGTTGGCAAACCAAACATTCTGCCACAAACTTTTGAATATCTGATTTAAGGCCCTCCAAAAAAAATTCCTTCTTAACCTTGTGGTAAGTTTTTAAAAATCCTGAGTGCCCTCCTAAGGGAGAAGTGTGCAATTCCATAAGAATCTTTTGTTTTAGCTAGGAATTATTCCAGAGGTATAAGCGATATTTGTACCATAACGAATCATTTTTCCAGCTAAATGTATGAGACGTACTAGAGTCTTGTTGTAACTTTCGAATAAGTGCCCACACTTCTTCGTCATTCTTCCATTCCTCCCTTGCTTCGTTTATCCAATCTGGTTGGATAATAGAAATGGCGCACAACAATGATTCCACATCCTCATCCTTTCTTGAGAGTGCATCTGCCACCACATTTTGCTTCCCTTTTTTGTAGATGATTTCAAAGTCATAACCCAACATCTTTGTGACCCACTTTTGTTGCTCTTCAGAGGATAATCTTTGTTCTAAAAAGTATTTAAGGCTATCATGATCCGTTTTTACCTTGAAGTGTCTTCCCATTAGGTAGGGTCGCCATTTCTTAATTGCATGGAGTATTGCCAACATTTCCTTCTCATAAATAGCTTTGTGTAAAAACTTTCCCTTGATTGGACGACTTTCAAAAGAAATGGGTCTTTCATCTTGCATTAAAACAGCACCAATTCCATTTCCTGAAGCATCGCATTCCACAATAAAGGTTTTTGTGAGGTCTGGTGTAGCTAAGACCGGTGCTTGGCACATTATCTCTTTAAGATGCTCGAAGGCCTTTGTTGCTTCTAGAGTCCATGAAAATGCATCTTTCTTCAATAATGTTGTTAGAGGTGCTGCTATTCTCCCATAATTCTTAACAAACTTGCGATAATACCCTGTCAACCTGAGAAATCCTAGCAGATGCTTTATGGATGTGGGGATTTTCCATTCCTTAATGGCTTTAATTTTGCTAGGGTCTACCTTAACTCCTTCATGAGATACAATATGACCCAGATATTCCACCTCTTGTACTCCAAAGAAACATTTGGATCTTTTTGCATATAATTGTTTCTCCTCCAATAATTGTAGCACCCTGTCAACATGTTCAACATGATCCTTCCAAGACTTGTTGTAGATTAGTATATCATCAAAAAATACTAACACAACTTTTCTAAGGAATGGTTTGAAAATGGAATTCATCAAACCTTGAAATGTTGAAGGTGCATTGGTAAGGCCAAAAGGCATGACCAAAAATTCATAATGACCCTCATGAGTTCTAAATTTTGTTTTCAGAATGTCTTCAATCTTCATTCTGATTTGATGATATCATGAATGAAGATCCAACTTGGTGAAGTAAATTTATCCATGCAATTCATCCAGTGATTCATCAATGACAGGAATGGGAAACTTATCTTTAATAGTGAGCTTGTTGAGCTCCCTATAATCCGAACACATGCGCCATGATCCATCCTTCTTATGCACCAATACTACTGGAGCAGAGAAAGAACTTTGACTCGATTGAATTATACCAGCCTTTAGCATTTCTGCAACCATACGTTCAATTTCGCTCTTTTAGGCATAGGGATATCTGTACGGCCTGATGTTTGAAGGTACACTTCCTGGAATCAGATGAATAGCATAATCATGATCATGAATAGTTGGGAGACCTTTGGGAGTCTCAAATACCTTGGAATGATTGTCCAAGACTTTTTGGAGATCTGGAGAAATAGATGATTCCAACGTGGAAACATCTAGCGAACATAATTGTGCAATTATTAGAAGCTTTGTCATACCGTTAGAGCTGATTATCTTTCCCGGTTTCCCTGCAATACCCCTTAATTAAACTTCCTTTCCTTCCACAAAACATTTCATGAAAAGTTCTTGAAATCTAAAAGCTATTGTACCCAAGGATTGTAGCCATTGGACTCCTAGTACAACATCCGCACCTCCCATTGGAATGGAAAGCATTGGGCTAGTCAATACATATTCTCCCATGGATAGCTTGATATTATGGCACTTTCTAGAGCAATTTATTGTTCCTCCATTTGCAGCCATCACTTGACACTCTGGTGCTGGATATAAGAAGCAATTCAATTCTTTTGCTACCTTACAATGAATAAAATTGTGGGTACTTCCTGAATTAATCAACACTATTACCTTTTTCTTCTTGATTTGTCCTTCTATCTTGATGGTTTGAGGAGTGGCAATTCCCACCAATGCTTTACAAGATATGGTCGGATTCATTTCTTCTTTATCTAGGCTTTTTTCTTGGAGTATATCCTCTTCTTTTGACCCTTCTTGCTCCTTTTCTTCTTCCTCTTCACAATCTATGTAGAACAATTTCTTCTCAGCACACTTATGACCTTTAGTGTATTTGCTATCACAACTGTAACAAAGCCCTTTTGCTCTTTTTTCTTCCAATTTTTGTGGTGTCAACCTTATAGGTTGTGGAAGGCTAGGGGCAACAACACTTCCATCTTTATAGTTGTGACTGGTAGGCTTCCTGGTTGCCATAATTTTTCTTTTCATTTTTCTTGCTAACCTGAATGCCTTCTCCAATGAATCAGGTTCCCAAAGGCGAACCTCATGTTTGATATTGTCCTTTAAAGTCCCTATGAACACATCAATATTATGCTCCTCTGGAATATCTTTTACCCTTATGTTCAATTTTTGGAACTCCTCAATGTGCTCCATCATTGAACCCTTTTGTTTGAGACTTATCAATTGGCTAAAAAAGGTGTTTCTTTTTGTATCCTCATAATGTGTTGTCATTTCTTCCGTAAAAATTTCCCAAGTGACAATTTGTTTACGAGAGAAAAGCCATCGATACCATACAAACTAATTTGGTTCCAAATACAAAGTTACAATACGTACCTTTTGTGTGTTTTTCACATTATGGAGATCAAAAAATTGCTCCATTTGTAGTATCCATGTTGCGGGATCCTTGCCATCAAACTTCCTCATATCGCTTTTTGGAATATGGTGGGTCTTCGATCCAACATTAGAGTCTATGGAATCATGATTAACATTTCTTTTGTTCTCATCATGAGTTTCCTTTACTACCCTTTCACCATTAGTGACCATTTCTTGTAGCAACTTATTCATATTTATCTTCAATTCTTCCATATTATCATCCATGCCATCAATTTTAGCGTCCATGCCATTCATCTTCGCTTCCATGCCATCCATCTTAGCTTCTACGCATTTCTTTAAACAATCCATCTTAGCTTCTACACCTTTCTTTAAACCATCCATCTTAGCTTCTACATCTTTCCTTAAACCATCCATCTTAGATTCTGTTGCTTTTTGTGCAAGTGACACTTGTTGCACTTGGTCTCGTAATTTTGATATATCATGTTGCATTTCTTCCTCTTCTTCATGAGTCATGCTAGAGCTTTCAGGTTTCTTACTAAGTTTTTGCATTTTCTTTCCTCGGGGCATCAATTACCGATTCAAACTAATTTTTCAAACCAAGCCTATGCAAAAAAATTTTAAAAACTACACACCTTTTTTCACTTTGTAGAAGCTTGATATTGAATCTGATGTATCTCTGCAATTTCGGATCATCCAGTTCTAAAATTGCAACCTGTAGTATCCCTCTATGTCCTCTTTCCAATGCCACCAGTCGGATCCAAATTGGATTCTCCAAGGAAGCGTTATGCACAATCTCCCAAGATGACCTGATTATAGACTAGTTCAGTAGATCGAACTTGTACGACGTCCCACGAGTCACTGTTTCGACCTTTGGCTCTGAAAAATATATACAAGAAACTAAAGTCCGTCCTCTTTCTGTACCTTCTTACGAAATTTCAATCCGATGCTCAAAGAGAAAGTTATGACGATTTTCCCTAGTCACATGTTTGGAATGTAATTCAGGAGTGTGTAAAAAGACCAACTTCCTCAGATCATAGCTCCGCAAATATAGTGCGAAAAGCTCTGAAATTCAGACCCGATATTCAACATGATTTCCTCTCAAATGGGTTTTTGTTTTAGCTTCTGAAACGTCGCAGAAAAAACGTTATAGCGAAAATGCCACAATGACCTGTTTGGAGCAGCGAAACCCTAGAATCCAAAGCTCTGATACCAAATGTTATGAAACCAGCTCACAAAAAGATAGAAAAGAGAGATCAATGCCTTAGAATTCAGCCTCTACGAGGGGGCAACCTCCTTTACATTACACAAATGAGAAATTCTTGGATGATTCAAATGACAAAACCTCCTTTCTATATATAGGAGTCTAAAGAGTCACAATATAACCCGGCCGACCTAACAATAATAATATAAAGCCACAAAAATAACAATAGAGGGATTCTATGGGGCACAGTAATAAAAATATGGGGACAATAGGGGCACAACAATATTAATAAGGGATACAACTACAATAGTAATGGGGTAATCACTAGTATTATAGGGACCCAACACCAATCCTGGATTTGATACAAGGGATTCACATGAAAATGGACTAACCAAAAAAGAAACATTTATTTGATTAGAAAGTTTATCTTGAGGATTAAGAGGATTAACTTGGAAATGCTAAAATTCCTTCAAGAATGAGCTCACATCCAATCGATGAATGTTAAGGAAAGAATTATGCATGAAAATATGGATCCAACTTAGTTCAGAGATCTGAATAGGATTGAGAAACTAACATAACCATTAGCAGGGGTTGAAGTGCCTTTACTTCCTGACAGGTCTTTGAACTTTCTGATGATGGATTGTCGAATTTGGGTGGCTTAAAAACACCAACACGTAGATATGCACCACTATTGTCAGATGCATCATTGAAAACATTAGTAATGCCACTGGTTTGATCATATTTAAGATTAAGCATGTCATATTCTTGATGGGTAGAGAATTTAGATGCATCAATTAGAAAACTCCCTTAATCATTTGAGATGTAACATATTCCTCCTAAATCATGAAGGATTACAGTTGAACATATCATAAATAATGGATTCAAGATTTTCATCCTCTGATTGTAGGATCACACCATATTGCACTTGATTGCAATCATGACCAGCCAGATAAATATCTAATGAATTTAGAGAAATTCCTAGTGTAACAAACTTATCAAACATATCTGGGTACAACGAATAGTGTGTTAGAGGTGAGAAAAGATGAAAAGACTCAGGAGGAGAAGAACCAGTTGTAACTGAATCTAACTGAGCTTGTAAGAACAACATATCAACATGCATGTTATTCTCTATGAGATTATTTTCATTAGCATAATAGTCAAAGAAAGGCATACCAGTGTGACCTTCAGATTGACCTTTATTTTCTTCAATCGGGTATAACAAAGATTCAAAAGCATGAGAACTTGCCTCTTCAGGTTTATCTTCTGAAGACGTATGAATCAAAGGAATTTCAAGATCATTCTAAATTGAAAGAGTATCCCAACCCATAAATGGATATTTTAGAATATGAGAAACAGATGTTGGATCAATACCTTGCAAATCTAAGTATTCTGAAGAAGAAAATATATCATTTTATTTACTTAAGAACTCATCACCACATGCATTAGTGGAAACATGGATGTCAGGGTGATGGTTGTCAAAATTATCAACTTGAACGAAGGGTCTAGAATCATTTGACAGGTTATCGAGATTACAAGATTGGTGATCAGCCAGAAATGTGAGATTATCATCTTGAGAGAGAGAATAAAGAAAGGACATATCTTCAACACTCTGATCCTTCACACTTGAAATGAAACTACCTTGTTCTTGATTACTGCTTGAAACAACGGGTTTAAAATCCAAAGTGCTTGAAGTAGGTTGATCAAGCGGATCAAGAAACAAGGAATCATGAGACATAGATGGTAGAGGTTTTAGGGATTCCCTGAAGGAAATCATGTTTTCAATTGGATCAAATTCAAGTTTAATATTATGTACATTGATGTGATCTGGGGAAATCATGGGATCAACCTTCAAACTAGGTTTCATTTGATTAAGATAGAATTTGGAGTTTTCCTAGTGATACCTTGATCATGGTAAAGAAATATAGGTAAGATAAATGGATCAACAATTTGATTTTTAGATTTCTCGATTCCAACATAAAATGGAGGAGGATAGAGAATAAAGGGAGTGGTAGGTTCCTCATCTGATATTTTGGGTGTCTCATGGTCGACATAAGTTGGAAGAGCATAATCATCCAAGGGTTTTGATTTGAATTGTTTCAAAGAGATTTGAACTAGATAATGAAACATTTCAGCCATGAAATCCCAATCCACATCTTCTTCTGAAAACTCATAACAAATATGAAGAAAAAAATCAAGAAAATCCTTTAATGTTTCATCACATTTCATTCTAAGTTGATTGATCCTTTTATATACATCATGATAATCATACCTGTCAAAGGCTTCATGAAGCTCTTTAAAAAGTTGTTTGAATGAATGGATGGAAGAGGTTGGTAATGTATGACACAATTGCTTAATACAACCTTTAAGGGCGATGATGAAAAACCTGCTCTGAACATATTTACAATGAATCCAATTAGAGGTAGAAAAGTGAACGAATCAAAATAAGTGTCTAAGGACAATTATTTCACCCCCACATCAAACTTAAATTGAGAAAAGTTAATGATTATTCTCGTGGGGATTTTAAGATCTAATATTTGAGAAAAGCACCCCAGTATTATGATTTGGAGATGAGCCATTCAAGATAAGAGATTCAAAATAGACTCAATGGGCTCATCTTTTCATCTATCCCTCCTTCTAGTGCCAAAATGTTGACGGTGTTGGATACCACCAACATACAGGGGGTCTCCTTGATGTGAAATCCCAATTATACCTCACATTGTTTGGATTAGCAGCCCCATATGGAGTATCTTCCTAGCCACCATAACTCAGGGTTTTCCTTAGCTACAATGAATAACATAGGAGAGTATGCACATAACCTTTGAAATCATAAAGCAAACTGACACTATGAAACACCAATTGCAATGTGTAAAAGGAGACCCTCACGAGAGCGGAGAGAAGAGTGAGTCTCTAGAAGGAAAGTAATAGCACTATCCTAAGAAAGGCACATGAGAGTAAGGAAAGACTCTTTATTTATCTATTGAATTAGTTCACATAGACACAATGATCACTACATAAAATGCAACACACATCCAACAAAATAAGCACCAAATCCAATGAAGTAGTTCAATTTCTTTAGTACATATGAACATAACATATACCATAGACATCTAAAGAATTATCTAAGAACATTCATGATACATGTTTGGAAGTGTTTTGGCTCAATGAGATTTTGATTATTAAGAGAAAGATCCAAGTACACAATTACAATGGTGACCCACTAGCTCCCATAGTGGAACATCAAGTCACTTCTTGCTTCTTCAAAGAATGATCTTCTCTCCTATGCCAAGCTAGAGAAGCTAACGCTAGCTCTCAAAAATCCCAACCTCCAAAATCTTTTTGCCTGAGTTATGAGGGTGTATTTATAACAAGAGAATGACCTTACATATCCCCATAAATCTTGACCTTCCCTCATGACTCTTGGACTCCTGAGTGACCTTTTAACTTTTATAAGACTCTTTTGTCCACATGTGACTTTTCATATTCCACATGTGACTCTTGGACTTGCACATGTTTGCATTTTGTCATTTTGAAAATTACATCATTACATCAACAAATGATGTGGTAAGACACATTGACACATATGAAATTACGATGAAACTTATACAAGCCATGACTTGGAAATGTTGACATGGAACTTCAAGATGATGTGGAAATGCCAATTTTCTCTCCTTGCTGCTTTGACTATGATTTCTTCATGATAGATCTTTTCTTGTTCTTCATTTTCACCCTCCAAAGGGTCTGAACCATAGTTGGAACCTTCCAAGGAAACATGAGATGCCATCACTATGTCATGGTCCAAGATTTCTTTAGGTCTTCATGATTTTTCTTCTTTGTGTTTCTTCTCTACAAGTGCTTCCTTGTATCCTCTCCTTGACATCCTTCTTGAGCATCACCTTGCCATGTTGAGATGGTACACCTATAGATGAAATTCACTCATGACAAGGCATGATCAGTCCAAAAAACTTCTATTCTACATTTTCTTTTCTCATGGAAGATATTTACTTGATGAGTATGTGCAAGGGCTCATATGGACATGCCTGCTTGGGCACAATGTGCAGTTGCAAGAAGCTAAATATGAGTGATTATGCAGTAGAAATGTGCATTGCGCTAACGGAAGAAAGAGAGAGGAGCATGTGTGTGAAGTGAAAATGGAAATGATTAGGTGCCTATGGGTTGCAATTACCCAAGGGAGACAAAGAGAAGGAATATCACATATTTCTTCTGAAAGGGTGCAGGGAGGCTCCACTACTGATTGAAACGGTGCCATGCACTAGGAGGGAAATCTATGAGAAATTGTTTTGCGCAGTGGGGAAGTTTAGTGAACAAAAGTTGATGGCTTGCTGAATATAATTATGCCACGTGCTATGACTGAGAGGCAGGCTTAAGTAAGAGTGCATTTTTCTTCAAAAGTGATCTACGAGAGGCTACACTATCCACTAGAACTATGTCATGCACTAAGGAGAAAGGAAGAGCTCATTCTAGGCACAATGAGCAAGTGTAGGACATAAGGGTGGAATGCTTTTTCACTGTAACTGTGAAATGCACAGTTCTTGAGGGGAAGGCTAAGGGTGTGCTCAGTTTCCCACTGCAAAGGTCAAGGAGTGGCTCCACTTCCCACTGTGAATGTGACATGTGCTAGGAAGGCAAGCAGGGCTGAGTCTTGGGTGCAGTTTTCAAGGGTAAGTAGGAAGGAGACTGAGAGACTACAGTTCAAGATTTTGTAATGGTTTTTGAAGGAGGAGGCCCTTAGGATGGCACAGTGCACATTTTTAGAGGGTAAGGGATGCACGACTATTGACTATAAATGTGACATGTGCTCATCCACTAACTAGGAATCTGAGTGTGCAAGATGTTAATGCAAGGGAAAAGCCTAAATAAAAAGAGAGGAGAAAATATACAAGAAAGTTCCAAATAGGATAAAACATATGAATTCAATCAAACATAAGCGGATAAGATGCACAATACTCAAAATCATCATGCATACCTTGAAACAACAACAAAGAGACACGTATTTATAAGTGTGACAGTTAAAACATAGCTTTGCGACACTTAGAATACAAGTTGGAAAACAAGTGTCGACTATAGCTGGAAAGTTCGCTAAGTTATGAGAGAGTGTCTGATACATGTTATTATAATATATAAGATCATCTAATGCAGAAGAGTGCGGTATTTCTTCCTCTGTTAGTATTCCAAAGTGTGAAAACAATTAAAAGTGACACTTGCGACAGTAAGAAAAGGTGAAAATGACACTTGCAAAAGCTAAGTAAAGTTAAAGAGAAATATTCTATAGCGAAGAGAACACAAAAGTGACACTTTTTAATGATAAATCAAGAAAAAATGACATTCACAAAGGTGAAAGTGACACTTGTGAAAGAAAAGTTGCGCAAAAGTGGCAGTCGAGAAAACTCACTAGAATAATAGTATAATTACAACCAAAGTGTGAGGGACTGTCAAATGATATTGCACACTGACTGTCGGCATGGACTGTGCAGTGCACTTTCTAGGAGTAGTGCATAATATATTGTCTCTAAATACTGTGTGGGAACTATTATCGAGTACTTCACAATGAAACACTTTCAAGAGTTGTTCTAGAGAATTGCACAATGCTTATTTGCAAGGGTGAGCATTGACTTCCAAGCTTTCTAAAACAAGTACACTCATAAGTGCACCAAAGGTTGAGCGTGTGTAAACAAGTGGCTTTGATACTCATAAAAACATCAAGTAATCACCAAGTGACCGTGAACAACTTGGGATGACAGATCATGAGATCATATGTACGCTTCAAAATTCTAATGTAGGAAATTTTTTGGAGGGTATTGATCACAGCTCCAACAAGACACCAAATCGATTAAATATATCCTCAAAAGGAAAGTTTAAAAAACATTTTCAATGGCATGAATTAACAGTTTAGCTTCTACTCATTTTGTTGCATAATCAATACAAACAAGAATATACCTTTTCTACCTGGATACTGGAGCAATTATCCCTACAAATTCTAGAGCCCATTTTTTGAATGATTACATAACTACCTATGGTTGCAAGGGAATTTCATCATCTTGAACTAGATTTCCTATTCTTTAACAATTATCATATCTTTTAACATATCCCTTGGTGTCTTTGAAAAGGGTAGGTCAATGGTATCCTGAAAAGTCTTTATTTGCAATTCTTTAGTTGGAAAAATGTCCTTTGCATGGCTCATCATGGCATGGTTTTAATATATACATTACTTGATGTTCTCTTACAAACCTTTTGAAGATTAAATCAAGTCTTATTCAAAATACTTCTCCATATATCTAGGAGTGTGATGCACTTTGTCTGGTGATCTTTTGTTTTTCTCTTGATGTCAATTGTTGACGTAGCTTCCTCTAGCCAAATAATTAGCAACATCTGCAGGCCAAGAATTTTTAGTAGAAATTGCAAATAAATGTTCATCAGGAAAGCTATCATCTATAGGAACTAATGTATTTTCATTTTGGATTATATAAAGGAAATCAACTATTTTCCTTTCAAGGTCTATCCAATATAGTAGTATTGAATTCCTATAGCAACAAGAGCCACCTAGTAATTATACCATTAGTTATAGGTTTGTTCATTAAGTATCTAATAGTGGCATGCACATAATGGATAAAAGTTTCATACCCAACTATGTAGTGTTTGAAGTAATTTATGGCATGAACTTTTGTAAGAAGCTCCTTTTCTATAATTGTAGAATTTAACTCTACAAGAGTCAAATTTTTTAGACACATAATGGATATAATAAGTCGCTTTTTTCTCTTTCTATCCAAGGAAATCTCCTAAAGTTGTATCTAAAGCATTTGTAGAAATATATAATGGGAGAGACAAATTTGTTCCTCTTAGAATAGGTGCTTCAAAGATATTTTCTTTCAATGTATCAAAAACTAATTGACATGAGGAGTTCCAACAAAATTCACTATCTTTAGTGAGTAATTTAGATAGTGGGGAAGTTACTTTTGTAAAGTTTTGTATAGTAGTTTGCATGTCTGGTAAAAATTGTTACATCCTTTTGAGTCTTTGGTGTTGAGAGCTCAGTAATGACTTCAATATTCTCCAGATCAACCTTAATCACATTACATGAAATATAATGTCCCAAAACAATTCCTTCATTAAGCATGATATGACACTTTTCATGACATAAAGAAATATTAGTTTCTTGGCATATTATAAGAGATTTTTCAAGATTTTATAAGGCTTCTTCCAAAGTATTACAATATATTATAAAATAATCCATATAAACTTCAACAAAATCATGAACCAATTCAGAAAAGATGTAACCTAGAAGTTCTCTTTGAAATGTAGCAAGGGTGTTGCATAGTCCAAAAGGAAATACTTTGTAAGCATATGTTCCTCATGTACATGTAAATGCAGTCTTGTCTTGGTCTTCTAGTGAAATTTGTATTTGATTATGACCGCTAAAACCATCAAGAAAAGAAAATTATTATTTTTCTGCTAATGTATCTAATACTTGATCTTTGAAAGGAAGTGGAAAATAATATTTTATGTTAGCATTTTTTTATCTTTTTATAGTCTATACAAGCTTGCCACTTACCACTTTTATTTGGTACAATTACCAATGGTGAAACCTACTGACTATCAAAAATTGCATAAATGAAGTTTACATTAACATCTTTTGTATTTCATCCTTTACAATTTCCCTCAAATTAGGATTCATCCTTCTCTCGGTTGCCTAATTGGTATAACATTTTCATGTATATGTGTGTGTGTGTGTGTGTGTGTGTGTGTGGTTGATACCTCTAATACTTGTATATTCCCATGCAAAAGTAGAGGCATGTTTTTGTAGAATATTTATTATTTGTTATTTTCGAGACTTTTCCAGGTTATAATTAGTATTGAAGGTTTTGCCAAGATTAATGTCTACAAGAACACTACCAAAATTTTGCCATAATTTAATGATAACATAAAATTATATGATGAAAAATCTTTTGTAGTAATTTTATTGAAAATCCTTATCTAATATATCCACATAACAATTTTGTATTTTTTCACCAAGATAATGAGGAAAATCATAGTCATTATTTGGGTTTATTTAGCATCTTGTTTAAAAGTCATTGCTTGTGAAATGGTTAGAACAAGTTGTATTATTTCATCATTAATCCATTCAATCTTTTCTAATCCAGTAATTGTTTTGGAAAGATTATCAAGTGTAAACTTATTTGTTGTGATTCCATTTTAAATTGTCATATCTCCAAATATACAACTAATAAATGAATTGGCCATGGCTAAAAAAGGCTTTCCCAATATTAATGGATGTCCTCCTAGGTTGGTTTTAGGTGTAAGAACCATAAAATAAATTGGGTATTAACAAGAGTCTAAAGGCATAAGAATATCTTCCCAATACTCCTTCTAGCTTTACAGTGAATCTATCTACTCTTTGTAAAACAGTTGGTGTATATCGAAGATTTCTTATTTGCAATTCATCTATTATATTCTTTGTCTTTACATTTATAGTTTCTCCTAGATCAACCAATGTGTTTGGAATTACAATATTATTAATATGAATTTTTACAATATGAGTTCTTCCCATCATTATATATGCTAACTTTCTAATGAGATGTACTTTATGTGGTTCCTTCCTCTTTCTCCATGGGTTTTTTATACACAATTCCTTTATATTTTTAGCATATATATGAATATATTTTATTGCTTGCAATAATGGAATTCAAATACAAATGTTTCTTAATTCATCTAACATCTTATAAACTAATGGTATTAATTGTTTTTCTACATTCTCATCTTTTTTTAACCTTTCTAAAAAAGGAGGAGTTTGAGAAGATGCAGAAGGTTGATCTACGAGAGGAATAGTGGATTTTATTATTGTATCATATATTTTCTTAAGAAATTCCTCCTCATTTTTATCTTTGAAGATTACCTGGTAATCCTTATTAAGTACTCTTCCTGACCTAAGATGGATATCATTAAGATCAAGAGGGGCAATCATATAGGTTTGGAAATTTTACAACTCAACATTGTAAGCAAGTTGAGCTACTTTATTGTTGGGGTTTGGAAGTGGTTTTGCAAGTAGTTGGGTAGGTATTTGTGGAGGTTGTGTTGATGGTAACTAAAGAGGTTGGCTAGAAGTTAATTGTGAATGTGGATTTAATTGTGGAGGAGGTTGATATGATTATTGGGATTGATATTGTGGAGATTGAGGATATGATGGGTAATATTGTTGGAATATCAAGGATTATTTCCCCCATATGCCCCTCACCATCGTTGTTTCCAAGGTTGATTTTGGGTTTCAAGTGGCCATTCTTGCCAAGGTAAGTGTCTATTCCAACTAAGTTTTGGATATTGGTGATAAGCATGAAATTCCTTAGTAGGATCCTGAATAGTTCCCAGTTGTCGAGGTTGCCAAGATCTTCTTAGTGCTACAAAAAAAAGAAGTTGTTTTGAGGCTTCATTTGCTCCATTATCCACTTAATATACTTATTTAATTCTAGGTAGAGATGGGAAATCCTTTGTCACATGATTTTCAACACAAATAACATAAATTTTGATGTTACCTAAAGGAAATTCCTTCAGAGGATGTTTTTTCTACATTTAGGAAAAAATCTGGATAATGAAACATTTTCATCCTTTTGTCTGTTTTTATGTCTTATCATATCAATTTGTTCACTTAAATTTCCAAGAATATCAGTTTTAAAATTTTCTAATAAGTGACCAAGTTTAGCTCTACAAGATGCACTAGATGTTGATTTACTTACTCTAGCCATAGTTGGATCCCAAGATCCTTTATCATATTTGGCTCTTCCTTGTGATAAACGCTTGCATAATTCACAAATTAATTTAAAAATAAGTTGAGATACATCCCCCTTACTCATCAATTTCAAGAGATCAATCCACTCATCTCTAATTCCTCAGAGAAAAATATTTTTGAGAGTTTCAAATCCTAGTTTATGTTTATTTTCTCTCTTTACATTATATACAAATCTTTCTACATTGTCTTCAATATTTTCATCCTCTCTTTGACTCATTTTGAAAACTTCTTCCTTAAGATCATGTTCAATACAATAATCTTTATATTTTTCTAGAAAAAGTTGTTTCATTGCATCCCAAGATCTTATAGAGTTTATTCCTAATCCCATAAAACATCATAAAGCCCCATATTCTAATTTAGTTGGAAATATATTTAAGTTTTAAGCATCTTGAAAATAATCATAATTTCTACATAGCCCTTCAAACTAAAAAATAAAAGTTTATGGGGCTTCAGTTCACATCCATGGAAATTTGGAAGTACTAATGCAGAAATATTCTTCATATTGACATTAATATCTATATCTTCAATGGGAAAACAAAATTCATATTCTTCACTATCATCATCTCCATATTCTCCTCTTCCTCCTCCATTTGGAACTCTTCTTCCACCTCCAAGTGGAGGTCTTCATCTTCCTCCACTAATTAGTGGTGGTGGTGGTGGTCTATTACCTACCCCTCATCATAAACAACTTCCAGGTCCATTCTTAGGAGGTATTATCTCTCATTCTCCTTTAGACATTGATTCTTCAAAAGGAGAATGTTGTTCCTTTGTTGGATTTTCTTCAACTGGTTCTTCAATTACCAATTCTCCTAAGGAACAATCTTCTTATTCTCCAATATTTGTTTCAAGCTCTTGTGAAAAAAATTGTTCTCTTATTAAATGGGAGAGAAAAATGACAACTTTTATTAATGATGTTGGTTTTTCTCTAACATTTATTTCACACCTTTGTAAAGGTTCTTCAAGATACCTTCTTCTACCTGCAAAAGTGGGAATGTGTGATGTCAATGTCGATGTGGTTCTTACTGTACCACATGAACTAGTGGGGGTAGCGGGTGGACTCGTTAAACTAGTTATAGCTCTGATGAATTTACCTCCCAAACATGGAAAATTTTAGGGGCGAATGTTCGACCTTTGGCGAAATTAAGGGGTTTTAAATTTTTAGTGGGCGAATATTTTGTATCATAGTACATTTTTACAAATCACCTCAAATAGCCCACCTTATTTTAAGGGAGAGGGTAAAAAAGGTAAATTTAGCCCTTGAAATTAGGAGTTACAACCTTCCATTCGCCCTAATTTTCAAGAATAGGTTTTATTTAAGTGAAACCTATGGGCCAAATACCATATTTATAAAAGAGGTATGGTAAATTAATAAAAATATAAATAAATGAGAGGTATGGTAAATAAATAAAACATTTTTTATATTTACTCCATAAGTCACCTTATATACATGCAAGGGTGTAAACAAATAAAAATATAAGTTTAGTGGAGGTATGGTAAATAAATAAAACGTCTTTTTATACTTACTCAAAAGGTATGGTAAATAAATAAAAATATAAATAAACTAGACATATGGTAAATAAATAAAACCTCTTTTTATATTTAGTCCATAACTCTCGTTCTATTTATGAAGGCTCAAAAAAGAGGTTTTATTTAAGTGAATCCTATGGGCCAAATACCATATTTGTAAAAGAGGTATGGTAAATTAATAAAAATATAAATAAACGAGAGGTATGGTAAACAAATAAAACATTTTTTTATATTTACTCCATAAGTCACCTTATATTTATGAACACTCAAAAAATGCGTTATATTTAGGTGAAACCTATGGGACAAATACCGTGGGCTAGATTATTATTAATACCATGCAAAAAAACATTATTAACCCTAATATTAGTATTAATAAAAATAAAAATGGCACATGGTATTGACCCATGGTATTCACCAAAATGGCACATGGTATTGACCCATGGTATTCACCTGGAATGTAGCCTATTTAAATGGGGGAATTAAACCAACATAGATCCGTCTTTAGTCTGGATCTACTAACCCCCGGGAGGTATCAAATATCATGATATGCAAGCTAGCATAGAGTGAAAAAATATTTGATATGAATGTTGTAATTTAATGTATGTTAAACATTTTAGCTTGGTTAAAATAAAAAATAAAATAAAAATCAACTATTAATTTTTACAAATTACTAATAGTAATTTTTAAGCTCTAGGTTTATGATAACCCATGGTATTGACCCATGGTAATACCATGGTATTCATGTGAGCATAGACTATTTAAAGGGGAAATTCTATCATCTTAGATCCATCTTAATTCCGCGTCTACCAAGTGCTCAGAGGGATAAATAGATTTCATCCCCCTAAGAGTGGTAGATGTGGAGTTAAGATGGATTTAGGTTGGTTTTTATGATAATGAACATATTAAATAGACTTAGTAAATTATATTGTAAAAACATCTTAAGGTGAATGGTTAAAGCATAGACATTGGACAAGTATATTTGTATACTTCTGTTTTAAAATGAAACAAATCTAGGGCTAAAAGGAATGGATTGATTGCACTAGTCATCCTTCTATAACTTTCCAACATAGGTTGGAGTAAACAGATTGTAATTTGGGTAATTTTTCTAACTGCAAAGAGGAACATACTTGTGTATTGGCAGGGTGGTTACGAGGTCCCTAGAAGTGATGAATTTGAATTTTTCTTGGTTTTATATATAGTATTAGGTTTTTTCTCATGCTTTCTGTGAATGACACGGGTGAATTTTATCCTACACCGACTAGGTTATCAATATGTAATTTTGGTAATTTTGATTTCAAAAGACATTTTAAAGAAATGAATGATTTCATTTGTGTGTTCAATAAACACAATATTCTAATAGAATTCTATATTTGTGGTTTACCTATACAGATTCCATGGAGAAGTATTAGTGGTGTGACATCAATTGTCCTCAAGTAGAGGCTTTAGTTTACTCTTTTCTGGAAGAAAATAGTTTCTTCCAACATTTTTGAGTTCCATGAAAAATTTGAAAGTCCTAGTAGTATTTAATTATGGGTTCAAGAGAGACATAGTATTTAATTATGGGTGAAAGAGATCCACACTGAATGATCTATTGGCCTTATCTTCACTTAGTTTAAGACTATTCACTTGGAGAGGTTGCATGTGCCCCCACTTCAAGAGCATAGTAAAGTCATGTATAACTTAGAGAAGCTATCTTTAAGCTTTTAGTGAAGATTGGAAAAATGTCTGGGTTCAATAACACCCAGTCGAGCATTAAGCTTCCAATAATGCTAGATTTTAACCTGGAGCACTTTTGTGATTTGGAGGAGATGCCCCCTCGTATTTGTGACACATCTTTAGTTGTGAATTGGACTATTACTAACTGTCATTTCCTTCAAAAGTTACCTGATGACTTGGGGAACCTCAACTCTTTAAGAATGTTAAGGAAGGAAAGAAAGTACATTATGTTAAGTTCTCTTATGCTTTTCAAGTTTTTCTTGGATATCTACAATGTTTCAGGTAGGAAAGTACATTCTGTTAATGAAAATTTGTCTTGATAGAAAGGCCCAATTTCAAATTCTAATGCTTTCAAAAAACATTGTATAACTGTAATGTTTCTAAAAGGAAATCATATTTTTTCAATTTAAGTATCATGATCCAATATTCCAACTTATTTTTCGGTAACCCATTAGGCTTTGTAGCTTTGAATAAATCCATGTCTTTTGATAAGATCCTCTTCCAAATTAGAACGCAGTTTCCTTTTGGCAATAACCACATACAATGTCTTGATTTTGTTATTGAGAAAATAGAGGTTGTGAAACAAGCCTGTGCCATACAAGGACTTGATTCATTGATTATGTATCAATTATGGCTCTTGATGTAACAATGTCTTGATTTTGTTGCTTGAAAATAGAGGTTATGCTTTACTATTTCACAGAATTTCTTACAATATTTCCATAAGTATTGATTTGTAATCTCAGTCACTGAGGGATGACAGTAATGACAAAGGTAATATTCCATGGTTTGAAGTTCCCCTCTTACTAAATATTTAAATATATCACCACAATTTAACTGTTAGTTAAAGGAATTGTATTTGATTTGTAAACAATTCATTGCTTGATTTATAGATTTTGATTTTTTCCCTTTTTTTATTTTTTTCTCAGATTTGGTATGAGATATCTTCCAAGATTTGGGTTCCCTAGTTTCCCCACCATATCTACTAGTTTCAGATGCTATCATTAAATATTCTCGGAACGTTACAAATTTTCCAGTAAGTGTGCTTTGAAACATTATTGTTGCTTTTCCATGGTGTTAATGCAAATAAGAACTGCAACTAGTGCCATTATTTAGATTAAGTGCCGAAATCTAGGTGGTCTTGTAATGATGGAGTGATTATTTTATAGCTACTAAGGCCATATGTATTTTTATCTCGTATGTTGTCCTGAGGTATTCAAATTCAGAATAAGAATTGAGCTCTCGTTTCCACTGTAGATTGTAATCAGTTTCTTGAACATAATATATAGTAGATTATCTTTTACTAATCAATTGTGGATGTGATCCCTCATGGGAAAGGAAATTCAAAGTGACTTTTATTTCACATTGATTTGTCAAAACATCCACACAGGAAAGGAGATTCAAAGTGACACTGATTTCACATTGATTTGTCAAAATGGAGGCAAGAGAAGGAAACTTTGTATTCAACAATGCTCTTAATTTCATATGTACATGCACAAAAATATTAGTAGAAAATATTGAAGGGTTGCCTAAGTAATATTTTCCATTCCACTACATTCTTTACAGCTTGTAAATAAATAACTCGGAACAATTCATTACACTACTTGTTATTCTTTGTTAATCAGTGGTTAAGATTTTGATATTGAGCTGGCTAAGATTTTTCTTCCTTCTGCGAAATTGTGTGTTCTATAATGCTTCTTTTCCATTCACTATGTATAACATATAAAGTGTGTCTAATGGAGTAGGAAGATTGGAAAGTCTTGTGATCCTTGAACTATGTTACAAGGCAGAAACCCAACAAGGCAGGGTAGGTGCATCCCCGCAAAGGGGTCACAAATACCAAAGTTGGTATTGGCTAGTGCCTTGAGCTAGAAAATTTCCTTTACCCTTGTATTAACAGTGAATCTGGAGAGGATTCTGATATTATCTTTATAAGATTTATATCAGTTAAGATTGATGAATAAAATTCACGAGACATGAGCTAGGATGTCCTTGCAAGGTGGTTGTTGATTATTGGAAGCTATGATGGCCATTATGTCAGGCCAGGTGGTCACACTCCCTTGATCGTGAGTGTTATGCTCCTATACCAATAGGTGCCATATTTCATGATTGATTTGATTAGCTCTGCAATATGTTCATACCTTTTCTGGTTGTAAAGGTTTCCATATTATGAAAAAATCAAAAAATTGAAAAAATGTAAAGAGGATATGCCCTAAAAAGAAGTATCAAAGGGCAAAAAGAATGAAATGGTCAAAAAATGAAAAAATGAACCCCAAACAAAAGACCAGGAAAGTGTGCAAGTTCAAAATGCCACTACTATTCTATTTTTGCAATAATCTGATTGTGTGTAGTTTGTTAACTCTTACCACAGTTGATGAATGGCCAAACAGCTTAATCTTGGCTAGTTCATGTTTCAATTTCCTATTTTAGAGATAGAGGATAAAATATGTCCAAACTGTTTAAGCTTGGCAGATAAGTAGATAGGTAGAGAAGCAAAGGAGCTCAACAGTTTAATCTGAGCCCTTGGAAGAAATTAGTGCAGACTTAGATAGGCTTATCATGCAAAGAAAAGAGGATGGAAAAGGGTTTGCTAGTCCAAGTGCACCCAATGGCAAAAGAAGAAAAAATGTTAGGTACTGTAGGCTGGGTAGGCAGTTTTTGTGTTGCTGAAAGAAACTTGTGATAGGTTTTGTCTCTCAAAGATGATCATCTTGTTGTTATCACAAGTACCATGGCAACTGTTTGGTTACAAATCAAGCAAAGCATGATTAACTCCCCTTCATCTTTTCCCCAATCACTTATTAACCTCCCCCAAAGGTATTGAGATCTGCTTAATATCCTTAAAATCACTCATCCCATATTTCAGCAAATTCCTAAGTAAAAGTCTATTTTACCTAGGAGGAAGAGCCACATTTCTTGTGTAAACCTCCTTCAGCCTAAGTGTCAAGTGTTAAATTGCTAACATTATACTTAGCGCCATTTATTTCATAAACTCATATTAACTATTGACATTATTATATAACTCCCTATACTTTCCTGTATTATGTTAATACATTAAAGAAAACCAAATATTTATTATTCCCGCCCCCCAGCTAAACTATATCCATATATCACTGTACAAAAGGAATTGAAAGGTTTATCTGAAACCTTTTAATAACCTGTTATCATGCCATTCAAAGAATTAATTAACATCTGGTTAATTAATAACTTAACCACAACCCCAATAACCAATAAAATGATCGGGCCCCGCACATTAACCGTCTGCCATATCCCAATGTCGTCAACCGTCAGATCTAGGCCCCGTTCATCCAACAGCTGACGCACATATCGCGACCCCTTTTTCATCCGACCGTTAACTCCCAGGGAGCCGACGGTATTGCCGCCGTACTGGGGACATGCGTCGCGCTCCCGCCGTGATCACTGCCTCCCCGCCCGAAACTGCTCCACCCCAAAAGCTGTGCAGGGGGAAACCGCTTACCACCCCCCCACGTCACGACAAAACGTCCCATCGTCGTGACGTCAGCATGCAGTGAAAGCCAAAAAACCCCCGCCAAAGCCAATTTTCATTAAAATTATCGCGAAACTGTCATTTTTACCCATTTTTACTGTGAAACTGTTTTCATGCAAGCTACGTCTAGACAACTGCACAAGCGTCCAGTCCGCCACCCGACCAAGAAAATCTCAGCTTCCTGCTCTGCAGCTCGTCGGTCAACCTGCGAAGTACTTGGTTTGCCTCTAAAAACAGGTATTTACCCCAATTCACTTCCCGAACCGGTAATTTAGTTTTTGCCTTTGTGAATTTTACCCAAAAATCCAAATTCAAGTAAAATCAGTTTGTAGCTCTCACAGAAATACACCCAAAACAACTGTTTTGCCCATTTCTCTACAGAAGCCCGACCTCCAGTTTGAAAACACAAGAACCAAACATGGAAACTCCTGTGGCCCTGAACGTCGTGCCCCTCAATGCACCTCATAAAGACCTGGATTGGTTACCCTTGGCTGACAAAGATTTTCAAATAAAAGAGTTATCTGGTGACATGAACCATCTCCAGGCATTTTGCCGAATTAGGAATAGTCATTTGAGCAACTCTGATATCTATGGAATATGGGAATCTAATCTTCCCTGGTATTACCTTCCCTCAGTCAATGTGTTCCCATATATTATTCACCAATGTTGTGCCAACTATGACCCTATCAGTAAAGCAGTTATGACCCCATCTCAAACTGTTCTCTTTTACATAACTGTTGAATGTATCAATGAGATGTTACACTTCCATCCCACTCAGCCCCTTCCTCCTCTTTCCATGGGATTTTTGCTTGAGCAAAGCTCTCAATTTCCCAATTCAAAAATAACCCGAATTGCTCAATTATTCATGAAACCATATTGTCAGCCCCGAGGCCCACCTCCCTATGTGCATTCCTGGTTCACTGAAACTGGCAGGCTTATTCTTGACATGATATCCTTTATCTTGGGATTCAAAACCAGTGAATTTGTTGATGAGACCAACTTAGTTATGTTGTCAATGTTTACTCCAGGACAGCCCCCTGCTGTCAAATATGATTATGCCTCTTTCATTGCCAATAAAATCAATGAGCAATCCATAAATCTGGACAGAGAAGGAGTCTTCAAGTACACCTCATTCATATACCACCTTCTACTATATTATCGGCCAAACATCTTTTCATTTCCCATCAGGAAATTGGATTCCAAAGGAGAGCGGAGATCTATGATCTTTTGGACCTTGGTCTTCCACAATGTTTGTGAATCCCCTTATACCTACTGTGAATTCATTGACTTGTTTGTACATCCAACCTCCACTCTATTGATAGGAGCTCCTCCTCCTAGGCTCTCTGGTGATATAAAGAAGATTTTACAGCTTTCCAGACAATACAAGATAGGTGACTGGTACCTCTACCAAAATCATACGGAAATGAGAATATATGGCTATGAACTGTGCCCTTTCAAGCTGCCCAAATATGTGCCCATGAGACTATTTGCACTGGAGTATTTCAGGAAGCTTATCAATGCAGATTTAACCCACTTTTGCAATGAAAATAAAAAGGCTCAGCCGAGAATAAAAAACCAGTTAGGCCCTTTTATCATCCATAATAGGGAGGCATGCGAAGATGCTGATAAGATATTACGGGAAGACCTTAAATTGAAGAAAAGTTTCTGGTGGGTGCCATCTGACCCAAATAGCTTTATAAGTGACCAAAAAGTAAGAAACAGGCTATTGGCTTATATACATCATAGGATCCCTGAAATTGAACAATTTTCTAATCAGGATGAGTGGGTAGAGGGTACATTAATAGAAGAAATTACTGAACAAGAAAAGATGGAAAGAGCTATGAAAGATCTTGAAAAGACCCTTGACCTGGACTCTTTTGGACATGTATCTTTCAAGCTGCCTCAGCAAACCAAAGTGGGTACATCCTCTGCTGGAACTTCACAGCAGCCTGTACAAGAAACCAGCACACCAGTTATAGGGTCTTCTAAGGGCAAGGAAGTGGCAGACACGAAGCAGCAAGCAATGACTGATCAGCAGGGGCAAATTCCTCTGGTCCAAACCAAAGCAGCAGAGATCCCAGCTTTGCAGACTCCTCTAAATGAGGAAAAAGGCAAGAAGAGAGATAAATAAGAGACCACACCTATTAGTGGTCCTGCAGAACAACCGGGTGCAAAGAGGCAAAGATTGGATCCTCTGTCAGAAGAGGAAATCTTTGAAGAAACAACTGAAAGTTTAAAAGGGGAAAAGATAGCTAGCTAGCAGACATCCCCGGTGGTGGAAACATCAACTAGCTCACATAGGCAGGAACTAGAAAGGCAGCATAGTGTGGAAGTTTCATCCACTAGGCCACCAAGTAAGCAGACCTCTGACATCAAAAGGACGTTCACAGAGATAAAGGCTAGAAACGACCCACTAAGGCTGCAGATTTATAACCAGTATCTTAAGATGGCCCCCAGAAAGCAGCAAATATTAATGTCAACATATGACATAAAAGAAGGAAAGATGATAATGATTTACTTTAAGCCCAAGGTGCAACGACCAAAATCAAAAGTTGACTACATCAGGACAAATCTGGAGGTCTTAGCCAAGGATATTCATCCCTTGGACCAAATTGAGATTCATAAGCAGACTGGAGAAATGGTATACTCCACATTAGCTGATAAAGCTATGTTAGCTCATAAATTACAAGACTCCTTGAATAATACCTCTGCCCAGTTAGATATAGAGAAATCTTCTTCTCTAGCAAAGGGCAACAGGATCAAAACCTTGGAAGAAATTATCATTGAACTAGGACATGATCCCAAAGATACCAAAGGCATAAAGGCACTGATGAATAAGAAAGAAGAGGATATCGCTGCATTGAGAAAACAGCTTAAAATGCCTCCTTCCATGCATCCACAGACTGCAGAAGTTGTACAACAGAAATATGAAGAGGACATGATGGACCTGCTCATGAGACTGAATGAGAGATTGAGTGAGACAGAGCAGGCATTGGAGAAAGCTCTACAATAAAAGCAGGGAGAGTCGACCTCCCAACCACCTGAAGTAGTCCCAACAGTCACTACTGCCCCCTCCACACTTATAGCAACATTGCCTCCCACTGTCCCAGCATCAACAGCAACAGCACCAGGCAGCAATACTAATATGAGTACAGAACAACTGATAAAAGCCATGGAAGAATTAAAGCTGCAAGTATCAGAATTGAAACTGGTCAAAGAGAAATTGGCAAAGGTAGAAACGAATTATGATAAATCCAAAATGAATGTGGCAGAGAAAACAAGGGAGGTCAAAACATTGGAGAACAAAGTGAGAGCATTAGAAAAGGATCTATCTCTGGATAAACGTCTGGCAGAAATCAAAGGAATTTTGTGGACCAACATCACTCAATCCCTTAGTAATGTGTGGAGATCTATCCAAGTCATCTACGAGCAAATTGACCTAGTAAGAGCGGCCCAAGTGGAGATTCAAAAGGCAAGGGATTTATTGGGACAGATGCCTAAACAAGCTGGCTAATACATTTTTTGAACACCAAGACCAGTGAAGAACTAGAGGCACTGGAAATCAGAGACAGAACAGGCACCATTCTAGAAATCAAGAGAGTTCTAACCATGAGAACTCTGATGCAAAATTTGGAAAGGAGATGCCAGGATATGCAGGTGGAGATTGATTCTTTCACAGGAAAGTTTACAGTCTTGCATAAAAAAGGTCTGCCAAGTCCTTTGGGGAGTGATGATTGTCTGATGAGACATGTAGATTACATGCACAAGTTGAATAAATATGTTTTTGATCAAGTTAATACATCATCAAGTACTTCAGGAGAGAAGGCACTTCCATCTGGCCAAACCCTATACGACAGCCTGGAAAATTTATTCTACATTGAGCAAGAGGTAGAGCATCTATTCACCATCCCACCTAATTTCTTTAGATACACAGAGACTGATGAAAATTTTAGGAAGCTTCAGAGACATAAATTACCGGTACCACAATGGTGGCAAAGTATGTTAGAGATTATATAAACTTATCTTTGTTCAATTGAACTTTTGGACCATCTACTATAATGCGGAGAACATAAATGAATTAGAGTCCTACGGGTCAAAGCGCATCACATCAGGGTCAAAGAAAGTCCAGCTAAGGCAGAATAACCAACACAGAGTATCAGTGGAAGACGGTCGTGAACTGACTCGCAGCACCTACCTCCGGTACATCTCATAAAGAAGGAACTTATTGCATCAATTTATTGTTCCCATGTTTTCGAGACTGTCTGTCTCTATCTTTGTAAAACACATTAATCATCACCAGATATTATTTCTATCAGATATTTTGTAAGATTTTTTATATTTTTGTATAAATACTCCCCCAGACGAAGTATTTGGGGTTGGTTGGTGGGTGTTCAAAGATTTTGACTGTAATACTGAAATTTTCTAGAATAAAAGGTTGTTGGAACCATTTTTGTCTGGCTTACTGAATGAGGAATTGACGTTGAGGACCATGTTACAAAATTCTTGAATCATCTTATGGATCAATAAGTCCCTTCTAACTTGTGTTTTACAGTTTCTATGTTTATTATATCATCTATGTTTCATGATCTCAATAATAAAGAAAAAGAATAATTCAGAATTTGCTTGACTACACTCTGTCTTCAATCTTTGTTGTTTTCTATGTTTTCTTCAGAATTAGAATAAACAGTGAATTCTTAATTTCTCCTGTTTCCCCTGATTCTTTCATCTTGAATATTTGCTAAGGAATTCTTAATTGCTCCTTAGCAGTAATCATCCATTTTCCCTCTGTCAAATATGATGAAGGATTCTTAACTGCCCTTCACCCAATTGAATCCATTCCATCTGATTCCAGCCTATAAATTGTTCCATATTTGAGTACCTTGCTCTGTGATACCTCCTCTGATAAGAAACCTAATCCAGGAAGCTATCCTTCTTTGACTCCATCATGCCCAATGGACTGAAACTCTTCAGTTTTACCTCACTGTTCTATTTGAATCTCCATCCCTCCAACCAAACTCAAAAAAAAAACCTTGCACTTCATAGCTAGCCTAATATACCTCAAAACAAAGCTAAATCATAAAGAGAGAGCCCTCTATGGATGCATATTCGCTAGAATCTGTATCTAAAAGATTGGTCTGTGGTTACCTTGGCCGTATTCCCTTTCTTACAACTTTAGGGAACAACCTGAGTGATAACATCATTGGCGACTCCCCTGGGAACCTGAATAATTGTTTGTTACTGTTGTCTATTTCATAAGCTACAGATGGAGCCTGAATTTGGCCAGGTATCCTTTGAAACTGCTTTTGCTTTGCAATTGCAGGAGTAGATAAATGTTGCTTCAGTCTATCTCCAGTCTAGTTTATGTTTTGAACAGTTGTTTCAAATACTTGATCAGTTCCTTGTTTCAATAGATCTTTAGGAAAGCTCATAATCCCCCTACTTAAAACTTTCTACAAGATACTGTTAAAGTTGTATTGTTAAAATATTTCAAGAAAAAACCAAAAACATACTCAGAAGCTGGCTCCAAAGAAAAAGATCCGTTACACCAGATCAAATCCTGATCCAAATCCCCCACCTGTGTTTGAGAATCCTAATCTCATTCCTAAGATCCTTAGAAGCCAAGAGAGCCAAGAACATTCTGCTAGTTCACCCCTTGACAAACATTTGCAGAACCCTATCCAAACTGAGCTTACTTCTGGAAAATCACCAATCCTTTCTGCCATTACTACAGCTTCTCCTAGTTCACCATCAGCACCTCAAACCATCCTTCCCACTCCTCCATCTACAGCATATGTTTCCACTGTTATCCATGTTCTTCCAGCTGTCACACTTATCTCTGCAATTATGGCAAACCGATATACTCCCCTGTAATTACCTGCAAATCCAGGGGCTATGCCTCAAGACTATCAAAGCAAAATCACCTATTTTGATGGTACCGGCACTTACACAGCTCAACAACACACTAAGAAGATGACAAACTATTTTGAAAACTATGAGATTGATGATGATGATGTCAGAATGAAAGTCTTTGTTCAAAGTTTAACTGGAGAGGTATGGACCTGGTTTAGAGCACTCCCTGCAAACACTATAAATGACCCAGAAGCTCTTTGTCAGACTTTCTTGAACAGATGGGAAAAGAAGAAAGATCCTCTCCACATTTTATCAGAATATGAAAACTTCAAAAGAGGCCCACAAGAAACTGTTCAAGCTTACTGTACCATTTAATAATGTATACAATGCTATTCCTCAAAATCTCAAAGCTCCTCCAGATTTGGCCTTGATCAAATTCCCTGATGCATTTGATTCCGATATGGCATACCAGCTTAGGGAAAGAGCTCCTAGAAGCTTAGAAGACATGCAGAGTATAGCTGTCAGCGTTGAGGCCAACCTGATTTCTAAACGAACTCGAGCTAGAGCTGAAAGGAGGACACCTTTCAAAGAAGAACCTTCTGCATTTGAACATAAATTAGATGTTATTATCAAAGGCATGGATAGACTTGGTGATAGATTAGAAACAAATGAGAGGAAATCCCCTTGGGATGGTCAACTGAGCAATACTGGAAGAAATCCAAACTTTAGGAAAAACCAGGGCCCCAATACTGGAAAGACTGGGCCTGACCAAAACATTAGGCCCCCATTCTAGGAAAATTATGTTGAAGCTTCAACTTCTGGTGAACCAACATAAGATACTCAAATTAACTTAATGGGCCTCAATAGTGAACAAAAAATTTTCTTAACCCAAGATGACAAAGAAGCTCACACTCTTAATCAATTCCAAACTCAAACAGGTGAATCATTTAATTTTAGGGAGGGATATGATACAGCCATCTATGAGGTTCACAAGCAATACAATCTGAGGAGAAGAAGAATAGATGTCCCTGAGGCTAATAAACAAAAATATACCAAGCAACCTAAAAAAGCTAAGGGCAATAACACACCGGTACAAGCCCTTCCTAGAACAGGCCCTAATCCAAGTAATATCAGATAATCAACCGCCTAACACATAGCCTTCAACTTCCATTCCTTCAAAAGAAAATGTGGATGAACCTCCAGAAATTGACATAGAAGCAACTTCAGCCCACAACACCACTTCTGGAAAAGAAAAAGACACAGAAAATACAGCAGAAAAAGAAAATCTCACTAATCGAAATGCAAAAATTCAAACAGAAAAACCTTTCAATCTTGAGACTGAAATAGGAAAATTAAAGATAGCCATTCCATTGATAGAATTGGCTAAATATGACGTCTATAGAAAACAAATCAACATATCACTCCAAATTTCAGAGAACAAAGATTCAGTAAATATCTTTGATGATCAACCAGAATTATTTTTTGACCCTGAGGTAAATGGAAAAATAGTAGATGGAGGGGTTCCTACTTTCTATGTAAGTCTGAATATTCATGATAAAATACTTCATAATGCCATATTTGATTCTGGTGCTTCTCATAACTTAATGCCTAAATCTGTAATGGAGAAGTTGGACCTAGATATTACAAGGACATACAAAGACTTATTCTTTTTTTATTCTAGCCAGGTCAGATGTCTAGGATTTATCAAAGATTTATGTGTATCGTTAGTCCAACACCCTGCAAAGACCATTTTAATGGACGTAGTGGTAGCTGATATTCCACCAAAATATGGCATGTTGTTGTCTAGATCTTGGGGTGCAAAGCTCCAAGGATATTTACAATTGGATATGTCCTATGCTACCATTTTAGTATTTGGTCAACCAAAGAGATTGTATCAAGAAACTCTAATGAAATATGTGGTAAGCAGTCAGGAGAAACCCCGGAATTTTCCCATCTATTCCATGCACTCTAACATGGACTCTTTCATTCTCTATAATGCTGAAATTGATCCTCCAGCTGATGTCAACGTTCTAACATTTGAACAAGAAGAAATCTCAAACGAAACCTCTAATATTCACATTCAAGAAATTGCTGAGAACAATAATATACAAGACATTCAATACAAACCAGATGAAACTGAAGAACCATATCCTCCCATAAAGCAAATTACTGAGGCTCCTAATACTGACTATGAACATGAGTGTTACACTAAAATTTGTCACCATGACTATTTGCAGTCAGTATGGCTCCATCAATAACCATACTATCCTCCTTGGCAAGTCTTATACCTCTGCTCCTCATGTCAAACTCCAAAAAAGGAGAGAAAGTCTTTAAAAGTCAATATAACTCTGGTTACGTAGTTTCTCTTACTCTTACCTGCATGTACGCACCTCAAGCATATAATATCTGCGTACTTGTATGCTCTGTCTATAAAGGGGTAGGTGCGTACTCCTGTAAAAGTCAAAAGGTGCAAGTTTTACTTCAAAAAACTTACTTGCGGTCGATTCTAGAGCATTCTAGAAGATGGTTTGACGTGGATTGAGCGCCTCCAGATGGTTCATGCATCCCAATGAAAGAGGAAATTATCCCATGAAGAGGGGAGCTATCCCTTTGAAAGAGGGGCTTATCCCATTGATGGTGGACCTGTTTAACTTCCTCCAAAGCATTATAAATACAGGCATTGGGCCAGAGGGAGGGGAGGTTGAAAGCTGAACATTCCTAAGGGTAGATGCTGCTGAAATTACGACTCCCTTTTAGAGCTTGAGAGGAGAGATTCCAATGCTTTCTTAGCTTCTTTTGGAAGTGGGTGAGCTGATCAAAGTAAAGGAGAACTCTTGCTGGACCCTGGGAGGGACCTGCACAACACCAAGGCACTGGTTGTAATGGTTTCTTTTGTTTCCAATTAATACAATTAAGTTCATTTTTCTCAACAAGTTGTTATATATAATTTGTTTCATAAACTCCTTGGTCTTTATGATGAATATGTTTTATTATATGAGTTATTCAGGTGCTATGTAATCGTTTGCTTGTTAGTGAATGCAGGCTTCAAGGAGAAGGAGCTCATCTGGATCGAAGAGGCTTGGCTGCTACAAACAGCGTTGGACTAAAGGTATGCCTTAAACACCTGGTTGCTTTTATTTTAAATGCATATTTAGGGAAAGATAATGCTTGATTGTTTTGTTTGTCACTAGAAAGCCTTAGCTTCTAGGGAGGTCGGTTTTGTCCGCAAAATTGACTCTTTCCGCATGACAAAATGGCGACTCCACGGGGGAATCCATGGATTTGATTGATTTCTCTTTTGATTGATACTTTGATTTGAGAAACGTTGATTTGTTTCTGTTTTTGACTTGATGATTGTGGGATTGGGTGAATTTAGTTAATTTTGAGTTAGTTTTCATTTTTCATAGTTTTGGGAGAGGTACGCACCCTCTGAGTTAAGCACAGTGCGTACCTGTACGCACTTTTTCTTTGTGCACAGAGCGTGGACGCACCTGTGTAAACAGGTTTCCTGCGTACCCTGTCAAAAATTTGAAAAATTTTAAATTTTTCTCTTTTTTATCAGTTTAGAATTTGTTTATAGGTTTTAGCCATTGCCCAGACCTACTTGTTCCCTGTCAAAAACTTTCCTTGGTTAATTTCATTGGCATTCCTGCTTTAAGCTTTTATCATTTGGGTGTTTTGAGTCTCTTTTTTGAGAAATTCTTAATTTGATTTCCTTTGGTCATTACTTGGAGGTTTGTCTCAGTCTTTTCACAATTTTGCATATTTTTGCTTTTGTTTTTGCAAAAAAATTTCCCCCTCATTCGTCGGGGGGGGGGCTAAATTGTGTATGAGTGTTAATCGCCTTTGAGTGTTTTTATTTTTGATCTTTGGAACTCTCACCCAATTTTCTCGATTTGCACTTGATTGGTTCTTAGATTACATTAGAATCATCTTGTGTTTGAGAATTCTCTTGCATAGATCACATTTGCATAATTAGAATTCTCATTTTCAGAATATGAATGAAAAATGTGCATAGATTACATTTGCATACTTTTCAAGTGAATTGTACATAGATGACAATTGCATAGTTTACATTCTGAAAAATCAATCGTAGATTTAGATCAATTTTATTTGATTTGAATTTATACAAAAATAAAAATAAAAATAAAAATGTTTAGAAATTGATTTGCATTAGTTTTTCTTGATGAAATTAGTGCATTAGAGAATTTGTTATATTTTCTCTTAGTGATCAATTTTTTGCATTGTTGGAAGTGAATGGAAACTCTCTCCTTACTTTAGTTAGGATTCATCGAATTGAAAAGATTACATTATCATATTCGATTGCATTCAGTTTTGAGTTGGGTCATAACACCATTAGTTTCGTATCCATTTACCCATTTGAGTAATAACAGCCTTAATACCACAACGCTTAATTAAAATTCATCTAGTAATATTTTTATTTTCTAGGGCTCTGATACACCAACATAGCTTAGGCTAGTGTCTTGGAGTAGGGAGTAATTAGCTCTCCAAGACAGTAAAACAAACAAGTAGCTGTATCTTGTGGTAGGAAGAAATCCAATTGTTGCATTTATACTTTGGGAAAGCTCCTCTTAAAGGAGAAGCACGAGATCGTGTCCGAACCAGTGTGGGAATCAATCCTTCCTCATTGGGAACGACGCCAGATATTCACGTATTAAAAACGGTAAACCTCGCATTAACCATTGTCGAGGACCCTGGGGTCACTTGTTGATAAACCTTGGATTATGTCAAGGAGCCTTCAAGGGGATTGAGCTTGCTACTCTGCCCTTGCGTGCGTATAGGATCGTAGACTGTTCCCCCAGGTATATTTGTTTCGGTTGGTAACCTTAGTGACCATATTCTTTAGGATTCTTCCTAAGGTGACAGTGGTGGGAAGATCCCACTGTACCTGGAGCAGATGTCGGCTAGACACACTTGGATTTTTTGGGGGGTTCTCTTCACTCGAGACGGTTAAGTGGAGGAACTTGTGCCAGTCTATTCATTAAGCAGGTTTCCGGGGTAACTGTTCCAACCGCCATTTCTGTATTGAATTCTGCGAGGTTGGATTTCATCACCAACTAGTGTTTTCGGTACGGAAAGTTACTGTTTGTGTGTGGTTTGACTCCTAGATTTGATAGCACGTGTTATTTTGTTCGTTTTTACTTTTAGAGACCATAGGTGTGAATTGTGAATTTTAATTGTTAGGTGTGAATTGTGAGTTGTTAATTTTAGTTTTAAATTGTTAATAAAATTCACTGAAGTTGGATATAATGGAAAATGTTCCGGAATTTACCGACCAAGGAACCCCTCTTAACAAGAATCCTAGTACTTTTCCTTACTTTGGAAATGTTGGTCCGCCTTACATGGCTACTTTTTCATTACCTGGATTTACAATTGGTTTACCGATATGGTTATTTTCAACTTCGTTGGCCCCAAATACTCCAATTGTTCCACCTCAAACGAATGCTTCACCTCAACAGAGTTCACCATCTCAACATCACCAACCTTCAGTTGACCCTTTACCTTCTTCGCCTAATTTTCCTTCCTCCATTTCTTCCTCTTTGCTTGGTAAAAGCCTCGATGCTAGTAACCAGGTGGCTAAGAAGAAGAAGAAAGGGAAGAAGAAGAAGAAGCAAGATAAGAAAGAAGTCAACCAACCAACCGCAACTGTAAGTGTTAGTTGTGTTGAGGAAAACTCCGACATGCATCGTAAACCCAAATACCCTTGTAGGCTTTGTAAGGGTGACCACTTCCTTATCAATTGTCCTGGTATTCCAAAGGTCTTGGAATTATGGTTAGAAAAATCTCATCAACTTTCCATTGATCCATCAACCAGTGATAGTCAGGTTCCTGGGAAAAAGGGTAAAGTTAGGTTTCCTTGTAAGTTATGCAAAGGGAGTCATCAAACTCACATTTGCCCTCACATGGATGAAGCCTCAAAATTGTTGGAAAACCTTACTGTTCCATAGCAAGAATTTCCAACTGGTTACCGTAAACTTTCTCCCAACCTACCGTCAACTGACGGAGTGATTGATATAAATTCAAGTACAGTCGATCACACTATTCCATTGGAGAGTGAAACTCATGTTACTCAGGTTGATGATTCATTAGTTGATCAAGTGGTCGATTCAATTTCACATTCGGTCGATCCCACTTTCCCTTTAGAGAGTGAACTTCATACCACTCAGGTTCTTTTTGTTACATCGGATTCTTCTATGTTGGGGGGCATTTCACCTATTTCTACAGAACCCCCTCCAAGTACTGAGGTCTTTTCCTTTGATTGGAATAGACTGACAGAACCTCGTCTTCCTTCCTCCATCCCTTTCCAAATCATTGTCAAGGTTGGTGGTAGGGACATGCATCGCACACAGGTTGATGAAGGTGCTTCTGTTAGTATTTTATCCTCAATTGCTTGGAAAGCTTTGGGTTCCCCTCAGCTTGCGCCTATTACGCAGAATCTGAAAGCTTTTAACAGAACCATTAGTGAACCTTTAGGGATCCTTCCTAATTTTTCCATTACCTTGGAAGGTAAAACTATCTGTATTGATCTTATGGTCGTTCGAGGTCCCTTGGATTTCAATTTACTCCTTTGGCGAGACTATGTTTATGCAATGAAGGTTGTTGTATCGACACTCTTTCGCGTGATGTCTTTCCCTCACAATGGAAATATTGTGACTGTAGACCAGCTTTCGTTCCCTAGTCTTGTTTCAACTACCAATAATATGACACCCCTAAATGTTCCTAATTCTAAAGTAGTATCTACCCTGCCACGGGTTAATTATGTGGCAACTGGTCCCATGCTTTTAGTTACCAATGTAAGTGAGCCTCTCACTATTTGCTCATCTTCCTTTGATTTAGATCCGGTAATTGACATGGAAAACTCTATGGGATTACTTGAATGCGATGTTCTTATCCCTTTTGAGTCCCTTGACATGTGTTCCTTCCAGAGAACTATTCTTCCTTCTGATGAAGATCTCTTGGAAGCCATGATCAAGGTGTGTCCATTGACATGTCTTTCTTCCAGTTGGAAACCATGATCACAGTTGCAAGGATAGTTTTTTCCTGTATCAACCTCGTTAAAAAATGAAATAGGCTGTCACGAGGATAGTTCCTTTTCCTGTGCCAACCTCGTTAAAAAATGAAATAGGTGTCCACGAGGATAGTTTTTTCCTGTATCAACCTCGTTAAAAAATGAAACAGACTGTCGTGAGGATAGTTCTTTTCCTGTGTCAACCTCGTTAAAAAATGAATCAGTTAATCGAGGAAAGTTCCTTTTACTGTGTCGACCTCGTTAAAAAAAAGAATCAATGGGTTAGAGGAAAGATCCTGTTACTGAGTCAACCTCGGTAAAAAATGAATCAGGTATGAGCATAGTTCCTTGTCTTGTGTCAAGCTCGTTAAAAAATGAATCAAGGTTTTTAGAGCATAGTTCCTTGTCTTGTGTCAAGCTCGTTAAAAAATGAATCAAGGTTTTTAGAGTATAGTTCCTTGTTAGGTAGATTGTAGAGAGTAGTTACGAGCATAGTTCCTTATCTTGTGTCAAGCTCGTTTAAAAAATGAAACAAGGGTTATGAGGATAGTTCTTTTCTTGTGTCAACCTCCTTAAAAAATGAAACAACTCCCTTTTCAAGTTAAATCTTGAAATTAAACCTTCATTTCATCCACCTTTGAATGCAATGAAGCTTGGGGGGCATGTACCTCGTTTTGCGTCATTATGCTGGGGGCATGCGAACTTATAACAAGCATAGTTTTTCGTTTCAAGCTTGCGTAAACATGAAACCGAATCCGAGCATAGTTCATTTCCTGTGTCAAGCTCGTTAAAAAATGAAACAAATCCTCCTCTAATTGAGTCGAGAGTTTGACTAGATCTCATAAATGTTAAGTTGTATATTTAGGTTAGTTATTTCAGTTTTTGCATAATTTTCTTACAGTTTTAGGTCAAGTCTTTCAAATGATCTTGTAAATGAACCTTCATTCCATCCAGCTTGTACTTAGTTGAATAAAATGAAGCTAGGGGGGGCATGCACTCTAGCAGTTATGCTTAAGGGGCATCAAGCACAGTTTTATCTCTGTTTCAAGCTTGTGTAAAAATGAAACTATTTTGAAGCATAGTTTTTCTCTGTTTCAAGCTTTTGTAAAAATGAAACTTATCTCGAGTCAATTTCAGTTATTTTCAAGACTCGTTAAACTCATGAAAATCCCGAGATTATTTTGCTATCTTTCATTCTCGTAAAACAAATGAAAATTCCGAGTTCTTTCCGTTTTTTCCAGCTCGTAAATTAAATTGAAAGTCGGCCATATGAGTACCTTTTTATCATTTTTTCAAACTCATTAAAACTTACGAAAAGTGAAAACCATGAGTATATTTTTATCCCTTTTTCAAACTCGTTAAAACTTACGAAAAAATGAAACATTAGAGTCATCTTTAAGCCCTTTTCTGACTCCTAAAAAATGAAAATATTGTCGAGCGTTTCTTTTACACTCGTTAAAACGGAATTAAAAGACGGTCCTCTTACAGCCCTTTTCTGACCGTAAAAACATGAAAAGATTGCCGGATTTTTGTCGTTTCAAATTCAATATTGGAAATAAAACGACGTGTCCTTGATCGCTTTTTACTTTTCAGATCAGAGACACTAATCATGAAAGTACTCCTTGGTCGTAAAGATCAAGCGGTCCTCTCAAGTATTATTTTATACTTTTTCGGGCTTGGGAGACACAAATTTACGAAAAAGGTCAACCCTGGAGTCTTCTCAAGTTTTTCAGACTCTCTAAAATTGAAAAACGCCGAGTTTCTCCTATACTAGACTCGTTAAAATTTCACAGTAAAGGACCTGTTCGATTACAAACAGGAATGGACCACTCCTTCTTAAGGTTCGAATCTAAACTAAGTTGGACTCATCCAAAGGATGAGCTTATAATCAAGCAAACGTTATCCTCCTCAAGATTGTAAAAAATAAAGAGGTACTTGCCAGAAATGGTGGGGGAAAAGAGAGAAAAATGAGCCTATTTGTTATCCTTTGTCTCAGAAAAATCTTATCACCACTCCTGAACACGACACTTTTCATTCACCTGGGTTGGGAAATCCTTTGCCTAATAGTTGATCAAACCACATTGTAAGTCTTCAGCTGTTTTCTGGGTATTAACTTTGGGTCAATTGTCACCAAGCCATCTGTTGTGTCGTTATGTGTTCAAGAGGTCACTGCAAATAAACCATTCATCTGCAAAATATCTGTCATCCATCTTGACCATCCCCGAGTCAGTCCTTACAGCTACATTTCTTCAACTTGATTTATGATTTCGTGTTGTGGGCTTGCCTACAACGGATCGCTTTCTATCGACATCATCACATTATCTAGAAATATGATCTAGGAACCGTCAGTACCTTGAAATCTGCATGCCTCAATGGCAGGTTTCTCGCCTTTGACGACAATTTACATCATTGACTTTTGATCGAAGGATTCCGTGACATGTTCAACGTCAACACATCTACTCACATCTCATGGATTGTACTGGGTACTTTGAGAACCATTGACATCACTGGTGGTCTCTCTCACACTTGTTAACAGTTTACATCATTGGCTGGTAGTCAAGTGGTTTCTACCATGTTCGACATCAACTCATTTATTCGCATGGATAGAATCGTACTATTTCGGGAAGCAGAAATGAAGACCCTGGATCTAGTTTCCGCCATCTAGGCTGCGAGGAATTTTGTATTCATTATAGAGTAGAGTAACTATAAACAGATGGTTGCGTCCATACTGTGTCTACATGTGTCTATGATTATGATGTATTGCGAAATCATTCCTATATCAGAGCAGTAGTTAGTTTGTTAGTTAAGTTTTTGATCTGAGTATGGGAATGCCTACCTCAGCGATGATATGATCTCATATATGTATTTTGTCTTGAATATTTGCAGGTTCCGACTGGGCTCTCCACAAGATAATCCTCGAAATGATAAAGTGCTTCACCCTTCCTAGATGATATAAAACCCTAATCTACTACAGACTTCGCACTTTAGGGGGAAATCTGTTACACTAAAATTTGTCACCATGACTATTTGCAGTCAGTATGGCTCCATCAATAACCATACTGTCCTCCTTGGCAAGTCTTATACCTCTGCTCCTCATGTCAAACTCCAAAAAAGGAGAGAAAGTCTTTAAAAGTCAATATAACTCTGGTTACGCAGTTTCTCTTACTCTTACCTGCGTGTACGCACCTCAAGTATATAATACCTGCGTACTTGTACACTCTGTCTGTAAAGGGGTAGGTGCGTACTCCTGTAAAATTCAAAAGGCGCAAGTTTTACTTCAAAAAACTTACTTGCGGTCGATTCTAGAGCATTCTAGAAGATGGTTTGACGTGGATTGAGCGCCTCCAGATGGTTCATGCATCCCAATGAAAGAGGAACTTATCCCATGAAGAGGGGAGCTATCCCTTTGAAAGAGGGGCTTATCCCATTGATGGTGGACCTGTTTAAATTCCTCCAAAGCATTATAAATACAGGCATTGGGCCAGAGGGAGGGGAGGTTGAAAGCTGAACATTCCTAAGGGTAGATGCTGCTGAAATTAGGACTCCCTTTTAGAGATTGAGAGGAGAGATTCCAATCCTTTCTTAGCTTCATTTGGAAGTGGGTGAGCTGATCAAAGTAAAGGATAACTCTTGCTGGACCCTGGGAGGGACCTGCACAACACCAAGGCACTGGTTGTAATGGTTTCTTTTGTTTCCAATTAATACAATTAAGTTCATTTTTCTCAACAAGTTGTTATATATAATTTGTTTCATAAACTCCTTGGTCTTTATGATGAATATGTTTTATTATATGAGTTATTCAGGTGCTATGTAATCGTTTGCTTGTTAGTGAATGCAGGCTTCAAGGAGAAGGAGATCATCTGGATCGAAGAGGTTTGGCTGCTACAAACAACGTTGGACTAAAGGTATGCCTTGAACACCTGGTTGCTTTTATTTTAAACGCATATTTAGGGAAAGATAGTGCTTGATTGTTTTGTATGTCACTAGAAAAGCCTTGTTTTCTAGGGAGGTCGGTTTTGTCCACAAAATTGACTCTTTCCGCATGACAAAATGTACCTCCTTTTGCGTCATTATGCTGGGGGCATGCGAACTTATAACAAGCATAGTTTTTCGTTTCAAGCTTGCGTAAACATGAAACCGAATCCAAGCATAGTTCTTTTCCTATGTCAAGCTCGTTAAAAAATGAAACAAATCCTCCTCTAATTGAGTCGAGAGTTTGACTAGATCTCATAAATGTTAAGCTGTATATTTAGGTTAGTTATTTCAGTTTTTGCATAATTGTCTTTCAGTTTTAGGTCGAGTCTTTCAAATGATCTCGTAAATGAACCTTCATTCCATCCAGCTTGTACTTAGTTGAATAAAATGAAGCTAGGGGGGCATGCACTCTAGCAGTTATGCTTAGGGGGCATCAAGCACAGTTTTATCTCTATTTCAAGCTTGTGTAAAAATGAAACTATTTTGAAGCATAGTTTTTCTCTGTTTCAAGCTTTTGTAAAAATGAAACCTATCTCGAGTCAATTTCAGTTATTTTCAAGACTCGTTAAACTCATGAAAATCCCGAGATTATTTTGCTATCTTTCATTCTCGTAAAACAAATGAAAATGTCGAGTTCTTTCTGTTTTTTCCTGCTCGTAAATTAAATTGAAAGTCGGCTATATGAGTACCTTTTTATCATTTTTTCAAACTCATTAAAACTTACAAAAAGTGAAAACCATGAGAATATTTTTATCCCTTTTTCGAACTCGTTAAAACTTACGAAAAAGTGAAACCTTAGAGTCATCTTTAAGCCCTTTTTTGACTCCTAAAAAATGAAAAGATTGTCGAGCGTTTCTTTTACACTCGTTAAAACGGAATTAAAAGAAGTTCCTCTTACAACCCTTTTCTGACCATAAAAATATGAAAAGATTGTCGGATTTTTGTCGTTTCAAATTCGATATTGGAAATAAAACGACGTGTCCTTGATCGCTTTTTACTTTTCAGATCAGAGACACTAATCATGAAAGTACTCCTTGGTCGTAAAGATAAAGCGGTCCTCTCAAGTATTATTTATGCTTTTTTGGGCTTGGGAGACATAAATTTACGAAAAAGGTCAACCCTGGAGTCTTCTTAAGTTTTTCAGACTCTCTAAAATTGAAAAACGCCGAGTTTCTCCTATACTGGACTCGTTAAAATTTCACAGTAAAGGACCTGTTCGATTACAAATAGGAACGGACCACTCCTTCTTAGGGTTCGAATCTAAACTATGTTGGACTCATCCGAAGGATGAGCTTATAATCAAGCAAATGTTATCCTCGTCAAGCTTGTAAAAAATAAAGAGGTACTTGCCAGAAATGGTGGGGGAAAAGAGAGAAAAATGAGCCTATTTGTTATCCTTTGTCTCAGAAAAACCTTATCACCACTCTTGAACATGACACTTTTCATTCACCTGGGTTGGGAAATCCTTTGCCTAATAGTTGATCAAACCACATTGTAAGTCTTCAGCCGTTTTCTGGGTATTAACTTTGGGTCAATTGTCACCAAGCCATCTGTTGTGTCGTTATGTGTTCAAGAGGTCACCGCAAATAAACCATTCATCTGCAAAATATTTGTCATCCATCTTGACCATCCCCGAGTCAGTCCTTACAGCTACATTTATTCAACTTGATTTATGATTTCGTGTTGTGGGCTTGCCTACAACGGATCGCTTTCTATCGACATCAGCACATTATCTAGAAAGATGATCTAGGAATCGTCAGTACCTTGAAATCTACATGCCTCAATGGCAGGTTTCTCGCCTTTGACAACAGTTTACATCATTGACTTTCGATCGAAGGATTCTGTGACATGTTCGACGTCAACACATCTACTCACATCTCATGGATTGTACTGGGTTCTTTGAGAACCATTGACATCACTGGTGGTCTCTCTCACACTTGTTAACAGTTTACATCATTGACTGGTAATCAAGTGGTTTCTACCATGTTCGACATCAACTCATTTATTTGCATGGATAGAATCGTACTATTTCGGGAAGAAGAAATGAAGACCCTGGATCTAGTTTTCGCCATCCAGGCTGCAAGGAGTTTTGTATTCATTATACAGTAGACTAATTATAAATAGATGGTTGCGTCCATACTGTGTCTACATGTGTCTATGATTATGATGTATTGTGAAATCATTCCTATATCAGAGCAGTAGTTAGTTTGTTAGTTAAGTTTTTGATCTGAGTATGGGAATGCCTACCTCAGCGATGATATGATCTCATATATGTATTTTGTGTTTAATATTTGCAGGTTCCGACTGGGCTCTCCACAAGATAATCCTCGAAATGATAAAGTGCTTCACCCTTCCTAGATGATATAAAACCCTAATCTACTACAGACTTCGCACTTTAGGGGACAATCTGTTACACTAAAATTTGTCACCATGACTATTTGCAGTCAGTATGGCTCCATCAATAATCATACTGTCCTCCTTGGCAAGTCTTATACCTCTTCTCCTCATGTCAAACTCCAAAAAAGGAGAGAAAGTCTTTAAAAGTCAATATAACTCTGGTTACGCAGTTTCTCTTACTCTTACCTGTGTGTACGCACCTCAAGTATATAATACCTGCGTACTTGTACGCTCTGTCTGTAAAGGGGTAGGTGCGTACTCCTGTAAAAGTCAAAAGGCGCAAGTTTTACTTCAAAAAACTTACTTGCGGTCGATTCTAGAGCATTCTAGAAGATGGTTTGATGTGGATTGAACGCCTCCAGATGGTTCATGCATCCCAATGAAAGACAAACTTATCCCATGAAGAGGGGAGCTATCCCTTTGAAAGAGGGGCTTATCCCATTGATGGTGGACCTGTTTAACTTCCTCCAAAGCATTATAAATACAGGCATTGGGCCAGAGGGAGGGGAGGTTGAAAGCTGAACATTCCTAAGGGTAGATACTGCTGAAATTAGGACTCCCTTTTAGAGCTTGAGAGGAGAGATTCCAATCCTTTCTTAGCTTCATTTGGAAGTGGGTGAGCTGATCAAAGTAAAGGAGAACTCTTGCTGGACCCTGGGAGGGACCTGCACAACACCAAGGCACTGGTTGTAATGGTTTCTTTTGTTTCCAATTAATACAATTAAGTTCATTTTTCTCAACAAGTTGTTATATATAATTTGTTTCATAAACTCCTTGATCTTTATGATGAATATGTTTTATTATATGAGTTATTCAGGTGCTATGTAATCGTTTTCTTGTTAGTGAATGCAGGCTTCAAGGAGAAGGAGCTCATCTGGATCGAAGAGGCTTGGCTGCTACAAACAGCGTTGGACTAAAGGTATGCCATAAACACCTGGTTGCTTTTATTTTAAATGCATATTTAGGGAAAGATAGTGCTTGATTGTTTTGTTTCTCACTAGAAAGCCTTAGCTTCTAGGGAGGTCGGTTTCGTCCGCAAAATTGACTCTTTCCGCATGACAATGAGACCCTTTGGTACTTATAATTTGATGGATCAGTTAATAAATTAGGGGCAGGAGCAGGAATTTGGGTATACAATCTAGAGAATGATTATGCTGAAGGGCATGCATACAGGTTGAACTTTAGATGTACCAATAATATGGCTGAATATGAAGCCCTCTTATTAGGACTTAAATTGATCAAAAATTTAGGGGCAGTCAGGATATCAATTTTGGGAGACTCTGATTTGGTGATTCAACATATAAAGGGAAACTTCCTCACAAATGATCCCAAATTAAGATCTTACAGAAGAGCAGCAGTTGAGATCCTCAATACATTTCTAGAAGAATAGCTTGCCAAAATTCCAAGGAAACATAATTTGCATGCTCGCAGTTTGGCAACATTTGCCAGCACTTGTAAATTACCTTTTGAACCCAATCATCAGTTTACAGCTGAGATTAGGCATAGGCTAGCCATACCAGATTATGTAAAGAAATGGAAAGTGTTTGACAATGATGTTCAGATTAACAATTTCTTGACCCTAAAAGAAGAATTTTCCAACACAACTATAGACACAGACACTGTTTGTGAAGTTGATCAAATAGATAAAATTCAGACAGACATTTCAGCAGAAACTGCAACTCAAATACTTCACCCAACGAAATTTAGCAATGAAAAGTTGCAAGATCTCAAAGAAATAGACATTGATGAGGTTATTGAAGGAGAATTTGAAGTTATTGATTTAAAAGATAATTATTTGCCCCAAGGATTAACTCCTTTGGAAGATTTCTTTGATTCTAATGATATCCCAAAGAAACCCAAAATGCAGCCTCTAAACGCAGACATTGAGGACTGTAACATAGGAACTGAAGAAAATCCTAAGATGATAAAACTATCCAAAACTCTGCCCCTTGACCAAAAGCTTAAATATGTTGAACTGTTCAAAGAATTCCAGGATGTTTTTGCCTGGAGCTATGAAGATCTGAAATCTTACGATACCTCTGTGATTCAACATGCAATACCCCTCAAAGACAATCAAAAACCATTAAAGAAAAAACTCAGAAGTTTTAACCCTGTACTACTCCTTTTAATTGAAAAAGAAGTCAAAAGAATGCATGAATCAGGGATAATTGCACCTATCAGGTTTTCAGAATGGGTCTCTAATTTAGTGCCCACTAGGAAGAAAACAGGAGAAATCAGATTGTGTGCTGATTTAAGGAATGTAAATAAGGTTTCTTTAAAAGACCATGTCACACGAAATGAGTCGATCTTGCGGACAAGATAGACCTTCCTAGAATCTAAAGAAGACCTAATGACAAGCAAACCAACCAGACACTATCTTTCTCTAAATATGCTTCAATAAACAATGGCAAACAAGTGTTTTTAGGGCCTACCTTAGGTCCAATGCAAGCTTGTGGATGCCCTCTCTCCTTTGATCCAAATGGGCTCCTTTTCGCGAATCTGCAAACACAAACAAGGAAAACAAATTAAATAGCACCTGAAAAACCAATTGCATAAAACATATTTAACATGAAAGTCAAGGAGTCCATGAAACAAATAGCATAAGATACTTGTTGAGAAAAATGAGTTTGATTGTATTAATTCAAAAGAAGAACTTTACAACCTTTTCCTTGACGTTGTACAAGCTCCTCCCAAGGTCCAACAAGAAGTCTCCTCTAGTTTGACAAGTTTCACTCACTCCCCAATGGAACTAAAAAGGTATGTGATCTCTCCTCTTAAGCTCAACTAGGAAGTCTTAATTTCACCAGCATTTACCCTCAAAATGTTCAGCTTCTAACCTCTCTAGTCCTCACCCCAATTCCTGTATTTATAGTGCAATTGAGGGAAGTGTTGGGTGTGGAGCCTGATTATCTTCTATAGTACCGGCATATTGGACCCCCAGTTCAAAATGGGGCGGCAATGCCGCCCGTAAAATAATCGCTGCCGTGGGGGGTCCAGGGGGGGGCGACAGCGACTTTATGGAGCCCCCCCCCCTGGCGGGGGGTTTCGGGGGCAGCGCCCCCGAAGCTAAAAACAGCTGTAAAATTGCCTTGTAAAAGTATAGTAGTTTCTAGTCAATCTGAGCCGTTCATTAGGCGGATGATCTGACGGTAGAACTTATGTTTAGTTTAGGGTTTTTTTGCCCTAGAAGGCAACCCCTCTCTTTATATGAGGGCATTGTATTTGAGGCTGTGATATAGATGTGTATTCGGTGAGCGAGAAACATAGAGGTGAGACTGTGAGAGAAAACAGAGGATATTACAGCGGTTTTGTTGTAGGTTGTATCTCTTCATTTTGCTGGATAATAGAAAGGAAGGACTGGCTGTTCGAGGTGGACGTAGCCCAAACTGGGTGAACCACGTATATCTGTGTCTCTCTTGTTTTGTGCGTTTTCTGTGTTTATATTTTTGCAATATTATATGTGTTCCATTGCTCCGTAATATATAATTTTCTAACAGGAAGTTACTAGGTTCTCCTTCAAAGGGATAGCTCCTTTAGTCAAGGGATTAGCTCCTTCTCTTTTGGGATGCATGAACCACCTCAGAGCGAACAATCCACGTCAAAATTGCTTCTATAATCTTCTAGATTTTACCCAAAGTGAGTTTTTTAAGATAAACTTTGCGCCTTTTGACTTTCACAGGGGTACGCACCCAACCCTTTACAGACAGAGCGTGCAAATACGCAGTTGACACGAACAAAGGGTGCGAGCCCGCAGGTGACAGCAGGAGAAAGTGCGGAACCAGAGCTTTTATTGATTTTCAATGTCTTTCTCTTATTTTCAAAGCTTGACTTAAAGAGCTAAGGTCTTAGACTTGCTTAGGAGGATAGTACAAGTGATGATGGACCCATACTGACTGCAAATAGTCATGGTGACGATTTTTTTGTGTAACAGATTGCCCCCTAAAGTGCGAAGTCTATAGTAGATGAGGATTTCATTTATCATATAGGAAGAGTGAAGTACTTTATCATTTCGAGGATTATCTTGTGGAGATCCCGGTCGGAACCTGTAGAAACATTCAATGCAAGATATATATATGAGATCATATCATCGCTGAGGTAGGCATTCCCATACTCAGATCAAAAATAACTAGAAAACTATCTACTGCTCTGATATAGGAATGATCTTGTAGTACATCACAAGTATAGACTCATGTGAACATAGTATGGATGCAGCCATCTATTTATGAATAGTCCACAATATAATGAATACAAAATTCCTCGCAGCCTGGATGGTGGAAACTAGATCCAGGGTCTTCATTTCTACTTCCCGAAATAGTACGATTCTATCCATGCGAATAAATGTGTTGAAGCCGAACATGGTAGAAACCACTTGATTACCAGTCAATGATGTAAATTGTTAACAAGTGTGAGAGAAACCACCAGTGATGTCAATGGCTCTCAAAGTACCCAGTACAATCCATGAGATGTGAATAGATGTGTTGATGTCAAACATGTCACGGAATCCTTTGATCGAAAGTCAATGATGTAAACTATCGTCGAAGGTGAGAAACCTGCCATTGAGGCATGCAGATTCCAAGGTACTGACGATTCCTAGATCATCTTTCTAGATAATGAGCTGAAGTCGATAGAAAGCGATCTGTCGTAGGCAAACCCACAACACGAAATCATAGATCAAGTTGAAGAAATTTAGTTGCAAGGACTGAATCAGGGATGGTCAAGATGGATGATAGATATTTTGCAAATGAATGGCTTATTGGCAGTGACCTCTTGAACACATAACGACACGACAAATGGTTTGGTGACAATTGACCCAAAGCTAATACCCAGAAACCGGCTGAAGACTTTCAATGTGGTTTGATCAACTGTTAGGCAAAGGATTTCCCAACCCAGGTGAATAAAAGTGTCGTGTTCAAGAGTGGTTACAAAGTATGACAATCAGGCTCATTTTTCTCTCTTTTCCCCCACCATTTCTGGCAAGTACCTCTTTATTTTTGACAAGCTTGGGGAGGATAACATTTGCTTGATTATAAGCTCATCCTTCGGATGAGTCCAACTTAGTTTAAATTCGAACCCTAAGAAGGAGTGGTTCGTTCATGTTTGTAATTGAACAGGTCCTTTACTGTGAAATTTTAACGAGTCCAGTATAGGAGAAACTCGGCGTTTTTCAATTTTAGAGAGTCCGAAAAAACTAAAGAAGACTCCAGGGTTGACCTTTTCCATAAATTTGTGTCTCCCAAGCCCGAAAAAGTATAAAATAATACTTGAGAGAACTGCTTGATCTTTTACGACCAAGGAGTACTTTTCGTAATTAGTGCCATTGATCTGAAAAAGTAAAAAAGCGATCAATGACACGTCGTTTTATAACCAATATCGAATTTGAAACGACAAAAATCCGGCAATCTTTTCATGTTTTTACGGTCAGAAAAGAGCTGTAAGTGGACCGTCTTTTAATTCCATTTTAACGAGAGTAAAAGAAACGCTTGGAAATCTTTTCACGTTTTAGGAGTCAGAAAAGGGCTTAAAGATGACTCTACATGTTTTTTCGTCGAAAATGATAGATTTCGCCTGGATAATCCTGTTATCTTGCACAAAAACACAAACATTACTAATACCTGTTTGAAATGGATAAAAATGTCGCAAAATACCTTTTCAAAGTGAAACATAAACAAATTTGCAATTCATTTACTCAAAAAACTTATAAAAAGGGGTTTTGACAATTCATTTTTACCGTTTGAGTTTGGGTGAGAAAATAGTGCTTTTGTTCAGAAAACTTCCCGTGAAGATTGCGGAAAATCCAACCGTCGGAATCGAACGCCGTCTTCTCCAGGTATTCCACATCAACTTACTCTTCATTTTTAACCATTTCATTTCTTGTTTTAGTCATGCATTTTATTTTTTGGAGGGTTTTTAGGCTTAAATTCCGCGCGCGGGGGCCCGCAGGTGTAACACTGGTAACCCGCGGGCCCCGACTTTTTCTCCATTGGGAAAAAGCCAGGGGCCCGCACCTTCCATGTAGACAAAGCATGTACCCACACACTGTGTCTAACCTGGAGGTGCGTACCCCGTCGCGAGGGTTTTTAACCCAAAAATTCTCAAAAATCGACCAAACAAAATAATTCCTAGCAATTTAATTAATCTTTTTACTTGATGCAGAGAGTACATCATGCTAGATTGGCCTGAAAGAAAGCATGAGGATGTGGATGCTGCCCCATGGAATCATCAACCTTCACTTGATGCTTTGAGGGCATGCGACTTGTACAAATTCTGGACCATTCCTGGCATGAGAGCTCAGGTGGATTTCTTACAGTGGCTGGTTGACAGGTGGAGCATACAGGACCAGTGCTTCTTCATTGGCGGCCACCAGCTTGAGATCAAGCCGGCAGACATATATTTCTTGACTGGTTTGCCGAAGAGAGGCGAAGACTTGACTCTATCTGGGACTAGGCCAGGTGGCCAGTCTGTCGATAGCCTCAGGCTAGAGTACTGCAACAGCCAGGCTAGAGACAAAGGGATAGACATAAAGACCATATCCCGTCCTGAACTCATGGTGATTGCGTTTACTGTCACCAGACTTTGCGGAGCTGCCGCATTACATATTGCCACCGGATCCCAGATGCGTATGGCAGTTGATTGCTTTCGAGGCACCATCTTCAACTGGTGCGATGCTGTGTTGGCCAATTTGAAAGGCCAACTGACCAGGGCCAAAGAAGGACGACTAAAGACCTTTGGTTATGGGGCTTTGGTCGTGAGTTTTGGCCTGGAGAGGGTTCCATGTTGATCTTGCAGCACCTTACTGTTGGAGTTGGGCTTCCTCGAGAGCCCAAACTGATGCGATGGGTTGCAGTTATGGCCTGTCATCCAGACGAGGGGACAGAGGTTGTTCGATTCAAACCTGAGTATTTCCAATGGGTGGAAAACCAGGTCTTTTCTATCCAGGACTTCTCTTACGCTGGGGTAGATTTTCGTGGTGACCCAGACATAGCTCTTCCACCAGGAGAGCAGTGGGATGACTCAGGTAAAATCCTTTTCAACATTTTTCCTATTTTAATTTTTTATATATTTTTCCATCGTCTCAAAACTGATAGCAAAAGTTTCAAATGCAGATGTGGGTCCATAGCGACCAGCCGCTCTCCGGCCTTTCGAGAGGAAACAACCAGTTGTACCCGCGCCAGCCCCACAAGACGAATCACCAGAGGTTTTGGCCGAGTTGTAGGGTCATCTTGAGCATTTGACAAGAGATATTCCCGAGACCACTATAGATGACATTCCTCGTTGACTTCAGCGCTATGTGATTGGAGTCCCAGGACCTTTTAGGAGGTTCCTTTGCAAGGTGGCCCGGGCAGTGGTTTCTTATAGAGATCATCACTAGTGATAGGATGATCACCTATTGTGGGCACATATGACATTTTTGTTTTTTGTACTTATCATTTTTGCCGATCATAAGGTGTTTTTCAACCTATGATCGAGGACGATGTATTTTTGACACACTCCTATATATATATCACTATTACCGGCTTTACTTGTAAATCATGTTATGGAATGGTTTTAAATTTACATGTATGATTATTGCAAATGTCTACTTAACATTCGAGAAGCAATTGCATCTGCTAATGTATTTAAAGATCTTGGAATATGTTGATATTCAATATAATCAAACTCACGTTCTAAGAGACGCACTCTCAAAAACAATCTCAGTAACACTGGATTTCTAATGGCATACACTCTATTAAGCTGTAATACAACGAGTTCAGAATCTAACCTCACTATCAAACTCCGAATCCCAAATGAAATAGATTCAGATAATAACTCAATCACTGCACTATACTCGGCAATGTTGTTCGTTGTTTGACCGAGGCTTACCCCATGCATAGAAACTAACTCGTCAGAGGGAGAATAAATAACCCAGGCTGCGGAAGAAACGTTCCATGTATTACGACAAGCAGCATCAGCAAATCCAATGTATGTTTGGAGAGGCATCGACATCTGCAATATCAAAATTAAAACCAAGATAAGCAGGAATAATGACGAAAAACACTCTCTAAGCTAAGCACACTTTTTAAACTAAAACACACCAGCTAGAAAGAAAAACTAACCTAATTAAAAATCTCCATACCCATCTTTTAAGCATAATACCTCTTCAGGTAGAGACCATTTCTGGGTTTACCTAAAGAGTCCCCGTCAAAGTCTACCAATTCATAGGCCCCTTTTGCTAGCTTTCGCTTGACAACATAGGGACCATGCCACATAGGAACGAATTTTCCAGCACCTAATTTATCATTAGTTTGATCATATAATAACACTAGGTCTCCTTCCGAAAAATTCTGAGGGGTCACATTTCGATCATACTGAGCTTTCATACATTTTGCGTGAGTCTCGATCGCCAATGCAGCATCACGTCGATTCTCATCTAATTGAGCCAAGTATAATAAACGCTTTTCCTCTTTGGAAGTGGCTGGAAGTAACTCGATGGCCATTTGCAATGACGGGATTTCGCATTCAATGGGTAACACAACTTCCAAACCATAAACTAGCTGGAAAGGAGTGAACCCTGTTGATGTTTTTATTGAGGTTCGGTACGCCCAAAGCGCTGAAAATAGCATGTTGTGCCAATTTGACCGATGAATGCCAATGATTCTTCGGATCATGATAACTAAAACTTTGTTGATGGACTCAACTAGACCGTTAGCTTGTGGATAATAAGGAGTTGAGCTATCGTGACATAAACCAAGCTGGCCTGTAAGTTCTGTCATCATAACGTTTCGAAAATGACGCCCTTGATCAGTGATTATCGCTTGTGGGACACCAAACCTAGCAATTATATGATTGAACACGAAAATTGCAGCTATTTTGTCGTCTGCCTCAAATGTAGGCATCGCCTCGGCCCACTTAGTAAAATAATCTATCGCAAGGATGATATACGCATGCCCCCCGGCCGAGTGAGGGTTAAATGTAATAAAATCGATACCCCATTTGGAAAAAGGACCAACGGAAATTATAGGGTGGAGAGGAGCAGGTGAAGTGCGCATATTTCGATCAAACACTTGACAGTTGTGGCATTTTCGGACCGCGTTAATACAATCTTTAAACAAGGACGGCCAGAAGTGGCCAGCGCGCAATATATTTTGGGTTATGGCATACCCATACATATGACCGCCACACGCTCCAGAGTGACAGTCATTTAGAACCCTTTCAACTTCCTCGTGAGTTAAGCAACGTCGAAAAACAGAGTCCGCCCCACGGCGATAAAGAGTATCTCCAATAATTATGTATTGTTGGGACTGGAATCGAATTTTCTGACGTTCCGACCTTGAAATTTCTGGCCGAAAGGATTGGGTCTGGAGATAAATGATGATATCCCCATATCATGGATCTAAAGTGCTAATTAGAAACAAGGATTCGTTCGCAATGGGCTCCTCCACCACAGTTTCCATGTCAGCACGCGGGAAGTCACACATTAACTCCGCAAAAACTAAAGATTTCTTAGACTTGGATTCCTCAAATTCCAAGTCGAACTCTTGCAGGATAACGATCCTTTTAGAGTACTTGCCCCCTAGCAATTGCTTTGTCAAAATGTAGATCATAGGGTTGCAATCCGAAATTACTGTAGTTTTACATAGTAAAATGTAGTGACGAAAACGTTGGATAGCTTGAACGGCTACCAATGCCAATTTCTCCACATGTGAGTATTTTAGCTCAGTTGGATTTAACGTTCGACTAAGGTAATATATCACATGTTCTGTTTCGAATTCATCTTCCTAAACTAAGACCATTCCAATGGTGGAATGAGAGGCGGCGAGATACAAGAAGTAATCCTGGTTGTAGTTGGGAGGATGCAACAACGGTGCATGGGTCAATGCGTGTTTGAGTGCATCAAAAGATTTCTGAGCTATCTCATCCCAATAGAATTGAGTGTTCTGTTTCAACAACCGTGTAAAACCCTTTGTAACCTCGGCGTAGTTAGGAATGAATCATCGTAAAAAGTTTGCTTTCCCCTGCAAACTTTGGAGTTGGAGAAGACTCGAAGGAGGAGGCAATTTGATGATAGCTTCGACCTTCGAGGGATCAACGCGAATGCCGGCTTTAGAAACTACAAACCCAAGCAATCTACCCGTTTCTATACAGAAGACACATTTGTGTGGGTTCAACCGAATCCGATAATGCCTACACCTCATAAAGATTGCTCGTAAATGGACGAGGTAATCAGCTCGATGTAAGGAATGAGCAGGCAAGTCATCGAGATAAGGTTGCACAATGTGCTTGATATCATGAAATGCATAAGACATCGCCCTTTGAAAAGTTGCTCCGTCATTCTTGAGCCCAAAGGGTAATTTGCAATAAGCAAATTTCCCCCATGGACAAATGAAAGCTGTTTTTGGTTGATCGGCAGGTAGAATATTGATTTGATTGTATCCGGAAAAACCGTCCATGAAGGAAAATATTTCGCTGCTGGCACAATCATCAATGATTTGATCGATATAGGGAGTTGGGTAATTTTCCTTTGGACAAGCTCGATTAATGTCCCTATAATCGATGCATATTCTTATTGTTCCCTGCTTTTTGTTAACCGGAACAATATTCGATACCCAATCCGTTAACGGGATCGGATAAATGAAACCTGCTTTCAACAGTTTTTCAACTTCTGCTTTAATTGCAGCAGCTTTTCTTGGGTGAATCTGACGCAAACGTTGTCGGACGGGTTTAGCGTCCGGGTAAGTCTTGATCTCATGAACAACAATCACGGGATCAATTCCTGGCATTTCCTCATAGGACTAGGCAAACACGTCGCCGAATTCTTGAAATAGGGCCTTATATATATGAATTTCATTTTCTGTACACGAGGCACCTATATGAATGTTCTCAACAATTCCAGGCTTAACCGAAATGTCAATAGGAATAGTTCGAGAGATGTTTCCCAACTTTAACTCTGAATCAGGATGTTTCATTGGATTATGAGGTTCCTTGACATACTCAGTCGTAAAAATTGATGAAAAATCATTTTCAAAACGATCATTCTTGGGTAAAAATGAAGATCTGTGATGGATATCTTCCCATGGTAAATCATCTACACATAGGATTTCACGAATTTTCTCATCAGAGTGAACAAGTTCAGAAAACGTGATTGAATCCGAGCTTGATGTGAAAAGTGATTCTTCACGGACCACATTCATTAAGTCGATTTCGGTTGAAGATGGGTTGGCAAACGACTGCACGGCTTCATAAGCAATTTCATATGGACTCAAAGGCATAGCATCACCAAATGAGTCTATCTCAGATTCAGAAGGAATGATCCAAGGATCATCATAAACAATGGTGTCTGATGTAATCATATGAATGGATGCAAACGAAGACGATGCGTTTATTGGAGGAAAAGGAAAAGTTCCCAGTAAACCGGCATCTTTAACTAATCCTACTCCAACATCCTTATATGGGATAGTCGTTTTACCGACATGTTGTATACTCTCAAAAGAGGCTGGGTCGGAAGAAAAGTAAGCCAGTTGGTCTATTGTTACGATCTTTCCATTATATGGAAACTTAATTACTCGAAAGACCGATGAAACGACCGCTGTCATAGCATAAGACCAACTTCGACCCATGAGAAGGTTGTAATCTAGAGGGGAATCAACCACCTCCACATCTAGACTAACGGTTTTTCCTTCAACCCCTATAGTCAAATCCTGTAGAATGCCAAAAGGATGAAACCCACGGCCATCAAAGGCCTTAAGAATTGTCGGGGATTGATTTAGTGAAGGAGAACCAAGCGATCTCCAACACTGTATCGACATAATACACGTTGAGGCTCCCTCATCAATTACAGTCCGATGAATGGGCCTGTTTTTTACTATCACTGGGATCTGGAAAGCCATTTGATGAGGCAAACGCGGTGTACTATTTTCTAAATCGAAAATTATTAGGTTCAGGTCCTAAACGTCAACAGCTCCTATAGCCGACAAAAGTAATTTACGTTGTGCTGGACATGATTGCAGCACTTCCAAAGCCGACATTGCTGAGGGTGAAACAGCTAAATCCTCAACAATGTTATAATTCTGAGCCGCTCTCGCATGTGGATTGAAAAATGACTTTCGAAGTATACCCTTGGCGGGCGGTTTGATTACCAAGTTCGGGTTAGGTTTCTCGATCTGTAGTGGATCGGAACCGGGAATTGAGGTTGATGGGTTAGAATGAGAAGATTCTGCTTCTTTACCATCAACAGGACTTTTACTACCATAATCTTGCGATCGAGTCGCAATCCTTACATGGGACATCATCAATATGGGTTCTTCATTGGCACTCGAGGAAGAACCTATCATCTTGCTGTCTTGACTTGGAAATGGATCCTTCAAGACAACAGGAGTTTGCGAGCCTTTGACAATCTTCGCAACCTCTGCACGATGAGGGCAGTCTCTTGTAAAATGTTCTTCATCACAAATGAGACAAGGATAACGAGGTTTGCGCTTTTCATCGTTGGATTCCGCCTTTTCAGGTTTTTCCTTTGAATTTTTGTCCGTTTTATTCTTCTTCTTTCCTTTCTTCTTCCCATCGGATTTTGATTTAGCTGTAGATGAATCTACAACATGAATATCGGCGGAAACTTCTGTAGAAGAATCTCCTATTGGGAATCAGGCAAGGTTATGATAGTGTTGTAGGGAAAAGTATCCGACTCGGATGACCCTAACCCACTCTAAGGCTGACAGTTCCTTAGCAACAACTGTAAGACAAACTACTGAAAGTTTACTTCTTTATGAAAGCAAAAGAGAGTGGAGGAAGCACTAACCGTTGCCTTGCGCTTAATGTCAAATCCAAACTCTTCTCTTTGGCCACTTACTCCTAGCTCTTTGTCCTTCTTCTCGCCCAGCTACAGAGAGATCCTGCAAAACAACAAAGAAGGAGACTACAAGAGGCATGCAATCATAACTGGTTCATGGATTAGTGTAAACCAAATATGCAATCATCACAATATATAAATGAAACAAGAGCACATAGAAGAACCTCAATAGCTTTTATTAATGTAGAAGAAAAGGTTCTGAGAGGATTACAACCATTGCAGGCTCCAACCCAGCAACACCTCCCAGCAGAAAAGAGTTGCTCTTCTTCACCTCTCTCAAACAATCACCCAATAACTCAAGAATGAAACCAACAGCATATCATTACTTTGCACAAAATTCCAGCCTCTTGAGCTCATAGGAGAGAGCTCAATATATAGATGAATTGAGAAAGGATGAGTCAGCTTGCAACTGATGTGTAGTTGCCTTGTGTCCTCTCTCCCTTCAGTTAATCTTTAGTTGATCTTCAGTTCTTGAGTCCACTTGGTGAACCTTGCTTCCACTTGGAGAAACAAAGCCTCTGACTCATCACAAGGCGAAATACCTGATCCAAGTGTCATTTTTGGAAGATTCCAAGGCAATGACTCACTGTGCCACATGTCCAAACTCGCCCAACGCAGGTGGGCTTTGTTCTGCCTGCTTTGCAACGCAGGTACACCATGGAGCACTTGTGTTTTAGCGCAGAAGCCTAGTGGAGCACCTGCTTTGATTTCAGGATTGCTTGTTTTTGAGTGTTTTCAAGTGGAGAACTGATCTGAGAGCTGTTGGCTTGCTGACCTTGTTCCTCTAGGGGTAGGAACATCATGTTTAGGGAACTTTGGATCCCTTGGATTATTCACAATTCATGCTTGTTGCTGTAAGGCACAAAATTGTCTATAACAGATGCCCCCTAAAGCATGAGGTCGTTTATCGGGTGAAATGCTTTATTGAGAGGATCCGAAGTTCGCTCAATCTGCTGAGAAGTGTCTTGTAATAAGATACAATACAATACATTATTTTTCATACATTTTTCATGATCTGGCTGAGGCGGGCATTCCCATGCTCAGCTTTATAAATACATTTTGGTACATAGAACAGACGATCGTCTGATATAGATTGATAATTCTCTGCCGAATTTATCATCTTTTTCTAGACTGATAATTCTCTGCCGAATTTATCATCCTTCGAAAAGGGTGATCATCTGCTGCAATGATGTACATATCAAATGTCTTTATGTCCTGAATATATATCGCAGCCCGGATGGATGAAACTAGATCCGGGGTCTTCAATCTCTTCCGATCTTCACTCGATGTACAAGTCAATCCATGTGAGAATTTCTTGAAGTCGAACATGGAAAGACATCGCTTGATTACCGGTCAATTTTGTAAACCGTTAACAAGCGCGAGAGGAATCACCGATAAGGATGATGACCCTCAAGGTACGGCAGTACAATCTACATGGTGGGAATAAAGGACTTGGCGTCGACCACCATGCAAAATCTTCTGGTCGAAGGTCATTGATGTATACCTGTCGCCGGAAGTGAGAAACTTGCCATTGAGGCATGCAAGCTTCAAAGTACTGAGGGGGGTGTTCCTAGATCAACTCCTTGGATAATGAGCTGATGTCGACAAGGAGCGATCCGTCAAAGGAGGGCCTTAATGAATCCCACATCAGTGACACGGAACGGAGCTAGTGATTGTGATGAGGTGAAAACAAACTGTGATGTATGATTCAGGGTGGCGGTCATGAAGTGGATGAAGGATAATGTATGGTAGTGGGTGGAACACGGTTGACTCTTTACAGAACCACATCTCTTGAACATATAACGACACTGATGTGATGGATTGGTAGCATTACCCCAACTGTGGATGGTGTGGCGAGGACCATGATTCTGCGATCGGTGAATGAAACAACCCAACCCGAAGTGCTACGGAGGACAAAGTGTCATGTTCAAGAGCGACTTGCTACCATTAATGCTGTGAGGTTCTCCCAATTTTTCCCCAGTCATTGCTGACCGGTACCTCTTTATTTTTGTCAAGCTTGAGGAGGATAACATATGCTTGTTCTATAACCTGCCCTTCGGGCAAGCCCATCGCTATGTTTTAACGAGCCTAGCGATAGGGAAACTCGTTCTCGTCTAAAGACAAGTTTGTCACTATTTAATCATTTTAACGAGTCTAACGACAAAGAAAACTCGGCTCTTTTCATTTTTAGAGAGTCTGAAAAGGTACGAAAAGTTAACTCCATAATTCCTTTTTTGTTTTCTAATCCCTTAAGTCCGAAAAAGTATAAAACAATACAGAAGGGATGAGTTTTCGATTTGCTTTAACGAGCCGAACAAAACAAGCGCTCGATCTTTTTGTGCAATAATCCCTCAGGTCCAAAAAGATTAAAATCTAGAGGGGGGATAGCTTTCTGGTTGCTTTAACTAGCTGGAAGGCCAAAACTCGGCAAACTTTTCATATTTTACGAGTCAGTGAAAAGAGCTCAAAGAAGACTCGTCTTTTGAGGAACGAGTGATGAACAGGGCTAGCAGCAGATTCCAGGTACAGGTTGGAATTCTCCAATCACGGCAGTGTCACAAGGATGGCTAAATGAAATCACTCTTCGCAGCTGTTCCTCAAAATGGGTAAACACACATATGGAGGTGAACGATTGGCCAAATGAACGGATGGAGGTGATGGCATATAAACACGACCAAAGGTTTTTAATATGGCTTTCAAAGGTCACATTTCTCGAGGTGGTTTACCGGTTCATTTTTTCTGGATGAGCTTGAACTGCTAGGGAAAGATTGCTCACAATCTACGTTTATTTTTTAACGAGCATGAACTTCTGCACAAAAACTGCTCGATTCTTGCGTTTATTTTTTAATGAGCATGAACTTCCGCACAAAAACTGCTCGATTCTATACCAGTCTTAATACAAGGAATGCTTTAGGTGAGGTAATCTTATTTAAGGAGCAATACCTCACTAATTACTCCAATTTGGCAGGTTTTAACTTTTGCCCTTCATCCTTTCTTTATGCAAGCTGGAAACGGCTAATCCTACGAGTTTAACGGGTTAGACCTACAGGTTTAAGAGGGAGGACCTAAAAATTTAAAAAAATAAATAGTCGTCCCGTGCTTGCACTCCAAAAGGTTTGCATGCCCCCAGGTATAAAGTATAATTTCTAGAGACTGCCCTCTTACTTATTATCCGAAAAATGGTTTTGTTTGCTGCCACAAACTAACTCTCTTTTCGGCGATGTCTATCATTAGGTTGCTAAGGATGGTGCCCACTTGTTACAGCAATTTCCTCTCTTTCTTTGAAGACTGCCCCTACTTATCCTTTAAAACCCGTTGTTTTAATGGGTGAGGCTTGAAATTCAAAGATGGTGCTTCTTGCTGTCAAAAATAGAGCCCCTCCTTAGCAGAGCCCACCTCTTTAGACAAAGGGAGCGACCGCTTCGCTTCATAACTTTGACAAAAGAATTTTATCCTAGAACAACCCTCCTTTCCACTGCCGGACGGGGTATGGACTAGTCCATTCTTCTGCGGAAATTAACTTTATACCTAAGGTTTTCTCTGCCCGAGGCAGGCCAGGGTGCATGCCCCCTGGGTCCCCATTCTTTTCTTCTCGAATTACTCGCATTCATCGGGAAGTAGAACCGGGGGAGGTGGCATTCCTTGAGTGAATAAACCGTTAAGGGATGGTATTTGACTATTTGCAATGCGTGATCCTGGAAATGAAAGTTGGTCTACGAGCTTGACCATTCTTCCTTCGTGCGGAAAACACATGACTCTAAAGAGCGAGGACACTATTTCCTCCATGCAATATATATAGTCTCGTCCGAGGAGTAAGTTATATGCCAAGGGTCCCTGGACGACCATGATGTTCATGCGAATTGTCTTCCCTTTCAATGTAACTGGAACATTGGGGAGAATCCCTAACGGGTGACTGGTTCCTTTATCAAAACCTGATAGATTTCTCATCTCAGGTAAAAGCGTCGGGCAACCCAGTGCTTTCCAAGCAACAGAGGAAAGGATACTCACAGATGCCCCTTCATCAATGATAGTTCCAGCCATCACCATTCTGTAGATTTGGACTATGATTCTGAATGGGATACTGGCTGGTAACCGGGGTCTGCCTAGTTGATTCCAATCAAAGGATACAACTAGGTTGCTTGGTGGTGGGACCGAATATACGGCCGGATACGACTCTGACGATGTTCCTTCCTGCGATAAAGGAATGGGCGCATTGCCCTGATGCTCATCAGAGTCTGTGTTGATGAAAAGAATATGGACGGTGTCATCCTTATCCTCTTTAGTGAGGGTGTCATTTGAAGATGGGTCTTCAATGACGGAGTCATTGGACGATGATACCTCTGAAGGAAGAACCAGGTCAACTGCCGTTTCGACCTTTAGACTTTCGTCTGGTCTGGATTCAGTAGGTTCATTCTCAATGACCGACACTTCAGCTGACCACTTGAGCGGGTCAACTGGATTTTCAACTATCGAGGGATTAGGCGCGAGTTTTTGGTATCCAGGAGGAAGTCGCAACGGTGAAACCAGGCGATCTTCCAAAACTCTCTTTGCCTCATCTAAGAATGGACATCGGTGGATGGCATGCTCGCATTCACACAACATACAGGGTGATCTTGGTCTCCCTCTTCGTCCTTCACTCTCGCTAGTTGACGGACTGCAATCAACATGACTACCAGAAGTTGATGCTACTGGATTGTGCAACCTTGGGGACCAGTCCCTTAGTATCCGGGGAATACAAGGACAATCACGATGGAAGTGGGTCCCTTCGCAAATGACACATGGCGATTTAGGCCCGGTCGGTGCAGTGTGTGGGTTTTTGTCAGCTGTCTTTTGTTTGCCCCCAGTCGCCTTCGCCATAGGCTCCTTCTGCTTCTTTTCTTTCTTCTTCTTTTCCTTCTTCTCCATGGGAGGCTGACTTTTGCCGGCTCTACCTCGTGAAGATGAAGGATGAGAGGAAGAATTGTAAGAAGTGGAAGGCTGGTGGGTAACTCTAGATTGGTCTGACTGTTGATTCGACTGCTCAGGATTAGTGGCGATCTGGACTACATTAGTTGAAAAGAGCCATACAGGTAGGCCAATTGTCAATCCTGGAAGTGACAATGTTGCCATATGAGGCGCACCAACATCTCCCCAAGAGGAGAAGGGATTTGGACTTCCTCCAAGGTTGCTTCCTTGGTTGGTGGGCTCCATACTTTTCAACTGGAAGATCAACGTGGGAATAATAGGTGATTATGTTCCGCTTAAAATAAATTTTATTAACGACGCTTTTAGACACAAACTTGCTTTTTCATGTTTTAAGAGTCGAGAAAAAGCTAAAGATGACTCTAGTCGCCTTCGATGTATTAACGAGCCCGAAGTGACAAATTCTCGGTTGGACCTTTTCAGTTATAGAGTTTGAAAAGGGCCAAAATAAACTGCTCTGGAGATCTAGGCAGAGGGTGTGCCAAACCTTTCGCGAAACCACAGAATACGTTTTACGGTACGGGTGGTCGATCTTCGTGAATGCTGTGTTCACTGCATCGCGATCAGTAGGGCGGCCGACACGGCTTCCTATGGATAAAGGATAATTGCCTATAGGGGTCTCCCAATATATACGCGACGGTACGTGGGAGCACAAGTCCGTATTAGTGCCACCGACTCTCAGGAGGAATCACCCACCTTCGTAGAGATCGACAGTCACTATGTTTAACGACGCCGGAACACGTCTCTACCTAGACCTCTAGATGTTTGCGTTATGTTACAAAGCGTTGTTATGTAAATTGGGTTTATTTTAATGTTGATCTTGCTTAACAGTTTGCCTTTAAGGATCACCACGAGATGTATATAACAAATTCCTGAATGCAATCTAAGATGAGAAGCAAACTTTTCAATCTTTCAACTTTGAAAACCTTAACTACTGAGGGAAAAGAAAGGCAAATCTTTTCGCACAGATCATAGAGCACACACTAAAATGCAATTTTTTCCTAAATCGTCAAGCACACAGTCAAATGCAAAATGCACAATGCATGTATTTTCTTTTCCCTTTCTTAATGTGGATGGATACAAAAAGAAAGTGGTTATATAACTTTGATTTTGATTTAAAGCGAAAGTAAACAAGTTTGTCCAACAATCAAAAGACACCTTAAGATTCACTTGCTTAATCACTGGAAATACATGAAATCAAACCATACTAACGAAAGTAAAATGACTAATCAGCTATGGACAGCAAGCAAGCTAACTCTTTAGACCAGCAAAATGCCTAACACAGGTTCAGATCTAAGAGGCCAAAAGCATGACTAGTTTACTTCTCGTTATGGGAAATTGTAAATGAATAAGAAATACAAAGAACAAGTACAATTTCGTTATATAACAGAGGCGGAATGATGGCAAGTAATACTGGTTTCAAAACAAGTACAAGACTGACACTTAGCAGCAAATCTAAGTGAAAACAGGCAAGAGAAAGGAGGAAACCCCAAATGCACTAGGCAAATTTGGGCCAACGCAGGCTCTGCACAGCCAAACTGGCTCTCAGCGCAGGTAGCCCCTTCGGGACCTGCGTTGCAAAGCAGGTAGCCTGTGTACTACCTGCTCTGGAAAACGAGAGTTGCGTTTTCACAGTTTCCGGGTCATAATTTTCTCAAAAATGCACGGTTTTTGCTCAAATCAGAGACATTCAGTCAAGCACACTCAAAGGAATGATTTAGAAGGTGCAAATCTATCACTAAGAGCTTACAAGGATCTTTGTAGATCAGCTCTTCAAATCATGAACTTGCTCAGAAATGAGCCAGAGTAGCTGCCCCTCTACTTAGCTTTTGATATAGTCAAAAGCTTTTCGATTCGGTACTCTTTGGTTCAGGAAATGAATAGCAAAGACACTACAAACACAATCAAACGGATACGCTCCCCAGCGGAGTCGCCAGTTTGTTGTAGGGAAAAGTATCCGACTCGGATGACCCTAACCCACTCTAAGGGTGACAGTTCCTTAGCAACAACTGTAAGACAAACTACTGAAAGTTTACTTCTTTATGAAAGCAAAAGAGAGTGGAGGAAGCACTAACCGTTGCCTTGCGCTTAATGTCGAATCCAAACTCTTCTCTTTGGCCACTTGCTCCTAGCTCTTTGTCCTTCTGCTCGCCCAGCTACAGAGAGATCCTGCAAAACAACAAAGAAGGAGACTACAAGAGGCATGCAATCATAACTGGTTCATGGATTAGTGTAAACCAAATATGCAATCATCACAATATATAAATGAAACAAGAGCACATAGAAGAACCTCAATAGCTTTTATTAATGTAGAAGAAAAGGTTCTGAGAGGATTACAACCATTGCAGGCTCCAACCCAGCAACACCTCCCAGCAGAAAAGAGTTGCTCTTCTTCACCTCTCTCAAACAATCACCCAATAACTCAAGAATGAAACCAACAGCATATCATTACTTTGCACAAAATTCCAGCCTCTTGAGCTCATAGGAGAGAGCTCAATATATAGATGAATTGAGAAAGGATGAGTCAGCTTGCAACTGATGTGTAGTTGCCTTGTGTCCTCTCTCTCTTCAGTTAATCTTTAGTTGATCTTCAGTTCTTGAGTCCACTTGGTGAACCTTGCTTCCACTTGGAGAAACAAAGCCTCTGACTCATCACAAGGCGAAATACCTGATCCAAGTGTCATTTTTGGAAGATTCCAAGGCAATGACTCACTGTGCCACATGTCCAAACTCACCCAACCCAGGTGGGCTTTGTTCTGCCTGCTTTGCAACGCAGGTACACCATGGAGCACTTGTGTTTCAGCGCAGAAGCCTAGTGGAGCACCTACTTTGATTTCAGGATTTCTTGTTTTTGAGTGTTTTCAAGTGGAGAACTGATCTGAGAGTTGTTGGCTTGCTGACCTTGTTCCTCTAGGGGTAGGAACATCATGTTTAGGGAACTTTGGATCCCTTGGATTATTCACAATTCATGCTTGTTGCTGTAAGGCGCAAAATTGTCTATAACAGATGCCCCCTAAAGTATGAGGTCGTTTATCGGGTGAAATGCTTTATTGAGAGGATCCGAAGTTCGCTCAATCTGCTGAGAAGTGTCCTGTAATAAGATACAATACAATACATTATTTTTCATACATTTTTCATGATCTGGCTGAGGCGGGCATTCCCATGCTCAGCTTTATAAATACATTTTGGTACATAGAACAGACGATCGTCTGATATAGATTGATAATTCTCTGCCGAATTTATCATCTTTTTCTAGACTGATAATTCTCTGCCGAATTTATCATCCTTTTCTGATAATTCTCTGCCGAATTTATCATCTTTCGAAAAGGGTGATCATCTGCTGCAATGATGTACATATCAAATGTCTTTATGTCCTGAATATATATCGCAGCCCGGATGGATGAAACTAGATCCGGGGTCTTCAATCTCTTCCGATCTTCACTCGATGTACAAGTCGATCCATGTGAGAATTTCTTGAAGTCGAACATGGAAAGACATCGCTTGATTACCGGTCAATTTTGTAAACCGTTAACAAGCGCGAGAGGAATCACCGATAAGGATGATGACCCTCAAGGTACGGCAGTACAATCTACATGGTGGGAATAAAGGACTTGGCGTCGACCACCATGCAAAATCTTCTGGTCGAAGGTCATTGATGTATACCTGTCGCCGGAAGTGAGAAACTTGCCATTGAGGCATGCAAGCTTCAAAGTACTGAGGGGGGTGTTCCTAGATCAACTCCTTGGATAATGAGCTGATGTCGACAAGGAGCGATCCGTCAAAGGAGGGCCTTAATGAATCCCACATCAGTGACACGGAACGGAGCTAGTGATTGTGATGAGGTGAAAACAAACTGTGATGTATGATTCAGGGTGGCGGTCATGAAGTGGATGAAGGATAATGTATGGTAGTGGGTGGAACACGGTTGACTCTTTACAGAACCACATCTCTTGAACATATAACGACACTGATGTGATGGATTGGTAGCATTACCCCAACTGTGGATGGTGTGGCGAGGACCATGATTCTGCGATCGGTGAATGAAACAACCCAACCCAAAGTGCTACGGAGGACAAAGTGTCATGTTCAAGAGCGACTTGCTACCATTAATGCTGTGAGGTTCTCCCAATTTTTCCCCAGTCATTGCTGACCAGTACCTCTTTATTTTTGTCAAGCTTGAGGAGGATAACATATGCTTGTTCTATAACCTGCCCTTCGGGCAAGCCCATCGCTATGTTTTAACGAGCCTAGCGATAGGGAAACTCGTTCTCGTCTAAAGACAAGTTTGTCGCTATTTAATCATTTTAACGAGTCTAACGACAAAGAAAACTCGGCTCTTTTCATTTTTAGAGAGTCTGAAAAGGTACGAAAAGTTAACTCCATAATTCCTTTTTCGTTTTCTAATCCCTTAAGTCCGAAAAAGTATAAAACAATACAGAAGGGATGAGTTTTCGATTTGCTTTAACGAGCCGAACAAAACAAGCGCTCGATCTTTTTGTGCAATAATCCCTCAGGTCCAAAAAGATTAAAATCTAGAGGGGGGATAGCTTTCCGGTTGCTTTAACGAGCTGGAAGGCCAAAACTTGGCAAACTTTTCATATTTTACGAGTCAGTGAAAAGAGCTCAAAGAAGACTCGTCTTTTGAGGAACGAGTGATGAACAGGGCTAGCAGCAGATTCCAGGTACAGGTTGGAATTCTCCAATCACGGCAGTGTCACAAGGATGGCTAAATGAAATCACTCTTCGCAGCTGTTCCTCAAAATGGGTAAACACACATATGGAGGTGAACGATTGGCCAAATGAACGGATGGAGGTGATGGCATATAAACACGACCAAAGGTTTTTAATATGGCTTTCAAAGGTCACATTTCTCGAGGTGGTTTACCGGTTCATTTTTTCTGGATGAGCTTGAACTGCTAGGGAAAGATTGCTCACAATCTACGTTTATTTTTTAACGAGCATGAACTTCTGCACAAAAACTGCTCGATTCTTGCGTTTATTTTTTAATGAGCATGAACTTCCGCACAAAAACTGCTCGATTCTATACCAGTCTTAATACAAGGAATGCTTTAGGTGAGGTAATCTTATTTAAGGAGCAATACCTCACTAATTACTCCAATTTGGCAGGTTTTAACTTTTGCCCTTCATCCTTTCTTTATGCAAGCTGGAAACGGCTAATCCTACGAGTTTAACGGGTTAGACCTACAGGTTTAAGAGGGAGGACCTAAAAATTTAAAAAAATAAATAGTCGTCCCGTGCTTGCACTCCAAAAGGTTTGCATGCCCCCAGGTATAAAGTATAATTTCTAGAGACTGCCCTCTTACTTATTATCCGAAAAATGGTTTTGTTTGCTGCCACAAACTAACTCTCTTTTCGGCGATGTCTATCATTAGGTTGCTAAGGATGGTGCCCACTTGTTACAGCAATTTCCTCTCTTTCTTTGAAGACTGCCCCTACTTATCCTTTAAAACCCGTTGTTTTAATGGGTGAGGCTTGAAATTCAAAGATGGTGCCTTCTTGCTGTCACAAATAGACCCCCTCCTTAGCAGAGCCCACCTCTTTAGACAAAGGGAGCGACCGCTTCGCTTCATAACTTTGACAAAAGAATTTTATCCTAGAACAACCCTCCTTTCCACTGCCGGACGGGGTACGGACTAGTCCATTCTTCTGCGGAAATTAACTTTATACCTAAGGTTTTCTCTGCCCGAGGCAGGCCAGGGTGCATGCCCCCTGGGTCCCCATTCTTTTCTTCTCGAATTACTCGCATTCATCGGGAAGTAGAACCGGGGGAGGTGGCATTCCTTGAGTGAATAAACCGTTAAGGGATGGTATTTGACTATTTGCAATCTGTGATCCTGGAAATGAAAGTTGGTCTACGAGCTTGACCATTCTTCCTTCGTGCGGAAAACACATGACTCTAAAGAGCAAGGACACTATTGCCTCCATGCAATATATATAGTCTCGTCCGAGGAGTAAGTTATATGCCAAGGGTCCCTGGACGACCATGATGTTCATGCGAACTGTCTTCCCTTTCAATGTAACTGGAACATTGGGAAGAATCCCTAACGGGTGACTGGTTCCTTTATCAAAACCTGATAGATTTCTCATCTCAGGTAAAAGCGCCGGGCAACCCAGTGCTTTCCAAGCAACAGAGGAAAGGATACTCACAGATGCCCCTTCATCAATGATAGTTCCAGCCATCACCATTCTGTAGATTTGGACTATGATTCTGAATGGGATACTGGCTGGTAACCGGGGTCTGCCTAGTTGATTCCAATCAAAGGATACAACTAGGTTGCTTGGTGGTGGGACCGAATATACGGCCGGATACGACTCTGACGATGTTCCTTCCTGCGATAAAGGAATGGGCGCATTGCCCTGATGCTCATCAGAGTCTGTGTTGATGAAAAGAATATGGACGGTGTCATCCTTATCCTCTTCAATGAGGGTGTCATTTGAAGATGGGTCTTCAATGACGGAGTCATTGGACGATGATACCTCTGAAGGAAGAACCGGGTCAACTCCCGTTTCGACCTTTAGACTTTCGTCTGGTCTAGATTCAGTAGGTAACTCTCAATGACCGACACTTCAGCTGACCACTTGAGCGGGTCAACTGGATTTTTTACTATCGAGGGATTAGGCGCGAGTTTTTGGTATCCAGGAGGAAGTCGCAATGGTGAAACCGGGCGATCTTCCAAAACTCTCTTTGCCTCATCTAAGAATGGACATCGGTGGATGGCATGCTCGCATTCACACAACATACAGGGTGATCTTGGTCTCCCTCTTCGTCCTTCACTCTCGCTAGTTGACGGACTACAATCAACATGACTACCAGAGGTTGATGCTACCGGATTGTGCAACCTTGGGGACCAGTCCCTTAGTATCCGGGGAATACAAGGACAATCACGATGGAAGTGGGTCCCTTCGCAAATGACACATGGCGATTTAGGCCCGGTCGGTGCAGTGTGTGGGTTTTTGTCAGCTTTCTTTTGTTTGCCCCCAGTCGCCTTCGCCATAGGCTCCTTCTGCTTCTTTTCTTTCTTCTTCTTTTCCTTCTTCTCCATGGGAGGCTGACTTTTGCCGGCTCTACCTCGTGAAGATGAAGGATGAGAGGAAGAATTGTAAGAAGTGGAAGGCTGGTGGGTAACTCTAGATTGGTCTGACTGTTGATTCGACTGCTCAGGATTAGTGTCGATCTGGACTACATCAGTTGAAAAGAGCCATACAGGTAGGCCAATTGTCAATCCTGGAAGTGACAATGTTGCCATATGAGGCACACCAACATCTCCCCAAGAGGAGAAGGGATTTGGACTTCCTCCAAGGTTGCTTCCTTGGTTGGTGGGCTCCATACTTTTCAACTGGAAGATCAACGTGGGAATAATAGGTGATTATGTTCCGCTTAAAATAAATTTTATTAACGACGCTTTTAGACACAAACTTGCTTTTTCATGTTTTAAGAGTCGAGAAAAAGCTAAAGATGACTCTAGTCGCCTTCGATGTATTAACGAGCCCGAAGTGACAAATGCTCGGTTGGACCTTTTCAGTTATAGAGTTTGAAAAGGGCCAAAAGAAACTGCTCTGGAGATCTAGGCAGAGGGTGTGCCAAACCTTTCGCGAAACCACAGAATACGTTTTACGGTACGGGTGGTCGATCTTCGTGAATGCTGTGTTCACTGCATCGCGATCAGTAGGGCGGCCGACACGGCTTCCTATGGATAAAGGATAATTGCCTATAGGGGTCTCCCAATATATACGCGACGGTACGTGGGAGCACAAGTCCGTATTAGTGCCACCGACTCTCAGGAGGAATCACCCACCTTCGTAGAGATCGACAGTCACTATGTTTAACGACGCCGGAACACGTCTCTAACTAGACCTCTAGATGTTTGCGTTATGTTACAAAGCGTTGTTATGTAAATTGGGTTTATTTTAATGTTGATCTTGCTTAACAGTTTGCCTTTAAGGATCACCACGAGATGTATATAACAAATTCCTGAATGCAATCTAAGATGAGAAGCAAAATTTTCAATCTTTCAACTTTGAAAACCTTAACTACTGAGGGAAAAGAAAGGCAAATCTTTTCGCACAGATCATAGAGCACACACTAAATGCAAATTTTTCCTAAATCGTCAAGCACACAGTCAAATGCAAAATGCACAATGCATGTATTTTCTTTTCCCTTTCTTAATGTGGATGGATACAAAAAGAAAGTGGTTATATAACTTTGATTTCGATTTAAAGCGAAAGTAAACAAGTTTGTCCAACAATCAAAAGACACCTTAAGATTCACTTGCTTAATCACTGGAAATACATGAAATCAAACCATACTAACGAAAGTAAAATGACTAATCAGCTATGGACAGCAAGCAAGCTAACTCTTTAGACCAGCAAAATGCCTAACACAGGTTCAGATCTAAGAGGCCAAAAGCATGACTAGTTTACTTCTCGTTATGGGAAATTGTAAATGAATAAGAAATACAAAGAACAAGTACAATTTCGTTATATAACAGAGGCGGAATGATGGCAAGTAATACTGGTTTCAAAACAAGTACAAGACTGACACTTAGCAACAAATCTAAGTGAAAACAGGCAAGAGAAAGGAGGAAACCCCAAATGCACTAGGCAAATTTGGGCCAACGCAGGCTCTGCACAGCCAAACTGGCTCTCAGCGTAGGTAGCCCCTTCGGGACCTGCGTTGCAAAGCAGGTAGCCTGTGTACTACCTGCTCTGGAAAACGAGAGTTGCGTTTTCACAGTTTCCGGGTCATAATTTTCTCAAAAATGCACGGTTTTTGCTCCAATCAGAGACATTCAGTCAAGCACACTCAAAGGAATGATTTAGAAGGTGCAAAGCTATCACTAAGAGCTTACAAGGATCTTTGTAGATCAGCTCTTCAAATCATGAACTTGCTCAGAAATGAGCCAGAGTAGCTTCCCCTCTACTTCGCTTTTGATATAGTCAAAAGCTTTTCGATTCGGTACTCTTTGGTTCAGGAAATGAATAGCAAAGATACTACAAACACAATCAAATGGATACGCTCCCCAGCGGAGTCGCCAGTTTGTTGTAGGGAAAAGTATCCGACTCGGATGACCCTAACCCACTCTAAGGGTGACAGTTCCTTAGCAACAACTGTAAGACAAACTACTGAAAGTTTACTTCTTTATGAAAGCAAAAGAGAGTGGAGGAAGCACTAACCGTTGCCTTGCGCTTAATGTCGAATCCAAACTCTTCTCTTTGGCCACTTGCTCCTAGCTCTTTGTCCTTCTGCTCGCCCAGCTACAGAGAGATCCTGCAAAACAACAAAGAAGGAGACTACAAGAGGCATGCAATCATAACTGGTTCATGGATTAGTGTAAACCAAATATGCAATCATCACAATATATAAATGAAACAAGAGCACATAGAAGAACCTCAATAGCTTTTATTAATGTAGAAGAAAAGGTTCTGAGAGGATTACAACCATTGCAGGCTCCAACCCAGCAACACCTCCCAGTAGAAAAGAGTTGCTCTTCTTCACCTCTCTCAAACAATCACCCAATAACTCAAGAATGAAACCAACAGCATATCATTACTTTGCACAAAATTCCAGCCTCTTGAGCTCATAGGAGAGAGCTCAATATATAGATGAATTGAGAAAGGATGAGTCAGCTTGCAACTGATGTGTAGTTGCCTTGTGTCCTCTCTCTCTTCAGTTAATCTTTATTTGATCTTCAGTTCTTGAGTCCACTTGGTGAACCTTGCTTCCACTTGGAGAAACAAAGCCTCTGACTCATCACAAGGCGAAATACCTGATCCAAGTGTCATTTTTGGAAGATTCCAAGGCAATGACTCACTGTGCCACATTTCCAAACTCGCCCAACGCAGGTGGGCTTTGTTCTGCCTGCTTTGCAACGCAGGTACACCATGGAGCACTTGTGTTTCAGCGCAGAAGCCTAGTGGAGCACCTGCTTTGATTTCAGGATTGCTTGTTTTTGAGTGTTTTCAAGTGGAGAACTGATCTGAGAGCTGTTGGCTTGCTGACCTTGTTCCTCTAGGGGTAGGAACATCATGTTTAGGGAACTTTGGATCCCTTGGATTATTCACAATTCATGCTTGTTGCTGTAAGGCACAAAATTGTCTATAACAGATAGGAGAAGAATTCTTGGAAGACTTCTTCTTACTTTTAGTGTTAACCGTACCAATCATACCATCAGCGGCATGAGATCCCAAAGGAGCTATAGCGATTTGATTTGACTTGGGAAGATCGGGGATCTTTTCGTGTAACGTACCTGACTGAGTATAGACCAATTCAAGGTACTATGCTTGAGCAATCACTTTCTCCTCAGTAACAACTCCGACTTTAGCCACATCTTCAGTGATCTTTGGCAACAAAGATTTTACAAACCACTCAGCCAAAATCTGATCTGGAATAAATACCTTCACTGAACGTCGTCGACGTCTCCACTCATGAATATGATCTGAAATGTACGTGGACGTCGATTGCTTTAATGAAGTTAGTAATTCCGTGCCATTGTCATATCTGACTAGCAACTGAATGTGTGTTAAAAACGAGGTAGCTAACTGACTAAAATTATAAAAAGTGCCTCGCGGTAACTCAATGTACCACTTGGCCACGAGACCAATCAGAGTGTGCTGGAAAAGTCTAAGATGGATCGAATCATCTGAAATGGAGTTAGACACACACCAGAGGTGGTAATTCATCACATGGTTCGACGGGTCCTCTCCTGATTTACCTTCGAACTTGGGAATGTCACTGGGCAATTTATTCGGCATCGGCGGCCAAAACGGAAAATAATTAATGGGATCGTTCGTTAGGCGTGACAAGTCAGGCAAGTCCAAAGTTGCGATAAATGGTAACTGCCGATTAGGATCCCTAAAACTCTGGGTCATGAGACCAGCCCCAGGAGGAGGATATCTGGGATAACTTGGAATAGGAATTGCATTCGGGATATTGTATCCTCCCGAAAAACCAGGATTAACCAGACCGTACTGGGGTTGTTGAGGTTGTTGATAAGTGTACCCAGGGTACGATTGATACTGATAGACTGGTTGCTGCACAGCAGGACCGAATTGGTACTGTCCCTGGTATGGTTGATAAGTGAATTATGGTTGACTTGTGACAACCGTACTTAAACCAGGTTGTCCTACAGGTATCTGAACCGTAGTTTGAATCATAGATCCAGACGGTGGTAAAGATGTCTGAGGAGTAGATACAGGATCAGTAGAAACCGGAGTTGTCGATACTCCAGAAGTAGGTGGGGTACATTGAACAGATGTTGCGGTAGTTGCAGCAGTCGTTTGAGATGGGGTACGAGGCACAGTAGGCCCAGACTGAGTAACTACCGAAGGTACAGAAGTTTGAACGTTAGACTGGACTGGTTGCTGGGGTGTACCAGAAACTAAGGGTTGTCCAGTTTGAGATGACAACTGTACATTTGGCTGCAACCCCTGTTGAGCTTGCGATGGATCCCACACTAAATTTACTCCGGGGTACAGACCCATTACAAGTTGAGGATATGGGGGACCATAACCAGGTTGAGGGTAGGATTGATAATTGAAAGGTACATTTCCCATTCTTGAACATATGATTGACCTTGGGGTGGTTGGAAACCTTGGTTCGAGTACTGACCTTGGGGTTGATACCCTTGAGGCACATACTGATACTGGGGTTGACCTTGAGGTATAAATTGATACCAGGGTTGACCTTGGGGTACATATTGAGTCTGGGGTTGACTTTGAGGAACATATTGTACCGTAGGTATGTACTGTCCTTGAGGTTGCCCCCCAGATGCAAATTGTGTACCTTGAGGTTGCCCCCCAGGCGTTAATTGAGGTTGCCCCCCAGGAGTTAACTGGCCACCTTGAGGTTGAGAATTGGGAATAGAACCTGACATCATGAGAATGTCTTCTACGCTTGACGACTTAGTACCATTGCTTCTTGTTAATAACCCTTGCTCAATGGGTTGAGGAGATGCTCCCGCAAAAGTACTAGAAAGTGACTGATACCCAGAGGGAACAGAAGGACCGCCGTACAAAAAATATTCAAGCGATTGAGTAAACATGGATGACTGACCTGACATATTTATAGGAGTATAAAAACCTCTAGGATGATAAGGAGTACGAGGTGATGAAAAACTTAACCCTGGGTTTTCCAAATAATTAGTCAAAGAAAGATACCAAGTAGTGCTCCTAGGCGGACTGTAAAAAATTGATTCACACTCCCTTAGATCAAGAACAGGTTGATTTTCAGGGATAGGGATGCCTACTTCTTCCTCCGGAGCAAGTTCTTCAATAGCAATAAGTCCAGAAGGAAGATCTTGGGTAATTACTCTTTCTACCCTAGGTGAATCAGGACACTAGAAGTTGGAGAGACAAACCCTGATGTTGGAGTAACAGGTTCAGAGATCTCAAGTTCTTCACCTATATCACTAGTATATGAAAAGCTACCAGCAAGTTTGGAAACTGAAATAGATTGCGGATCATAACCTGTTACTAGAGTTTGGTAATCAGGATGTACAACCAATGAAGACTCTCCTTCTTCAGGTGACCCAACTTTACTACCACTAGGAGTTACGAGGACTTTCAAGCCTTCAAGCTGGCTCGGGACTTCTTCAGGAGGTTGGCCCCGAAGTCTACGGGACTTCCTCAATAAATCAGCCACGGTTACAAACTCAGGAGACTGGCCCCGAAGTCTACGGGACTGTCTTGGTAATTCAGCCACAGTTAAAAACTTTAACTACTTCACACGAAAACAAAGTAAAATCTCAATGAAAACCACCTAAAGTCTCTAAAGAACCAAACAAATTTGAATCACACGCCTAAAGAATCTAGAGATCAAACACACACAAACAGTAACTTTCCGGACCGAAAACACTAGTTGGTGATGAAGCCCAACGTCGCAGAATTCAGTACAGAAATGGCGGTTGGAACAGTTACCCCGGCAACCTGCTTAATGAATAGACTGGCACAAGTTCCTCCACTTAACCGTCTCGAGTGAAGCGAACCCCCCAGAAAATCCAAGTGAGTCTAGCCGACGTCTGCTCCAGGTACAGTGGGATCTTCCCACCACTATCACTTCAGGAAGAATCCTAAAGAATATGGTCACTAAGGCTACCAACTGAGACAAATACACCTAGGGAACAGTCTACGATCCGATACGCACGCAAGGGCAGAGTAGCAAGCTCAATCCCCTTGAAGGCTCCTTGACATAATCCAAGGTTTACCAACAAGTGACCCCAGGCTCCTCGACAATGGTTAATCCGAGGTTTACCGTTTTTAATACGTGAATATCTGGCGTTGTTCCCAATGAGGAAGGATTGATTCCCACACTGGTTCGGACACGATCGCGTGCTTCTCCTTTAAGAGGAGCTTTCCCAGAGCATAAATGCAACAATTGGATTTCTTCCTACCACAAGATATAGCTACTTGTTTGTTTTTACTATCTTGGAGAGTTAATTACTCTCCTACTCCAAGACACTAGCCTAAGCTAAGTTGGTGTATCAGAGCCCTAGGAATAAAAATGTTACTAGATGAATTTTACTTTAAGCGTTAATTTTAGTGGTTGTTGTTTAAGTCAAGAGGTGGCGGAGATGAAACTTGTGGTGTAAAGACTCGACTCGAAATCACTAAAAAGATGCACCTAAGATGATTTAAACAATCTTTTCTCTTCAATGATCTTCTAAACTAAGAAAGAGTTTGAGAATGCAAATACTTTGTAAACACAAATCTTTCTCAATTAAACAAATTAAAAGAAGAGATTTTCCTTTCCAATGCACTCAAAACGAGACAACTAGTTATTTCACAAAAATTTCCCTTTTCTTTTCAAAGCACTCAATCACTACAAAAAACAAACTTTTTCCAAAAGAGATTTTTTATATTTTTCATAAAATACTCAAAACTTATGAAAATGACAAATCTTGAATTCTACAAACTATAAAAAACCTACTTGAAGTCAAAGCTTACAAAGTGTCTTTTTGAGGATGTTTTACTTAGCTAAATGTGAGCTAAGGACTAATTTATGTAGAATCACAATTAGTCAAAAAACAACCAATCTTTCGTTTTCTTTTTTTAAAAATGAAAATCCAAACTTTCAAATACAAGCTTTTCGAAATTTTGAAATGAGAAAACTCAAAGCGGATTCCTCAACAAGGGGAGATTTCATAAATGGTCAGACTCATAAGAAGTCTGGTAGACACCAAGGTGATCTGAGGTCCCTACAGCTTCTAAGCTCAGAGCCACTACACAACCAATTTGAAAAACAATCCCAACAAGCAAACCTCCTAGGATTTTCACCTAAAACCCTAACACTAATGAAATTAAACCAAGGAAAGTTTTTGAAAGGGTACAAGCAGGTCTGGGCAGTGGCTATAACCTATAACAAATTCTAAACTGATAAAAAAGAGGAAAATTTAAAATTCTTCAAAATTTTGACAGGGTACGTAGGCAGCCTGTTTACACAGGTGTGTTCACGCTCTGTGCACAAAGCAAAAGTGCGTACAGGTACGCACTGTGCTTAACTCAGAGGGTGCGTACTTCTCCCAAAACTATGAAAAATAAAAACTAACTCAAAATTAACTAAATCCACCCAATCCCACAAACATCAAGTCAAAAACAGAAACAAAAAGCATAGTTTCTCAGGTCAAAGTATAAACAAGGAAAAAAATCAAGTCCCTGGCGGAGTCGCCATTTTGTCACATGGAATGAGTTGATCTTGCGGACAAGATAGACCTTCCTAGAATCTAAAGAAGACCTAATGAAAGGCAAACCAACCAGACACTATCTTTCTCTAAATATGCTTCAATAAACAATGGAAAACAAGTGTTTTTAGGGCATACCTTAGGTCCAATGCAAGCTTGTGGATGCCCTCGCTCCTTTGATCGAAATGAGCTCCTTTTCGCGAATCTGCAAACACAAACAAGGCAAACAAATTAAATAGCACCTGAAAAACCAATTGCATAAAACATATTTAACATGAAAGTCAAGGAGTCCATGAAATAAATAGCATAAGATACTTGTGGAGAAAAATGAGTTTGATTGTATTAATTCAAAAGAAGAAGAACTTTACAACCTTTGCCTTGACACTGTACAAGCTCCTCCCAGGGTCCAACAAGAATTCTCCTCTACTTTGACAAGTTTCACTCACTCCCCAATGGAACTAAAAAGGTATGTGATATCTCCTCTTAAGCTCAACTAGGAAGTCTTAATTTCACCAGCATTTACCCTCAAAATGTTCAGCTTCTAACCTCTCTAGTCCTCACCCCAATGCCTGTATTTATAGTGCAATGGAGGGAAGTTACTAGGTTCTCCTTCAAAGGGATAAAGCCCTCCTTCAAAGGGATAACTCCTTTAGTCAAGGGATTAGCTCCTTCTCTTTTGGGATGCATCAACCACCTCAAAGCGAACAATCCACGTCAAAATTCCTTCTAGAATCTTCTAGATTTTACCCAAAGTGAGTTTTTTAAGATAAACTTTGCACCTTTTGACTTTCACAGGGGTACGCACCCACCCCTTTACAGACAGAGCGTGCAAATACATAGTTGACACGAACAAAGGGTGTGGGAACGCAGGTGACAGCAGGAGAAAGTGCGGAACCAGAGCTTTTATTGATTTTCAATGTCTTTCTCTTATTTTCAAAGCTTGACTTAAAGAGCTGAGGTCTTAGACTTGCTTAGGAGGACAGTACAAGTGATGATGGACCCATACTGACTGCAAATAGTCATGGTGACGATTTTTTTGTGTAACAGACCACTACCCCTTACTTAAGATGGACCACATTTTACAAAGGGTAGTAGGTGCCTCTAGGATTTCACTTTTGGATGGTTTCTCAGGTTTCAATCAGATTCTAGTTCATCATGATGACCAGGAAAAGACTACTTTTATAACACCATGGGGAACTCTCAAATATGTCAAAATGATATTTGGACTCAAGAATGCAAGGGCATCCTTCCAATGAGCAATGGACATAGCTTTTACAAAAGAAATTCATGATTTTCTAGTCATATATTTAGATGATCTTACTTTGTTTTCCAAATCAGATTAGCAACATTTAGATCATCTGAGACAAGTGTTTTTAACCTGCAGAAAGTATGGTATTTCGTTGAACCCTAAGAAATCCTTGTTCAGTCTAGAGGAAGGTAAACTGTTAGGTCATATAATCTCCAAAGATGGCATTAAAATTGATCCTGATAGAATAGAATCCATTTTACAAATATCCCATCCCAAAAATATCAAAGAACTTCAAGCCTTCCTAGGGAAAATTAACTTTTTAAGAAGATTCATACCCAATTTGGCTGAATTAATCAGATTGTTGAACAACATGTTGAAAAAGGATTTCAAGGTTAAATGGACAGTTGAAGCTAAACAAGCATTTGAAGAAATCAAAATGGCTTTGACCAAAACACCAGTCCTTACAAGCCCAAAATTCGATAGAGACTTCATAATCTTTTCATTTGCATCAGAACACACCATTGTTGTTGTTTTACTACAAAAGGATGATCAAGGATGTGAAAAACCCATAGCATTTTTTAGTAGAGCCCTTAGAGATGCACCACTAAAATACTCAATCATGGAAAAACAGGCTTATGCACTTGTGAAAGCTCTTAAAGACTTCAGAGTCTACATATTATACTCTCATATAATAGCCTATGTACCAAATGTTGTTGTCAAAGATATCCTGACCCAAGAGGGGATTGAAGGCAAGAGAGGTAAATGGATTGCTGCTATATTGGAGTATGACATTGAAATAAAACCTACAAAACTTATAAAAGGACAGGGATTAGCTAAACTTATGACTGAAACCAATTGCCAAGCCCTGGATATCAATGAACTGGATAATGAACAGGAGATGGAGACTCCACAAATCAGCCAGGCCTTCCTAGAATCGCCATGGTATGCTGATATATGTTATGTATTATTAAATCTGCAGGCTCCTCCAGGGTTATTGAGAATAAAGAAAAGGCTTTTAAAAATGAAAGCTTCAAAGTTTTGTATTTTAGATGGTGCTCTTTTTTGGAAAAATCATGAACGTGTTATATTAAATTGTCTAATAAAAGTTGAAACTGACAAGGTACTCAAAGAATTTCATGCAGGGGACTGTGGTGGACATCTTTACTGGAAATCAACTGCAGATAAAATCCTAAGGGCTGGATTTTATTGGCCCATCCTGTTTGCTGAAGTGAAGAAATGTGTCACTGCTTGCCATAAATGCCAAATTTTTGAAGGCAAGAGGAAACTTTTACCTCTACCCCTTAGACCAATTTCCACTGAAAGACCATTTCAACAATGGGGTTTAGACTTCATTGGAGAAATCCATCCTCCCTCTTCTGGCCAACATAAATGGATCCTGACTGCCACAGATTATTTCACCAAGTGGATAGAAGCCATCCCTTGTAGACAAGCCAATGATTCAGTCATCATACAATTCTTAGAAACCAACATCTTGTCCAAATTTGGCTGTCCTGAAAAGATCATGACTGACAATGTTGCTGCCTTCAAATCTAAGAAAATGATAAGTTTCTGTCACAAATACCACATCACTTTAGGCCATTCCACAGCTTATTACCCTCAAGGTAATGGTCTAGCTAAGTCCTCCAATAAAAGCCTGATCAATATTATTAACAAAGTATTGGAAGAAAACATGAAAAACTGGCATAAGAAACTTACTAATGCACTATGGGCAGACAAATTAACTACCAAGAGATCCATTGGAACTAGTCCTTATAGGTTGGTCTATGGTATGGAGGTTGTATTTCCTTCATCTTTGGGAGTACCTGTAATGAAGCTACTGCAAGAAGCTCAGGTGGAACCCAATGACATTCAAAGAAGAGTAAATCAGACCATCCATTTGCAGCAGACTAGGGAGGAAGTGTATCAAACATCCCAAGTGTTATAAGAAAAACTCAAGAAAATATTTGATAAGAGGACCAAGGAAGAAGATTTCTACATTGGAGACAAAGTTCTAAAATGGGATTCTAGGAGAGACCAAGAGACAGAGAAATTCCTCATGGTGTAGGTGGAGAAATTCGGTGGCCATGCTTGTTTTATGGCCTAGTGATCCAGGATGGATTGCGGTAAAGCCTAGTTTCTATTGATGAGGGTGAGGTGGTTTCCCTCGGGATGGCCTAGTTGGTTCTTTTGGTTTGACTCCCACATTCATGTTTGGAATATGGCACGGGGGTGATTGATTGAATAGAGAATTGGCTCATCCATTCTATGGTCGAGTGGAACGTGGTAGTCCCATACCGATTTCGATTTTGCATTCATTAATAAGAGGTCTTTTCCTTGGTACCTTATGTGTAAATGTATTGTTTTATATGTGGATTTTATGGCTGATGTATACTTGATATTTCTATTGTTAGTATGTTTGTTATAAGCATGTATTATGACAGTGGTGATGTATGGATTTCCTCATATTTTGATTTGTAAATGAATGAATAATGTATCTATGACCTAATAGATGATACAGCTAATGATATAAGGGAGCAATGCTACTTAGTGATTCTAAGATAAGTATGAGACCCCTATTCTTAAATATTTTGTTTACACCTGTAGATTACATATTTGTGATATGTTTGGTGAAATGCTTGTCATGGCTAGTAGGGGTATAATCAAGGGATTTTTCAAGTAATTGCATTTGCATCATCATTCCCTTGTTATATTTCTTTTTTGAATGTGTCATTTAATTCTGGGCAGTGACCTAGGCTCTAGCCCTAAAAAAGTGGCTCAAATCCCGGGGACACTGGCACAACATTAACAAAAATAGTCCCTGGACACTGGCATGCCATGTTGTGGGAGCGTCCAAAGCCCTTTGGACATCGACATTCCCATATCATGGGAGTGTTCGAGGGCTAATTGGTCTGAAAACCCAATGGGACCCAAGGGATGGTTGTTGGAAAGGTTGGGATGGTTCCTGGGAGTCCTCATGCTAATGTGGAAGGTCTGTAAGTTTTGTTTTCATTGATTCCACTTCCTTAAGGTCACATAAGAGGTTGAATCCCATCATAGTAACCTCTTGTCACATGTTTACTCTGGTTGGCCAGTTATTTGGGTAAATGTGTGAGGAGGGTGTTACAGAGTGGTATCATAGCATGGTTCACCCTCATACTGGATGGGCTGTGTGTTGGTCATGCATTCATGTATGTTGCATACGTGTTCCTTATGCTTGCAGTCCATGTGCTTGTTTCATTTGCATGGTGTTGATCATGGTGTAGTGATGTCACCATGTGAAGGTTGATGATGTTGTTGTTGGGATGCTTTAGCCATGAATGCATGCCAGTTGTATATGCATTTTTTATGCATGTCAGTGTCTATATGTTATTATGCATGAATTTTCATGGTGAAGGTTGTTGTGCATGAGGTCATTGTATGTAATTAGGTCATCATGATGATATTGGTATGTTATGATGCTAATGTGTTGGCTGAGATAAAGCAAGAGATGTAGATCATCAAAGTGAAGTTGTAGCACTGGACCTTGAGGCAAGAGCAGTCCTCCTACAGGTTGTATGTTGGGCATGCAGGTATGTAGGTTAAGGATTGTTATATGAATTATGGTTATGTGTATGCCTTTCATTCTATTGATGTTATGGTTACAACATGATAGATGCTAGTTGATTAGTGTAGTCATATGCACATGTGTTGAATAGTCATGAATGATAGTAACCAGTGGTAGTATGCATTGCTATTGTTGTTTTAGGTTAGATAACTTGATGATTATGTTATATGTTGTTGACGAGTATGTTATAGGTTAAGTTGTTGTTGTTATATTTGTAGTTAGCTTGATGATTAGGTTATATGTTGTTGATGAGAATGATATATAACTTCTTGTTGTTATATGCTAGTAACTTGAGGATTAGGGTTATTTCATTAAGATCTTGATGTTATATGTATCATACTAATTTGGATTGGTAAATGTGGATGGTTAGGATTATGAAATTTAGGTATGAGTTAATATGTTGTGATATTATGTCATACTAATCTAGACTGACTTTTCATATGTGCTTGTTATGCATGAATGAAAATTGTTTATGAGTTTATGATGTGAACATGTTAGCTAGTTACTGTTATGGACATCATGACCTTATTTGTGTTTGAGCTGATGTTTTGTGAAGTTATATCGTGCTAATCTAGATTGACTGTGTAGAAAAGATAGCCCCACCTAAGACACATTAAGGTATGAGTTTTCTTATGTCATCTATTTGGTGTTTGAATTTTTGACTATGTCGTCTATTTGGTGTTTGAACGTTTGACTATGTCGTTTATTTGGTGTTTGGGTGTTTGGTGTCTAGTATGTTTTCTATATGTTGTATGAATGTTTGATTACTTGAATGATATAAGTATGTGTCTATAATATCTCTTACCAAAATGATCTTGTTTTAAGATGGTTGTCTAATACATATGTGTTGAGACCGCTAATATGTACTTGAGTGTAAGTAGGTGATAGTTGTAGCATTATGTATTATGACTGATGAATGTAAGTTGAATGTTGAGTATGACATGGTTGTTAGATTTGGTAAAGGTTGATTTCAAACTAATATAAATGATGTCTTGATCTTTGGAACGTGAGACTGACATGTGTGAGCAGTTGCAGGGCAACATGCTTGGTATTAGCTTGACAAGGTAATACTTGATGTGTTTATATAACTAACAGTAGGGTGATGTGCCAGTGCATAGTAAGACTAAATTGCAGCAAGAATAAGGTAAAAGAAAGGAAATGGGTGAAAATTCATTTGGCTATGTTTGGAAACCCTAATTCCAAATGAATGAGTGATTTTCATATAGGAAGTCTTCTTAACCCTAAATTGTCTGGAATTATGTGGATATGTGTTATATTCATGGGCATGTATTTGATAGGTATATCAGCTAGTTTTTAGTTATAGATGGATCCATCAAGGAATTGGAGTCCCTTGAGAGATGCCATGGATGTGTTCAGTTACAAGGTAGCGTGCTTGGAATAACAAGATAAGGTAACTGGTATATTGTTATATTTATTTATACACCAACAATTATGTGTTTATGGTCATGTGATGCAGGGGATTTGCATGGCAAGAGAGGTTGCCATGAAATCTTGAAGAAGGCTCGGGTTGAGATTTCCTTGGGAACCATGGGATGGAGTCATGGTGTTTGTTGTTAGTCTTGTGCTTTTGGTCTTGTGATTTGTTGCACTTGATTGTGGTTTTATTGTGTATTATACATGGCCATGCCACTTTGTTCATGATGTCGTATTGTTATTGGTTTTCTTCTTGGTTTTGTTTTATTCTTTCCTTTTATGTTTGGGGGTCTCGGGAATTGGTTGGGAAAGAAGGAAGTTAATTATCTCATGGAGATTTGAGAGTTGAATGAAACCTAGCAGGTAATGTAAGACCTGAATGAAGCTCAATGCATGAGTAAGAGCAGTTAAAGGTAACGATATGACAATCGTTTGGATTGATTCGGTCCATTGGTGTAAATGGATAGTGGCAGTACAATCATGAGAAAGGTAATAGGAAAGGTAAAGTAAATGGACTCGAGATGTTAGATGCCTTGGCTATGTTGGGAATCATTATTCTCAATGTTGTGCATGTTATGAAAAGATAAAGGGAGTTCTCTTAACCTTGACCTTATGATATCTGGTAATTATGTTTTGATCATCATTATGATGATGTTTATATATGTATGCATGTATGTATACATTTATGTATGTGTGCATGTCATGTATGACAGGGTCATCACGCATCATGATTGTTTTTATGCTATTGTTTATATGCATATATGTACATATGTATGTCATTTTCTGACAGGATCATGATTGTTAATGTTAATATTTATATGTATATATATGTATGTATGTATGTTGTTGTCTAAGAAGGCTATCAAGGATCATTCTTGTGAAGGAATGATTGCTTATGCAAGTGAATGACATGAAGAGGTTCTTGGTTTATGAGGAATCCAGTGGAAGAGTATTCATGACAAATATATCAGGTCAGTATCATGTGGTTATGGGTTGATGTTATGTTATTATATTATGTCTATGTTATGGACAAGTTATATCGAGGGATACATCAACGAAATGAAAGCAGTGTGGTCTGCAGGATGCTACGAAAAGCATATATGGCAGAGAGACACTGAAAGCAAGGTTGCTTGGTAGAGGCAGTGCAGTTTTGGATGTGTGGTACCAATGTTGTGCATATATTGTATATGTTGTACATGTTGCATTTGTGATGTTGTGCGCATGTGGTGTGGTGTATAAATAGTGTGTACATGTTGTTAATGTAATCTTATATACATGGTGGTATAGATAGTGTTGTGTGAATATAGCATATGCAATGCTAGGTATAGATGGTCCTATGTACATGTTGGATATGTGATGTTGTGTACATATTGTAATGTGCGCATGATGGATATGCATTGTTGTTTGCATATGGTGTTGTGCGCATGTTGGATATGAAATGTTGTGTACATATGGTGCTATGTACATGTTGTATATGTAGAGTTATGTACATATGGTGTTGTGTACATGTCATGCATGTGGAACTGTGTACATGTGGAGTCGTGTACATGTCGTGCACGTGGTGTTGTGTACATGTGGTATTGTGCACACATTGTACATGTGGTGCGGTGTACATGTGGTGATGTGTACACATTGTGCAGGTGGTGTCATGCACCTGTGATGCTATGTACACGTTTTGTAGTTGGTGTTGTCTATAGGCAGTACTATGTACATGTTGTATTATGTGCATGTTGTACATGTTGTGTTGTGTACATGCGGTACTACATATGTGCATTTTGTAGTCGTGGCATCATGACATGTGTATTCATCGTGTTGTACAATGTGTACAAATATGTATTGTGTTTTACATCGGGTGTAAGTGTCTGTATTGTGTGGGGTTGTGCGCCAGATGTAGGTGTATGTATTGTGTTTTGTTGTACACTGGGTGTAGGTGTATGTGTTGTAATCCAGGTGTAGGTGCATGTATTGCATGGTGTTGTATGTCGTGCGTGGTTGTATGTGTGTGATGCACACTATGTGTATGTGCACATGGTTAAGGAGAAGGAATTGGGTGTTTTTCGGGTGTGGAAACTGATATGGTGTGCGTATGTAATAAAGAGAAAGGTAGAAGGTAAGGATTGATTAAAGGATAAGTATCAATATTTTATTCCAATTTTATTATGCATGTGATCTATGATTCTGACTTGTGATGGTTACATGTGATCTATGATTCTGGTTTATGATGATTGCATGTGATTCATGCTTTTAATATATTATGGTTGAGTTTGAGCTAACCGGATATGATATGTTTATTCATGATGATTTGATCAAACAATTAGTTTGACTTGTTGTGACAGGAAGTAAACAACATTGCAAGTGTGCCTTATTAATGAGCTACCAATGAGGTATGGTGTGAATTTATTTAAATTTATTTTAAATCTAATGGCAGTTATGTGCTTGGTACAGGAAATAACGGAAATGCCTGGTTGGGTGGTTGAAATCGACTGCAAGAATTAGCAGCAGCAGTGCAATAAATTGGAACAAGTAGCAGTATGCTAGTAAAGAACTTCAGGAGCAGGGTCATTGTGGGACATTGGTACCCAATAGTATCCATTTATTTACATGAGAATGCTATGACCGTTATGATGGTTTTGAGGTAGGTAAATTCCTTGGTTTTTTGACCTTCCGATGTGAGGAAGCCTTGCCAAGGGATGGATCGCCCGGGATAGGGGATGTCGGGGAAATTGGAAGGTGAGTGACATCACGGAAGGGGGTGACCGGATTGCCCGAGTGACTATGTAACAAAGAAGGGAAGGTTGAGGATGGATTTGTTTTTGTCATTAGCATTTCCATATGGAATCAGATGCACATTGGGAGCGTGCCCTGAAAAAATGAGCCAATAACTGTTCACTGAGAGCGAAAGTGGCGCTGGATTGTAACGCTAGACATTGGATACAATTTTTATTTTGGAAGTGGATTCTGGACTTCCTGGGAAGGAGGTGAATCCTAGTACTACTTTTGAGGGTGCAAGTGTGAGCCTCTAGATTCCCTTGTTGATGGATATGGGCATCGTATCCTTTTATTTGCTAGTTGAAGCAAATGTGCATATGTGTATATGTGGTTATTTGATCCGGATTTAAACAGGAACGCAATAGATTACAGAGATAACCATAAATACAGAGATGCGATAACCATAAAAACAAAGATGCAGCGGAAATAATACTTCATTTCATTACTGTAAAATACTGAAATATGCTTACAAATAGAAATAACCCAGCTAGGGCGATGGTAGCTTATCTCTGAGAAGAGATGTGCGGCTACATGCCTCTGAACTGTTCTGAACTATATTACAATGAGGCTCGAAGGCCTATTTATTGTTGAGAAACAATGGAAAACCCTTCACATACCGAAACCTAACCCTAGAAGATGAAACGCCAAATTGTGGGCCCCGTTTGGGTAAATTGGTACATCAATTTCCCGGGGTCGTAACTTTGGCATACGATCTCTGTTTGACGCGTACGATAGCTCGTTAGAAAGATCTATCCGAGTACTACCACTTTGGGAGGTAACAATAGGGCTCGATCGCCCCAGAATTCCAAAAAAACGTCGTTTAGGGCCTCAAAACGGCTCCGGAAGTTCAGGACTCGAAAAACTGCTAAAAATAGTAAACTGTGCTACAATTAAGGAAACTGAAAATGCTGAGAGAGACAGTTGTGGGGGTCCAAATGGGTTGGTGGGTGGCCACCAACATCCACCTGGATCATTCCTCCCCCCTTAGGAAGCAATGGTCCCCATTGCGTTGAGTTCCTCCATCTGTTGAACATGTCCTGCAATCTCTGATGTGTCCAGTGATGGTGGGAAGCATGGTCGATGATGGTCCACATTGAATACTCGGTGCAAGCGAAGGAATGGAGGAATGCTGTGCTTCAAAGCATTGTTGCCCATAGCATTGGTACTGTTGTGAGGACCATGTCGGAGTGGTCGGAGCTTCTGATGGGCTCTTGTAAGGCGTTCTTTCTGCAGATGTAACCAGAATTTATTGCCCACCTGAGACTTGTGTGGTACCCATGTGGGTGAGGAGAAGTTGTTCCTGTGTCTTGTCATGACTGTATTCCTTCGCTGCTGCTGCTGCGTAGAGGAACCCTTTGCAGGGTTCATGGATGTAGCAGCAATCTTCCCCTTACTTTGGGAGTGGACCAGACATATGAATTTCCTGGTCTGTGATATGAGCTTGCTGCCTTTCTTGGTAGTGATCAAAGATGTGGCGGTAGGTGGGGCTACCTCCGGTATCCTGTATAATGAATTATTCAAAGAAATAATGACAGCCCGAGGCCTTGACTCATACACGGCATGTCGCCTCCACAAGTATGGCTGGCCTAGTAATATATCACAAACATCCAGAGGTGTAACATCACATAATACCTCGTCGGTGAAGGGCTTGATGCTGTAGGGAAGGTGGCACTGCTGGCGAACTTTCAGATCTCGTCCTTCGTGAAGCCACCCGATAATGTACGGCTGTGGATGCGGTGTAGTCGGTAGGCCCAACCGCTTCACGACCTCTGCTGAAACCAGGTTCTTTTGGCTACCACTGTCGACAATGAATCGCAGCGGTGAACCCTTCACCCACATCTGTGAGTGGAAAAGACGCTCCCCCTCCTCTGGATCTTCGGGCTCATTTTTCTTGATCTTGGCGGTGGCAACAGTGGCACTGGGATCCGCATCAATGATCTGCTTCCCTTTGCCATTCCCCCTGTCGAGTTCTGGCTCAGGGTCAGAACATGCATCTGATTCGGAAGCCTTCAACTCAGCCACCAGCGACTGCTTGGTCCGACACTCACTTGTGTTATGAGTGGGACTCTTGTGGAACTCACACCACTTTCCTGTGTCCTTCTTCGGCTTCGTGGTGTTGTTCTTTTCTTGCGGCTTCGACGGGTTGTCTTGGGTCACCCCGCCTTGGCTTTGTCCTTTGGGCTTCGGATTTGCAGATCCAAAGTCTCGTTTCTTCTGTTTGAACTTTTGCTCAATTTTGACAGCGTATCGGTATGCTGTGCCGAGTGAGGAGATGTTCAAGAACACCATCTCTTCTTGGATGTATCTGTGTAGGCAGCCACGGTATTTGAGTACCAGATGCAGCTCAGAATCTTTAATACCCAACTGTGTGCGAAGGGTATGAAAAATGTTTGTGAACTCCGGCACATCTTGGTCTCGTCCCTGCCGCAGTGTGGTCCATTTGATGTATTTGTCTTCATAGCTTCCGACAGGGTAATACTGCTCCTTGATGGCATCCCGAAAGTCATTCCAAGTGGGTGCGGCTGAAAATAGTGAGCCTGTACTTTCATCCTTCTGCTCGCAGTAGGTTTCCCACCAGTCCTTGACGTGGGGGGTTGCTTTGAGAAGAGCGAAAACAATCTTTTCCCGACTTGAAAATTCGTGAACAGAAAAATACCCATGTAGCAGATTTAACCATTTATCTACGGCATCTGCGTCTATTTGACCCTCGAAGATGGGGATTTCAAAATTAACTTGTACCTTAAACGGTGTGGTGTTTCCAGAGTCGCTGTTGGAAGCCGATGCGTCGCCTCTGGGTAGCCGCTGAAGGATCTGCGCAAAGCTATCCATCATCGCGTTCCGTTGTCGCTCGAGGGCTTCTTCGAGCAAGATTTTGATAGGATCTCCTGCCCCCTCGTCTTTCTTCTCATCCGCCATGGGAGGCCGTCGGGATTTGCGAGGCTGGTCTTGCAAAGGTTCGACCAGTTCAAGCCCTAACTCCTTATATCCTGACCTCGTTGGGGACATGCAAAGAAAAACAGAGAAAAAGCAGACCACTCTGATACCACTGATCCAGATTTAAACAGGAACGCAATAGATTATAGAGATAACCATAAATACAGAGATGCGATAACCATAAAAACAGAGATGCAGCGGAAATAATACTTCATTTCATTACTGTAAAATACTGAAATATGCTTACAAATAGAAATAACCCAGCTAGGGCGATGGTAGCTTATCTCTGAGAAGAGATGTGCGGCTACATGCCTCTGAACTGTTCTGAACTGTATTACAATGAGGCTCGAAGGCCTATTTATTGTTGAGAAACAATGGAAAACCCTTCACATACCGAAACCTAACCCTAGAAGATGAAATGCCAAATTGTGGGCCCCGTTTGGGTAAATTGGTACATCAATTTCCCGGGGTCGTAACTTTGGCATACGATCTCCGTTTGACGCGTACGATAGCTCGTTAGAAAGATCTATCCGAGTACTACCACTTTGGGAGGCAACAATAGGGCTCGATCGCCCCAGAATTCCAAAAAAAACGTCGTTTAGGGCCTCAAAACGGCTCCGGAAGTTCAGGACCCGAAAAACTGCTAAAAATAGTAAACTGTGCTACAATTAAGGAAACTGAAAATGCTGAGAGAGACAGTTGTGGGGGTCCAAATGGGTTGGTGGGTGGCCACCAACATCCACCTGGATCATTATTGTAAATATCGTAATGAGCTATGTTATAAAGATCCAATAAACGGTATGATTGTCATGTATCAGCGGTGTTCATTGTAAATACTGCAATGAGTTAATTTCTAAAGCTCCATGGGCAGTATGTTCAGTTGCAACAGTCTTGTTGGTTATGGTTGTCATTGAACACCGAGGACGATGTTCCCCCAAGGGGGAGGGTTTTGTAACAGCCCTGGTTAAAAATGCATGTAGAAATATAGAAGACCACGGTCATGGGACACGTATTCCAAGCTGAATGGTGGGAAAAACATCCTAGTGTGCATTCATTTCGGTTATTATGGATGAAGGAAAATGGAAGAGGCAATGGCAAAGGCTTTGGAAAGGCAAATGGCATTTTTGGCACATTTATTTATGAAAATAATGAAATTAGGAGAAAAAGAAGGTGAAAGGTCACAGGTTGCATGTGAGGAGGAAAGTGAAAGAAAATAATAGAAATAAAGAAAATAGAGGCCTCATTGATAAAAAGGCTTCTGAGGATCAGTTGGAAAGCTTTTTGGCTCAAGCTTTCTGTCAGTTCAGTGTTGGAGCTCTGATTATTCTTTCTCTCTCTCACTCTTGGACACCTAGATTTTTCTTGGAGCACTTTGGCATTGGATCAAGAAAGGATAAGAAGGAAAGAGGAAGGAAGGAGAAAGGAAGAAAGAACAGGATCAAGTAGCTACAACAAGATTCTTTGCAGGTATTGATTTGCATGTGTGTTTTCCTTTCTAGATTTGGCATGCATCGTATTGCAATTGGTTCCTTGTTGTTATGGCATGATTTTTTCCAGGTGTGACAGTGTTTTCAACCTAGTCTTTCCATTTCCAAATAGCCATGGTGTGATGGGGTTCTCATGTTTTGGTTGAGATGGATTTTCAGATGGATTCAAAGCTAAGTGAGGTGGATCCCAGAAAGAAATAACACATGGCCTAGTGATCCCTGAATTGGACTGTGGATTGTAGTAAATCTAGGTATTGTGTGCCTAGGTGGGCATAGGAATCCGCGACTGGTTAATGGCGGGATATACGGTAAAGCCTAGAGGGTGGTGTCTCAGTTTAGGGCATAGCGATACCTATATCAGACTGTGGATAGCGTAAAGCCTGAGAGACTAGGAGACAAGAAAATTCCTCATGGTGTAGGTGGAGAAATCTGATGGCATCAATGCTTGTTTTATGGCCTAGTGATCTGGGATGGATTGCGGTAAAGCCTAGTTTCTATTGATGAGGGTGAGGCGGTTTAGCCTTGGGATGGCCTGGTTGGTTCTTTTGGTTTGAGTCCCACATTCATGCTTGGAATATGGCACAGGGGTGAATGTTTGAAGAGAGAATTGGCTCAGTCATTCTATGGTCGTGTGGAACGTGGTAGTCCCATACTGGGTTGGATTTTGCATTCATTAGTAAGAGGTTCTTTCCTTGGTACCTTATGTGTAAATGAACTAGTTTATATGTGGATTCTATGTCTGATGTATCCTTGGTATTTTTGTTGTTATTATGTTGGTTATAAGCATGTATTATGACAGTGGTGATGTATGGCCTTCCTCATGTTTTGATTTGTAAATGAATGAATAATGTATCTATGACCTAATAGATGATAATGCAGCTAATGATATAGGGGAACAATTCTTCCTAGAGATTCTTAGGTAAGTATGAGACCCCTATGCTTAAGTTTGTTGTTTACACCTGTAGATTACATATTTGTGATATGTTTGAAGAAATGTTTGTCATGGCTAGTATGGGTCCAGTCAAGGGCTTATTCAAGTAATTGCATTTGCATCATCATTCCCTTATTATCTTTCTATTTTGAAGGTGTCATTTAATTATGTCAGTGACCTGGGCTTTGACCCTGAAAAAGTGGCTCAAATCCAGGGGACATTGGCACATCACTGAGAAAAATAGTCCCTGGACACTGGCATGCCATGTTGTGGAAGCGTCCAGAGCCCTCTAGACGCTGACATGCCCATATCATGGGAGAGTCTCGATGTTAATTGGTCTAACAACTCAGTGGGACCTAGGGGTTATGGTTTCTAGAAAGGTTGGGATGGTTCCTATGAGTCCTCATGCTGATGTGGAAGGTTTGTATGTTGTGTTTCTATCGATTCCACTTCTTTAAGGTCACATAAGAGGTTGAATCCCATCATAGTAGCCTCCCATCACATGTTTACCCCAGTTGGATAGTTACTTAGGTAAATGTGGGAGGGTGTTACACTTACCCTTTTCCTTACCGTTTTCCTCCCCCACGTTGTGTAAAAGGAAAGCTAAATTAAAAACTAAATTCTACATACTCTTCCTCGACAAAGACACCAAAAATGTCAGTCAATTCAATTACACTATAATCCTATTACATTTAATTTTTCAATCTAGGTTTCTAAGCTTGTGAAGTGCAAGGCACAATATATTCTAGGACTTAGATTCTAATTCTTTTAATTGAGTATGTTCTACAAATAATTAAAATATGAAAGGAAACTAAAGCATGCTATTAATTGATGGCAACATGCATCCTCGTCGTAGGGGGTCTTCCTGGTTGGGTCACGTGTTGCTTAAAGAAAACTGAGAGAGTATAAATTATTGTAATCACAATTCAAATGAATATCACATCATGAGCATAAGAACAAACAACTAGCAAAGTTATATTAACTGCATAATGTTTCAGTACATCCAACTTGCTTCCATTAAGAGTATTACAAGTATTTATAATGTAAAAGATAATAGTTGCTTTAAGAGCTTTTCTATTTTACATTGGAATCAAATAAATGATTTATAGATTGCGTGGGATTAAAAATCAATGTGGTGATTTGGGAGATTCATGACAGAAGCATGAATCTCTCCTAAAGATTTCATATCTCGATTTTGTAGGACGTTTATATATTGCGTAGTGCCAGCAAATGCTAGCAAACTTATATTGTGCCATGCTACTATGTCTACTCGCTTGAGACTGTTGATTGGGACATTTTGGTTGAACTTTGATGGTGATGTGGATGTCTTTTGGCTACGTCCATAGGAGGAAAACCATCTACATACTTTTTGCCACATCCTTCAATTTTTGGTTTTGCTGGAGCATGCCTAGAGATATGATAACTTATAATTTGGCTATAGAAAGGAAGAGCAATTGTAAAATATGTCAATTTTTGCAGTCATAACATGTTAAATTATTTTTATAAAGAAATGTGCAAAACTATAGAAAGATGGACATTATTACCTTAAATTCTTCACCTGTAACCATTGTAGCTCAAGCATGGTATTTATGCATAAATAATAGCATAGGTTTGTGAAATGGTAATTATGATAGGCTTCTAAGAGTGAAGATAGGTGAAACTAAGGACAAAAAGAGCTTATCTTTTAACCTCAACAATCATATGCCACACAAGCATATCACCTATGGACATGACTATATCTCTTACAACTCCATAATATCTATCTTTACTTTATATATATATATATATCTGTATATCTATCTATATATATATATATATATGAGGTGTATATCAATTGGTTTTTGTGGGGTTTAGTCCCCATTAGGTCTTAGATTCAAACTTGATGAGAAAGAATTGAGGGTATAAGTCAATTATGAAAATTAAATTGTCCCAAGAAGCGTCCAAACTCAACCAAATCTTCACAATCCTAATAACAACCTCTCACATTTAAGTAAATCACTCTTCCATCCAACATTAAAATTAACCTCAACCTAAACCAAACTTAATATTTATAATCAAAAATTAAAAAACACAAACTAAAACTTATCACAAATACATGTATTTAATTTAGTGCATACACTTTCCCAAAATTTTCAAAACAACATCCACAAAGTTTTGGCTTATTTCCAAAATAAAAAATATATATATATATCCTTTCCCTACCTTGTTAAATGGTATATTTGTAGAATTTAATGCACGCCACAATAAAGAAACATCAAAAGTTCTTGTTTTGTTCCTCACTTTAACCGCTCTGAGTATATCTTTTCATCATCATTCCGATAAGGAAGTATTATGATGTCCCTTGCGGGGGTGTGGTGCATGGTACGGCACGGGGATTAGCCTTCATTCCTCTCCCTTCAAATCTTACGAAATCACTTTTCTGTCAAATCGAGTATGGTAAATTTGTACATATCGAATTCTAGTATGATCTTGTCTAGTGCATAAATAAAATAATATTTATTGAGACAAAATATAATAGTACATATCAATAAAAGGTGATATAAAACTTACCAATAATAATATTTTGAAAATTGTAATATACACATGGTGTTTATATTTTTATTATATGATAAAGCAAATTGGTTTAGTGATAAGAATCTGGCCTAATTAAATCTTTATATATATTTTTAATAAATATTTAAAACAAAATAGAAATATTAATTATTTTAAGAAAAAAATATCTATATTATATTGAGGTGTAGAATATATATATTTTTTTGATGTTCATTATAATGTAGCTGTTAAGTGATAATGGAAAAAATTATTTCTTGAAGTGTCGTGATCATCATAATTAACTGGGATAATTCAAAGCCATTTGTGAAGTTATCCTTTCATCAGTTGTTAGGTTATAAATAAGCATATTAGGTTTATGTTGACGGGGAAAAATGTATCGCTAATTATTATGGGTGTCCCCATTGTGAATTCCTAATCAGACTTCACATCATTTGTGATAGGAACCCCATCCAGTATGTGGGCTCGACTGCCACCATGTTTGTTTTTATCCTGGTTGTCAAATGTAGCAATGTTAGAGTGAAAGTGAGTGTGAAATGTTACAGATAATGAGGACAAATCAACCCCCCGTTGACAAACTTGTAGAACAATGTACAAGAACAAAGCAACAAAACAATGAGAAGAGTATGCCTCAAGAGGAGTCAGTTACTTGATACCATTTGAAACATAACAGTAAGAAAGTACTAGGGGTCAACTGCAAATTACTTCATAGTTAGTTACTAACATCTGCATGGAATAAGAAAGCAAAGATTCAAAAGCAAACATACAAGTCATAACCATGAATTAGTTCATCAACATACAACCAATATGCAAGAACACATGCACACATAATGGAAATACCAAATAGCCATTATAACCACCATGAAAGTGCATGGGAATCAATGTCGATAGTGAAAATTTTCTCATTAATATCTTGCAAATCTAAATACATGTGCTACAAGTTCATCAAAGCCTAGTAGTGGAATGAGGAATGCTCATATCATATCAACCATTAAACCCTAGCCTAACCACAGCTCCAACTAAAAGTTACGAAGAGTAGTGCTTTCAGCTCCCTAAGCAAACAAAGCTATCTAAATGCTAGCAGATTTCATGTGCCAAAAGTCTCCCTCTAAGAGGGAAGGGGATGTATTTATAAAAATGAGTCAAGTGACCTTTCACCTTCCCTGTGACTCTCAGACTTCCTTATGACCTATTATATTCCCTCATGACCTTTGATCGAATTTTACATGCATTTACATTTGTTATTTTCATAACATGACAAAACTATTGTAACATGATAAGAGCAAGGTCATGAAGTCTTCCAATATGACCTTCTATTTTGTTTAGAAATACAAAGATCGTTGTGGAAAATTCAGAGCTTGTGTGGACTGTTGGACAAGGAGTGTGTCTTTTACTTTTGTGATGGAATTCCATTCATTCATTGTTGTGCTAGTTGCCAAGTAGGATAATCTTGAGACCAACACCAACACCCCATAGCCTTGATGACATGGTGTGTAATATAACCAACTACTGAAACTAAAATATCAAGAAATCTGTCCATTGATCCCCTCAACAAGAATGATTCAAGTCTTCTCAAGACATGGCTAGACCCCAACATACACTCCTACATGCACAACAACTAAGGGATGCAAGATCCCTATAACTGCATCACATATATCTTTAACAAGATGTGCCCATACCCATAGAACTCATTATCTAGAAGATATCCTAATACTATTGTCCCATGTAAGCTTGGTATGACGTACCCAATCCCTCCTTTGGCATTGGAGGAATGGGGTGAATTTTTTTTGTTCAAATGCCTTTAACTCGACACTTCCTCCAAAACAATGGGACCAAATCTCCTTTGGCATTGGAGGAATGGGGTGATTTTTTTTTTGTTCAAATGCCTTTAACTCGACACTTCCTCCAAAACAATGGGACCAAATCTCGGTTGAAACCTTAGAATTACAATGAGAGTATCACAAGGGATATAGTCACAAAATTGTTCCTCGATACAACTTCCTGACCTATGTGGTTGTGATCCAACTCTCCAGCCAATGAATTGCTGCATTGGTGCAGGTCCAGCGACACAACCTCTTGACGTCATCCCCACTACCCTGAACCCCTAGCACTTTTAAAAGGAGTTGTCTTTAGTGCGACTTTTTGGAGATTCTGGTGACGGAATCCGACAGAAAAAATTGAGGTTAAATCTTGATTTGTATTATTTAAAATGGTTTTTTAACTGCATATTTGGATTCAGCACCCTGAAAAACCCCTAGGACACTTTGATTGTGCAGAAATTACCTATCAAACTTGTTATTCCAATAAATAGCTGCCGGATGTTAGAGAAATTTGACTGGAAAAACCCACCGGAAAAGCTTCCAAAAAGTCTCACTAAAGACAACTCCCTTTTAAAAACTCAATTCGAAATATTTATGAGCTTTCGGTCATCCTGGATAGCCACGTAACCTTCACGTAGTTGTCCTACCAATGCGCTTACTCCCTTATGGGCCCGCCGACCTCAACGCTTTTATTAAAATAACCTACGGGCTAACGGTCTCGAGTATCAAAGAATTTCTTTATGAACCTACATGTCGTCAACTAACCTTCTAGGAACCCCGACACCCAGTTTAAATACTTGACGGGAATCGGGCTCTCCGGGCTAAACCACCTCAGGGAAACTTCTTCCTAGTTGACAAATCCTGCGAACGAAAAGTCCCTAGCGCTCTATAGAATTGTAATTAAAACACTTACGGGATTATGGGGTTTTGGGGCTCCCAACTTTTGCTCAAATCTTTGTCATGGGATTCTGTTAATAGAAAATTCCCACTCCAACACTTGAAAAAATTCTCAACGCGGATTTTGAAAAACTTACAGGATCTGATCCTTTCGACCTTCTGACTTAATGATCGTAGGAAACGAGAAAAATCTTGTCATTGTCCTTTGACAAACCCAGGCCCCGGAACCATTTATCATCAAATTCTCGACGTTTAATTAAATTAACTTGTGGGAATCCAAGCTCTCTGGCTAACCCACCTCCAGAGCACGTCTACATTCTTTCGACTAATCCCAAAAGGGGGAAATTGGTCACACCAATAGGGATATTTACCGGTTAGGGTTTTTATCTTCAAAAGGGTAAGGATATTTGATTATTTCCTACAAGTTCAGGGATCCACTCCTCTGCACAACAATGAGTCCTTCCTATCAATCCATGTCATGGCTCGGCCAAGGGATATCAACTCTGCCTTATATGATGTGTATGAAGAGGATCTCCACGATTGCCCCAAAGACGAGCTCTGTTATTGCACAGGCTTCCTCGAGCAAGTCTTCTTAACCACGACTTTGTCTTAGAGGTCTAGTATACCTCTAAATCCACATTAAGGCTTCCTAACTATACTAATGGCTATCTAAGGAGTTCCATGACGCTACCCCTGCTACACTTGGACAACAGATTCTCACATGCTTTCTCAACCTATGGGTCTTACCTGCCCTCAGTAGGGAATTCCATGTATGGTGACATAACCACTCTTGTGTATATTACCTACCACAGGCTTGGCGCGGGCTCCTGAGAGGTTCACACCTCTCCTGCCACATGCCAACAACACTGAGATCATGTCGAGCCTATAAGAAGCTCTATGGCGCCACATAAAGCTTTTCGGTGTCTCATCAGCAACATGAAGATGCCAATGACAAATATCTAGCCTACTGAGAATGCAAGGTTGAAGTCCATTTAGGTAAAATTGATGGGCTCGACTAGCCCCAGAGAGAACTTCCCTCAACATTAATTCATTTCTTTCCATGCATCACATCAACTTGTAACTTGGTAACATCGATTATAAGCAAATACGTACCCTGCTAAGTAGAGGGTCTTCCATGTAACTATTTCACATTAATAAAATGGGTCTTTGAGCCCATTGTTTCAAGTTTTTATTCAAGATTTTGTTGTGTCCTACGTTAGGGCCTTATATTCCTCGGTTTCATACTTATTTACTACTTTCAATACAGTTAAGCATTTATTCAGAGTAATGTCCAACGCAAAGATATAACATAGCCTTGATTATCGTGTGGTTCATTTGCACATTTCTACATCATATACTATGATTTTACCTTTGGAAAATTATCACACAACATTTTTCTTCAAATTCAACACATATACATATATATAATCAACACATATATTAGTGACATATCCCCACCAAGTTGCACCATATATGAAAGCATTAACAAGACAAATGCAGTCCTTGAATCTAGAACCATTACCAACAACAATGAAACATGGTCCATTAAAAGGTAAACGAGCATACATAGATACTTATCTTTGAACTTGCAGGGCAACTGAGTCTCAGACAAGGACCCTTCCTCCAACCATAAATAGTTGTAGCTGCACTTACTTGCAGCTACCACCCTTGAGATAGATTCCAAAGTATGAAGGGGATGCTTGCTCAAGGGACTAAAACACTAGTTGCCAATTAGAATAGGGACTCCAAAGGACCTCCTTCTTCAATCCCATCAGTTGACCACTACTTCGTTGGTACACAAGGAGTCCAAAGGCACTTTACCTCATCCCCAGGTGCACACACAGTGATTCACCCCCTTCTAGGGAGTCCAAAAACCACTGTAACTGTAACATAATAACCACAAGTCTTCAATTTGGTCTTCCTTTAGTGTTGCTCCAGGATGGCCTCTTCCCAAGTTGTTACAAGGCTCTAGAGTTTGCTATCTCAATCCACAGCCTCCAAATGACCCAATCTATTAAAGGGCTCCAGAGATTCCATCCCAACCCACAACCTCTAGGGACACAAGTTGTTACAAGGCTCTAGAGACCTATGTCTCAACCCACAGCCTCCAAGGACCCAAGTTGTTACAAGGCTCCAGGGATACTATCTCAACCCACAACCTCCAGGGTCCCCAAGTTGTTATATGGCTCTAGAGACTAGAATCTCAACCCACAGCCTCCAGGGACAGAGAACCGATCCCTTTCTCTACTCTTCTCTTCTCATCAGCATTGTCTATTGAAATCTCTCGTTGAATCCTCCATTCGATCTCATTCTATGTTTTCCTCTTTCTTGCTTAAGCTCGAATATGTGTCTCCCCCTCTTTGACTTAGGATTTTTTCTTCGAATCCTCCGTGTTGTTGTCTTTTCTTTTCTTTTTCAGGATTCTCCCCTGTCGTGCTCATTGCGTTGGCCTCTTTCTCAACCACAATTATTGTTGTGTCCTTGTTTCCATACAATGCGCAGTCCCTCTTCATAAATATTTGTCCTCTTTTATTGTTGTTGTTTTTCAATAAACATGGGCTTGAGTACTTCCTCTTGCAACCGATTTAATTCATGAACCAATCCCTTGAATTAATGCGCCAACCAACGTTTAATGGTTGTCCTACAATTCAGTTTTCTTCCTTTGCACAAGAAACCACAACATCCCAAGCAAGCAATCGTCCTCCCCAACTCTAGAATCTGTGTCCCTTTGACTCAATCCCCTTTTCTTGATTTCAAATATTGCATAAAATTACAATATATTTACAATGCAGCTTATGCAAGGACCTTGGGTGGGGTTGTCACACTTGCATTTACATGTGAGGTGCATCATACTTCCAAGTTTCCATTAACTCATTAATTTAATTCGTCACGAAGGCATTGTTTCATGAAAGGATAGAGACAAAGATGAAATAGAAAACTTGATCTATACTAGTACCCAATTGATAATATCTAACGTAATTTTTTTCATCTAGGAGCAGAGTCTCAATATGAGCATCTTCATAATTTTCATTCACAATGTAAACAACATTAGAAAATCATGGGTGTATGCTCCTTCCCTTAGTTTCATAGGTAGATTTAATGTCCCATGCCATTCAATCAACTTCATCCTTTTTTTATTCCCTCCTAATGTTGTTGCTTTACTTTGGTGCAATTCGGTTTGTGTACTATTTCTCCTACACCAACTAATTATTTTATGATGTATGATCCCAAAATCTTCAATAACACACAGAAAATTCAGTACCTTGGCATCATTTCTCCTTTCAAATTATTTTGACAACATTCCTTTCATTTCAATCTGTCTATGCTCATCAATAGGGGTTTGATTCCTTCGAGACCATATTTAAAGTGTCCTCGTTTGCTATTTGGCCATTTATTTTTGTTGAAGTAGCATTAGCGATACAAGAGTTATAAGGGACCTTGTTTTTTATAGGGTTACTTCTCTGCAGTCCTAAAGAAGAAGAGTATTTGTATGAATTGTTTTCTAATTAGGATTGAAAAGGAATTGAAAGCCCAAATCCTTGATCAACAAATACTCTAATTGATATTGGTTGAGACTAAGTATGATCGCTATTATGATCTCTATGTTTCTATGATGGTGCACTAAAAAGAGAAATACTTTTCTTTGTTGCTTTGCTCTCTTCAACCTTTGCTTTAACTGAGAGATTCTTAACACAAGTTCCCAACACTTGATCCAAATAATCAAGTCATAAACATGAACTCAAAGTGTGAATGTAAGCAACGATACATGCAAACTAATAGCTCCAACAAGGGGCATATCTGGTTCTGCTTCAATAACCCTAACAATGGTGTTGCTCAACTTAGTAAAAATCCTATTATAGCATCCAAAAAAAGGCATTCCATCCATTGAGACATCACTATATTTATATCAATAGTTGGTTGAAGTTGAGGGGAAGCACTGAGGAGTGTTTCAATAGTTTTCAAATGGTGATCATCTAAAAGTACCCTGATGATATAATCCAAAAGATAGTATCATGAAAGCTCTTCTTAAATCATTGGAGATATGGACTGGCCTTCCATAATGTGTGGGAACTTCTAATATATATGTGTAATGCTTTGATCAAATCCTTCAAGCAAAGTCTCAAGCTTTATTTTCTTCATCCTTGCCAAATTCATCATTTAGTCTACCACCGAAGATAAATCAACAAAGAAAATGAATGTGATGCGATTAGGGAAGTTATGAGTCAGAAAATCAGTAGACAACATCACAACCGAATGGTGAAGAAGGTGCAATTGTGATTGAAGCAAGTCACAATTTGGTAATGTCATTTGTGATAAAGGGAGAAAACAAATTGGAGATGTGATTTACAATGAAAGTAAGACTGTAAATTGGTGGGGTGGTTGTGATAGGATAAATAACATATCACAAAAGCAAGAGGGGATGGATCTCGATTTAATTTTCAATAGTGATTTGTGACTAGTGAAGGTCATGCAGTGATGAGGGAAAGTGCGATGAGGTAGGATAGGGACTAGTCGCATATCACGAGAGATAAATGAAAAAACATGGGAGAAGGGTCCTATTATGTAATGCAATAAGGGCAATCACATAATCACAATTTACAAAAGCAAGTTGTTATTTTGATATGCGATGAGTTATAAATCCGATGGATAATTACGGATTGCAAATATTGGAAGTAGAAGATCAATGCCTGTGGGAATTTAGAGACTTCCAAACTAACAAAGTTACCAACTTAACGATAATTGTCACCTCAAAACAAGAGCTCTAGCCCAAAAAGGCCCTATTTTGCACAAAAACAGGAAAAAACACCCTAAAAACAAAAAGTGTTGATGTTGCATCAACATTTTTTTGAGTTAAAATTCCAACAAAAAATTAGCAACAACATTAAAAACCAATTTTTTTGTTCAATAAACATGAAAAAACACCCTTAAACGAAAAGTGTTGATGCAACTTGATGTTGCATTAACACTTTTTTTGTTAAAGTTCAATTTTTCTAACGATGACATTAAAAACTAAAATATTTGTGCAATAAACATGAAAAAACACCCCAAAATAAAAAAGTGTTGATGTTGCATCAATGTTTTTGTGGCTAAAATTCCAACATTCTTTAGCAATGACATTAACAATAGAATATCATGACTCCAAAAAATCATTAAAATTCGAATAATTTTCAACAATAGCATTAGAGATAAAATATTACATTTAAAAAAAAAAACAAAAAAACAAAAAAACTGAACTCTAACAATTGTCAACCATGGCACTAAAGTTAAATATCATGATTCTAGAAAACCTTAAAATTTGGACATTTTTCAACCATGGTGTTAAAATATCATGACTCTGGAAGACCTTAAAATTTCAACATTTCAGTCATGGAATTATATATATATATATATATATATATATATATATATAGACTTCAAGAAACCTTATATTTTCAACATATCTCAAGATCAAATATGGTGATTAAAAAAACATTTAAAATGAATACATAAATCAAAGATTCATTATACCAAATGTTAAAAATATAGTTCTATTAAAATTTTAGCCTAAGGCAAGTTGGCAGATTACAATGAAAACTTAAAAATCAACCATCAAATTATCACGTAGTAGAGGTGAACTCGATTCATTATAACGAAAATTGAAAAATCAACTATTAAATTAATACATATTGGGGTCGAGTTGCTAGTTGAACATCAATACAATCCTAGAGAAAAAAATAAATAAATAAAAATGAAAAAATAAAACAAAACAAAAAGTTTAAAAGTTTAAAAATAAATAAACTATAAACCAAAAATAAAATAAAAAGTTTACAAAAATATAATAAGTAAAAAAATAAAACAAATTTTAAACATTAAAATAAGATGAAAATTCAACATTAAAAAAGGAAATAGAAAAATAAAAGAAAATATTTTTAAAAATAAATAAATAAATAAATAAATATATATATATATATTAAAAAAAACCATTGGGTGGTCCTTGTTTGGTTGTGTTGTCAAAGGGTCATCACGGTTGGGACCGCCTTTTCTTTACTTTTTATATTAATATGTAAAATATTTTTCGAAAGAAATCCCATGAAGATTTTGGTTGACGTGTTTAGAACCAATAAGTGTGGTTCATTTTCATATTTTTTCTATTTTTAATAATTTTATTTTATATAATTTTTTCTTAAATTTATATTTATATTTTAATATTTTTTAATTTTTTATATATTTTAATATTGTTATTTTTTTTTTATATTTTAATTTTTTTAATAATGTTTAATAATATTTTTTTAATATGTGTCTTTTTATTTTTATTTTTCAAATTTTTTTTGTTGTTGTTGTTGTTTTTTTTTTAATTATGTTTTTTTTATCTAATTTGTTTACTATTGTTTTTAATTTGTTTACTATTGTTTTTAATTTGTTTCGTTTTTTTAATTATTTTTTATTAATGTTTTAATTTTGTTTTATTCTTTTAATTTTTTTAAATTCCTCTACCAAAGCATTTTTTGTTTTGTTTTTTATAGTTGTTTTATTTTTTCAAATTCCTCTACCAAATCAATTTTTTTTTTCCAAAGGAAAAAACGAATTTTTTATTAAGTATATAAAAAGTTTACATTGCATATGCCGTGGCATCACTGCTCAATGAGCTCTGTCAAAACTGAAATATCAAAAATTTCTGCCTTTATGCCTGTAGGCTGCTCCCTTCAGGTGCTGTCACTCTTTCTGATGTGTGCTGTCCAGTGGCTTTTAAAAGCCAAAAAACAATACATAGCTGTAGCTATGTATTGTTCATCATGTCAAAAAAGCAAATAACAAAAATCGGGTCTCCTCAGTGGTGAGGAAAACAACCCATCGCTGTACATAATATGGCCGCATAGTTTTTGCTGAAATGTTTTAAGCAGTACAAAAATATTGAAAATATGCATAATAAACAAAGATTCCTGCCAAAAATATCAGTGAGGATGGAGGTAAGGAGGCTGGTCTGATCTTATGATGTTGCCTTGTTCTTCTTCTTCTATTTTCAACCAGATCTACCAAAGCATTTTTTGTTTTTTATAGTTGTTTTATTTTTTCAGTTTTTTATATTCTTTTAATTTTGTTTCTCCAATTTTTTAATATTGATTTTAAATTAATTTCATTTTTTGTTTTTTTATAATTGTTTTATTTTTTCAGTTTTTATATTTTTTTTAATTTTATTTCTCCAATTTTTTAATATTGACTTTAAATTAATTATAATGTTTTATTTATAATTTTATTTTATTTTATTTATTTATTGTTTTTTTTAATTAATTGCTTTGAATTAATTTTTGCTTTAAATTATCTATTTGTTTGTTTTAAATTATCCTTTTGTTTGTTTTAAATTTTGTTTTCAATTTATTTTTAGTTTGACTCTTTTTGTGAAAGTTGTTTTTATTTTTTATTTTTACTTTTAATTAAAATTTTATGTGAATCATTATTTTTGAAAAAAAACATTAAATATTATCATTTTTGACATAAAATTCATAAAATTTGTTATTAAAAAAATCCATTCACTTTTTTTTTTTCCATAAAAAAAACTTGTATTTGACATGTTATTTTTAGTGAAAAGACCCTAAAATATGTGATTTTCTAATTATATATCTAAGCAAAATGTGTATTTTTTGTCAATTGTTCCAAATTATTACTTTTTTAGTGGCAATTATTTTGTGTATTGAAATACTAATTAACGATACATAAAACTATAAGAAACCTAACTTCAAAATATTTATTATTTTTTTAATTTTACAAAAAATTGAAAAGATCATTACAAAAAACATTGCAAAGAGAAACAAAAAACGTAAACTTGAACAACATTTAAAATACATACATTTCAGGAAGAAAACAAAGTAGAAGAAGAAGACAATTTGAAAAATGGCTAAATAACCAACATTTAAAAGAAAATGTGCATACTTAATATATAAAAAAAATAAAATTAAAGTGTCATAAATATGCCTCCCTAAAAAATAGGTTGATGTTGCAAAAATGCTTCAAAATTACCGTGATAATAACCAACATTCAAAAAAAAATTTCATACTTAAAACATAAGAAAATTTAAAGTTTTAGAAATATGTCCCCTTGAAAAAAAAAGATCGATGTTGCATCAATATTTTTCAAAATTGGCATGAAAATCACAAATATTTAAAAAAAATGTCCATACTTAATACATAAGAAAATTTAAAGTTTTTGTATTGAAAATTTAAAGTTTTTGTATTCAGGGTTCTGTGATCCATAATGAATTAAGCAAAGTCTTTTGGTAGAAATCACATAAGATAAATTTTTGGCTGACGCTTTTCGAACTAACAAGTGTGATTCATCATCGGGACCTGATGACGAACCACACTTGTTGGTTCGAAAAGCATCGGCCAAAAATTTCTCTTATGTGATTTCTATCAAAAGATTTTTGCTTAAAAAATTCGAAGTGTCAAAAATACGCTTCTCCAAAAAAAGGTTTATGTTGCGTTAACACTTTTCAAAATCGAAGTGAAAATAATAATTTTATGCTGACCTCTAAAAACATGAGAATTCGGTACAGTTCTCATTAAGTTGGTAACATTGTTAGCTTCATTGGTTGGTATGTTTGTCATTTTAGAAACACTACTAGTGGATAAAGTCTTAGGGATTCATTTAAAATCATTCCCACAATCTTAAGACAATCCAAGCTATCTACATCTTGAGCAATTTTCCCACATATTTCCAACATCTCTTTGCATACATGTGCCTACCAGTCTTGATGCATTCCTAGTATTATCATGGCCTGTGTCAACAAGTTCATTGTAGTTTCAACTCCTACCAAGTAGAAAATCTTGCATTCATCAACGATTTCCTCCATAGTCATTGTAACAACCCTTGTGAAAATTCCATGTAATAAAAGTTAATAAAGGAAAAATTAATAATCGTGGTTGATGGGACACTTATTCCGAGCTGAATGTTGGGCAAAACATCCTAGTGTGGGTGTTCATCAGTTTATTATGGCTAAGGAAATTGGCAAAGGAAATGGCTAAGGCTTTGGAAAGGAAAAATGGCATTTTTGGCACATTTATTTATGAAAATAATGGAAATTAGGAGAAAAGGAAGGTGAAAGGTCATAGGTTGAATGTGAGGAGGAAAATGAAGGAAAATAATGGAAAATGAAGAAAATAGAGGCCTCATTAATAAAAAGGATTTTGAGGATCAGTTGGTAATATTTTCTCAGTTTAGTTTTGGATCTCTCTCATTATTATCTCTCTCTCTCTCACTCTTGGACACTTAAAGTTTTCTAGGAGCATTTTGGCATTAGATCAAGAAAGGAAAAGAAGGTAAGAGGAAGCAAAGATCAAGCAAGGAAGAGCAGGATCAAGCAACTACATTAGGATTATTTACAAGGATCGATTTGCATGTGTATTTTCCTTGCTTGATATTGCATGTGGTTCTATTGTTGTTATGACATGGTTTTTTCCAGGTGTGATAGCGTTTTCAGCCTAGCCTTGCCATTTCCAGATAACCATGGTGTGATGGGGTTCTCATGTTTTGATTGAGATGGATTGTCGGATGGATTCAAAGCTGAGTGAGGTGGATCTCCGAATGATAGAACATATGGCCTAGTAACCCCTAAACTAGACTGTGGGCTGCAGTAAAGACTGATTTTGTGTTACTCTGTGGGCCTAGGAACCCTTGCTAGTGAATGGAAGTATGTATGGTAAAGCCAAAAGGTAGTTTTCTCTCTTATGGGGCTAGTAATCTCGGGTTGGAATATGTGGTAAATCCTGGAGAGTGGGTCTTGGTTTAGGGCCTACTGATCGGGTGAGGATTGAGGTAAAGCCTAAGAGACTAGGAGACAGGAAAATTCCTCATAGTGTAGGTGGAGAAATCCAGTGGCATCCATGCTTGTTTGGTATAGTGGTCGGGTGGAGATCATGGTAAAGCCTGTTATGACATGTTTATTATGTTGGCCTAGTGATTCGGAATGGATTATGGTAAATCCTAGTTCCTATTGATGAGGGTGAGGTGGTTTAGCCTTGGGATGCCCTCGTTGGTTCTTTTGGTTTGAGTCCCACATTCATGCTTAGAATATGGCACGAGGGTGAATGGCTAAAGAGATATTTGTCTCAACCATTCTATGGTCGGGTGGAACGTGGTAGTCTCATCCCAAGTTTGGATTTTTCATCATCAATATGAGGTTATTTCTCCTTGTATTCCTATGAGTATCATATTGGTTTATATGTGGATCATATGGTTGTGATTTCATTGGTATTTCTGATGTTGTTATGTTGGTTATATATGTATTTTATGATAGTGGCTATGTATGGCTCTCATCGTGTTTTTACTTGTAAATGAATGGACAATGTATCTATGACCTAATAGATGATAATGCAACCAATGATATGAGGGAACAATGGTTCTTAGCAATTCTCATATAAGTATGAGATCCCTATGCTTAAATATATTGTCTACACTAGTAGATTACATATTTTTGATATGTTTGATGAAATTCATGTCATGACTAGAGTAGGGGTTTGGTTAAGGGCTTGTTCAAGTATTTAATTTTGCATCTTTGTTTCCCCATTATCTTACTATTCTGGAGGTGTCATTCAATTCAGGGCAGTGACCTGGGCTCTGGGCCTGAAAAGTGGCTCAAATCCCGAGGACACTAACACAACATTGAGAAAAATAGTCCTTGGACGCTAGCATGCCTTTTCATGAGAGAATCCAAAGCCTCTTGGTTGCTGGCAGGCCTATAACATGAGAGCGTCTAGGGGTCAAGTGGTGAAAAACTTCATTGGGACCCAGGGGCTAGCTACTTGAGTGGTTGGGATGGTTCCTAGGAGTTGTGCAGTTGATGTGGAAGGTTTGTATGTTGTGTTTCCATTGATTCCACTTCCTTATGGTCACATAGGAGATTGAATCCAATTATAGTAGCCTCTCGTCACATGTTTACACTGGTTGGCTGGTTACTTAGGTAGATGTGGGAGGAGGGTGTTACAATCATGCATACATCTCATGCATTGTCCCATATTTGTTCTTTCCCCAAACATCACTAGACCAAGTAAATAGCACCATAGTTTCCTGATTTTTTCCCACCAATCCTTTCCCTTTGAGAATTTAGGCTTCTACGATTATTTTTGTGTGTATAATTTAGGCTTCTGCGATTATTTAGGCTTTCCTTAGCTACAATGACCTGTATGATGCATCTTTTGAGTTCCTTCCCAAATTATAACATTGACGGTTCTTTTTTGCAAGCATAAACCTATGGGGAGGCCACTCTCACAAATCACAAAACCCAATGCTAGATATCATAAAAGATTTTAAACTATGGCACAATAAATGGTATATTACATACCAAGAACCTTGTAGAGGTAGTTGAGCTCTGCAAGAGATGATAAATTATTCATTGCATCGATCCCATATCTCTTAGTCCAATAAATATTACAAAACTTATGAAGTTACTGAATCTTGGAATATAAACTCTAAGAAATTATTTGTCTGCAAGATGTATTAGTTGATATTGAATATTGAAGAAGTGATTTCCCTCGATATAATTTGTTCTAAATGTTGTGTGAGAAATAATTTTCGTTACCAAACTATGAAACTCCTAGATCACCTTGACGTCGACTCCACTAAACAACACCAATTTACTCAATTCCTCCAACATATTTATGGCATGTTCTACAATTGTTGGAGCCATGCCCTTATCCTCTGTAAAATTGAAGGTTGAACTAGAATTTTGGACTACCATTATTGGAATAACATATTTCATGTCATATGAGTCAACAAGACTTGAGTCCTCTAGAGAAAATGCCTTGTTGGAGCGTGCCTATAGAGAATTTTGCTACATGTAGAGAATCCATGAATGCACAATGATGGGATAATGTGTGAGTATGATAAATTACTTGGTTGTAGATATGCATCACAGATTAAACAAGCAGAGAACCGAATTGCACACTAAGTCAAGAAAAGTTTCATCTTGGAAACTCAAAACGTGAACAACAATTACTAACTATCATTAAAGTTTTGCTCCAATCTACTAGTTCTTGAAACATCATCTAGTATTTGTTAATTATTTGTTTCCTAGTGATGGCATAGTTTGATTGAAACTTCACCCAAACCTTGGACATATGAAGACATGGAGGAGTTAGGGTGAAAGTACACTATGTTTTTACTGATTTCCCAAATTAAATAACTTTCATAAAAAATCATGTACAAAAACTTAGGGGAGCTAGAAGAACCATGATTCATTTACGAATAGAAATCAATGGTCTAAAAAATGTAATCAAAATGTATGTGAAAAATCGTAAAATGAAAGGTGATCCACAAGTTTAAGGGTACATGATAAAAAATTTGGGGGGTGTTGTAGCAACTACAATAGGTTAGAACTCCACAAATGAATTCACGGTGCAGGTGGTCATCACCTCATTATGAATACACCTACTACAATCATTCATTACATCTCAGTTATGGGTTGTTCAATGGTAATCATCCTCAATAAATTCACTCCTTGGTTCATGTACACATTAATGAAGCTTTTATTTTTGACCTCAATGCAACATTTCCCTCCTTTGGTAATTTTTATTTTTCCTTTTGTCTCATTCAAGTTTCATAGTTGTTGTTTCCATTGTCCCCTTGTGCGTTTCTTGCTCTACGTAGCATAGGTACCAATAGGTCTTTTATAACTCCATGGTGTTGACTCTTGTTGCCTATGAAATTATTATGTTTCCTTGTTGATACACTTCCTCCCCTATCCCGTTGTGGTGTCCCCTTGGTTTGTCAATCTCTCGAATTTGAGTCCTACATTAGTAACACACTCTTGACCTCTTCCCCATCCTTAGCCTACCCAAATTATTTCCACCCTGCTTCTTTGTTATACACGTTTTGAAGGCTTTTTCCCTCTTGTGACTTCTCCATCTCCTGAGTTTTTTTTTCACTCCTATCAACATGTCTCACAAAGCATTTGCTCCTCTTCGTCAAAGTGCTAGAAGCAAATCCACTTGTTGGGTATCCAAAATGTCATCCACTTCACATGTTTTTCTTTCATTTTCCTTCAGTATTTACCATATTTCATAGCTCCATAACCATGCACTAAGACCATCTTCATGATTAAATATGGGTTTAGACATATTATTTTCCAATACATTTATTTTTGGTATTTTGAGTGAATTTATGGTTAAATATTAGAAAAATAACATGTAATCACACACACACACATATAATTTAGATGAGTTTTGTGACATGTGTAAGCATATTTCAAGATTCTAGCATAGTTATATTTGGCCTATAAATCTGAAATTCAAATTTCCTTTTCAAACACTTGAAGGTTTGAGATCATTGATTAAGCACATGTCATGGAGAAGAATCATGGAATTCTTCATAAGTGTCTCCTATCAAAGTTATGAGAGATTTGTGAGAGGATATGAAGAGATGTCACTTGCTAGATGTTAACACATGGTTTTACCCATATGAGATATTTGTGGATCTAGGAGAGATTTGTGGATCTACATTTATGAATTAGTTATCTTCATTTTTGTATAGATAGGAGTGTCTTCTTCTCTCATAAGGTGTGCTAAGTTTGGGAACTATGTTCATGCCTCAATGTTAATTTTTGGAATACTAAGGATTGGTTATGCTTATGCTTGATGTTATGAATATTATTGATTTTAATACAATCCTTTGATATGGTTGTGCTTTCATGATGAGCATTGGGGTTTGATCAATAATTTCCTAAAGTTTCCACCTCTCATACACTTCATGATGGCCACTTGATGAGTATGAGTGTATTTTAGTGTTTCATTTCTGCAAGATAGATTAGTTTCTTTTATGTTCATTTTTTGCAAAGTTTATTTCAAGTCTTTTGATTAGATGCTTCATTTTCTATGCACTTTCTTTATGTTCTTTTATGCTCATTTCATTTAAGTTTCTTAGTTTCATATTCATAGATAATTTGATAGTTATGATTGGCTCTATTTAGTATGCACACATCAGTAATCTCAATAGGCTTTACGCATTTTAATTTCAAGTCATTTTCTTTCAATAAATTAGAATTTCTTTCAAGATCAATAGATTAGAATTGCTTACAAGTTCAATAGATTAGATTCATTTCCGAGTCTAATAGAATAAGATTTACCTTTATGTTTGATATAATAGAATTTCAAAAATCTTTTATAGTATAGAATTACAATAGATTGTTTCTTTCAAGTATAGAATTATATTTGATTGTTTCTTTCAAGTTATCTATTCGATAATTTTATAGATATAGTCTTTGAGAAAGAACGTATCTGTGGGCTCATTTAGATCTTTTCATTAATTGGTTTTCTTTAAGTCTTGCAATCATTTCCATAGGCTAATTTCCTTTTTGTTTGAGATTTAATTACCTAGCATATATTGTGCAAGTGTATCTCACAAGTATGCGAACCTGAATTGACATTTAATGAAAGCAATTTAACTCACAATTAAATTACCCAACATTTTTGGCATCGTTTTCGGGGAAGTATACATAAGCGTTAGCTTTCAATTTAGAATGTCCTTTTAGCTTTCAATCTCATTTTTAGCTGCATATGTAAAGCATGATAAATAGGATTCAATCATTTTTTGTACCATAAGAGTTTCGATACTAATCCATTTATGGACATGTTGCCTAGAATGATGATCAAGCATTTGGAGAAGAGCCAAGAATCATGGACTATAGATGATGAAGAGCAACCATTTGAGACAAAAATTAAAGAATTTTTGGCATATTTGTCTCCAAATCCTTGGTACCTTTTAGAGAATGAGGAGCTTCCAGAAGAAATTCAAGGCATGATAAGTAAAAAAGAGAAAAAGAGAGCAAGGACTACATTGAATATTGGTTTCAAAATGTGGTTACACCGCAACATTCTTCCATTCTTCAACAAATACTATCACCAAATCCAAATGTAAGGTTGGTTTCTCATATCTTGGTGAACATTGAGGTATATTTTTCAAACATGGATGTGAGCATACTAGAGATCTTGATCCATAAATGGCTTCACTAGAAATACTCATACACTTTACAAAATGATTTTCTTTTTCAAAATAGAATAGGATAGAATCAACAAGTAAAAGCAAGCTTAGTGAGTTTTTGAGTTTTTGTTTTGAATTTTAATTTTATTTATTTTCATAAAAAAATTCGTTTGGTGCTGCAGTAAGAGTCACCTTGTTCACTAACCATTGGCAGGAAGATCTATAAGAAAAGGGACGCTTGTGAAGAAGGAGAACAAGTAGAGTTTCAAGAGCAAAAATTTGAGGTTTGAGATCAATTCTTCTTACTTTGCTTTCAAATTTCATATTTCAAGTAAATAAAGAATTGACAAAATCCCTGAATATGCTCTCTTCTCGCGCCTTGTTGTGACATGAAAGACCATAATGGAAAATTGAATATATTAGTCTTGAAAATAAAATTCATAAACCTAAAAATGATTAGGAAATCTAAAATTTCTATTCATTCTAGAAAAACAATTGCTTAAAATCCCATTTACTTTTGCTCAAATATTGTTAAAGCAATTTCTTTTTCTTTATTTACTTAAAAAAAAACTAATCAAATTTTTCTCAAACATTTCTAAATAGATTTTTAATTAAAAAACAGAAGAAAATAATTAAAAAAATAAAATAAACTAAACAAATAAAACTAAACTAGAAAACCAACCCAACAATAAAAACACAAATAAAAAACCAACCAAACAATAAAAACACAAATAAAAAACCATGATGCATTACATGTGCATAACAATTGAAACGAGTGCAACAAAACCCAAACATAAAAAACACACAAAACAAACCATTATAATGAGATGGAGATCAAACAACGAACTGCAAATATTGAATGAAAATGAACGATGATCAGCTTCGGCCTTTCAACCTGCGAACACAAATTGATTGTGTAGCCATCCGAACTTTAGATTAATCATAATATTATGAATGGTAAATTAGTGTTTATTGTTCATCCGTTTTTTTTTTAATCCTGAAGAGTTTGAATTAAGTTGGAATATTGGAGTGGAAAATTCAGAAATCGACGAGTGTGGTGTAACGGTTGCGAAATTGATGTGATGGACAGAAATCTCAGAATCTGTTGTTTGTCACCATTTGTTATTTTGATGAATGGTTAATGTTTTCAAATTTAAATAAAAACACAAATCATGTTGGTGAGGTATTAGTAAAATGTTGAATTTGTAATAGGGTGGTTATGAGTTTGAAACCTATGCATGCCATTTGATTAATCATTTAACATTTTGATAGTCCATATGGTGACTTAGGATTCGTCCACGTGGTAGCACAACATTGGTATGTCCATTGCATAGTCAATTGCCTAATCAGCATGTCAATTCAGCACTTCACGTTAGCATGCCACCTCATCTACTACATCATCTTACCACATGGCACCCCTACAACATTTTTTTATTATTTCACAAAATTTCAAATGAGCATAACTTTCGCATACGACGTTTGTTTGAGGTGATTCAAGTATCATTGCAAAGATCTTGACGAGCTCTATGTAATGGGATAATTTTTATTAAACATTTGAGATAGTTAAAAAATGCTCATTTTTTTTTAAATTTTGCAGCAGTTGGCTTAAAAAAATAAATCAAAACATTAAAAACATGTTTATGATATCAATTTTCTTTAATCTGGTTTTTGAATTGCTCAAAACAGATATCAAATGAAGAACTTATCAACAAAACATTGACAGGTAGTCCAAGGTGCACTGCTTCCCAACAGGTAAAAGTGCATTTCATTTTTATTTATCTTCCTTGAATTTGTATTATTAGTACTATTTATGAATTTGTTGTGTATATATTGTATAAAGAGAGATTGGTCACCTCTCTCCTTCGAGAATCTTACGTTCTATTGTAGATTAGTGATAAGCTTTTGCAGGTTCCAAGATAATCAAAGAAGATCAATCTATGCACAAGTGATTTCCAAAAACGATTTCTTTTTCACAAGAACATGAAGAAGTCAAATCCATGTTAGAAGAACATTCATCATACCATTGTTACTCATTCATTTTCCTCTTTCTAAGCTTACACTCCATATTGAACTCTAAATTTCTATCTCCCTACTACCACCAAATCATGACTTCAAAACCATTTTCCTTTTGCAAGTTTTATACTTTCGTTCCTCACTTACATTCATCCCTAACCCATGAATAAAGTCACTCACCTCACTTACAATGTTGAATTACCTCATTGTCCTCTTTTCTTTTTCCAAATAAAACCTACTTGATAGTGCAAAACTTAGGTCCTTTACATCATTACTTTATACTTATGTTAGATGATAGGGGATTTATTAAGGTCCTCCTTCTAACAAGTCTTGACCCATCAACTTTCGCACATTATCTAGGTTTGATACTAGAGTTCTTTTTAGTACGTTGTGGCTTGCATGTCTTAATGGCAAGTTCTCTCGCCAATAAACGGTGGGAATACATCAATTTCCCCTATTTGTCAGATCTTCTAGGTGACTCGACAATAATTCATTTATTCGACATCAACAAAATTTATTCACATAGATAAGAATTATCTCACAATGCAGATATGAATGAAAACTATATGATTTCAACAACTTGTAGTAGTGTTCTAATGAATCAGAGTTAGTTTCAGAGTTCAGCAACAATAGCTTACTTTCAACAATAAGAGGGCATGAAGGTTCCAATTTCAGATTTCATCCTCCTTTCCTACAATTAAGAGATGAAGAAGCGGATCAAATTCTTTCACTTCACATTCCATGATAAAAGAGGAACAACCAAGGTGTCACAAATGCATATCTCATTGACTTTTCAGGTAGGTGAAGGTATGTTATTTTCTAATCTTTAATCATTAATTCCTTAAATGCTAAAGAATATGTATTCGGAAAATTTCCCATATAACATTACTTTCTTCCCCTTTCAAAAGGCAAAACACACCTTCGGTGGGGGGGGGGGATATTCATTACCATTTTTTATTTCCATATTCCATAACTTCATACATGCTTGACCAACATGCTTCTCCCAATTGAATATGTTGCTATTTTTGGTTCTCTATAGATGGATATGTTATGAAAAGATTCATATCACAAGCAATGATTGATTGATATGTATATTAATGAGTCTTCATTTTCAAGTACTCTTGGTTGCAGCAAGAAGAAGAATAAAAGGAAAGTGTTACCACACAAGAACTAACACTTGAATACTTACGTTTTCCAAACAAGAACCAACCACAAGGTTTGCCACTTATATATTTTTTAGAAAAAATCTCATGAGAAAAAAATAATAATGGAAGAAGACTTTGCAATTCTTGGAGGTATCTCAAAGTCACAAAAATGACTTGTTGACAAATCTTGCACACCTCAAGGCTACAGAAAAGAAGCTATAAAAAATAAGATGACTTCAATCCATGACAATCAATGCAAAGTTGCATGAGGACATGCAACATCTTCAGTTGGGGGGAAATGTTGGGTCTCCAAAATGTCATCCATTTCACCCACTTTTCTTTCATTTTCCTTCAGTATTTACCATATTTTGTAGCTCCATAACCATGCACTAAGACCATCTTCATCATTAAATATGGGTTTAGACATATTATTTTCCAATACATTTATTTTGGTATTCTGGTTGAATTTGTAGTTAAATATTAGAAAAATAACATGTATTCACTTATATATAAATGTTGGATGATTTTTCTGACATGTGTAGTCATATTTGAAGATTCCACCATAGTCATATTTGGTCTCTAAATCTCAAATTCGAATTTCCTCTTCAAACGGTTGAAAACTTGAGGAAGATTTGAGATCATTGATCAAACACATGTCATGGAGAAGAATCATCGAAGTTTTTATAAGTGTCTCCTATCAAATCTATGAGATATTTGTGGGAGGATATGAAGAGATGCCACTTGCTAGATTTTAACACATGGTTGTAACCGCATAAGATATTTGTGGATCTATGAGTGATTGGTGGATCTAGGAAAGATTTGTGGATCTACATTTATGAATTAGTTATCTTAGTTTTTGTATAAATATGAGTGTCTTCTCCTCTCAAAAGGTTAAACAACTTTGGGAGCTATGCTCATGCTTCAATGTTAAGTTTTGGAATGCTAAGGATTGGTTATGCTTATGCTTGATGTTATGAATACTATTGATTTTAATACAATCCTTTGATATGGTTGTGCTTTCATGATGAGATTTGGTGTTTGATCAATAACTTCCTAAACTTTCCACCTCTCATGCACTTCATGATGGCCACTTGATGAGTATGAGTGTATTTTAGTGTTTCATTTCTGCAAGATAGATTAGTTTCGTTTATGTTCATTTTCTACAAGGTTTATTTCAAGTATTTTGATTAGATGCTCTGTTTTCTATGCACTTTATTTATGTTCTTTTATGCTCATTTCATTTAAGTTGTTTAGTTTCAGATTCATAGATAATTTGATAGTTATGATTGACTCTATTTAGTATGCACACATTAGTAATCTCAATAGGCTTTAGGCATTTTAATTTCAAGTCATTTTCTTTCAATAGATTAGAATTGATTTCAAGTTCAATAGATTAGAATTTCTTTCAAGTTCAATAGATCATATTCATTTCCGAGTCCAATAGAATAGGATTTACCTTTATGTTTGATAGAATATAATTTCAAAATATTTCATAGTATAGAATTAGAATAGCTTGTTTCTTTCAATTTCTGAATTTGATGCTTTGATAGATATAGTCTTTGAGAAGGAACATGTGTGTGTGTGTGTCTGCTCATTTATATCTTTCCATTAATTGGTTTTCTTTGAGTCTTGCAATCATTTCCATAGGTTAATTTCCTTTTTGATTGAGAGTTAATTGCCTAGCATATATTGTGCAAGTGTACTTCACAAGTATATGAACATGGATTGACATTTAATGCAAGTAATTTAAATCATAATTAAATTACCCAACACCCCTCACCCTCAAACACGTGCTTAGGAGAGGATGGAGGTTATTTCAAAAACATTCAAAGAACTTACTCCATGTTTAATTCAGGAAGAGATAGAGGATGTCAAGAGGGAAGCTTGAATTGAGGGAATATTTCTCTTGGACATATAGGTAGAGGAATATGTTGGCCAATGGGTTCTTGATACTAAAAACATTCACGCTAAGCACATGTAGTATATGAAAAATATGGATTTATATTGGAAACTAACGAACATAATGGGAAAGGTTCTCATCAAGAGAAATGAGGCTCATGAATAAATCTTCCTTTGCATTGATTCCCTTGCAACAATAAGTCAACAATATTGACCACAACCTCAACAAGTTTGTCAAAAAGTTAACCAACCTATAGCTTCAAAAGCAGTGAGGAGGAGGTCGATGTATTTATCCATATGGACTCTTCCAACGTTAAAAAAATAATTATATCTATACGTTTTTATTCTTAGGAACTCAATGCAACTTTCCTAACTTTGCACATAGTTATTATAGTGTTAGTTTCATTTGTTACTCTTTATTTTTCACTCAACTATCTTGTCATGTTTTACTCTTCTTTGGGACCTATTTTCCATAGCCCTTGAAATATTCCATTGTGATTTATAAGGGGTTAGACTTTAATTCCTCCAAAATGCCTTTTGGTTTTGGGCCATTAGCTTATCTCCCTATGTTAATTTGGAAACTTAGGGACAAATTCCCTCCATTAGATAGTCTTCATCATCAAGAAATACCCCTCCTAGACCTTGGAATAATTTAATTTGGTTAAGGAAAAATGTAATTATGTGGAGGAAACCCACATGTGCACAAAGGTTCAGGTCAACTTTAAGAGAAATTGGACACCTGTGGAAGAATATAATACAAGAAAAATTAACCTTATTTGGACATCATCATCAAGAATCTTCTTCTCTCTCTTCTTTGCATTGGTTCGTACACGTATGAATTTGGTTCGTACAGGTCTGAAATTGTAGGTTATGAAGCTCACACATGTGAAAATAATATATTGTTTTGGTGTTTCAGGGTGGTTCATGGAAATATCGGCTACAACCGCTCACTTAAGAGGGTATTCTCTATGGCTTGAGAACTTCAACCACAATCACTATCACTGGGTCCTTGCACATGTGATCTTGACCTAATTTATGTTGATTGTTGATCGCATACTTCAGAGATTTTGACTTTGATCATATTCATCTACAGGGCTCATATATTGGATTGGTTGGCTTGGGATTGACTTTGACTCTTGATTTGTTAATTGGAACGTTGTACTCTTTTTGCTTGACATTTTATGATAATCTAATAAGAAGAAAAATTAGAAAGGGTTTTCCCCGTTGTGGTTTTTTCCCTGGTATTTGAAAAATCCTTTTGTCTTATTACTCTTGATTTTCTTCTACTATCTATTGCATCTATTGTTATATCTACAATTGTTATTGATCATTGGAAGATTAAATTATGTTGAAATATTGCTAATTAAAGAAAATAATTGGGCTAAAGTGATTGTAACAGCATAGAACAGTGGAAAATTAACATGGCATCAGAGCTAAGGTGAAGACAAGCCCAAGGAGACAACAAGACAAGAGAAATCATTCTTGAAGGAATCTAAATGAGCCTAGTTGACTTAGACAAGATGTCTACCTCTTACTTCAAGGATAATGAGAAGCTAGGTGAATCATCTATATTTGCTGCTTGGAAGACCAGGTTGGAAGTTATATTAGATGACAACGATGTTTTGGAATACATATAAGGGAAGGTACCTAAGCCTCTATCAAATAACTTTGTTGCTATCAAATAAAGTGCAAGAAATGTGAGATCAAAGCCATAAAATAATTATTTATGGTTTGCAAGATTATTTACTTGTTTATGTTGGTAGCTTGAAGAAGTCTAAGGATATTTATGACAATTTTGTCAAGATGTAACAAGTCAACAACTTGAATCACATACTCTCTTTGAAAAATCAACTCAAAGAGATGAAAATGAACAAGAGTGAATTTGTATAATCGTATATCATGAGAGTATCCTACATAATGGATCAATTGCAATTTGTTGGTGAATAGATATCTAATAGAGAGATGGTGGTGGTGACTCTTCAAGGTCTTCCTCCTATTTTGGAAACATTCATTACTACTTTAAGCAAAAATAATGTCCTTCCATCATTTAATGATCTCATTGGTAAATAAACTCAAGAATTGGTTGGGATGATTTCCAGAGGGAGAATTTAAAAGCATGACAAAGGAGAGCCCTCTACATTTTTTACTCAAGACAAGAAGAGGAGAGGTAGAGGAGGCCATCCAATCTAATAAAGTCTTCTATAAAATCCAAGGATTCCAAGAGAAGGTTTAGAAAATATAGGCCTCAAGTTGAATGCTTCAACTGCCACAAATATCGTCACTATGCTTGAGGTTGTCTGAGAAAGAGAGATGCTCCAAGATCCAACTAAGGCTACAACAATAGGTACAATGACAGGAGAAGAAGTGATTATAGAAGAAGGGAATATGATAGAATAAGAAGGGATGATAGAAGGAGATGAGATACTCTAGATGACTAGGAAGAAGGTCATCATCCTCAAAAGATAGCGATAAATTCTAGGTATGAAAATAACGCAATTGTCGGTCAATCTGTATACATTCTTATTTTTTATCTTTCTATTTCTTCCTCTTCGTGTTCATATGAGACTTGGTTGGTAGTTAATGGGGATTCTCATCATTTCTCTGGGCATAAGGAAGTCCTCTCAAATCTATTTTATAGTGATACAAGTTTGAATATTATTCTTGGGGACAACTCTACATATCCAGTGAAGGGATTTGGTTCAATCAAATTTGATTTGGACTTTAGGGAATATATTATTCTTCATGAAGTGATGTATGTTCCAGGACTAAAGAAGAACTTGGTATCTATTTGTGCTTCGAAAGATAAGGGCATGAGAGTACCTTTCATAAAAGGAAAAGTCCTCACTTAGCCTATGGAATCCTACATGGGAGATGCTTTTACCTTGGGATATAGAGTTGGACTCTATAGAGTCAATGGAAGACCTCTACTAGCAATGGTACATGAATTTAATCATCAAAGTGAGCTATGGCATTGAAGATTAACACATCTACATTATGAAGCCCTACAAAAATTGAAGAAGTTAGTCTTAGGGATTTTGTTGTAGCAACTACAAGTGCCTCCAAAATTTTGGCCTACACTCAAATTTTGGAGCCTACCGTGGATCCTATGATCGGTCATTATTTAGTCACTTATTGGTAAGCTTATGATTTCAATCTCCTTTCTTAAATATTAAGAGTCGTTCACGCCTCCATCTTTATATAGCATGTGTCATCTTCGGGCATGGGGATTATCACTTTTCACAAAAAGGGAAGTTTTTTTGCTTCAAGGGGAAATATTTGTGAAAATGAGTTGTTCTTATCACATAGACATGTTTCACACTCATTTCAAAAGTTTCACACACTATTACATAAGTGTTTCCATTATCCTCACAAAGTTTATCATCAGAGCTACCCTTGTCGTAAGCTGCCACAAAGGTTGTTGCATTAAGCGAAGTATTTTTTCATATGTTTTGGATGGTCTATGTTGTACCACTAAGTGTTCAAGTGTGTGATCATAGTCAAGTTCTATCATTGTTCACATTGGTTCCATTAATCTACACTTAGCCAAATTTTGGATTATTCCTAGCAACCTAGCCTCATCTAGATTTCCTGAACTGCACACTTTGCATATGAAACCCTTAAGGTTTTCCTTGCCTGCTAGAACTGCGCAATGTATAGAAATCCCAGCCTCCCTTGGCATCCAAAACTGCACAGTGGCTTCCTCCAGTGTCCTTCCTTCAACCAGATTTTTACTCCCAGGGTCTTATCCCGCAGCAGTGATTGGCTGCTTAAAGTGCGCAATTTTTTCTCTCAGTGGCCACTGTGCAATTATTTCCCTCATTGAGGACTATGTAAAAATTTCCCTTAGTCTAGCCTGAGTTGTGCACTGTGCAGTCTCAATGATCAAGCTTAACCCTTAGTTGCTTGAACTGCACAATTGCGTAGTCACTGGACCTTCTTCCCTAGCTTGCCACTCAGTGACCGACCCAGTTTATAAATCCAAGTGAAACATATTAGACTAGGGGTTTATCAGACTGATGTCTTCCTATCATGAGTGGATTATAGTTACCGGAGTTCTTCCAGGCTATGGAAATATTATGAAGACGTGATGAAGAAGGAGGACATGCTAGATGAAACTCAAGGAGATGAGGATAAAATATAGTTATCAGATAATAAGGCCAAGGAACCCGGGCTATGATATAAGATCGGGACCACATGAGGACTCCATCTGATGCATAACCCTTTGGAGGGTAGGTATGGGGAAAAAGCACATATTTTTTAAATACACCTCCTAGTGTAGCATAAAGGACCACTTATCATTTTCATATCATTATGTCTTCAATGAAATGCATGGTTGCAAGCAATGAAATTCATTCCATGTGTTTCCTCTAAGTGTCTTGGTCCCTTTCACTTGTTAGATCAATTGTCATCTATTGGCATGTTTGGTTCTTATGTCATGTTTAGGAACCTTTTTTGGTGATCTCAAAGGTTTATATTTGTGTATACGAGTTGTCCTAGCCATGTAAACACATGTCACACTCATACACAAAGTCTTGAGTGTTGTTGCACAAGTGTCATCATAGTCGTCCTAAAGTCTATCTCAAGTGTCACACTTGTCGTTTCTTGTCATGAGAGAGTCACTCAGAGGGAAATGCTTTGTTTTTTGTCCCAATGTTCTATTTTTTCATGTATTCTAAGTATGCTAAGTGTGTGATCATAGTTCAAGTTCATCACAAGTCCATCTTCCTTCCACACTTAGCAATTTTCAGAATATATTCCAAACCGGGAATTCGGCTTCACTAGGCCCTGATTGAGTTGCGCACTGTGTAGTCTCATCCCTCAATGATGTGACCTTGCTTACTGGAATTGTGCAATTCACAGTCACTGTTCTCTAGGGAAGTTGCACTATGCAATTTCAAAGTTCAACAACCTTCCTTGACTCCTAAAATTGCACAGCAGTTCCCTCTAGTATGACTTGAACTACGCATTTCGCACTTTCAACCCTCAATATTCTCCCTTGCCCATTGGAATCTTGTAGTGCATAGAGAACCAAATATCCCTTTACCTCTAGAACTGTGTAGAGGTTTCCCCTAGTCTCCTCCCTCAGCTGGAGCTCATTGTCCTCAAGGACTATGAAATTTTGGCTTACAGGCCTCTCCGCTACTAGTCCTCCTTGCCTCTGAAAACTGTACAGAACTAACCTCCCTTGGCCTCACCTTGCACCAGCCACTGCTCACTTGAATTGTGTAATCTTATCTCCCATTGGCCACTAGCAATTTTTCTCTTCATTGAGGATTGTGCTCAAAAGTTCCTCATTCAAGACTGAGTTGCACTCTGCGCAGTCTAAGTAATCAAGCTCTCTCCCCTAGAATTGTGCAATGCATATTCACTGAGCTCTGTCTCCTAGCCTGTGACTTGTCCCAATCTCAGTCCATGGATGATAATGCACCATCTTAGAGTGGGATATTTTTGGATTGATGTCGTCCAGTCATGAGTGAATTGCAAGAACAGGTACACTCTCAAGTCATGGCGAGATGATGAAGAAATAAAAGTAGGAGGGAATCATGCCTAGAGACTCACTTGTAGCTGAATCGATAGATGAACCTATCGGGAGCAAGAAAAGGACACAAGTTTGCAACCACCTCCCAAGACTAAATATCATTGAAGACCCCACACCATCAAGCTATGTGGAGAAGAAGAGAAAGCACATCCAAGAACACACCCATCACTCAACAACAACAATGGCTTAACATTGCCACATCATCAAACCAGTCCATGTCAGCAGTGTCATGTCAATTTGTGTCATGATTTGTCACATGCCACATCACCATTGTGGTCCATGCATATTTTAAATCAAATGTATTTTAAAGTGAAATTCCAATGGACACACATGAATACGAAGAGTCATGTAAGTTTAAAAGTCATAAGAAGTTGAACAGTCAGGAGGGAAGTCAAAGATTCAAAAGGGGTAGGCATCACCCCTTTGGTTATATATACTCCCCGCATTCTATGAGCAAGGGAATTTTCACCTTGGCTCCTCCCAAAATGCATTAGAGAGATCAGTTAGTTCTTTGAGAAGCAAGGAGTGGCTCCAATGTCCCACTACTAGGGCTAGTGATGTACAATGTAAATATGTGTCTTGGAACTTTTTCTTAATTACAGAAGCCTTTTCAGGCTAGCACATTTCCATGCATGACTTATGGATGTTTGTAAGACTATTCTGTGAGCATTTATATTTCATGTTTGTTTTCACATGTACTAAGATAGTTGAACTATTTCGGTTGTTTTAGTGCTTATCTTGTTGGGAATGTTTTGTAATGGTTGTCACTATTGTCTCATCCTTGTGGACTATTCCGCGGGATACTAGATAGACCTTTCCTTACTTATTGGTTATAACAACTGTCACATTCGTTGTGGACTATTCTGTTGGATGTTAGATGGATATTTCCTTGTTCATTGGTTGTAACGATTGTCGCATCCATTGTGGACTATTATGTTGGATGTTGGACAGGCCTTTCTGGTTCATGTGTGTCTCTTCTTGGGTGGTACTATTACCTCTCACTCAGAGGCTCACTTTTCTCCCCCCTTTTGCAGTAAGAGAACCCAAACACAGTTGTGCTGCACACTCACCAGGCACACTCACTTTGTTGTTCGAAGACACCATTGCATAACTCTCCTACACTGGCAGTTAGGGCCAAGGCAGATCCTTAAGTATTTGGAAACTAACCCTTTATACTGGATAGGACTCCTACACCAAACCGTGTGAGGTTTGATTGGGACTTCATATCGGGGAGATCCTCTTGGTTGACGGATTTCCAGCACCATCAACAAATTCCTGATGTTCAAGCTAGTCATGATGGAGTATGTCTCGGGTGTGCCAGTGGAAAGAAGACAAGGGGACCATTCCCTTCTAGCAAGAAAAAGGCTAATGATATTCTTCAACTAATGCATTCTTACCTATGTAGACCCATGCCTGTGCACTCTATTATGCACTCTATTAGTGGACATTTCTACTACATAATCTTCATTGATGGCTTCTCAAGGAACACGTGGATATACTACTTGTATGGCACAAGTATAAGGCTTTTGATATGTTCAAGGAGTTCAAGACGCTGATAGAAAATCAAATAGGGAATAAAATCAAACTCTTCAAGTCCGAAAATGGTGGAGAGTACATTTCAAATGAGCTTGTTGGCTCTTGTAAGCAGGCTAGAGTCAATAAGGAAATTATTGTACCTTATAATCCTGAGAAAGATGGAGTGGCCAAAAGAAAGAACAAGTCCATCGTGGAAGTTGCCTGAGCTATGCTGCATGATTAAAAGTTGCCAAAATTTCTCTAGAGAGAAGTTACAAATACAATGGTATATGTTCAAAATAGGTATCCTCATCAAGCATTGGATAACAAGACTCCCAAAGAAGTATTCATAGGTGTGAATCTCAACACTAGACATCTTAGGATATTTGGTTTCCCTATATATTTCCATGTGTCGAAGGACAAGTGGAACAATATGGAAGCCATTGGAAAGAAAGGTGCAATTGTTGGTTACTGTGAAAATTCTAAAGAATTTATAATATACATATATCATCAAAGGAAGATCAAGTTTAGCATGGATGTAACTTTCATTGAAGATTATTCCCTTGGAAAAGCAAGGGAACTTCCTCCACTTCCTCTTGTTGAGAAGAAAGGTGATAATGACATACCAAAAGGTCCTCTTGTGCTAAAATCTAAGAAGGATCCCCTGGATCCTCCTCCAAGTGATCCCATTACCAAGAAGAGACCATTATGGCTTCGTGATACTTTACAAGATGTTGAGAGATATGTTCATGCCAAAAGGACCTTTAGAGAAAGTAGGAATCCATGTTGATATCAGGTATATATTGTAGCTATGAGCACTATGCTTCAAGCTTGACCTCCCACTTTTGAAGAAGTTGTGAAAGAACAAGCTTGAAAGGATGAAATGGTCAAAGAATATGAATCAATTATGAAGAATGATGTATGGGATTTTGTGCCAATACCTAAGGAAAATTCTATTGTAACTTCAAAATGGTTATACAATATCAAGCATGGAATTGATGGAAGCATTGAGAAATAAAAAGCAATGTTTGTTGCTCGAGGGTTCTCCTAGAAAGAGGGAGAAGACTATGACGATATATTTGCTCCCATTTCCTGCTACACTACTATTAGTTCAATTGTTTTCCTTGTTACTATTCAAGGATGTATACTTCACCAAATGGATGTAAAGACGACATTTCTTCACGACATCTTATTCGAATAGGTATATGTTGAGAAAAATTAGGGTTTCGAAGTGAAGGACAAGAAGAATCACATTTGTAGGTTGAACAAAGGATTAGATGGTTTCAAGTAAACTTCTCAAGCCTGGTATTCCTGTATTGACAGTTACCTAGTGAAGCTTGGATTCACAAGAAGCAGTGTCGTTTTGAACCTCTACTTTAAAGTTGTCCAAGGTATGCCTTTGATTTTGGTTTTAATCTATCCTTAACAGGTAGTGAGCCCTTGATGCTCGAGTGTAAGAGGGAGTTTGAATTTGAATTTGACATGAATTATATTGGTATGATGCATTACGTTCTGGGACTAGAGGTGTGGCTAAGACTTGGAAAGATTTTCCTTTCTTAAGGAAAATTTGTTGTGAAATTATTGGAAAGATTCAGAATGAAGGAATGAAAATCCTTGCCCACCCTCATGGACATTAACTTTAATAAATTATGTGGAGACATTGTTTGAATTGACTTGGCAAACCCCTCTAAGTATCGAAAATCGATTGGGGCATTGATGTTCCCTGTGAACACTCGTCCATACATATTCTTTGCAGTGAACACTTTGAGTCAATTCATTACTGAGCCCCTTGCACATTAGGTTTCTACCAAAAACGTATTGAGATATTTGCATGGGACAATTATTCTTGGTCTGATATATATTATCAGAGGTGTACAACTTCATGTTTACACTAATGTTGACTGGGTTGGAAATTTTATTGATATGAAAAGCACATCAAGGTGAATCTTTAGTTTTGATCTGAGTGGAAAGTCACATCCACCCATGGTATTTTTTGATGGTGTTTACTCATGGTATCTGCCCATGGTATTGTAACTCAAAAATGATATAAATAACAAACCTCACTTTGTAAGAGAACAGATTAGTCCACCATGATGTAGTTGGGAAAGTTTTCCTTATTTAGTAAAGAGTTATCTTTTCATTTATGTTGACATGTATTTAGCTCAATTTTTTTAGTAAATGTTTTTGAGAATAGTTTAAAGGAATATTAGATGATTTCCATCCTCTCTCAATGTTCAAATATCTAGGCTCTTGGCCCTCAAAATCTAGATCAATGGTATCCTAGCCAAGTTATGAATCCATGGCAACCAAGATTCACATAGCAAGTGCGTAAGGGTTTTTGGAGGTCATTTGTTTGATTTTTTAAGGTTTATCAAGATGGGTTGTTGCGCTTCTACAAATCTTCCATAGCCATGGACATAGATGGGTTTCATTATCCACACCCTAGGTGTTTGATTATGCATAACAAGAAATACGCAGAGCTACAGTGCCTCACCTACACATCGATATGAGTGAGGACTGCATTTTGGAGATGGATATTTCCTGGGAAACCGACAACCTCATGATGACAGAGGTTGAAAATGTAGACTGGAAATCAGCCCAATGTCACTCACACTACAAGGTCCTCTTCACCTACTGCAAAATCTAGGTCCTATGAGGTCCCCATTATCAAATGGGTTTCACCCTGGAAAATAGAAGTTTGGAAACTTGATGTGTTGGTTAGGGTCCATACCCTCAATGAGATGAACCTGGAAAGGGAGGTCAAAAACTTGCCCCATATCAACACCATTGAGTTGGAGGCACTCTGGAAAAGTGGAGCGTCGGTTCAGTGGCCTATTGATGTTGTTGGAATCCTTCCTTTGACATATTTAAATATTTAAAATAATCATTTAACTAGCTAGCTACCAAAAAATTTTAGTCTAATACAAATTTTAAAATTGGTGGTAATTTTTTTATCGTAGGCCCTACTCCTCCACCCCAACCTTATCGTCCACCTTCACCCTCTTACATTCTCGTAAGTGGTCATAATGCAACTAGCAATCCACAACGTAAGTCCCCAAGTTCACAGAGTTCAAATGCTCATTCCAAGCACCAGAGCAATGATAAAATTGATCTTACTAGTAGGGTGATAGTAGGAATATTAATTTCAAGCATATTAGTTGCTATTGTGATTGTCTTAGGAATCATTTTCTTTGCATGGAGATCTCCCAAAAAAGGGAAGAATGAAGAGAGTGTTAATAATGACAATGCATCTTTGATCCCTCTTTTTGCTTTCATTTTTAAAGCACCAAAGGAGATCTTAAGCCTCCTCCTTCAGAATTCCACAAGATTAACGGTGATAGGGGGCTTGAGAGGAATTCTACCAACAAGAGAGATAAAAGGCCAATTACTGTAATAGCATATTCTATAGCAGATTTGTAGATGGAAACAAATAGCCTCAGTCAAGAAAATCTTAGTGGTGAGGGTGCTCTTGGATGAGTTTACAAATTTGAGTTCCCTAGTGGAAAGGTTTTTGGTAGTGAAAAAATTAAACAACTCAGCATTGTTTGTACAAACATATGAAGACTTTCTTGATGCATTTTCAAACATATCACGTCTACGGCATGCAAATATCAATAAACTTGTGGGATACTTTGTAGAGCATGGAGAGTGCCTTCTTTTTTATGAATATTCTGGCAATGGAACTCTCTGTGATATATTACACTTTGAAAATGATAGTGTAAATAGATTAACCTGGAACTATCATGTGAGGATAGTGTAAATAGTGTATTTGTATGAAGTTTCTTCACCTTTAGTAGTACATAGAAATTTCAAATCAACCAAAATTTTGCTTGATGATGAACTCAACCCTCATCTCTCTAATTCTAGAATAGAAACCCTCAGTCCAAGCTCAAAACACTAGATTGCTACTCAAATGCTAGGTTCCTATCAGTGACATCTACTAAAATGCCCGTGCTTTTCTTCTGAGTTACACGGGAAATGCAACTTACTTACTAGAGTTCTTTCACATTTTGTTGCAAAAATTAAAATGCAATTGTTCTATGCTTTCTTACGAAGGATATGGAGTAAGTGATGGAAACCCATCACAACTTGGCATTCTCAAATGTGTGGAAGAAACATTACAACATCTGCTCCAAGGAACTAACATTGATACATCGAGAATAGTCATGTTTGGAATATATTTGGGAGGAGAGGTTGGAGCAGAAATTGCCAAAAATAATCCTAAAAATGTTTTTGCATTGATTCTCAAGATTACTTTTACATTTGTGTTGAACATTAACAACTATAAATGCCCCGTCACTATTTTTTAAAACAATGGAAATGGCCATGATAAATGAAATTATAATAATATCCACAAATTCTTCATTGACGGAGAAGAAGTATTTACTTCTAATACCAATTATTTTGAATGTTTTAACACCAGTAGGGAAAACACCATTCCTTTTTTTATTTATGGGTAAGAGGCGCCACTCATTAGTTTCACCCTCTTTGATTCACCCTATCAGAAATCATACACCTAATATTTTTGGTTAATATGAATGGATCAAGATTATTGTATGCCTTCCCTTGGTTGCAGTTAGGGAAATTTTATTTAGATTGGTGTTAATTATAGGGTTTTTGGACACCAAGTTGGATTTTCAAGGATGGAATGACAAGAACAACCCCATGCCCAAATGGATATGCATGACCATGCTCATCACTCATATATGCTCTCATTGTATTCTATTTTTCTTCAGGTATCATTGGATACAATGTTATGGGAATCTTGCTTCAAGAACATCAGATATAGGAGTGGACCCAGCTTCCACTTATATGAATGAGATGGTTTGCCTAGAAAAGGTGTGACATTCAATCATGACAGAAGAATGCAGATTTCTTGATAGATTTATTGCAATGGGTCCTATGATAATCTACAAAGATAATCCACTGGATTTATACGAGGCATACCAACAAGAAGTATATTTCATCATTGTTATGGATAAACTGCACAAAACCCTTGCCACTGAAGTCCATTTCGTAGATTGCACATTTTCAGCATCATAGTTGGTTCGCAAGCATTACAGGGTATCTCTATCCTTGGATCTTCATTCGTCAAGGTTGTGGGTCATCTACAAACCCACGATTATGGGTCATCCACAAACCCATGGTTATGGCTCAACCACACAAAACCATTCTCTTCATTGGCTCATTCTCAACAAAAGCTTCTCAGGAGGGATCTCTATTCAATGGGGACCAATACTTCCTAAGGAAGGAGGAATGCTCTGAATGGAAAGTTACCCATGGTATTCGACCAAGGTAATTACCCATGGTATTATAACTCAAAATGGCTATAAATAACAAGCCTCACTTTGTAAAAGATTAGATTAGTCGACCATGATATAATTGGGAAAGTTTCCCTAATTTAATAAAGAGTTATATTTTCGTTTATGTTGACATGTATTTAATGAATTTTTTTAATAAATGTTTTTTAGAATAGTTGAAAGGAGTATTGGATGTTTTCCATCCTCTATCAGTGTTTAAATCTCCATGATCTTGGCCCCCAAAATATGTATCAATTTTGGAGTTTGCAATGATATTTTGGATGAGTAGGAAACAAAAGTTTGTGGCTTTAATCATAGACGAGGCAGATACATTATTTCTAGCATGGATAGATGCAAGGAAGTTTGGTTGAGGAAAATCTTTGGAGAGTTATTTGAGTAGGTTTTGGATACAACAGTTATACTGTGACAAAAAGAGTGGTATCTGATTAACATAGAATCATGCATTCCATGACAAGTCCAAGCATATTGAGATCGGGTATCACTACATTCGAGACATGGTGTAGAGAGGAGCCGTGAGACTCCATCAAATTTCAACCGATGAGTAGAAAACAAATTTACTCACCAAGGCTTTATCGAAAGGGAAGTTATTGGTCTTTAGAGAGCAGCTTTGAATGATGGATGTGACCCTCCTGTGTAAGGGTCCTAATTTATCAAGGACACTAAGTTACACTCTTCCCCCCTTTCTTAGCTCATATGGTAAGAAATTGAGCCAGAGATCTCCTCGGGTTGAGGAAACTCATGGATTATTGGTGTGTCTAATCCTTACTTCATGGTAAGCGTGTATCTCCCCTATTATTTTTTTAGGGCGTGTCGGATCCTTACCTCATGGTAAGTGTGTATCTCCCCATATCGAGTATACCCTAGTATGCATCCTACCTGTTATCACTCAGGTTGTTCCCTTTGACTCCTAAGGGAATACGACCGAGGTAACCATAGACCAATCTTTGGATCACAGGTCCTAGCCTACCTGCAATCAGAGAGGGCTCTCTCTTTAGGATTTAGCTTTGTTTTGATAAAGTTTAGGCTAGTTATTATACACTGAATTTTGTTTAAAGTTTTGGTTGAATGATGCCTTCTAGCAGCTGAGATGAGATCTTCAGAAGTTTCAGTCCATTGGGCAATGGAGTCTGTGATTATGTGTTGTTTGAGGTATTGAGTAAGATTGATGAAGTTGCAGGGCCATATAGATATATCATGAAACAAACTTAAAATTGTGAATATGAAATATGTTCAGCCAGTGAAAGGCAACTAAGAATCTTTCAATAGGCTGGTGATGTGGGGAAAGGAAATATCACTCAGGAGCAGACTTGAATTCCTGAACAGTATTTACTATGAGAGATTTAGTATGAAGGTGAGCAACTAAGAATTACACATTCATAACTAATACTGAAGAAAACATTCATAACATCATAGATTGAGTTTAGGGTGTTCCATGAACAAATCCTGAACTATTCTTTTTCTGCGTTATTAAACCTGTGAAATATAGAGCATGAGAGGATTATGAAACAACGAAATTCATAACAAGATGGTTCAGAGAACTTATTGTGACACGAAATAGCGTAGGAATCCTGTAGCAGCAAGCAAGCACACCATAACACCTCAAAACAACTCAGAACTTCAGAAATTCCATTAGCTTCCTGTATTAAAATCTGAAATTACAGCACAGCTTCTCCAGAAGAAAAATCAACAACCCCAGCAAGTTCATGCGTGGGGATATATATACAATCGTTTTTACAAAATATCTTAACGCTGAGTCATTTTCTCAATAAATGCGTTTACCAACTTTTAAAAATAGCAGATACAAAAGTTATTGCTACTTTAAATATATAATGAATGCCTTTTCAGCTTTGTCAGAAATTATTTGACTTTTGGAGGCCACTGGGTCGGTGGGTACTTTGTATTGATTCTGAGTGATACGCTCTTTATTGCTCTGTCGAGGTGCGGCTATCTCAGCCCCGTCATCTGCATCTGTGGTCAAACTGGATTGTTGAGTTGGCCTTTTCCTTAATCTCTCTCCCAGTCAAAACAAATATGTATTAACTTTCTGAAATTGCTGACTTTCTGATAAAAATACAAAAATATGGTGAACAATTTGTTTTCTACAGCAGTGTTTGTATCATGCCTGTCCACCATTCCTGAGTAGGCAATTGGTGCCTTAAGATTATGCCTAGAGTCTCATCTGCCTCAGTATATTTGTAGTAGTTTGGAGGCACTTCAAAAAGATGTCTGATCTCATGTGCAATGAAGAATAAATTCTCTATTTTGTCATAGAGACTCTGCCCAGATGGAGGCCCTGTTTCCTCTGGGGTACTTGCTGCTGCAGTGATTTGATTTGTGGCATATGTGTCTACCCTCTTGGCATAATTTTCATGAGATAGTAACCTTCCTGTACTGGTTACTAAGCTGGGAAGGCCTCTGTTATGCAATACTGTAATCTTCTCAATGAATCTGTTCACCTCTGTCTGCATTTCCTGACACCTTTTGTCCAATGTTTGCACATGATTTCTTAGAGTGAGCACTCTCTTCACTAGTAAAATGGTATCAGTTCTCTTAGTGATACCCATTGCTGCCAGCTGAGGGCCAGTGCGGTTATTAAGGACATTGATCATCCTATTAGCTATTTCAGGCATGTTTCCAAGAGATGCTCTCGCTCTTTGATTCTCTTTTTGGGCCCTGCCTATTAGATCCATATGCTCATGGATGGTTTCAATATACTGCCACTGATCTGTTATAGATTGACCAATGTTGGTCCACAGGTTCTTCTTGATTTCAACTACAACTTTGTCAAGAGAGAGCTCTTTCTCTAGTTCTTTTATTTTCTTCTCAAGAGCCCTTCCCTTGTCTTTCAGCTACACTTTGCTTGGATTTGTCATATTTTTCATTACCTGTGGCCAATTTTTCTTTAGTCTCATTCAGTTCTGCCATCTGTGCTTCCAAGGCTTCCAGTTCCTTCATCATGTTCTGCATACTCAGGCCTGGTCCCTGATCTGGTGTTGTTGCTAGTGCTGATGTTGAAGGACCAACCTCTGATGTCTGTCCTATGGGAGGAGCGGCTGTGGTAGTAGAAAGTGGCACACCTTCAGTAGATGTAGATGTCTGTGCTGGCTGCATTGGTGCCTCACTTTGTCTTGATTTCAGTGCCACCTCTAGTGCACTCTCTGTTTCCATTAACCTTTTGTATAAACTCAGGAGTAGGGCCACTACATCCTGATCCTTTTTCTGCTCTGCCACTTCTCCAGTTTGAGGGTGAAGGCCAGCTGGCAGCTTGATGTGCTTTCTTGTAGCTGCTACATCTTCATCTCTTTTCTTTAGCAGTTCCTCCACACCCTTAGGGTCCTTTGGATCATGACCCAAATTTATGATGATTTCTTCCAAGGACTTGATTCTGTTGTCCTTGGCTTGGGATGATGCCTTCTCTAATTCCAATTGAGCTGTAGTGTTGTGTAGAGAATTTTGTAGTTGGTGTGCCAACAGGGTCTTATCAGTTAATGTAGAATATATCATTTCCCCTGTTTGTCTGTGTAGCTCAATTTGATCTAAGGGGTGGATGTCTCTGGCAAAAATTTCCAGATTAGTTCTGATGTAATCGGCATATGTTTGAGGTTGATGCATGGTAGGCTTGAAATGACTAAGAGTAATTTTCTTTTCCTGAATGTCATATGCAGACATTAATCTCTGCTGATTTGTTGGCGCCATTTTTAGGAGATGGTTGTAAAGAGCTGACCTCTGTCCCATGTGGAATGTCCTGTCCCTGCTGTAAAGAATTGGTGGATGTTTCAATGCTAGGAGGGGGCATATTTTCAATTGGTCTCTCTGGTACTTCCTCCTCAAAAAAAGGGTTTAACCTTTGTCTCTTTTCTCCTTGCTGGTCCATAGAGGTAGTGAGAGGAGTGTCCTCTTGCCTATCCCTTTTCCTTGTTCTTTCCTCATTAGCAGGTGTTTGCAAAACTGAGGATTCAACTGTTACCTCCTGCCTTGGAGGGATTGACTCTTGTGTTCGCTGTTCTGTGGAGGCAGGTGCCTCAGTTGTACCTTCTTGCTGCTCTACATTTGGAGGTGACACTTCTTGCTGCACTGATTTTCCTTTAGTCATGTCTGCTGGTGGATTAGTTGTTTTGGCAGGCTGTTGGGGAACGGTAGATGAAGAAGCAGCTTCTCCAAGATGTCGAGAGCCTGAAGACCGGACCTGTCCAAAAGATTCCAAGTCAACTGCTTTTTCTAAAGTTTTAATATCTTTCTCTGCTATTTCTTCTTCACTATAATCTTCCACTAATGTGCCCTTTTTCCACTCTATTTGATTAGCATATTGTTCAACCTCTGGAATGCTAATGTGGTCATATGTAGCAAGCCTATGCTTGATTCTTCTGAGGCTTATGAAATGGTTAGGGTCATAGGGTGCCCAATAGAAGCTTGTCTTGAGTTGGAGGGATTTTAGCATTTGATCTGCCTCATCCCAAGCTTCTTCTCTCTTGTTAAAAATGAATGGACCCAATTGATGCTTAATTTTGAGCTGTGCCTTCTTGTTTTTACTATGGAAGTGAATCATATCTGCATTGTCGAACTGTCTGAAGTACTCTAGAGCAAAGAGTCTCATGGGGACATATCTTGGAAGCCTGTATGGTGCTAACTCACAGCCATATATCCTGATCACTGTATGGTGTTGGTAAAAGTACTAATCCCCTATGCTATAGTTCTTGGACAGCTGAAGGATTTTCTGCATATCATCTGTGAGTCTAGGAGGAGGGGAACTCTGCAGCATTGACAAGGCTGGATGGATGAATAGGTCAATAAATTCACAGTAGTTGTATGGTGAAAAATGAATGTGATGACATACTGATGTCCAGAATATTACAGATCTTCTTTCACCCTTTGCATCTAATTTCTTGAGGAAGACAGGGAAGCTGTCAGGCTGATTGTATAAAAACAGATGATATATGTAGGAGGTGTACTTGAAAACCCTCTCTCTCTCCAAATTCATGAACTATTCATGAATTTTGTTGGCTATAAATGAGGCATAGTCATACTGGACAGCAGGGGGCTGTCCTGGAGTAAAAATAGATAGAACCACCAGTGTTGTCTCATCTACAAACTCACTAGTCTTGAAGCCTTGGATGGAAGATATAATGTCTACCAGCAGTCTCCCTATGTCATTGAACCAGTCATGCAGATAAGGGGGAGGCTGTAAGGGCTGGTACTCTGGGCACATGAATAATTGTCCAATCCTTGTAATTTGTGAGTTGGAAAGCTTGGCACCCTGCTCTAATAAAAACTGCATGGAAAGAGGCACCAGTGGTCTTGTAGGTTTGAACTGCAGCATTTGGTTTATGGCTTCAGGAGTAATATGGAACAAGACAGAACTTGAAGGACTCAGAACAACTCTTTGAGTGGGGTCATAGTTTGAGCGGCACTGGTGGATCAAGTCAGGAAACTCATTGACCTGAGGGAGATAGTAAATTAGCAAATTGGATTTCCAGATTCCCAGGAGGTCTGTACCATCTCTATGCTTCTTTCTCAACTCACAAACTGTCTCTATATGGTATGGGTTGGTCCTCTCTACAGTTTCTCTCATCTGAAAATCTCTGTCAGCAAGGGCTAACCAATCCAGGTTCTTGTGTGGGGAATTTAATGGGGCAATGTTCAATGCCACTGGAGTCTCCATGGTCAACTGAATTTGGAATTGTATTTGAAGCTTTTTCTTGGGCACATCAATGTAGAGTAGTGGGTTTTGAATGAGCAGGGAAATTTGCAGAGGGGAAGAGGCAAAATTTGGGGTAAAACTGAGTCAAAATTCTCCTAGGATAAACTCAAGGAGCAAATGCTGGGATTTGAGAGTCACTTTCTTGGTGGATTTGTCTAGCAGAGGTTTGAATTTGCGAATGCGCAAACAAACTGTGAATTTGTGGTAATTTGGCACAATGTGGAAGCTTTGTGGGTGAACTTGGGATTGCAGTGAGGAAACAAGGTAGCCCTGGTGTAAATGAGGTGTAATTGTTGTTAAACTGGATAAAACAGGGTGAATTCTCTTGCTGTGGCGTGCCCCGCGGCACGAAAACTCAGTAAAAGGCGTGGGTTAAGCACAATGCAGTGAATGAGGGGACTTGGGTGAATTTGGGACCTCAAATGTGCGTTAATTCAGTCATACAATCATGGGAATTTAGAATGCTGGAAAATCTGGCAATTTTGCGCTGTTTGCACAGTGGAAGACTGAAGAAACCAGTTTACAGGAGAAATGAGTAAATACCTGGTTGCAGCGCGAGGGGGGAAGAACTGTCCGTGCGGAATTCGGGGCGACAACAGCTTGAAGTTGAAAAATTTTTAGTTTGGCGAAAAACGACGTAGAACGCAAGCAAACAACGCTGTGCCGAACTTACGCAAAATAAGAAAAAAACATGTTTTTTGGGCAAAATATGGAAAAATTGGTTTTGGCGCCTTTTTGACGGATGACGTCATCATGACGTCATCGGTGGGGTCAAGTACGGAGTGATGACATGGCGGCTAGTGAGTGGCTCCACGTGGGTAGGTGACATGGCGGATAGCTCGGAGCGATGGTGGATGGGGAGGTGATGCGACGCTGAGGTGGCAATGACGCATGGGTGACGTAGGAGCGACGTATGGTGGAGTTACCAGAGTAGTAAGCGGTTCCATCGGTCTACTTATAGTACGGGAGCAGTTTTGGCAGGAGGCCTCCCGATACAACTTGGGAACGACACGCGTTCGAGCCCTGACGTCATGCTCTGACAGATTTCGGGCGCTATCGTCCGGGCATCGGAGGCGGTCCGTTATTGTTGTGAGTCGTCGGATGGGAGGGCTCAGATCCAACGGTCGACGGGCTACAGACGTGATCGGGCAATATGGCGGGGCGTGGGCATAAACAATTAATTTTTATGGAAAGGCGCGCTCGGGCGGGACTTTGGATATCAACGAAATTTGGGTTTTGCGATGGTTTATAAGCCAAATGGGTTAATTAATATTTGTTCGCAAAATGGGGTTAGGGCTGTTAAACCAAGCGGATCTTGGTTTAATCCCGAGACTTTGCTTTTGGCGCTATTTTGCCCATTGAGCTTAAATCTCTTAGCGCTCCGACCTTTGAAGCTATAAGGCTATATTTCCTAGGGAAGGGGGAATATATACTTTGGGGCTTTTTATATACAATCATGATATAATAATAGGGAAAAGGGGAATGTAGGGAATTAAGTAATAATGTGGTTAGTAGTTAATATGGGAAGGAGATATAGATGATAGGTAGTAGACACTAAGTTGTTAGGGAACAAACTTAGTTTTGAGAGTAGATCAAAATGAAAAGATTTTTACACAAGAGAGGTGGCTCTTTTATATAACAAGAATCAACAAATGGGTTTGATTTCTGTTATGAACAAAGGTGATAGTGGGATGTTAGAAAGAAGTTTTATAGGGAATGATTGGGAAATTAGATATGATTCACCTTGCTGCCACAAACATGCTGAATAGGAAGATCTGTACTGGCCACCATGTGTTTCCTTTGCTTAGGCCAGTGATATGAGAGAAATCATGCTTCTGCAACCCCACTACCTACCCATCTTATTTTATAGCATTTTTTATTTCTTCAGGGAGGGTGCACTTAGACTTGCAAACCCTCATGTGCTCTTTTCTTTTTGCTGCCCTCCTATCCAAATCTACCCTTATGTCTTCCAAGGGCCCAGATTAAGCTAGTGGGCTCCTTTCTTTCTCTATCCAGCTAGTCATCTGTCAAGCTTAAACTGTTTGAACAGGTACTCATTACCTACTCTAAAACAAGCAATTTAAAAGATGGCATGGCCCAGATTAAGCTGTTGAGCCATACATCAAGATAGCAGTGGCATTTTGATTGGCCACTTTCCTGGTATTTCTTTGGGGTTCATTCCAATTCTTTTTTCCTTTGACCAAATCATTTTCTTGCCCTTTGATTATTCTTTTAAGGCATACCCTCTTTACATCTTTTAACTTTTTGCTTTGTTTACCAAAAAATGGAACCTTTGCTTCATCAAAGATGATCATTTTTAGCATTTACACTGTTAATCATGAAATATGAAACCTATTGGTATAGGAGGCTAACAGTGGCTCCACTTGGGGATGAATTTTCCAGATGAGAAGTCAAGATCAGCAGGTCAGATTGCCTTCTTTTCCACCTTTCTGCATTTTAACCTTTCCTTTTGTTGAAGACTGAATATGTGAATCCTATGAAACTTGCATGCAATACTCCTTAAGCTGATCTGTTCTGCAATTACAACCCTATTTTTGCCTTGCTTCTCTGATCATTTCTCATCTCCCAGATAGTTTCCAAGTACTTTCTCTCATTCTCTCATGCCAAAGTGAATAGTATTTATCAAAATAGTACAGCATCTTAGTTCTTCTCAAAATATTCTTCATTTGGAGCTCTATCTATCCGCTGAAAATAAACATACTAAAATACAAATTTATGTACAATATACAATTGAGCAATGCTTGATTAGAGCGGATCAAAGTAATGCTTGAGCATTCTCCCATTGACTAGGCCTTCCTCAGTATTTGAGCCATCCAAGCTCTTTAGAAAATAGGTGTTATTACCTTGTACAACACAAATTACATAAGGTCCCTTCCATAAGAAGTCAAATTTCCCATGTTTTCCTTTGTCCTCCCTCCTGGAATCCCATCTCATCACTTTGTTTCCTATAGAGAAGTCTTCAACTTTGGTTCTCTTGTCAAATATTCTTTTGAGCTTTTCTTGCAGTGCTTGGGTTCTTTCATAAACTTCCTCTTGATTGTTGTAAGTGAATTGTCGGATTGATCCTTCTCTGAATGTCATTTGGCTCAGCTTGTATCTCTTGCAATAACTTGATTACAGGAACACCTAAAGATGAGGGAAACCTTGCTTCCATTCCATAAACTAGTTCATATGGACTTGTACCAATGGATCTTTTGGTGGTCAATCTATCTGCCCATAGAGCATTCATTAACTTCTTGCGCCAATTCTTTTTGTTTTCTTCCAAAACTTTTTTGATGATGTTGATTAGGCTTTTATTGGAAGACTCAGCTAGGCCATTACCTTGAGGATAATAGGCTATGGAATGACCTAAGGTCATATGATATTTGTGACAAAAGCAGATAATATTTTTGGATTTGAAAGCAGCAGCATTGTCTGTGATAATTTTGTCTGGACAACCAAATCTGGACAAAATGTTGGTCTCTAGAAATTGCATGACAATGGAGTCATTGGCCTGCCTACAGGGGACAACTTCTATCCATTTGGTGAAATAGTCTGTAGCAGTCAGAATCCACCTATGTTGGCCAGAGGATGGAGGGTGAATTTCACCAATAAAGTCTAGATCCCATTGCTGGAATGGTCTCTCAGTTGAAATAGGTTTGAGTGGTAAAGGCAACAACTTTCTCTTCCCTTCAAAGATTTGACACTTGTGACAAGACATTACAAATTTTCTCACATCAGTGAATAAGGAGGGCCAATAAAAACTAGCCCTTAGGATTTTATCAGCAGTGGACTTCCAGTATAAGTGTCCTCCACAGTCACCTGCACAGAATTCTTTGAGGACATTGTCAGTTTCACCCAATGTTAAGCAATTAAGTAAGATCCCTTCATGATTTCTCCAAAACAAATCATTGTTAATAATACAAAATTTTGATGCTTTCATTTTCAAGAACCTTTTCTTAGTTCTGGACAACCCTGGAGGAGCTTGCAGGTTTAGTAATACAAAACATATATCAGTATACCAGGGAGATTGTATAAAGGCTTGGTTGATCTATGGAGTCGCCATCTCCTGTTCATTGTCCAGTTCATTAATGTCAAGAGCTTGAAAATTGGTTTCAGCCATCAACTTGGCCAGACCCTGTCCTTTTATCAGTTTGGTAGGCTTGATTTCCATGTCATATTCTAAGATTTTGGCAATCCATTTGCCCCTCCTACCTTCAATTCCTTCTTGGGTTAGAATGTCTTTCACTACTGCATTTGGGACATAGGAAATGATGTGGGATTACAAGATATAGATTCTAAAGTCCTTGATTGCTTTTACTAGTGCATAGGCTTGTTTTTCCATGATCTGATATTTTAAGGGAGCATCCCTTAGAGCTCTGCTAAAGAATGCAATGGGTTTCTCACGGCCTTGATCATCTTTCTGTAGTAGAACAGCAGCAATTGTATGCTCAGAAGCAAAGGAAAAAATGATGAAATCTCTATCAAATCTAGGACTTGTTAGGACTGGAGTGTTTGTCAATGCTTTTTTAATATTCTCAAAGGCTTGTCTAGCTTCTAAGCTCCACTTGACCTTGGATTCCTTTTTTAGCATGTTGTTTAATAGTCTTGTGAGCTCAGCCAGATTTGGAATGAACCTTCTCAAGAAATTGATTTTTCCTAGAAAGCTTTGGAGTTCCTTGATGTTTCTTGGGTGTGGTACTTGTAGGATGGCTTGAATTCTGTCCGGATCAATCCTAATACCATCTTTTGAGATTATATGTCCCAAGAGTTTACCTTCCTCTAGCCCAAACAGTGATTTCTTTGGATTTAAAGATATGCCATATTTTTTACAAATTGTGAAAACTTGCCTCAAGTGTTCTAAGTGTTCTTGGTCTGATTTTGAGAAGGCAGTTAAATCATCCAGGTAGACCACTAGAAAATCATGAATTTCCTTGATAAAGGCTATATCCATAGCTCTTTGGAAAGTAGCTCCTTCATTCTTAAGCCCAAAAGGCATTTTGACATATTTGAAAGCTCCCCAAGGTGTTGTGAAGGCAGTTTTGTCTTGGTCATCTGGGTGTACTAGAATCTGATTGAATCCTGAAAAACCATCTAACAATGAGATCCTAGAAGCTCCCACTACCCTTTGCAGGATATGATCCATTTTTGGTAAGGGGTAATGGTCTTTGAGAGAAACTTTGTTTAAATTTATTAGGTCAACATACAGTCTGATTGCTCCTGTCTTTTTCCTAGTAGGCACTAAGTTTGAAATCCATTCTGAGAATCTGATTGGAGCAATGATTCCTGCTTGATACATACATTTCACCTCTTTTTCAATGAGAGGAAGGAGCATAGGGTTCACTCTTCTGAGTTTTTGTTTAAAAGGCTTTTGATTTTCTTTCAAAGGTATAGTGTGCTGGATGACCGATGTATCATAAGACTTGAGGTCCTCATAGCTCCAGGCAAAGACATCTTGAAACTCTTTAAATAACTCAATGTATTTCAGTTTCTGCTCAGGCGGTAATGCTTTGGATAACTTTACCATTTTGGGATTTTCCGGAGTCCCAATGTTACAATCCTCTATTTCAGCATTTAATGGTTGCATTTTTGGTTTTCTTGAGATATCATTTGAATCAAAGAGATCTTCCAAAGGGGTTAAACCTGTGGGCAAAAAATTGTCTTTCAACTCAATTACCTTTGTTTCTGTTTCAGCCAGTTCATCTTCATCTATCTGACCCAACTTTTGTATGGTTTCACTGTTAAAGGTGGTAGGATGCAAAACTGCATCAACTGTCTCAATGGATATGTTCAGTGTATTCATGTGTACTTGTGGTTGATCATCTCCAGTGATTGAGTCAATATTAATGCCAGAGAATTCCTCCTTTAAAGTGAGGAAATTATTTATCTGAGCATCACTCTCAAAAACTTTCCAGTTTTTGATGTTGTCTGGAACTGCAGGCCTGTGTTTGATTTCAGTAGTAAAAGTATGAGTGGGCTTGAAAGGAAGCTTACAAGTGCTGGCAAAGGTCACCAAACTGTGAGCATGAAGATTGAGTTCTCTGGAAATTTTAGTCAACTGTGATTGTGAGAAGGTGTCAAGTACCTGAATAGCTGCTGCCTTATATGCTCTCAACCTTAGATCATTTGTAGTAAAGTTTCCTTTAATTTCTTGTATGATTATATCTGAATCCCCTAAGATTGAAATTTTAGTTGCTCCCAAATTTTTTATGAGTTTGAGACCTAGTAGAAGGGCCTCATATTCAGCCATGTTGTTTGTACATCGGAAGTTTAACCTGTATGCATGACCCTCAGCCTGATCATTGTGCATATTATGGATCCAGACTCCTGCCCCAGCTCCTAACTTGTTTACAGAACCATCAAATTCCAAATACCATAAGGTTTCATGATCAAGATTTGAGTTGAGGTTTTTGGAGAATTGGATCATGGGCAGGTTGGTTTCTTGCAAGTCACTTGGTATATTGTGTTTTGTTATTGCCTCAGCTATTCCTACAGTCCTTTGGTCTTGTGGAGCATATTGTTCAATGACTTTCTCTACCTCTGCTGCTATTAATAGTTCAGAATAAGCCTTGTTGTAGATGTCAGCATTGTAGAGAATAAATGAATCCATATCAGAGTGTATTGAATAGATTGGGAAGTTTTGGGGTTTCTCTTGATTGCTTACCACATATTTCATCAAAGTTTCACGGTATAATCTCTTTGGCTGCCCAAAGACTGAGATGGTTGCATAGGACATATCTAATTGCAAAGATCCTTGGAGTTTGGCCCCCCAGGATCTGGACAAAAGCATACCATACTTAGGAGGTATGTCAGCTACCACCACATCCATCAAGATTGTTTTGGTTGGGTATTGGACCAGAGAGACACATAAGTATTTAATCAATCCTAAACACCTGACCTGGCTTGAATCAAATGAGAATAGATCTTTATAAGGTCTTGTGATGTCTAAGTCAAGTTTTTCCATTACAGATTTGGGCATTAAGTTGTGTGAGGCCCCAGAATCAAACATTGAATTATGCAGAACCTTATCATGGATGTTTAAACTGACATAGAAGGGTGGAACCCCTCCATTTTCTGTTTTTCCATTAACCTCAGGGCCAAACAGCAACTCTGGTTGGTCATCTAGGACATTCACAACATTTTTATTGTCTGATACTTGGAGTGACTTGTTAATCTGCTGTCTGTATATTTCATGTTTGGCTAATTCCGAAAGAGGAATTGATATCTTCAGCTTACTTATTTCTGTTTCCAAACTAAAGGGCTTTTCAACTTGTATCTTGGCATTAAGTGCAGCAGGTTTTTCTTTTTCGGCTGAGTTATCACTGATCTTTTGTTCATGGTTGGTATGATTTTGAGTAAAATTGGCACCATGTTTGCTTCCAAGGGTATTATCTGACTTCATTTTTGCTGGATGAGGTGGGACTGGCTGCTTTTCAGATGTTTGTTGCTCTGAAATATCCTCCACAGTGACCTCTGAGGAGTTTGGGTTTGAATTACCAGCTAATTGTGGGAGAGTGCTCTTATCATTGGTCTTTTTTGACTGCTTGTTGTCCTTTGGTTTAAGAGTTTCATGTACATCTATTGTTCTGGTCCTTAGTTTATACTATTTGTGTACCTCATACACAGCTGCATCATAACCTTCCTTGAAATCAAATGATTCTCCTGACTTAGTGTGGTATTGATTGTCATTGTAAACCTCTTGATCTTCTTGTGTTAAGAATACTTCATGTTCACTATCCAAACCCATTAGGTTGATGTGAGGGTCCTCATTTGGTTTACTAGATGTTTAAGCCTCAGCATAATTTTCTTGGAAAGGAGGTCTGACATGCTGGTCAGGGTCAGTCCTTCCAACATTAGGATTTTGATTCTTTCTAAAGATTGGGTTTCTAATATTGCTTGTTTGCCCTTCCCATGATGACTTTCTTTCTATGGTTTCCACTCTGTCCCCAAGTCTATCCATACCTTTGATGATTGCATCTAGCTTTTGCTCAAATGATGAGGGTTCTTCCTTAAAAGTAGTTCTTCTTTCAGTTCTTGCCCGGTTTCTCTTAGCAATTAGATTTGCCTCTACACTTACAGCTATGTTTTGCATGTCTGCCAGGGTTGCAGGGGCTCTTTCTCTTAGTTGATATGCCATATCAGCATCAAACCCATCAGGGAACTTAATCAATGCCAAATCAGGTGGAGGCCTAAGATTTTGAGGAATGGCATTATAGATAGTATTGAATCTAGTGCAATAGTCTAAGACAGTTTCTTGAGGGCCTCTCCTTATGGTGTCATATTCAGATAAAATATGTAGAGGATCCTTTTTCTTTTCCCATCTGTTTAGAAAGGACTGGTAAAGAGAACCTGAATCAGGTATAGAATTTGCAGCAAGCGCTCTAAACCAAGTTCTTACTTCACCTGTTAGACTTTGTACAAAAATTTTCATTCTCACATCATCATCATCTATCTCATAGTTTTCAAAGTAATCTTGCATTTTCTTGGTATGCTGTAAGGTAGTGTATGTACTGGTTCCATCAAAATAAGTAATCTTGCTTTGGTAGTCTTGAGGCATAGCCCCCGGATTACCAGGTAACTGAAGGGGAGCATAACGATTAGCCATATTTGGAGGAATAAGTGGGACAACGGGTAGAAGGGGAGCAACTGGAACAACAGGGACAACAATGGCAGTTTGTGTATTGGGTGTAGACAATATGTTTTGTGAAGTGGATGAGGAAGAGGGGGAAGAATAATTTATATGAAGGTGGACTGGTGGTTTAGCAGGGGTTGGGATAAAACTCTGCTGAACTGCCTCAGGGCTGGACTCAGCAGATTCTTCTGGTTCCTTTTGGTTCCTAAGAGTCTTAGGGATCAAATTGGGGTTATCAAAAACAGGTGGGGGATTTGGGTCTGGATTTGACCTTGTATGCCTAGTTCTCTTTTTAGGAGCCAGCTTCTGAACTTGTTTTTGGTAATTTTGAGAATATTTTTAGAATGGTCGAGGGAAGGCTTAAATTTTGGAACCACTATCTAGAGCAGACAGCAGGTGAAACATTAGTTCTTCCCCAGTGGAGTCGCCAGTTATGTTATCACTCAGGTTGTTCCCTTTGACTCCTAAGGGAATACGGCCGAGGTAACCACAGACCAATCTTTGGATCACAGGTCCTAACCTACCTGCAATCAGAGAGGGCTCTCTCTTTAGGATTTAGCTTTGTTTTGATAAAGTTTAGGCTAGTTATTACACACTGAATTTTGTTTAAAGTTTTGGTTGAATGATGCCTTCTAGCAGCTGAGATGAGATCTTCAGAAGTTTCAGTCCATTGGGCAATGGAGTTTGTGATTATGTGTTGTTTGAGGTATTGAGTAAGATTGATGAAACTGCAGGGCCATATAGATATATCATGAAACAAACTTAAAATTGTGAATATGAAATATGTCCAGCCAGTGAAAGGCAACTAAGAATCTTTCAATAGGCTGGTGATGTGGGGAAAGGAAATATCACTCAGGAGCAGACTTGAATTCCTGAACAATATTTACTGTGAGAGATTTAGTATGAAGGTGAGCAACTAAGAATTACACATTCATAACTAATACTGAAGAAAACATTCATAACATCATAGATTGAGTTTAGGGTGGTCCATGAACAAATCCTGAACTATTCTTTTTCTGCGCTATTAAACCTGTGAAATATAGAGCATGAGAGGATTATGAAACAACGAAATTCATAACAAGATGGTTCAGAGAACTTATTGTGACACGAAATAGCGTAGGAATCATGTAGCAGCAAGCAAGCACACCATAACACCTCAAAACAACTCAGAACTTCAGAAATTCCATTAGCTTCCTGTATTAAAATCTGAAATTACAGCACAGCTTCTCTAGAAGAAAAATCAACAACCCCAGCAAGTTCATGCGTGGGGATATATATACAATCGTTTTTACAAAATATCTTAATGCTGAGTCATTTGCTCAATAACTGTGTTTACCAACTTTTAAAAATAGCAGATACAGAAGTTATTGCTACTTTAAATATATAATGAATGCCTTTTCAGCTTTGTCAGAAATTCTTTGACTTTTGGAGGCCACTGGGTCGGTGGGTACTTTGTATTGATTCTGAGTGATACGCTCTTTATTGCTCTGTCGAGGTGCGGCTATCTCAGCCCCGTCATCTGCATCTGTGGTCAAACTGGATTGCTGAGTTGGCCTTTTCCTTAATCTCTCTCCTAGTCAAAACAAATATGTATTAACTTTTTGAAATTGTTGACTTTCTGATAAAAATACAAAAATATGGTGAACAATTTGTTTTCTACAGCAGTGTTTGTATCATGCCTGTCCACCATTCCTGAGTAGGCAATTGGTGCCTTAAGATTATGCCTAGAGTCTCATCTGCCTCAGTATATTTGTAGTAGTTTGGAGGCATTTCAAAAAGATGTCTGATCTCATGTGCAATGAAGAATAAATTCTCTATTTTGTCATAGAGACTCTGCCCAGATGGAGGCCCTGTTTCCTCTGGGGTACTTGCTGCTGCAGTGATTTGATTTGTGGCATATGTGTCTACCCTCTTGGCATAATTTTCATGAGATAGTAACCTTCCTGTACTGGTTACTAAGCTGGGAAGGCCTCTGTTATGCAATGCTGTAATCTTCTCAATGAATCTGTTCACCTCTGTCTGCATTTCCTGACACCTTCTGTCCAATGTTTGCACATGATTTCTTAGAGTGAGCACTCCCTTCACTAGTAAAATGGTATCAGTTCTGTTAGTGATACCCATTGCTGCCAGCTGAGGACCAATGCGGTTATTCAGGACATTGATCATCCTATTAGCTATTTTAGGAATGTTTCCAAGAGATGCTCTCGCTCTTTGATTCTCTTTTTGGGCCCTGCCTATTAGATCCATATGCTCATGGATGGTTTCAATATACTGCCATTGATCTGTTATAGATTGACCAACGTTGGTCCATAGGATATTCTTGATTTCAACTACAACTTTGTCAAGAGAGAGCTCTTTCTCTAGTTCTTTTATTTTATTCTCAAGAGCCCTTACTTCCCTTGTTTTTTCAGCTACACTTTGCTTGGATTTGTCATGTTTTTCATTAACTGTGGCTAATTTTTCTTTAGTCTCATTCAGTTCTGCCATCTGTGCTTCCAAGGCTTCCAGTTCCTTCATCATGTTCTGCATACTCAGGCTGGGTCCCTGATCTGGTGCTGTTGCTGGTGCTGATGTTGAAGGACCAATCTCTGATGTCTGTCCTGTGGGAGGAGCGGCTGTGGTAGTAGAAAGTGGCACACCTTCAGTAGATGTAGATGTCTGTGCTGGCTACATTGGTGCCTCACTTTGTCTTGATTTCAGTGCCACCTCTAGTGCACTCTCTGTTTCCATCAACCTTTTGTATAAACTCAGGAGTAGGGCCACTACATCCTGATCCTTTTTTTGCTCTGCCACTTCTCCAGTTTGAGGGTGAAGGCCAGCTGGCAGCTTGATGTGCTTTCTCATAGCTGCTACATCTTCATCTCTTTTCTTTAGCAGTGCCTGCACACCCTTAGGGTCCTTTGGATCATGACCCAACTCTATGATGATTTCTTCCAAGGACTTGATTCTGTTGTCCTTGGCCTGGGATGATGCCTTCTCTAATTCCAATTGAGCTGCAGTGTTGTGTAGAGAATTTTGTAGTTGGTGTGCCAACAGGGTCTTATCAGCTAATGTAGAATATATCATTTCCCCTGTTTGTCTGTGTAGCTCAATTTGATCTAAGGGGTGGATGTCTCTGCCAAAAATTTCCAGATTAGTTCTGATGTAATCGGCAGATGTTTGAGGTTGTTGCATGGTAGGCTTGAAATGACTAAGAGTCATTTTTTGTTCCTGAATGTCATATGCAGACATTAATCTCTGCTGATTTGTTGGCGCCATTTTTAGGAGCTGGTTGTAAATCTGGTGCCTGAGGGGCTCATTCCTTTTTTTTATGTCAATGAATTGCTGCTTGATACTGGAGTCTGCCTTTGATTTTTGCCTAGAAGAGCTGACCTCTATCCCATGTGGAATGTCCTGTCCCTGCTGTAAAGAACTGGTGGATGTTTCAATGCTAGGAGGGGGCATATTTTCAATTGGTCTCTCTGGTACTTCCTCCTCAAAAAAAGGGTTTAACCTTTGTCTCTTTTCTCCTTGCTGGTCCATAGAGGTAGTGAGAGGAGTGTCCTCTTGCCTATCCCTTTTCCTTGTTCTTTCCTCATTAGCAGGTGTTTGCAAAACTGAGGATTCAACTGTTACCTCCTGCCTTGGAGGGATTGACTCCTGTGTTTGTTGTTCTGTGGAGGCAGGTGCCTCAGCTGTACCTTCTTGCTGCTCTACATTTGGAGGTGACACTTCTTGCTGCACTGATTTGCCTTTAGTCATGTCTGCTGGTGGATTAGTTGTTTTGGCAGGCTGTTGGGGAACACTAGATGAAGAAGCAGCTTCTCCACGATGTCGAGAGCCTGAAGACCGGACCTGTCCAAAAGATTCCAAGTCAACTGCTTTTTCTAAAGTTTTAATATCTTTCTCTACTATTTCTTCTCCACTATAATCTTCCACTAATGTGCCCTTTTTCCACTCTATTTGATTAGCATATTGTTCAACCTCTGGAATGCTAATGTGGTCATATGTAGCAAGCCTATGCTTGATTCTTCTGAGGCTTATGAAATGGTTAGGGTCATAGGGTGCCCAATAGAAGCTTGTCTTGAGCTGGAGGGCTTTTAGCATTTGATCTGCCTCATCCCAAGCTTCTTCTCTCTTGTTAAAAATGAATGGACCCAATTGATGCTTAATTTTGAGCTGTGCCTTCTTGTTTTTACTATGGAAGTGGATCATATCTGCATTGCCGAACTGTCTGAAGTACTCTAGAGCAAAGAGTCTCATGGGGACATATCTTGGAAGCCTGTATGGTGCTAACTCACAGCCATATATCCTGATCACTGTATGGTGTTGATAAAAGTACCAATCCCCTATGCTATAGTTCGTGGACAGCTGAAGGATTTTCTGCATATCATCTGTGAGTCTAGGAGGAGGGGAACTCTGCAGCATTGACAAGGCTGGATGGATGAATAGGTCAATAAATTCACAGTAGTTGTATGGTGAAAAATGAATGTGATGACATACTGATGTCCAGAATATTACAGATCTTCTGTCTCCCTTTGCATCTAATTTCTTGAGGAAGACAGGGAAGCTGTCAGGCTGATTGTATAAAAACAGATGATATATGTAGGAGGTGTACTTGAAAACCCTCTCTCTCTCCAAATTCATGAACTGTTCATGAATTTTGTTGGCTATAAATGAGGCATAGTCATACTGGACAGCAGGGGGCTGTCCTGGAGTAAAAATAGATAGAACCACCAGTGTTGTCTCATCTACAAACTCACTGGTCTTGAAGCCTAGGATGGAAGATATAATGTCTACCAATAGTCTCCCTATGTCATTGAACCAGTCATGTAGATAAGGGGGAGGCTGTAAGGGCTGGTACTCTGGGCACATGAATAATTGTCCAATCCTTGTAATTTGTGAGTTGGAAAGCTTGGCACCCTGCTCTAATAAAAACTGCATGGAAAGAGGCACCAGTGGTCTTGTAGGTTTGAACTGCAACATTTGGTTTATGGCTTCAGGAGTAATATGGAACAAGACAGAATGTGAAGGACTCAGAATAGCTCTTTGAGTGGGGTCATAGTTTGAGCGGCATTGGTGGATCAAGTCAGGAAACTCATTGACCTGAGGGAGATAGTAAATTGGCAAATTGGATTTATAGATTCCCAGGAGGTCTGTACCATCTCTATGCTTCTTTCTCAACTCACAAACTATCTCTATATGGTATGTGTTGGTCCTCTCTACAGTTTCTCTCATCTGAAAATCTCTGTCAGCAAGGGCTAACCACTCCAGGTTCTTGTGTGGGGCATTTAATGGGGCAATGTTCAATGCCACTGGAGTCTCCATGGTCAACTGAATTTGGAATTGTATTTGAAGTTTTCCTTGGGCACAACAATGTAGAGTAGTGGATTTTGAATGAGCAGGGCAATTTGCAGAGGGGAAGAGGCAAAATTTGGGGTAAAACTGAGTCAAAATGCTCCTAGGATAAATTCAAGGAGCAAATGCTGGGATTTGAGAGTCACTTTCTCGGTGGATTTGTCTAGCAGAGGTTTGAATTTGCGAATGCGCAAACAAACTGTGAATTTGTTGTAATTTGGCACAATGTGGAAGCTTTGTGGGTGAACTTGGGATTGCAGTGAGGAAACAAGGTAGCCCTGGTGTAAATGAGGTGTAATTGCTGTTAAACTGGATAAAACAGGGTGAATTCTCTTGCTGTGGCGCGCCCCGCGGCACGAAAACTCAGTAAAAGGCGTGGGTTAAGCACAATGCAGTGAATGAGGGGACTTGGGTGAATTTGGGACCTCAAATGTGCATTAATTCAATCATACAATCATGGGAATTTAGAATGCTGGAAAATCTGGCGATTTTGCGCTGTTTGCGCAGTGGAAGACTGAAGAAACCAGTTTACAGGAGAAATGAGTAAATACCTGGTTGCAGCGCGAGGGGGGAAGAACTGTCCATGCGGAATTCGGGGCGACAATAGCTTGAAGTTGAAAAATTTTGAGTTTGGCGAAAAATGATGTAGAACGCATGCAAACGACGTTGTGCCGAACTTATGCAAAATAAGAAAAAACATGTTTTTTGGGCAAAATATGGAAAAATTGGTTTTGGCGCCTTTTTGACGGATGACGTCATCGGTGGGGTCAGGTACGGAGTGATGAGTTGGCGGCCAGTGAGTGGCTCCACGTGGGTAGGTGACATGGCGGACAGCTCGGAGCGATGGTGGATGGGGCGGTGATGCGACGCTGAGGTGGCAATGACGCATGGGTGACGTAGGAGAGACGTATGGTGGAATTACGAGCGCGGTAAGCGGTTCCATCAGACCGCTTATAGTACGGGAGCAGTTTTGGCAGGAGGCCTCCCGATACAACTTGGGAATGACACGCGTCCGAGCCCTGACATCATGCTCTGACAGATTTCGGGCGCTATCGTCCGGGCATCGGAGGCGGTCCGATATTGTTGTGAGCCGTCAGATGGGAGGGCCCAGATCCGATGGTCGACGGGCTACAAACGTGATCGGGTAATACGGCGGGGCGTGGGCATAAACAATTAATTTTTATGGAAAGGCGCGCTCGGGCGGGACTTTGGATATCAACGAAATTTGGGTTTTGCGATGGTTTATAAGCCAAATTGGTTAATTAATATTTGTTCGCAAAATGGGGTTAGGGCTGTTAAACCAAGCGGATCTTGGTTTAATCCCGAGACTTTGCTTTTGGCGCTATTTTGCCCATTGCGCTTAAATCTCTTAGCGCTCCAACCTTTGAAGCTATAAGGCTATATTGCCTAGGGAAGGGGAATATATACTTTGGGGCTTTTTATATACAATCATGATATAATAATAGGGAAAAGGGGAATGTAGGGAATTAAGTAATAATGTGGTTAGTAGCTAATATGGGAAGGAGATATAGATGATAGGTAGTAGAAACTAAGTTGTTAGGGAACAAACTTAGTTTTGAGAGTAGATCAAAATGAAAAGATTTTTACACAAGAAAGGTGGCTCTTTTATATAACAAGAATCAACAAATGGGTTTGATTTCTGTTATGAACAAAGGTGATAGTGGGATGTTAGAAAGAAGTTTGATAGGAAATGATTGGGAAATTAGATATGATTCACTTTGCTGCCACAAACATGCTGAATAGGAAGATCTGTACTGGCCACCATGTGTTTCCTTTGCTTAGGCCAGTGATATGAGAGAAATCATGCTTCTGCAACCCCACTACCTACCCATCTTATTTTCTAGCATTTTTTATTTCTTCAGGGAGGGTGCACTTAGACTTGCAAACCCTCATGTGCTCTTTTCTTTTTGCTGCCCTCCTATCTAAATCTACCCTTATGTCTTTCAAGGGCCCAGATTAAGCTAGTGGGCTCCTTTCTTTCTCTATCCAGCTAGTCATCTGTCAAGCTTAAACTGTTTGAACAGGTACTCATTACCTACTCTAAAACAAGAAATTTAAAAGATGGCATGGCCTAGATTAAGCTGTTGAGCCATACATCAAGATAGCAGTGGCATTTTGATTGGCCACTTTCCTGGTCTTTCTTTGGGGTTCATTCCAATTCTTTTTTCCTTTGACCAAATCATTTTCTTGCCCTTTGATTATTCTTTTAAGGCATACCCTCTTTACATTTTTTAACTTTTTGCTTTGTTTACCAAAAAATGGAACCTTTGCTTCATCAAAGATGATCATTTTTAGCATTTACACTGTCAATCATGAAATATGAAACCCTATTGGTATAGGAGGCTAACACTACCCACAAGTTGGGCTCGTTAAGATTGTTCATCCCCATTTGGCCAATGGGTTGAGAGGTGACTTAGGAGTGTTTGATCCTTATGTTGTATGGTAAGTGTGTATCTCCCATAAGTGCCTTTGGATGTGTCTGATCCTTGCCACTCATGGTAAGTGTGTATATCCTCCCAAGGTAGTGGATGTAGGTTCTACCACTTCACTCTTAAGGGTCTCGATGGAGGATTTGTAGTCAATAGGACAGAGTGTGATCCTTTCCCTTGGGGTAAATCGATATCACTTATTAACAGTGGGTTCAGTTGACCTCCCCTATGATGTGGGTTGAGTTGGAAATCCCCTATGACGATTCATTAATACAGGGTCATAGTTTTAGCTCCCCTACAATGTCAAAGTCTTCTTCTTTTAGATTTGAGAGTGTTTAGTAGAGATGAGTCGAGAAGAGTAATGATCCAAGTGGATATTGGTGGCCACCCACCAATTCCACTTGGACGCCCACCATTGTTTCTTTCGGTTTTTCAGTTTCCTTAATTGTAGCACAATTTACTATTTGTAGCAATTTTTCGGGTCCTAAACTTCCGAAGCTGTTTTGAGGCCCTAAACGACGTTTTTTTGGCAATATACCCAAAAAAATTTTCTAGTAAAATTGTCTTCTCCGTCATAGTCCTTGGAGAGATCTTTCCAACAAGGTATCATGCTCGTTAAATGGAGATAATATGACCAAGTCATGACCCCAGGAAGTTAGTTGTCCAACTAACCCTAATGAGGCCCATAAACTCTTAGCGTTACATCTCCTCCGGTTAGGGTTTTGGTTGTTTATGGTTTTCTCTTATTGTTCAATAATAAAAAGGCTCTTGAGCCTCATTGTAACACGGTTCAGAGGCATGTAGCCGCCACATCTCTTCTAAGAGATAAGCTACCATCGCCCGAGATAGTCTTATTTCCATTCTATTTGTAAGCATAGTTTAGTATTTGATATTAATGAAATGAAGTGTTATTTCTACTGCATATTTGTATTTATGGTTATATATGTAGTTTGTTTCGTTCTTGTTTAAATCTGGATCAGTGGTATCAGAGTAATCTGATAGTCACCCTATGAGTGTCATCAGTTGAAGATTTATTAGCATAGGTATTACGGACTCATGTGCTGGTGTGTGTTCTGTGTTATTTAAGCAACGCATCGATCAGATTGCCAATACACAGACATTTAAACTGAAAGACAACAGAGAAATACAGTAAGCAAACACAAGACACAAGAATTTTAATAAGGAGTTCACCCTATTCTCCAGGGCTACATCTCTGGTCCAGCTTTCAGTGGTGGCCTTGTTTTATTGTGTCTTTAAGCAGAGAATTACAATGCAGGGACTCAGTGTGAGTTCTCCTGAGGCAGGTTTGCTTGGCAGGGTGGTTCTTGGATTCCCCAAGCCACTGGAGTACAAAGACTCTTCTTCTTCCTACTAGCTCTGTGACCTTCAGGTCTACAGTGGAAAGATCCAAATGTGATGCTCAGTCCTAACAGATTCCTGTATGGGATGGCTTGAATCTTCAAGCTCTGGTGCTCGATGCTGCTACTGGTCAGCTCGGCCCTCCGTCTCTTCTGCTTTGCTTTTCTGTTCTCTGTGTTCAGTCCTCCTCTCAGGGTTCACTGTTCCACTTCTTCATCTCTCAACTCTCTATGTATCTAACTTCGCGGATTCGATTGTCTCTATCATGGCTTTTAGCCATTCGTCCCCATGCCTATTTGGTTCTTCTTCCGCCTTTGTCGATTCACCTTCTACAGATTCACTTGGAGTTCCATGTTCGACGTCAGCATGAACGCTCAAGGAGTGGCCACGTGTCCCCTTCTGAACAGCGCTAGCCTGCTTGTCGGTTCGTTTCTTCAGTTACATCATGGATGCATTCTTCCTCCACCGTGGCGGTCAAACGAACCTCAAATCTTTACAAACGTGGCTTAATCCTTCGTCGATTCCACTTCCTCCATCGAGTGCAATCTCAGCCGTCCGATATGGGTCCCCCAGATCCAACATCGTATGCACGTCCCACGTGGTTGACCTGCTCGATCGATAGCGCGTGATCAACGACGGTTTTCTCTCACCTTTGTTGGCCACGCGTCGATCGTTGAGTGGGATCGCTCCGCTTTCGTCTAAACCTCTTACCGTTTGAGGGCGCCCCGATCAATACTGTCGGTTTCCAGAGTGCAGGTCCTGCCTTTGTATGTTTAGCGCTTTTGCCTTTTCTGCACGTGGTTGTCTGGCTCGCCATGCGTCCGAATGCTTGGGCTTCCCCCATTTCGACCCTGTTTTCCCAGCAATCGCACATCAAAAACCTCCTATGTTTCCCGATTCGGGCCTCCCAAGGGCTAAATTCGCCTCTTGTGCAGTTTCCATGGGCCTCGGTCAGTGCACTTTGACCGAGGTCCTCGTCGTTCTATGCTGGCTACCATTGCCACTGGTTCAGGGTGTTTTTGATCGCTATTTTGGAATTTTTAGAGATTTGTCCTGACCTGATACAGTCATGGTTCTTTGACAATCTTTGATGGATCCAATTCAGATCACAGCCTTCCCACTGAAAGAGCTTTTGGACCACCAAAAGTTGGTTTTCAAGCATCGACTAAGTGAGGGTATCGCTTTCTCACTTGTCCAATCTTAATCCACTTCACACTGCTCGGCTTTGAACCTCTGAGCCCAATCCTGAGGTATTCCACTTCTCCACTGCGCATCGTCCTTACCTTCCTGTCCAACACTGTGTCTTCTCGTAATTCATTAATATATTCAGGTAGCAGGTCATCAATAGAAGGTAATTGACTCTGCTCTTCAGGGTCCTCAATCATTGAAGGTTCAAACAACCTCAAGCAATCTGCATTTACGACTGAGTAGATGTGCATGTAAGCTGGTAGATCAAGGCGAAAAGCATTTTCACCAATCTTCTCAAGTATCCTGAAGGGTCCATACCTAACAGGTTTTAGCTTTTTTCTTTCACCTTGCCTTTTGTTCTTGCTGATATACATCCAGACTTGGTCTCCAACTTGAAAACTATGCTCCATCCGATGCTTATCATGCCTAGCCTTGTACTTGGCCTGGCTCTTTTCCAACTGTTCCTATATTGCCTGCTGGATCTCCTGGATTTGTTCAATGAACCTAGTCGCCTTGTCCATATCACTGTGTCCATCAACCATGGTATCTTTACCAAAGACAAAATCCAAAGGAGACCTTGGTGTGAAACCGAAACAAGTCTCAAAAGGAGATCTCTGTGTAGAAGAGTGTTTGGCTCTGTTGTAAGCATGTTGGAGTGTTCATCCCAAAGCTTAGGATGTTTGCTGCAATATCCTCTCAGTAACTAGATCACTATACAGTTAACTACTTTTGTCTAGCCATCGATTTGTGGATGAAAAGTCGTGCTTTTCTTCAATTTGGTTTCCATTAGTTCCCATAGACTTGACCAAAACTTCCCCACAAATCAGGTGTCTCGATCAGATACAATGGAAGTGGGTAATCCAAAATGAACCCATACATGTTCAAAGAATAATTTTGCAGTTTGTTCAGTTGTAATCTGTTTATTACAAGGTATCAAAATACACATTTTGTTGAACCTATCCACAACAAAATATAGATAATCATGACCTTTCCTAGATTTAGGCAGTCCTCTAACAAAATCCATGGAAATACTTTCCCAAGGGTGAGAAGGAACTGGGAATGGAGTGTACAAGCCTAGTTTTCTATTGTTGGGCTTGCTTTTGGCACACATGGCACATCCTCTTACATATCTAGAAACTATCTCATTCATTTTCGGCCAATAGCAAAACCTTTGCAGCTGTGCAACTGTTTTACTTACCCCAAAGTGACTGATATCAGAGAAGTGTGTGCTTCCCTAATTATCTTTACTCTCTCTGTTTGTGGAATGCAAATTTTCCCACAATGATACAAGAGTCGGTCCTTCACATGATAGTTCAATTCTTCTACACTTTTTCCTTGACTCAAAGTTTCGTATACATCCTTAAAGTCCATATCCTGAGCATATTGTTCTATGTAGCTTTCATGTAGCACACAATTATGCTTAAGTATGGTAGATGCATTTATAATGGGTCTAGATAACATGTCTGCAACCTTGTTATGTATGCCCTTTTTATATCTGATGACTAAGTGAAACTGTTGTAGAAAACCCATCCATCTGTAATGTCTTGATTGCTGCAACTTAGTTTGGGAGTGTAGGTATTGAAGTGGTTGATGATCAGTATGTATTATTGTCTCTTTTCCCATTAATTAATGTTTCCACTTTTTCACACTCTGAACTAATGCATACAATTCTTTGTCATATGTAGGATAGTTAACTACTGTAGGACTAAAAGTCTCAGAATGATAGCATATGGGTTTACCGTGCTGTGTCAACATTGCTCCCATGGCATAGTCACTGGCATCAGTTTGGATCTCAAATGGTCTTTGTAGATTAGGCAGTGCTAGTACAGGTGTTGTACTAATCTTTTATTTCAAGGTGTCGAAGGCTTTCTGATGTTTTCCTCCCCACTGAAACACCTTGTTCAATCCTATTAAAGCATGTAAGGGAGCTGCAATCGAGGAAAAGTTAGAAATGAACTTCCTCCAATATTGTGCTGCTCCTAAGAAGCTTCTCACTTCTGTAGCAGACTTGGGTTTAGGCTAGTTTACAATGACTGCCACTTTAGAGGGATCTATTTTCAATTCACCACCCCCTACTATATGACACAAATAATTTAGAGATGTTCTACCAAATTCACATTTTGGGAGTTTAACATAAAGTTTTTCTCTTTTCAAAACATCTAATGTCTGCTTAACATGCTTTAAGTGTTCTTCCCACGTTTTACTAAAAATAAGAATGTCATCTAGATACACAATAACAAAATCATCAAGAAAAGGTCTAAGTACATCATTCATTAGTCTCATGAAAGTAGCAGGGGCATTAGTTAAGCCAAAAGGCATAACCAGCCATTCATACAATCCTTGCTTTGTTTTGAAAGCAGTATTCCATGCATCTTGCTCTGCAACTCTGACCTGATGGTATCCACTGTCCAAATCCAGCTTGGTGAAATAAACAGCTTCCTTTAATTGATCTAAAATATCATCTATGCGAGGAAGGCGATAATGATTTTTTATTGTTATCTTGTTCAATGCTCGGTAGTCAATGCACATTCTCCACGAGCCATCTTTCTTTCTCACCAAAACAATTGGTGACCCACATGGTGATGTGCTAGGCCTAATGAACCCTTTCTCGAGCAACTCCTGCACCTGCTTCTTGATTTCAGCATTCTCTAAAGCGGACAACCTTTTATACCAGTGGCTGCAATGATTGTTTCATCTCCCGAGTTTGACCCCAAATCTTTCTGAATAGTTGCAACACTCTTCTTCTTCTTGCCCTCAGACTTCTTAGGTCTCAACTCTGGATGCAGAATCCAACATCACTCATCATCATGCCCCTCCTTTTTACAGTGAGTGAATGAAGCTTTGCCTTTTTGTGCAGTGTTAGCCTTCCTTGCTTTCCCCTTCTACTTTCTTTTCTCCTTGCTCTTGCTTACAGTGGGTTGGGATGGTCCCCCAACTTCTGGATTTCCATTCTTTCCTCTAGCTTCTAAATGAGTAACTTGTACAGATACCTCATCTATACTAGTGGGATTAAACATGAGGATGGTATGCCTCATGTAGCTGTGTAGACCACCAATGTACTTCAAAAGAGTTTCTGGTTAGTCTAATGAGATACCCAACATCAATGCTCTCTTTTTGAACTCTTGAGTATACTCTTGTACACTTTGCCCTTTCAACTGCCGAAGAGTTTGCCAACTCATCATGGCTTATTGCATGTAGGCCAATGGATAGAATTTCTTTTTGATTGTAGCAACAAATTCACTCCAGACAGAGATGGTCTTACCATGTCTTTTCATATCAACCTGGGTTCTGCCTTCCCACCAAACCAAGGCAGTGCCTCCTAGGCGTAGGCTTGCCAACTGAATCTTACTCTTGTCTGAGTCTATGTTCTATACCCTGCATACACATCAATTTGTCTAATCCAATTGTTCAACTTTTCAGCATTTAGCTCTCCATCATATATAGGCAAATCAAATTTAACATCTAGCTTAATCAAAGATGCTTTCTTATTATGCACAGGGCTATTAGGAGTGTTGAGAAAGTTTTCCTCTTTCCCTTTTACTTTTGAGTGGTCATGGGAATGAGACTCATCTTCTTCTTTATCTTGTTTAGAACCTGATGAACCTTAATCCTTATGCTTTCTAAAGTCCCTATACATTTCTTCTACCATAGCCTTTATAGCTAGGAAACTTTCTATGAATTGAGGGTCTGGCCCCATAGAACCTTCCTCTGACATTGTCTTCCGAGGATAGACTCTCCCAATCTCAGGATTAGTTTCCACCAACTCTCCTTCTCCTAACTCGAGCTTTGATCTAGTGAGCATTCACAGCTAAACCAACACAAGCTTGTCTAACCTTACAACCTAAAGCTATGATACCACTTGATCTAATAGTCACCCTATGAGTGTCATTAGTTGAAGATTTATTAGAACATAGGTATTATAGACTCATGTGTTGGTGTGTGTTCTGTGTTATTTAAGCAACAAATCAATTAGATTGCCAATACACAGACATTTAAATGGAAAGACAACAGAGAAACACAGTAAGAAAACACAAAGACACAAGAATTTTAATAAGGAATTCACCCTATTCTCCAGGGCTACATCTCTAGTCCAGCTTTTAGTGGTGGCCTTATTTTATTGTGACTTTAAGCAGAGAATTACAATGCAGGGACTCAGTGTGAGCTCTCCTGAAGCAGGTTTGCTTGGCAGGGTGGTTCTTGGATTCCCCAAGCCACTGGAGTACATAGACTCTTCTTCTTCGTACCAGCTCTGTGACCTTGGGGTCTACAGTGGAAAGAGCCAAATGTGATGCTCAGTCCTAACAGATTTCTCTATGGGATGGCTTGAATCTTCAAGCTCTGGTGCTCGATGCTGCTACTGGTCAACTCGGCCCTAGGTCTCTTCTGCTTTGCTTTGTTGTTCTCTGTGTTTAGTCCTCCTCTCAGGGTTCACTGTTCCACTTCTTCGTCTCTCGACTCTCTCTGTGTCTAACTTTGCTGATTCGACTGTCTCTATTCATGGCTTTTAGCCATTCATCCCCATGCTTGGTCGGTTCTTGTTCTACCTCTGTCGATTCACCTTCTGCAGTTGCGCTTGGAGTTCCCTGTTCGACATCAGCATGAACACTTAGGGAGTGGCTATGTGTCCCCTTCTGAATAGCGCCAGCCCGCTTGTCGGTTCGTTTCTTCAGTTACATCGTGGATGTGTTCTTCCTCCACCGTGGCACTCAAACGGACCTCAAATCCTTACAAACGCGGCTTAATCCTTCATCGAATCTGCTTCCTCCATCGGACGCAATCTCAGCCATCCGATCTAGGTCCCCCAGATCCAACGTCATATGCATGTCTCGTGCGGTTGACCTGCTCGACCGATAGCGCACGATCAACGGTGGTTTTCTCTCACCTCCATCGGCCATGCGTCGATCGTTGAGTGGGATCGCTCCACTTTCATCCAAACCTCTTACCATTTGAGGGCACCCCAATCAATACCACTGGTTTCCAGAGTGCGGGTCCCGCCTTTGTACGTTTAGCACTTTTGCCTTTTCCGCCCACGGTTCTCCGGCTCGCCATGCATCCGAGTGCTTGGGCTTCCCCCATTTTGGCCCTGTTTGCATCAAAAACCTCCTCTGTTTCCCAATCTGGGCCTCCCAGGGGCTAAATTCGCCTCCCGCGCAGTCTCCATGGGCCTCAGTCAGCGCGCTTTGACCGAGGTCCTCGTCGTTCCACGTTGGTTGCCACTGCCACTGGTTGAGGGTGTTTTTGATCGTTGTTTTGGAATTTTTAGAGATTTGTCCTGACCTAATACAATCATGGTTTTTTGACCATCTTTGATGGATCTAGTTTGGATCACAGAGCAATCTTCTCTTTCTCTGTTTTTCTTTGCATGTCCCCAACGAGGTCGAGATATAAGGAGTTAGGGCTTGAACTAGTCGAACCTTTGTAAGACCACCCTCACAAATCCTGATGGTCTCCCATGGTGGATGAAAAGAAAGACGAGGGGATAGGAGATCCTATCAAAATCTTGCTCGAAGAAGCCCTCGAGCGACAAAGGAACGCGATGATGGACAACTTTGTCCAGATCCTTTAGCGGCTACCCAAGGGTGACGCATCTACTTCCGGCAGCTACTCTAGAAGCGCCACACCATTTAAGGTACAAGTTAAATTTGACATTCCCATATTTGAGGGTCAAATAGATGCAGACGTTGTAGATAAATGGTTAAATCTACTAGAAGGATATTTTTCGTTCATGATTTTTCTAGCCAGGAAAAGATCACTTTTTCACTTCTCAAAGCAACCCCCCACGTCAAGGACTAGTGGGAAACCTACTGTGAGCAGAAGGATGAAAGTACGAACTCACTGTTTTTAGTCACACCCACTTGGAACTCGTTTTGGGATGCCATCAAGGAGCAATACTACCATATCGGGAGATATGAGGATAAATACATAAAGTGGACAACGGTGCGACAGGGGAGGGACCAAGATATGCCAGAGTTTTCCAATGTTTTTCATACCCTTCGTATGAAGTTGGGTATCAAGGATTCTGAGAAGCATTTAGTTCTCAAGTACCGCAACTGCCTACAGAAGTACATCTAGGATGAGATGGAATTCCTAGACATCTCCTCGCTCGACAAGGCATACCAATACGCTGTCAAGATTGAGAAAAAGTTTAAACAGAAGAAGTGAGACTTTGGATCTACGAATCCAAAGCAAGGGAAAGGTGCCCCCAAACCATAGAACAAAGGACAAAGCTAAGGCGGGGCAGCCCAAGACAAGCCTCCAAAGCCACAATCAAATAACAACACGGCGAAGCCAAAGAAGGATAGGGGAAAGTGGTGTGAGTTCCATAAGAGCTCCACTCACAACACAAGTGAGTGTTGGGCCAAGCAGTCACTGGTGGCCGAGCTAAAGGCTTCGGAATCAGATGCATGTTGCTACTCTGAGTTAGAACCTGATAAGGGGAATGACAAAGGGAAGAAGATTATTGATGCAGAGCCCATTGCCATCGTTGCCACCACGAAGATCCAGAAGGAGGAACACGAAGATCTAGAGGAGGAGGAGCGTCTCTTCCACTCCCAAATGTGGGTAAAGGGTTCCTCGCTACAATTCATTGTCGACAGCGGGAGCCAAAAGAACCTCCTTTTGGTAGAGGTCATGAAGCGGCTGGGCTTACCGACCACATAACATCCGCAACCGTACACCATCGGGTGGATTCACCAAGGACGGGATCTTTGCGTGAGCCAGAAGTGTCGCGTTCCATACAACATCAAGCCCTTCATGGATGAGGTATTGTGTGACGTTCCTCCCCTTAATGTTTGTGATGTATTATTAGTCCAACCATACTTATGGAAGCGACATGATGTGTATGAGTGAAGGCCTTGTGCTGTTATTGTTATTTTGGGAAATAAGTTGTACAGGATATCGGAGGTAGCACCACCTACTGCCATCTCTTTGGTTACTGCAAAACAATGCAATAAGATCATTTCCAAAACCGGGAAATTTGTTTTCTTGATGATACACCCTCGGGGAAAGAAGAAGACAGCGGCCACAACCTCCAGACATGGCCCCTTCTCACAACAAAAATAAACGGACAAGGTCATGGAGGAGTACGAGGACATCTCACCTCCCTCGCAGGGGTGCCTATGCACTGTCAGGTCAAGCATTCCATCGATCTGACCCCAGGTGTACTACTGCCCAATGGACCAATCTATCAGTGCTCTGTTCTAGATAACGACGAAATCAAGAGGTAGATTCAGGAGCTGTTGCAGAAAGGTCACATCCGTCTGAGTTCATTGCCCTGTGGGAGCACGATCATGTTGGTACAGCAAAAGGATGGGACTTGGAGACTATGTATTGACTATCGGGCGTTGAACAAGATCACTGTCCAGAATAGGTACCTGATCCCACTGATTGATGACCTTCTGGACCAATTGAAGGGGGGGGAATATTCAGCAATATCAACTTGAAATTAGGATATCACCAGGTACCAATCGAACCCTCCAGTGTGTGGAAGACTGCCTTCAAAGCCAAGGAGGGCATTTTCGAATGGTTGGTTATGCCTTTCGGGTTGATGAATGCTCTTGAAACCTTCATGAGGCTAATGGATGACATCTTGTGGCCATTCACCAACTCATTTGTAGTGGTATACTTAGATGACATCCCGATCTTCAGCCAGAGTTGGGAAGAGCACCTCCTCCAAATCCGACAGGTTCTCCAAACACTGCGGGAACACAAGCTATGTGCCAATTTGAAGAAATGAAATTTTGGCATGACCCAATATTTGGAATATATTATTGATGAACAGGGGCTGCATGTGGATCCAGCCAAGATCCAAGTCATTCGGGATTGGCCAGCTCCAACCACTCTGACAGAGCTCTGCAGTATTTTAGGTCTTTCCAATTTCTACCTTAGGTTCATGTTGCCATTCTCTCATATCACTTGGCCCTTGAGTCCAGTCACCAAGGGAGGAGCAAAAGAAAAATTATTTTGGTCTAAATCTCAACATAAGGCATTCATAGATTTGAAACATCGCCTCTGCTCTCCACCAATGCTCACATTACCAGACTTGCAACAACCATTTGAGATCAAGACAGATGCCTTTGACTATGCTATTGGGCTAGTCCTTACTCAACAGGGGCATCCAGTGGCATATCATAGTGAGACACTTTCAGACACAATATCCCACTTATGACAAATGGATGTATTCCATTATGCAAGCCTTCTGATAAGGGAAGGATTACATTTTGAGGAAGGAAATGGTCATCCACACAGACCATTGGCCCCTACAATTCATTCAGATACAAGGGAATTTGCAGAATGATCGCCATCATAAGTGGTCCACATACCTACAATAGTTCTATTTGAATATCAAGTATAAGAAGGGAAACACTAATAAAGTTTCAAATTGCCTCAGCCGACCACCGATCATGGCATTAACCACCATGTTAAACTCTTGTGGGCACGAGACTTCTGACTGGCCACTTCTCTACAAAAGCGCCCCAGAATTTGGCCACACATACCAGATGCTCTTGGAGGGTCAACAAGTTCCATATTTTCACCTCCAAGATGCCTTATTATGCCACCTGGGAGAACTTTGTGTTCCTTCAAGCGAGCGTGCCAAGATGATTTAGGAATCACAGTAAAGTCAGCCGTTGGTGTCATGCGGAAAGAGTCAATTTTGCAGACAAAACCGACCTCCCTAGAAGCTAAGGCTTTCTGGTGACAAACAAGACAATCAAGCACTATCTTTCCCTAAATATGCATTTAAAATACAAGCAACCAGGTGTTTAAAGCATACCTTTAGTCCAACGCTGTTTGTAGCAGCCAAGACTCTCCGATCCAGATGAGCTCCTCCTTCTCTTTGAAACCTGCATTCACTAACAAGCAAACGATTACATAGCACCTGAATAACTCATAAAATAAAACATATTCATCATAAAGACCAAGGAGTATATGAAACAAATTATATATAGCAACTTGTTGAGAAAAATGAACTTAATCGTATTAATTGGAAACAAAAGAAACCATTACAACCAGTGCCTTGGTGTTGTGCAGGTCCCTCCCAGGGTCCAGCAAGAGTTCTCCTTTACTTTGATCAGCTCACCCACTTCCAAATGAAGCTAAGAAAGGATGGGAATCTCTCCTCTCAAGCTCTATAAGGGAGTCCTAATTTCAGTAGCATCTACCCTTAGGAATGTTCAGCTTTCAACCTCCTTTCCCTCTGGCCCAATGGTTGTATTTATAATGCTTTGGAGGAAGTTAATCAGGTCCACCATCAATGGGATAAGCCCCTCTTTCAATGGGATAGCTCCCCTCTTGATGGGATAAGCTCCTCTTTCATTAGGATGCATGAACCATCTGGAGGCGCTCAAAACACGTCAAACCATCTTCTAGAATGCTCTATATTTGACCACAAGTAACGTTTTTGAAGTAAAACTCGCGCCTTTTGACCTTTACAGGAGTACGCACCCACCCCTTTACAGACAGAGCGTACAAGTACGTAGGTATTGTGAACTTGAGGTGCGTACATGCAAGTAAGGTTAAGAGAAACTGCGTAACCAGAGTTAATTGACATGAGGAGCAGAGGTATAAGACTTGCCAAGGAGGATAGTATGACAGTTGATGAAGCCATACTGACTGCAAATAGTCATGGTGACAAATTTTAGTGTAACAGATTGCCCCCTAAAGTGCGAACCTGTAGTAGATTAGGGTTTCATATCATCTAGGAAGGGTGAAGCACTTTATCATTTCAAGGATTATCTTGTGGAGAGCCCAGTCGAAACCTACAAATATTCAACACAAAATACATATATAAGATCATATCATCACTGAGGTAGGCATTCCCATACTCAGATTGAAAACTTTAACTAACAAACTAACTACTGCTCTGATATAGGAATGATTTCACAGTACATCATAATCATAGACTCATGTAGACACAGTATGGACACAACCATCTGTTTATGATTAGTCTACTATATAATGAATACAAAACTCCTCGCAGCCTGGATGGTGGAAACTAGATCCAGGGTCTTCATTTCTACTTCCTGAAATAGTACGATTCTATCCATGCGAATAAATGAGTTGATGTCGAACATGGTAGAAACCACTTGATTACTAGTCGATGATGTAAACTGTTAACAAGTGTGAGAGAGACCACCAGTGATGTCAATGGTTCTCAAAGTACCCAGTACAATCCATGAGATGTGAATGAATGCGTTGATGTCGAACATGTCACGGAATCCTTCGATCGAGAGTCAATGATGTAAACCGTCGTCAAAGGCGAGAAACGTGCCATTGATGCATGCAGATTTCAAGGTACTGACGATTTCTAGGTCATCTTTCTAGATAATGTGCTGATGTTGATAGAAAGCGACTCGTTGCAGGCAAGCCCACAACACGAAATCATAGATCAAGTTGAAGAAATGTAGCTGTAAGGACTGACTCAGGGATGGTCAAGATGGATGCCAGGTATTTTGCAGATGAATGGTTTATTTGCAGTGACCTCTTGAACACATAACGACACAACAGATGGCTTGGTGACAATTGACCCAATGTTAATACCCAGAAACCGGCTTAATATTTTCAATGTGGTTTGATCAACTATTAGGCAAAGGATTTCCCAACCCAGGTGAATGAAAAGTGTCGTGTTCAAGAGTGGTAATAAGGTTTTTCTGAGACAAAGGATAACAAATAGGCTCATGTTTCTCTCTTTTCCCCCACCATTTCTGGCAAGTACCTCTTTATTTTTTACAAGCTTGAGGAGGATAACATATGCTTGATTATAAGCTCATCCTTCGGATGAGTCCAACTTAGTTTAGATTCGAACCCTAAGAAGGAGTGGTCCGTTCCTATTTGTAATTGAACAGGTCCTTTACTGTGAAATTTTAACGAGTCCAGTATAGGAGAAACTCGACGTTTTTCAATTTTAGAGAGTCTGAAAAACTTAAGAAGACTCCAGGGTTGACCTTTTTCGTAAATTTGTGTCTCCCAAGCCCGAAAAAGTATAAAATAATACTTGAGAGAAATGCTTGATCTTTACGACCAAGGAGTACTTTCATGATTAGTGTCTTTGATCTAAAAAGTAGAAAGCGATTAAGGACACGTCGTTTTATTTCCAATATCAAATTTGAAACGACAAAAATCTCGCAATCTTTTCATGTTTTTACGGTCAGAAAAGGGCTATAAGAGGACCGTCTTTTAATTCCGTTTTAACGAGTGTAAAAGAAACACCCGGCAATCTTTTCATGTTTTAGGAGTTAGAAAAGAGCTTAAAGATGACTCTAAGGTTTCACTTTTTCGTAAGTTTTAACGAGTTCGAAAAAATGATAAAAATGTACTCATATGACCGACTTTCAATTTAATTTACGAGCAGGAAAAGACGGAAAGAACTCGGCATTTTCATTTGTTTTACGAGAATGAAAGATAGCAAAATAATCTCGGGATTTTCATGAGTTTAACGAGTCTTGAAAATAACTGAAATTGACTAGAGATAGGTTTCATTTTTACAAAAGCTTGAAACAGAGAAAAACTATGCTTCAAAGTAGTTTCATTTTTACACAAGCTTGAAACAGAGAGAAAACTGTGATTGATGCCCCCTAAGCATAACTACTAGAGCGCGTGCCCCCCAGCTTCATTTCATTCAACTAAGTACAAGCTGGATGGAATGAAGGTTCATGTATGAGATCATTTGAAAGACTCGACCTAAAACTGTAAGAAAATTATGCAAAACACTGAAATAACTAACCTAAATATACAACTTAACATTTATGAGATCTAGTCAATCTCTCGACTCAAGTAGAGGAGGATTTGTTTCATTTTTTAACGAGCTTGACACAGGAAAAGAACTATGCTCGGATTCAGGTTCATGTTTATGCAAGCTTGAAACGAAAAACTATGCTTGTTATAAGTTCACATGCCCCTAGCATAATGACGCAAAACGAGGTACATGCCCCCCCAAGCTTCATTGCATTCAATGAGGTGGATGGAATGAAGCTTTACTTTCAAGATCTTGAAAAGACTTGTGGGAGTTGTTTCATTTTTTAGTGAGGTTGACACAGGAAAAGAACTATCCTCAAAACCCTTGTTTCATTTTTTAAACGAGCTTGACACAAGATAAGGAACTATGCTCATAACTACTCTCTACAATCTACCTAACAAAAAACTCTACTCTAAAAACCTTGATTCATTTTTTAACGAGCTTGACACAAGACAAGGAACTATGCTCTAAAATCCTTGATTCATTTTTTAATGAGCTTGACACAAGACAAGGAACTATGCTCATAACTACTCTCTACAATCTACCTACTTAACCTACCCTTGTTTCATTTTTTAACGAGCTTGACACAAGACAAGGAACTATGCTCTAAAATCCTTGATTCATTTTTTAATGAGCTTGACACAAGACAAGGAACTGTGCTCAAAAATTTTGCATGCCCCCAGTATAATGATGCAAAGCGAGGTACATGCCCCCCAGGCTTCATTGCATTCAACCAGATGGATGGAATGAAGGTTTAATTTCAATATTTAACTTGAAAGGGGAGTTGTTTCATTTTTAAGGAGGTTGACACAAGAAAAGAACTATCCTCATACCTGATTCATTTTTTAACGAGGTTGACTCAGTAACAGGAACTATCCTCAAAACCCTTGTTTCATTTTTTAAACGAGCTTGACACAAGATAAGGAACTATGCTCATGTCTACTCTCTACAATCTACCTATATAACCTACAATCTACCTGATTCATTTTTTAACGAGGTTGACTTAGTAAAAGAACTATCCTCATGTAGCCTGTTTCATTTTTTAACGAGGTTGATATAGGAAAAAACTATCCTCGTACCCACTGATCATGGCTTCCAACTGGAAGAAAGACATGTCAATGGACACACCTTGATCATGGCTTCCAAGAGGTCTTCATCAGAAGGAAGAATAGTTCTTTGGAAGGAACACATTTCAAGGGACTCAAAAGGGATAAGAACATCGTGTTCAAGTAATCCCATAGAGTTTTCCATGTCAATTATCGGATCTAAATCAAAGGAAGATGAGCAAACAGTGAGAGGCTCACTTACATCGGTAACTGAAAACATGGGACCAGTTGCCACATAATTAACCCGTGGCAGGGTAGATACCACTTTAGAATCAGGAACATTTAGGGGTGTCATATTATTGGTAGTTGAGACAATACTAGGGAACGAAAGCTGGTCTACAGTCACAATACTGCCATTGTGAGGGAAAGACATCACGTGAAAGAGTGTTGATACGACAGCTTTCATTGCATAAACATAGTCTCGCCCAAGGAGTAAATTGAAATCCAAGGGACCTCGAACTACCATAAGATCAATACAAACAGTTTTACCTTCCAAGGTAATAGAAAACTTAGGAAGGATTCCTAAAGGTTCACTAATGGTTCTGTTAAAAGCTTTCAGATTCTGCGTAATAGGCGCAAGCTGAGGGGAACCCAAATCTTTCCAAACAGTTGAGGATAAAATACTAACAGAAGCACCTTCATCTACTTGAGTACGATGTATGTCCCTACCACCAACCTTGACAATGATTTGGAAAGGGATGGAGGAAGGAAGACGAGGTTCTGTCAGTCTATTCCAATCAAAGGAAAAGACCTCGGTACTTGGAGGGGGTTCTGTAGAAACAGGTGAAATGCCCCCCAGCATAGAAGAATCTGATGTAACAAGAAGAACCTGAGCGGGATGAAGTTCACTCTCTAAAGGGAAAGTGGGATCGATCGAATGTGAAATTGAATCGACCACTTGATCAACTAACGGATCATCAACCTGAGTGACATGAGTTTCACTCTCCAATGGAAGAGTGTGATTGACTGTACTTGAAATTAGATCAATCACTCCATCAGTTGACGGTAGGTTGGGAGAAAGTTTACGGTAACCAGTTGGAAATTCTTGCTGTGGAACAATAAGGTTTTCTAAAAATTTTGAGGCTTCATCCATGTGAGGGCAAATGTGAGTTTGATGACTCCCATTGCATAACTTACAAGGAAACCTAACTTTACCCTTTTTCCCAGGAACCTGACTATCACTGGTTGATGGATCAATGGAAAGTTGATGAGATTTTTCTGACCATACTTCCAAGACCTTTGGAATACAAGGACAATTGACAAGGAAGTGGTCACCCTTACAAAGCCTGCAAGGGTATTTGGGTTTACGATGCGTGTTGGAGGTTTCCTCAACACAACTAACACTTACAGCCATGGTTGGTTGGTTGACTTCTTTCTTATCTTGCTTCTTATTCTTCTTCTTCTTCTTCTTCTTCCCTTTCTTCTTCTTCTTAGACACCTGGTTACTAGCATCAAGGCTTTTACCAAGTGAAGAGGAAGAAATGGAGGAAGAAAAATTAGGCGAAGAAGGTAAAGGGTCAACAGAAGGTTGGTGATGTTGAGATGGTGAACTCTGTTGAGGTGAAGCATTCGGTTGAGGTGGAACAATTGGAGTATTTGGGGCCAACGAAGTTGAAAATAACCATATCGGTAAACCTATTTTAAATCCAGGTAATGACAAAGTAGCCATATAAGGAGGACCAACATTTCCAAAGTAAGGAAAAGTACTAGGATTCTCATTAGGAGGGGTTCCTAGGTTGGTAAATTCCGGAACATTTGCCATTATATTCAACTTCAGTGAATTTTATTAACAATTTATAACTAAAATTAACAATTCACAATTCACACCTAACAATTAAAATTCACAATTCACACCTATGGTCTCTAAAATTAAAAACAAAAAAATTAACACGCGCTATCAAATCTAGGAGTCAAACCACACACAAACAGTAACTTTCTGGACCGAAAACACTAGTTGGTGATGAAATCCAACATCGCAGAATTCAGTACATAAATGGTGGGTGGAACAGTTACTCCGGCAACCTGCTTAATGAATAGACTGGACCAAGTTCCTCCACTTTAACCGTCTCGAGCGAAGTGAACCCCCCAAAAAATCCAAGTGAGTCTAGTCGACGTCTGCTCCAGGTACAGTGGGATCTTCCCTCCATCGTCACCTTGGGTAGAACCCTAAACATAATAGTCACTAAGGTTACCAACAACAACAAATATACCTGGGGGAACAGTCTACGATCCGATAGCACGCAAGGGCAGAGTAACAAGCTCAATCCCCTTGCCGGCTCCTTGCCAATAATCCAAGGTTTACCGACAAGTGACCCCAGGCTCCTCGACAATGGTTAATCCGAGGTTTACCGTTTGTAGTATGTGCGTATATGGCGTCGTTCCCAATGAAGGAGGATTGATTCCCTCACTGGTTCGGACACGATCTTGTGCTTCTCCTTTAAGAAGAGCTTTCCCAGAGTATAAATGTAACAATTGGATTTGTCCTACCGCAAGATAAGCTACTTGTTTGGTTTTACTGTCTTGGAGAGTTAACTAAAACCTATTCCAAGACACTAGCCTAAGCTATGTTGGTGTATCAGAGCCCTAGAAATGTAAAAATTACTAGATGAATTTTAATTAAGCGCTGTGTTATTTAGGTTGTTATTACTCAAATGGGTAAATGGATATGAAACCAATGGTGTTATGACCCGACTCAACTGAATGCAATCGAATATGATAATGTAATCTTTTCAATTCGATGAATCCTAACTAAATTAAGGAGAGAGTTTCCATTCACTTCCAACAATGCAAAAAATTGATCACTAAGAGAAAATATAACAAATTCTCTAATGCACTAATTTCATCAAGAAAAACTAATGCAAATCAATTCCAAAATAGTTTTTTTTTATTTTTATTTTAACAAAGCATGAAAAACTACTTAACAAAAATCAATTTTAAAATCTATGAAAATCTAAGAGAAATTTAATGAGGTAAAAGCTTACAAAAGATAATTCCAGGATGTTTTACTCTGTCACAATTCAACCAAGGACTAATTCATGCAGAATCATAAATCAGTCAAAAAAAAAACAAAAAGCTCTTGTTCTTTTTCTTAAGAATGAAATTCACAGCTTAACAAACAAGCCTTCTCGAAATTTCGCAAAGAGACAACACAACGGTAGGTTTCTCAGAAAGGTGGATTTTACGAATGGTCCGACTCCTAAGAAGACTGAAAAGACCAGGGAGATCCAAGGTTTTTACAACTTCTAAAGCCAGAGTCACTACAAGACCAATACAAAATCAAACCTATGGCTAGAATCTCTATGAACTTCACTAAAACCCTCGATGCTAATGAAACAAGCTTAGATGAAAACTTCTGACAGGTAACCAGTGGATCTGGGCAGCAAAAAACAAATTATAAACAAAATCTAGGAGGCAAAAAGGAAAAAATTGGAATTTTCTCAACTTTTGACAGGGTACGCAGGCAGCCTATTTGCACAGGTGCGGCCACGCTTTGTGTACAAAGCAGAAGTGCGTACTAGTACGCACTGTGCTTAACGCAGAGGGTGCGTACTGCTAGCAAAACCAAGAAAAATAAAAACTAATTTAAGCCTAAGCTATTCCACCCAAATTCACAGTCAATTAGTCAAAAACCATAAAGAAATCGACTTTTCTCAAATCAAAGTATCAAACAAAAGAGAAATCAATCAAATCCATGGATTCCCCAGTGGAGTCGCCATTTTGTCATGTGGAAAGAGTCAATTTTGCGGACAAAACTGACCTCCCTAGAAGCTAAGGCTTTCTAGTGACAAACAAGACAATCAAGCACTATCTTTCCCTAAATATGCATTTAAAATACAAGCAACTAGGTGTTTAAAGCATACCTTTAGTCCAACGCTGTTTGTAGCAGCCAAGCCTCTCCGATCCAGATGAGCTCCTCCTTCTCTTTGAAACTTGCATTCACTAACAAGCAAACGATTACATAGCACCTGAATAACTCATAAAATAAAACATATTCATCATAAAGACCAAGGAGTATATGAAACAAATTATATATAACAACTTGTTGAGAAAAATGAACTTAATTGTATTAATTGGAAACAAAAGAAACCATTACAACCAGTGCCTTGGTGTTGTGCAGGTCCCTCCCAGGGTCCAGCAAGAGTTCTCCTTTACTTTGATCAGCTCACCCACTTCCAAATGAAGCTAAGAAAGGATGGGAATCTCTCCTCTCAAGCTCTATAAGGGAGTCCTAATTTCAGCAGCATCTACCCTTAGGAATGTTCAACTTTCAACCTCCTTTACCTCTGGCCCAATGCTTGTATTTATAATGCTTTGGAGGAAGTTAATCAGGTCCACCATCAATGGGATAAGCCCCTCTTTCAATGGGATAGCTCCCCTCTTGATGGGATAAGCTCCTCTTTCATTGGGATGCATGAACCATCTGGAGGCGCTCAAAACACGTCAAACCATCTTCTAGAATGCTCTAGATTTGACCACAAGTAACTTTTTTGAAGTAAAACTCGCGCCTTTTTAACTTTACAGGAGTACGCACCCACTCCTTTACAGACAGAGCATACAAGTACGCAAGTATTGTGAACTTGAGGTGCGTACACGCAGGTAAGGTTACCCATTCTCTAGCTGGATCCCTTACAGGAGAACCACCTTTTTTCTCTTCAGTGGCTAGAGTAACGTTCAGATCGCCTACAATAATGATGTTTTCTGGATTGTGCAATAAAAGAAAAGACTGGAGCGAGTCCCAACAAATTTTTTTCTCCGCTGGAGAGGCCGGAGCATAAAGGTTGAACATACTTACTTGTTGACTAGAGTCTTTGTGGAGGAGCTGAGTGAAAATCCAGTGTTGGCAACTTTCTTCTTGTATCAAGTCATATTTGGAGTTGTCCCAGAAGGAGGAAATCCCACCATAGGCACCTCTAGCACTGACAGCTCTACCAGGGCCTTTGCGCCAGAATGTTTTGCTGGAATGGAGGAGGAGAGTGTCCTCCAGCTTTGTCTCCTGGATGAGAAGGATTTCAGGTAAATGCAACCTCACAATGTCTTTCAGGGCATCTTCTTTCAGCCTGCTGCCTAATCCTCTGCAATTCCAGGAGACGTATTTCATTATTTACTGGGTTGGAAGGGAGTGGCTCCTTTTGAAGCCTTGTTGTGCTTGCGCCCAGATCTGGTGTTCATCATTCCTTTGAGAGTTTTCTGGGAGCCTTGGAGAACATCCAGATAAGTTTTCTCCTCTCTCTGTTTCTTCTTGGATTTCCGGCCCCTAGTCGATTTGATAGGAGAAATTTGTGAGCTGTCTGATTCGGAGTCTCTTTCTTCTGATTCTTCCCCTGAGTCAGATGCAAGACTAATGTGCTCGTCGTTGCCTGCGTTTCCCCCTTGATCTACCTCTGTTAGGGGGACATTTGTTTCTTCTTCGGTTTCTTTCCCTTTCTTCGACTGATCTTCAGTTTCTTCATGGTTCTCTGAGGCATCCACCTTTTCCCCTGAGGAGGGGCCTTCATTTGAGACTGGTTTGGTCTTGTCATTGGTCTGGGGATTCCCCTTTGGTCCTGTTTTCTTCTGCTCGTTTGGCTTTGAGACTACCTTACCCTTTTTTATTTCCTTCCATCCTTCTTCTTCCACTTTGTCCCCTGATGGTGCTTTGGGGCAGTTTCGTTGAAAGTGACCGTGCTCATGGCAGATTCTGCACTTAAAAGGCAGTTGCTCGTAGTCCAGCTTCTGGAAGTGGTGCCAATCTCCAACTGTAAGTTTGATGGCTTCCGGCAGCCCAGCTTCCAAGTCAACTTCCACGCAGATTCTGGCGCAGGTGTATTGGCCCTTGTTATCAGCTTTGTCGATGAATCTTCCCAGTCCGTTTCCTATCTTTTGCAGGGATTAATAGCTCCAGCAGTGTATTGGTAGGTTGGGTAGCCGAACCCCAACAGGGACCTCCTTTGGGACATCGACTGAAGGGTCGAAGTCGGGGGTCCATTTATTCAGAAAGAGACCTTGGTTTCCCATGAAATATGGGCCGTTTCTGAACACCAGATCTCGGTCTTCCTTGGTAGTGAATTCGAAGATGAAAAAACCTCTTCCGACCGCGTAGCAGATCACATTGTTGGGCAGCAGGGGCCTCCAGTTTCGTTGAACCCATTCATCAGTCGATTTTGTTGTTGGCCAACGACCCATAAATTGCCCCACTAAACCTCTGTCAGCCAAGGCAAGGGCGATTTTGATCGGTTGATCTTCCGGCAAAGCGATTTCTGGGATTTCATCAAGCTTTTTGATAAACTTTGGGACTTCGGGATGAGGTCGTTTTTTCCCCTTCTGCGATAGCAGGCTTCGAAAGGCTTCTGCTGATGATGATGGAGGGGTGGGAGAGGGCTCCGCACCCCCTGGTGCAGCCATGGCGGCGGGCAGTCTTGGTAGCGATCGCTGACCTAGACGGATCGCAGATCAAAGCACGCGCGTTTTTTTTAAATTAATAATTATTATGCTAGAATGTTTAATTATTTAATGGAGACATTAGAATTAGTATATTGTTGTAACACGATATGACTCTCCAAAAGTGTCGTACCTTAGGCTCTATTTTAGAAGATTTGTTAGCTAGGTTTTTTGAATAGCATTTATTGTAAATGGACACTTGTTATTTAATAAGTGATTCATAATTAGAGGTAGTTAGGACATGGAGCTTATAAATAGCTCATTGCAAGAGTGTTTGGATGTTCAAGTGTAAACTCTTCCAAAATCAAATATGTAATTGTTTTTGTTTTTCTGATTAATAAAATTACATGTCTGAGGACACTTCTGCCATTATTTTGGTATCAGAGCTCCAGTAATGCTGCAGTGGATGTGAAGAGGAGATTCCAGTTGTACAAGTTTTTGAAAACTCCATTGAATTGCTCAGCATATGATTGGTATGGAATTTGTCCCTTTTTTGTTCAAAAGAAAAGAAATTTTATTATTGTTTTTAGATTGTTAAATCTGAAAACCAATTTCTATATTATTATAAAAGAATAAAAAAGAGAATTAGTGAAAATAATGAAGCGCTACTGCATCCAAGAAACTGCCATCCCTCCCTCTGCTACTTGTTCTTCTTCAGATAACGCTCTGCACCAGTAATCGTACCCCCGGCAGGATCTGTAAGGACCCATTCAATGCCAAAGAACTTGAGTCCAAAGCGTTTTGGACCGGAAATGGAAGCAAAAGTTTCACGCAGTATGGAAAATTGGTAATGAATTGATCTACACTGAAGTGGCCATGCAATACAGAGAATTGATTATAAATTGATTAGTGAATGATTGTGAGAGCGCTACGACAAATTCACATTTGGCAAGGCGACATTATTTTGCTCCTCAGTGTGGAGTACAGATTCCTGAGTGGCTTCTCAGGTTTGTTGTTCTTCTCACGCCAAATTTCTGCTACATGCATATTTATTTCGGATATTAACAGTTTGCTAGTGGTCCTAGCGAAGGTGAAAAGATTTCATGTGCAGAATTTTTTTACAAAAATGGCCCCATACCCAATTCGATTCTAAATCTCACGTCTCTAGTGCAACTGAGCGTGTCGCAGAATTCTCTGTCAGGGAGGATTCCAGTGGGGGCTTGCTTCAGAAATGTCCACCTTCTTCATATGCTGATAAGGAGCGGCTATGTGGAAATCTGCTTTGTTGTTGCTGATTAATGGGAGTTGAACCAATGCCATGCTGCCGGCGTTTCTTTCTTTGTGCTTTCTGGTGCGTGCAAACACTGATGGCGCTGCCGAGACTTTAAATAATTTAGGACGGGTGAAGAAATGAAGTCTTCATTCGCTTTCTTCAACTCTCCGATATTATGCAAAAATATTGAATTTGTTCAACGCTTATGAGTACAGAAAGACTTTGCTTGATACAATTGGTGCCCAGCCAATTGCTTATTTTGTGCAAAGTGCCCTTCATCCTCATCGGCAATGCCATGATGCCCATGCTGTAATTTGCTCTATTTCTCTTCCTCCGAATTTGATGATCAGCCAACCAGCGTAAGAACCAGCCAGCCAGGGTTTGACAAGTAAAAAAGATCCAGCGTTTGATAGTTTTTTTTTTTAAAGGTGAATCTGAAAAGTCTTTGCTGGAGAGATAAGGAATATTTTTAATTTTGTAAATATTTGGAGAGATAAGGTATATTGTATTTTGGAGAGATCTGGTGATTTTTTTTTAATTTTGAGAATTTATTGTTTGTGGAGTAATAAGGTCTTTTGTAAATTTTTGGAGTAATAAGGGGATTTAATTGTAATTTTTGGACTCAAAGTAATTTTACTTTGAGGGGGGGTAACTTTTTTTTTACCAAGTTTTGCAAGAGCATTATTGTAAAAGTCAAATTTTGAAAGTTACCTTGTAATTTTTGAGAAATTGACTAGAGCCAAGTGCAAAGCTCAGTCATTTTTCTCCTGCTTCAACGACTATACGAGGGTCAAGGCCAAGCCCGATAGATCGTGTTTTTTGCGTGGTGTGTTGTTTTTCCCATTTGACATTTTTTTCATTCTTGGTGCGAAGCTTCAACGCTATAATGTCAAAGTTGATTAATTTGTTTTCTAATTCTGACAAACTTGAAGGCACAAAATATTATAAAACATGGCACTGTCTCATCGAAAGCACTCTCATTTACAATGAATTATGGCAGGGTATATGTGATGGAGATATTAAGCCAAAGAAACCCACAGATGCAGATGCACTAGCAAAATGGGAAGTTAAGAATGCTAAAACCTTAGCTCTTATTAAATCTTCTGTCAATGATGAAATGTATGTCCCTATAGAAAATGCTACAGATGCGTGGTCTACCTTGAAAACGTTTAAATACCTCTTTGATACTTATCCTGAATCAAAGAAAGTTGATCTACAATTAAAATTGTTACAACAAAAATTAACTGAAGGAGGTGATGTTCTTGAATATATCTCAAGACTTAAGAATATTAGGCAAGAAATCATTAATGTTGGTTTTCTAGCAATAGATGATAGTTTTATGGTAACAATTGTAATTGCTGGACTTCCTTCTTCCTACATGCATTTTTTGGAGACTTTACAATTAACTGGGAAATTAGAGAAACTAAAGTTTGATGAGCTCTATGAAATGTTGAACCAAAATGATAAAACCTTTGGGAAGAAAAAGAAAGTTGGTGAAGATGTTTTTCTCACAGAGGCCAACACTAGTAAATCATTAGCAGACAGTTCTCGAGGCAGAGGCAGAGGGAATTTCAATCAAAATCAAGTAGCACATAATGTACAAAGTCGAGGTTGAAGCCAAAGCAGAGGAAATAACTTTAATAGACGCAACAGTTTAGGAAGAAGTAATTTTCAAGGTAGAGGGAACAACCAAGGAAGAGGCAATTTTCAAGGACAAGGAAATAATAATCAAAGTAGAGGAAAATCTCAAAATAGAAGTCAAAGCATAGGCATAGGACAATCTTCAAGAAGAGGAAGAGACTTAAGTCAAATTGTGTGTCGAAGATGTAACAAAGTTGGCCATTATGCTGATGATTGTCGAACATCTCTTAATAAAATTCCTAAGTTTCAGCAGCATTCAGCGCAATTTGCAAATGATCAAGATGATGATCACTCAGAATATCTCACCAGCGTCACAACTTTCATCCCATCTTAGAAGTGATTATGAAGATGCCTGGATCTTGGATTCAAGGGCAACCTAGCACATGACTTGTCAACATGATTTTTTCTGGAATTTTCAAGATTGCAACTTAATTCCATTTTTCTTGCTGATGATACAAAACATACTCCTTATGGAAAAGGAGCACTTAAAAATTTTCTCCCTGGAATTGGAGAAAAAATGATTTCTGATGTATGGTATGTACCAACTTTTAAGAAAATTTTGCTCTCTTTAGTCACGATTCGACAAGCTGGACATCAGGTGATTATGGAAGATGGTTTAGTCAAGATTAATTTAGTCAAACAGAACTTGAAAACTGTCATGACAAGTTATGAAGATGGAAAACTATTACGAATGAAAGGGACAGTTATTCCAAGGCAATCTGATTTTGCAGGGGCAGTGTCTATAGGTATTTCACCTATAAGACTATGGCATCTAAGATATGGGCATTTAAATTTTGAGAATCTTTCTCAATTGCATAAAATAGGAATGGTTAAAGGACTTCCCACTTTCAAAAGGGAAAATACAAAATGTGAATCTTGCATTTATGGCAAACAAAGTCGAGAAAGTTTTCCAACAAGTTCATGGCGTGCAAATAAGCGGCTACAACTAGTTCACAGTGATGTTTGTGGACCACTACAAGCTTCCTTTGGTGGTTGCAAATATTTCTTACTATTCATTGATGATTTCAGCAGAATGACTTGGGTTTACTTCTTGAAGAACAAGTCAGAAGCTTTTGAGAAGTTTAAAATTTTTTGCCAACTTGTTGAAAATGAAGTCAAAGAAAAGATAGGTACTCTCAGGACAAACAATGGGGTAGAATTCACCTCAAATGAATTCAAAACTTATTGCAATGAAAATGGCATAAGACGACATCTTACTAATGTTTACACTCCACAGAAAAATGGAGTAGTTGAAAGAATGAATCACACCTTGTTAGGAATGGCGAGATCCATGTTAACTTTCAAGAGGTTAAGTCCAACATATTGGGGAGAAGCAATACATCAGCTGTCTACTTAAGAAACAAATCTCCAACTGCTTCTTTAAACAGAATCACAACTTATGAAGCTTGGTTTGGTTTCAAACCTCGAGTTAAACATCTTAGAGTTTTTGGATCAGTATGTTATGCCTTAGTTCCGAAAGAAAAACGAACTAAGCTTGTCTCAAGAAGTTTAAAATGCACAATGATTGGCTATTCTCATGAGAAGAAAGGCTATCAAATTTTGACCAATGGAAAATTCATTGTGAGGAGGGATGTCATTTTTTATGAAACTGAGAGTAAGAGTGCTGAAGAAATCGAAAATCTTCTTCACAAGTTAGAAACTAAGGGCAGTAAAAGAAAAGGAAAAATGCAAAGTCAACCAACTTCACCAAATTGGTATGAACTTGATTTTCCTTCCTCTGAAGATGTGTTATGCTCTTAACCTGCAAAATGATACCCAAATACAAAATATGCGAAGAGAAAATACCCAGAACACAGAACAACAATGATTTTATTATTCAGATAGTAATGTTCACTTTCCTCTTCAAGGGGGCAACCTCCAATAGAGCAGAGCTCGATTACAAAATAAGACACGACGCTCCTCACAGGGAGTCTCTATCCTTTATATATGACTCATACATGCAATACCACGGATCAATACAGTGGGTTTTATTAATACCATCTATCTAATACTACTGCCCATTTGCAACTAACTGTGGTCCCGTCATTAATTGCGGGTTAACCACTTACAATTATTAATATGGGCTTTATTGACTCTTGACTATGATGTGATCCCATTACAAAAATAAGGGGGTTAGGGTGGGACTCTAACATGCCCTCCCCCTTAAGACTAGCCTTGTCCTCAAGGCTGAAGCTGAGGAAACTGCTGAAGGATAGTGGCTGGTTCCCAAGTTGCATCTTCCGGAGAGGTGTATTTCCATTTGACGAGGACTTCCTTAATCATGCAGCCGCGCAGTTGCTTGTCTCGTGTGTCTAGGACCTGTTCGGGTTGAAGCCATATGGACCCTTCTTCATCCAATTCAGGTAGACTGGTCTGAATTCTGCAATTGTTCCCAATCACTTTCTTGAGGCATGAGACATGGAAAACTGGATGGATTTTTGCAGTAGGTGGCAAGGCCAACTTGTAAGCCACTTCTCCAAAGCGTTGAAGTATTTGATATGGTCCGTAGAATTTGGGAGATAGTTTCTGACACCCCTTGCCTTTGAGTGATGTTTTCTTATATGGTTGTAGCCGTAAAAAGACCTGATCTCCTTCTTGAAATTGGTGCTCTGAGCAATGCTAGTCTACCTGTTGCTTCATGCGGTTCTGAGCTTGATGAATATTCTCTCTAAGATGGGCGAGCATGGTTGCGCGGTGTTGTAGTAGTTGATCCACTGCTTGTACTTTTGAGCACCCCTTGAGATACGAAGTAGGTGAAGGCGGACGTTGACCATATACTGCTTCATAGGGAGTCATTTTGGTGGTGGCATGATAGTTGGTGTTATACCACCATTCAGCCAGAGGTAACCACTGTACCCAAAGGTGTTGCTTTTCTGAAGTGAAACACCTAAGGTAGGTTTCTAGAAATTTGTTGACGGCTTCGGTTTGACCATCCGTTTGCGGATGATAGGAAGTACTGAGTTTTAGTTGAGTGCCTTGTATCCTGAAGAGTTCCTGCCAAAAATTACTAGTGAAGATCGGGTTGCGGTCGAACACAATAGAAGTGGGCATGCAATTTGAAGATCTTATCCATGAAAGATTGAGCGACCAAAGCTGGTGTAAACGGGTGGGGTAGGGCGCAAAAATGAGCATACTTCGATAGTCGATCCACAACCACCATGATGACTGAATTGTTCCCTGACTTTGGAAGACCTGTAATGAAATCCATAGAGACCTCCGTCCAAATTGATTCCGGAATGGGCAATGGTTGTAATGTGCCTGGTGTGTTGACGGTTTCCCCTTTGTGGCGTTGACAGATATCCCCATTCTGCTACGAAAGTAAGGATGTCCTTTTTCATGCCTGTCCAAAAAAATGATCTTCTGGTGCGAGCATACGTCTTCTGAAAGCCCGAATGTCCTGCAATGGGAGATGAGTGCATTTCTGCCAAAATGCAACTTTTGAGGGTGGATGTTGGTGATATTACGACTTTGTCCCTATAGCGAAGAATATTATCCTGCCACGAGTAGCCCTTGGTGGAATTTGGATCTTCCTGCAATTGAGAAATGAGTTGGGAGAGCCCGGGGTGTGAAAACCATTCCCTGCGAGCCTCTTCAATCCATTCTAGAATGGGGAGGGAAATTGCTAGCAGAGTACTTTCCTCCTCAAATTGGCAAGATAATGCATCTGCTACACTATTATCTTTCCCTTTCTTGTAAATGATCTCATAATCATATCCCAGCATTTTGGCGAGCCATTTATTTTGTTGTGGGGAGGATAGGCGTTGCTCCAAAAAATATTTAAGACTGTGATGATCTGTGCGGATTTGGAAACGTCGCCCCAATAAGTACAGTCGCCAGGTCTCGACTGCATGTAAGATGGCCATCATTTCCTTCTCGTAGGTAGATTGGCCTAGATTCCTCCCACTTAGTTGTTGGCTTGTGAAGGCCAAAGGTCGCCCTTCCTGCATTAAGACCGCCCCAATACCTGTACCGGAAGCATCACATTCAATGACAAAAGATTTGGTGAAGTCAGGTAGTGCTAAGACTAGAGTGGAACACATGGCATTTTTTAGAGCTGTAAAGGCCTGTTGTGCTTCCTCATTCCAGAAGAATGAATTTTTCTTTAGGAGTTGGGTGAGGGGCTTCACTATGCGACCATAGTTGCGGACAAATTTACGATAATAGCCTATGAGACCCAAAAATCGTCTCAAGCTCTTCAAGGTCTTAGGTTGAGCCCATTCCTGCATTGCCTGGATCTTTTTGGGGTCCACCTTGACACCTTCACGCCCCACAATGTGGCCCAAATACTCAACTTCTCCCATGCCAAACGAACACTTGGACATCTTGACAAATAATTTATGCTTGCGAAGCAGTTGCAAGAGTAGATCTACATGCTGAAGATGTGCGGCCCAAGTGCAACTATAGATGAGGATGTCATCAAAGAAGACAAGGACAAATTTCCTGAGATATGGTTTGAGAATGTGATTCATAAGGCTCTGAAAAGTAGAGGGGGCATTACAAAGACCAAATGGCATGACCAGGAACTCATAATGGCCTTCATGAGTTCTGAAAGCAGTCTTGGGAATGTCGACTTCCTTCATGCGAATTTGGTGGTAGCCTGAGCGAAGATCCAACTTAGTGAATAATTGAGCCCCATTGAGTTCATCCAACAAATCGTCAACCACCGGGATGGGCAATTTATCTTTGACTGTCAACTTATTGAGGGCCCTGAAGTCGGGACACATCCGCCACTCCCCATATTTCTTGATCACCATGACCACTAGGGATGAATAAGGACTAATGCTGGGACGAATGACACCTGCTTCCAAAAGTTCCTTGATTATTTTTTCTATTTCATTCTTTTGGGTGAACGGATATCTGTATGGGCGCACATTTGGGGGTTGGGCCCCTGGAACCAAGGTGATGCTATGATCATGTTCCCCTCGCGAGGGTGGAAGCTCATGAGGCTTGTCAAAGACCGACAGATGGTTATTTAAAATCTGTTGCATCTCAAGATGAATTGGCAGAGGCTTGGTTTCGACTGCCTGGATGGCATTAAATTGAGCTACAACTCCATGATTGCCCTTTTTTAACAATTTTTCCATCCTATGCGAGCTGATGATAGAGGGGGCTCCCGCCTGGAGTCCATGGAGGGTATGTGTGTAGTTGTTCTGCTTAAAACTCATATATAACTCCTGGAAATCCATTGTGATTGACCCAAGAGTGCGGAGCCATTCAGCATCGAGGACAATGTCGCAACCCCCCATGTGTATGGCAAACATGTGGGTTTTCAACTGATAATCCCCCATTTGAAGTTTGACATTTTCACAGCGGCCTTCACATTTCATTGTGCCTCCATCCGCAATTTGGACTTGGAAGTTAGAAACTTCTCGTACAAAACAATGCACTGCTTCTGCGACTTTTTGATGGATGAAATTATGTGTACTTCCACTATCAATCAAGACTACTATTGGGCGATGTTTAATAAAACCTCTGATTTTGAGAGTTTGAGGGGAAGAAATCCCTGCCAAAGCATGCAACGAAATAACTGGTTCGTCAGAGACATTTTCCTTTTGGTTGTCTTCTTCTAGCGGCTCATGTTCCTCAAGTGGTGGATCTTCCTCTGTTGAGCTATAGTCAGTGGCATCAATTTGAAAAAATTTGGGCTCCTTGCATTTATGACCTGGGAAGTATTTTTCATCACAGTAGTAACATAGGCCTTTCTTTCTTCTTTCGGCCATTTCCGCAGGTGACACCTTTTGGACCTTAAGTGTTTGAGTCGTGTTGTGAGCCTGTGGGGGGCAACCTTTAGCGGAGAAATTTGGGCGACTGTATTGGGCTGCTAATGCACGTTCCATGCTACGAGCTACCTTGCAAGCCTCCGTCCATGTGGGAGGGTGGTGCAGTAGGACTTGGGCTTTGATAGCTTCTTTAAGACCGCTGATAAAATAACACATCTGAGAGACCCCAAGTGCGGAAGGCTAAGCCTTCAAAAGCTGTAATATATTCATCCACTGTACCAGTCTGTCGGAGCTTAGTAAGACGACCCAAAAAAGAAGATTCCTGGTCAAAGCGGTCTTGAAGAGCTTTTGTGAATTTATTCCAAGTCCTAAAAGGTCCATTGCAACGTTGATGCCATTCCCACCATTGCCACCTTTCATTGTCCAAGTACATGCTCCCCACCATAAGCTGAGTCTCATCATCTAAGATGTGATTCAGATTGAAATACTGCTCCATTTGGGCTATCCATGCCGACAGGTGAGAACCGTCAAATTTATGCATATCCAACTTGGGAGGTCGCTGACGGGGTTGTTGGTGGGTGTGCCAGACGTGAGGAGAGTGGCTAGACTCACCCTCATTGTGTCCATTTCCATTATACACCTCCTCGTGGGTTTGCTCCTTGCCCTTTTGGATCATGCCCTCGACCAGGCTACTCAGTCGGTTAAGCTGAACATGGACGGTTTGCATGGATTCTTCAAGTTTTTCCATCCTTTCATTGGCCATCGTTTGAGCTCTAGTTTCTACCATACACCAACCTGATTTTTTTGAAAGTTGGGACTGCCTAAAAAATTTTCACTAAGAATTGAATGGTACCACTGTGCTCAACTCGTCGTCCTGATTCTGACGGGCTAGATCACCAATAAGCACCCCGGAAGATCTCAGACTCTTTTTTGTTTTTGAAAACTCCTAATGGAGTTTTACTCCTTCCTTATCAATACTGCAGTTGCCAATTCCTAAAAATGTCAATGCGGCCAAAAGTCCTGCGAAAATTATACCCCGGTATAGGAACCCTTCACAACGATTCCGATTTGGTGGATCTGAGATATCTGAATGGCGGATCGGATAGCTCTGGGTGGCGGAACAGACTGTTGCTGCTGATCTGATGGATCTAATAGATCGGGATGGCTGATCTGCGAACTCGAGACTGTGGGACTGATGTCTTCTGCTGCTGCACCCCTTTGCACAAGCGGATCTGGAAGAGATGATGTGTGATCCCCTGATAGAAAAGGGAACTATGGTCTTGAGGAGTGTCAGGTGCTACAGATCGCAATATACATAAGGGTCTGGAAGTATTACTCGGCCCAATGTTTCAGGGCTCTAACTAAGGAGGATCGACCGTACCCTTAGCCGTACAACCCGACTACCCTATCGTACAGGCAAGTAATCTCTCCGAGTGCTGTTCTCGGTGTACTGTAGCCACAAGACGGCTGACGGTTTATCTATGGCGAGGTTTCAAGGGAGCCTAGCGGGCTTCCGATATACCTAGAGGGTACGTGGAAGACATTCCATGCGCAGTTCTGTCTAATGCGCTACTACTCGAAGGGGCACCCACAGGGGTTACAAGGGAGTCCAACAGACGTGACCACCTCTTGTATTTCCTGCGTGCTTGCCTCCCCAAATCCGTAGGTTTATGCGCTCAATGACAGATCCCGTGGTTTAAAGACGCCGGAACACGTCTCTAGCCAAAAAAAAACTTTGCTAAGAAATGGAGATCCCACCGGCCCTGGAAAGTGCTCTGATACCACTTGTTATGCTCTTAACCTGCAAAACAATATCCAAATACAGAAGATGCGAAGAGAAAATACCCAGAACACAAAACAACAATGATTTTATTATGCAGATAGTAATGTTCACTTGCCTCTTCGAGGGAGCAACCTTCGATAGAGCAGAGCTCGATTACAAAATAAGACACGACGCTCCTCGCAGGGAGTCTCTATCCTTTATATATGACTCATACATGCAATACCACGGATCAATATCGTGGGTTTTATTAATACCATCTATCTAATACTACGACCCATTTGCAACTAACTGTGGTCCCGTCATTAATTGCGGGTTAACCACTTACAATTATTAATATGGGATTTATTGACTCTTGACTATGACGTGATCCCATTACATAAATAAGGGGGTTAGGGTGGGACCCTAACAAGATGAGTCATCCAGTCCATCTACTTCAACAACATCATTTGGGTCTTCTAGCAGTTCATCTGCATCTCCAAGCAACATCAGTTCTTCTGACAGTGATTCTCCACACTCTTCACCTAAATGAATAACATCAATTTATATTAATCCTCTTTACAATGATGGAGATTTTTCAGAAGCACAAACAAGTGAGCAACAACTACTGAAATGGGTAGTTCAACTTTTGAAAGATGTAAAGCCTGATGAGCAGAATAAAACAAGCACCAGAAGGGCACATAGAAGTGAAGGCAATTTTTCCTTGATAGCAAATGATTTTACTGAACCTTCCACATACAAAGAAGCAGTAAAACATAAAGAATGGCAACAGGCTATGGTTGAAGAATATCAAGCAATAATTGATAACAACACTTGGAAACTTGTTGATTGTCCATCAAATGTTAAACCCATAGGATGCAAATGGGTTTACAGAATTAAGTATAATCAAAAGGGAGAACTTGAAAAGTATAAAGCACGACTTGTCGCAAAAGGTTTTGCGCAGCAGGAAGGCATTGATTATGAGGAAACATTTGCTCCTACAACTAAATGGAACACCATCCGATTAACACTTGCATTGGCTGCTCAGAAAGGATGGAAAGTTCATCAAATGGATGTGAAAAGTGCTTTTCTCAATGGTGATTTACAGGAAGAAGTGTATATGACACAACCACCAGGTTTTGAACTTGAAGGACAAGAACATAAAGTCTGCAAATTGATCAAGGCTTTATATGGATTAACACAAGCTCCCCGAGCTTGGTATGCAAATATGGATGAATACCTTAAGAAAGTTGGTTTTCAACGAAGTGAATCTGATGATACTTTGTATGTGCAACAATAGGGAAAATATCTGGTAATTCTTGTTATGTATGTAGATGATTTGATCATTACTGGCAACCATGATGATCATATTGCACAGGTGAAAAAGGAGTTACATGCAGGTTTTAAGATGACAGATTTGGGATTACTTCACTACTATCTTGAAGTTGAAGTCTTCCAACGTCCACATCATATTTTCATTTCTTAGAGTAAGTATGCAGCCGAGGTTCTTCAATGATTTGGTATGTAGGATTGCAAGCCTGTTCTCACCCCCACGGAGCAAAACTTGAAACTTTCAAAATTTGAAGGGGGGAAAAGGTGGACAATACAACTTACAGACAATTGATTGGCAGCTTGATTTATTTGACAAATACTCATCTTGATCTATCTTATGTAGTCAGTGTTCTTTCACGTTTTATGCAGGAACCATGAGACAGCCACTGGAATGAAACCAATAGAGTTCTTTGATATATCCAAGGAACAAAAGATTTTGGTGTTCTTTACACAAAGACTAAAAAATTTGTACTTGGTGGATATTCCGATGTCGACTTTGTTGGAAGTATTGATGATTGAGCATCAACATCAGGGTATTTAATGAACATGGGGTCAGCCGCAGTATCTTGGAGTTGTAAGAAACAAGCTACAGTGGCCACTTCTTCAGCAGAAGTAGAGTACATTTCAGCATGGGAAGCAGTATGTGAAATTGTTTGGTTGCGCAGAATTTTGTAGGACTTTGGCATTTCTCAGGCAGAAGCTACATCATTATTCATTGACAGTCAATTAGCCATCAAACTTGCCAAGAACCCAGTTTTACATTCAAAGACAAAGCATGTGGACACCAAGTATCATCATATCAAATCTCTCATTGCCAAAGATGTCCTCAAGCCAGTTTATTGTCCTTCCGAAGATCAGATCTCCGACATTTTCATAAAACCGCTTGGCAGAATAAAATTTACTAAGTTCAGGGATGAAGTTGGTATCTGTTGTAATGTATTTTTGGATCATAGGGGGGAATGTTAGATGATCCAAAAATAAAATATTATCATAGATTATAAAGTAGGAATAGAATAATTATTAATTTAAGATATTAAATTAATAATTATTATTCTAGAATGTTTAATTATTTAATGGAGACATTAGAATTAGTATATTGTTGTAACAAGATATGACTCTCCAAAAGTGTCGTATCTTAGGCTCTATTTTAGGAGATTTGTTAGCTAGTTGTTTTGAATAGCATTTATTGTAAATGGACACTTGTTATTTAATAAGTGATCCATAATTAGAGGTAGTTAGGACATGGAGCTTATAAATAGCTCATTGCAAGAGTGTTTGGATGTTTGGGTGTAAACTCTTGCAAAATCAAATATGTAATTGTTTTTTTTCTGGTTAATAAAATTACGTGTCTGAGAACACTTCTGCCATTAGTTCAGTAAGGTACTATGTAGTATTTTCTTTTTGTTACAGAGGATAGTAGAGCACTTCCGTTAAATATTTTTCCACCGGGATTGTATATCATGAAACATGTGAAAAGTGTGTTATCAATCATTACAAGATAAGGATTTGTTCAATGTAATTGATATTCATTTAACAAAACATGTAAAAGGGGTTCCATCGAATGTTTTAGTTTTTTTCTACATGAAGATATCAAGGATTTTTTTAATAATATAAATGATAATGTATAGAAACATGTGAAAGTGGTACTATAAAGTATTTTATGTGTTTCCCGCATAAAGGTGGGGTTGAAGTACTAATTTTTAATGATTTGTAGGCTAATATATTTACTTTACAATGAATTAAAATTAAATGAAGTACTAAACACTAATTATTTGTAGGTTAATTCATTTACTTTACAATTAATTAACATTAAATTAGCAGAGACCCAACAAAAAATAAAAGATATTTATTTTTCAACCAACCATTAACCATTATATTAATAAAAAATACCATTACTATATATTTAAAAAATCACTTAATTAAAATTAGGCAAATTAAAATTCACATGCAATAATACAAATGAAAAATTTACATCAAATTTTATTTTTCGAATGGAGAAAGGCTCTGCTTCAGTTACATGACAGAGGAAAAAAAAAATAACTAGACATTTTCAAAGCAAGTTAAATTTAAATTTAAAAATCAATGGAAGTTAATGATCATTTAAAAGTCTCAAAATGGCAAGTGCATCTTCCATTTATGTTGATTCTCTAGTGCTCTGCTAACGGGGGTTTTCATTCTTGTAGGGTTTGGCTTAAAATACAATAACATTTATATGCACGATGGCAAGGTTCAATCCTTGTAAAATTCAATAAGGAAAATACGAGGATTTAGTCATATCGAATGCCTCATAGATAATAGAAAGGAAAATACGAGGATTTAGTCATATCGAATGCCTCATAGATAATAGAAATTGTATAAAAAGTTGTCAGTTTGAATCTTGACGACTATGTTTACTTGTACAGTCCCGGGAAAAATCTTGCACCTTGCCAAAATTAAATTAATTGCATAGGCAACCTATTCTAGTGGTAGTGCTATTCATTTTTGTAGCTTTCAAAATTCATTTAATGGATTCATACTAAATATTCTTTGCAGATAATTCCATTGCAAAGAACAACGTAGATAATGGTGAAGTGAGAATTAGGAAGATCCCCTGAAATTCGAAGTGTTTTATAGTCATGGGAGTCAAATGATCATGCCGTGACGACATAACGATCTTGAAGTGACCTTAACTTCGTGACCATCGAGGATGGTCGGGACCTCAAAAAGCACAGGTTTTCAGGAAAGTATGTACAAAGACTAAAATAACCAAGGTTTCATCTTTGAAGTGCATGAATTAGGCTTCATAAAATAACAAATGTGTTATAAGCCCTTATTGAAAACCTTGTGCTTAAACAAAATAGATTCTAAATCAACTTTTAACCTTATTCTTATCCTTCTCTAAACTTTTTAAAGTTACTTAATGGTTTATTCTTTATTAAGTTTTCGGTTCAAATTTCATGGGAAGGGGTTGTGTAAGGTTCTTTATTTATCCTATCTTTTAATTGTAATCAGAGTTATTAATGTTGGATAATCAATATGGATATCATGCTAGACTTTATCATTATGTAAATATCATTTTAAATGTATTTATTGTTGAAAACTAAAGGAGAATACATACTACATGAATCCCAATGCCCAAGAGAAAAGCCTCACTAAGAGAAATGTATGAGGGAATTGGGAAACTTCCTATCCTAGTGAAATTTAATTGTGCCCTATGTTTATCAAATTTGGTTGTTTGGTTCTCAAATACCAACAACTATGAGAAAATGATAAAGGTGGTATTGGAATGAACAAGAGTATGGGCTTATATGTACTCTTCTGGAGTCTTGCATGAGTTAACCACACAACCTAAAGAGAGCCTTGAGCACACATATGTCGGGAGTAGTGCTCATGGGGTTAAGTGGTTAGAGAGGAGAAGAAGCAGAGAATAGTGTAAAGGGAACAAGAGGAGAACTAGAGACAACTGCGTACCAAAGAAAAAATACAACCCGTAAATTGGGTGAATAGAACTTTTCCACATGAGTGCAAGGAATCGAATTTGATAGGAGGAAAATAGAAGCCTCTCAATTCACACCCACTTAGTATGAAGGTGAATACTAAATTGATTAGCATACAGAATTAGCAAGGAGTCTTTTCCAAGTTTGGATACCTAAAAGAATTATAAATAATTGTTTGGCTGAGGCACCTAAGGCATTGAAGAAGGGAATCACTGAGGTATTGTTAGATCAATGAAGGACTCTCTTTTGTCTTATGCATTCTTTGGATGGCCATATTTTTTATGTATAGTGACCTTGACTTAGCATGAAAGTGTAATTATGGAATCTTGTAAGCGAAGGACAATGGCCTTCACATTCTTACTTGATTTTTAACCTTGAGTAGTACCTCTAAGGCATCATATCTGGCTCAAGGGTGGCCAACCGCAAGAAATATTGCAATGTAGTTGAGCCTACAATTGGGTGGAGATTAGATCACCCTTCTCCAATTACCAAGAGTTGAAGTATACTAGATAAATGCATTTACCTTTAATGAATAAAATGGCATTATTGTTCAAGGTCCATGAATATTGTTATATATGGTTGCTAATATTAATAATAAAAATGAATTGATATATTCTGTGAATATCGAATAGGTGTGTAATATTTGAATATTGTTTAATAATTCATGAACATGGTTATGTTAGTTTCTTGTGTATAATCTATAAATGATATGAGAAAAAATGGTGTTGTGTTAATACACTTCGTTGGACATGTATTATGTGTATGGAGGCATGGTTCTCTTAAAAGAGATGAGGTGCATCATTTATGAAGATGTATGCATAAGTCGTTGTGATGAGTTGATTGAACCTATAAAAAGGATAACTAGTAATATGTAAATAAAATTAGGATTGGAATTAATGTGAAATTAGAATATGGAGGGAAAATGAAAAGAAATGGGACAAGTTGAAAGGCTATGGGAAGTGAAGAGTCACCCCACTTTCTATAAATATACCCTCATGGCTAGTTAGAATCGACTTTTATTTTTGGACTCCTTTGAGCACCTTAGAAGAGGAAAGCTTGTACATTCATTTCAAAGATCAAGTGATAGTTTAGCACTTCCACTATTGGATTTCATGGATGCTTTTTGTAATGGTGCATTGAATATTTCTGCTTAATTTTGAGAAGTTTTCTTGGGCCAAGGAAAGCATTTCATTCGCGTGTTGTTGGACATCATGAGACTATTCCTGTGGTGATTCAATGGTATGTGATTGTTATTTATGTGTTAACAATTAATGAATTGTTTCGTTAGTTGGATACTCACATCTTATTTGAGATGGTTTGTTGATTTATATTTTCATGAGTGTTATTAATTATGAATTAATTCACAATTGATAACGAATATATGTTTTTTTATCCATGTATGTCAATTAAAGTTTTCTAGCAATATTTCTTTCTGATTCATGTACATTTACTTAGTTGTTGTTATATTATTTATATCTTTCTCTTAAAGTATTTCATAAAGTTGTTATATCTTGCATTCTATCATAAGTTTGATCCGGATTTCCTTTCTCTTGCTCATTTCGTTCAAAACCAATTCTCAAACAAGCATGGTAGTAGTCGAGCCCACATTCAAGATGAGATTCCCACTCCAAACGATGTAAGGTCTAATTGGGACTTTATACCAGGGATATCTTATTATCGTTGGCAATGCGTTTCTGCCCATTAACCGGTATGTGTTATATTCTTTGCATGGCTATACTCACATGCTAGATGTTGCGACAAGCAAAGCCCCACTGACCTAAAATAAAATAAAATAATTGGAAAATATTTTGCATCTATTTTTTGTGGTTTTTGGCATATAGTTTTCACTTTTATGGTTTGGTGGCACATGTTCGCTCAACCAATGGTTTTGTAATTATGGTTAAGGAACTACAATTGTATTTTAATACAAGTTAAATGGATTGGCAGTTTATGGATGTCACTAGATATACATATTATATAGTAACATTGTAAAGACAAAATACACTAAAAAATATTTCTGGTTTTTACAGTTTTTAGTTTCTAGGATAAAATCTCTATGTTAATGTGTGTGTATGCGTCTGTTTCATTTAATATTTTTCTATTTTTATTAAGAATATGGTTACAACGATTAAATGTATACGGTTAAAACCTACATTTGGTATCAAAGAAATTTGGCTGCAATGGAACACCTTTGTAGCTTAAGGAATTTAGCTCAAACTTTTGGAAACCCTTTTTACACTGGAAGATCTAAGGTATTGATTATTGTGGTGAAAGTAAATAGCAAGCATTTCAAAGATACAGATGGAGAAATTAAATGTGTCTCTCAGATTCGATATTATTGAATGTTTTTTAGGAGAAGCTACATCGAGTGCGTTATGCAACAAGATAGGGGGTTTGTATTAGTCTAAGTACTTTGTGAAAGAATTGTTCCTATAGAAGAAGTTGTATAATCTAAGGATGAAGGATGGAGACTCAATGATAAAGCATTTAAATGCCTTCAATATTGTGATAGCTATTATTTGTTAATATTAATATTTCAAATGAAGATAAAAGTATTAGTTTGTTGTGTTCTTTATCAAACGTGTGGGATAGTATAATTTTTTCCATTTCTATTAATGTAAATACTTTATGTTTTCATAAAATAGTATCATCCTTGCTATAGGCATATATTGGATAGGAAAATATGGAAATTCAGAGGACAGATGCCCTATATATAAGAGGAAAGTCCTAAAATAGAAATAAAAATAAGTCCAAATAGAAATAAAACTAATTCAAACCTAAATGTAGAGGAAGATCTAAATCTTAAGGAAAATTCATAAAGGCATGTTGGAGATGTGGAAAATAAGGGCATTTTATAGATCCAAAATTGTTGTGAAAGGATGATACTCCTTTTGCAAAAGCAAAAATGTCCTTAGATGAAGGAGGTGATGTGTACTTAGTTTCTTCAAGTACACATGTAGATCATGAGGCATAGTTGATCAAATTAGGTGCATATATTCATATGACTCCTTAGAAGGAGTGTTTTTGCAAGTATGAAAGGTACGATGGTAGTGGTGTGTTTATATGATATGACTTGACAGCTAGAATCACAGGACAAGGTAAACTCTAGTTGAAGCTCATGGATGGTAGATTTAGAATATTCCCTGGTCTTTTGTACATCCCAAGATTGTGTTGAAACATGAAGCTAAAGAAGGTTGCAGAAAATTCTAACCAACAATTCTAGACCCCACTAGAAGAAACGGGGATGCACTCTAAAAAAAATAAAAATAAAATACATACAAGACATATTGTTCTCTACAAAAATTAGGATAATTTCTTTTCCTGATTTTGTAAAAGAAAGAGTTGAAATGCTCTAGAAAAATCTAGAAGTGAAGGTTCTACAGAAGCCATGCCTATATAAACAAGTGATTATAAGTTGCTCTCACTAGTCAATGAGGCTTGTGAAGAAGTGTAATACAGAAATGTATTGTTGGCTCTTAAGTTGTTTCCTCTTTTATTGTGTGATTCCTTATTTTCTCTCTTTATAATTTATTTATTGTATCTCTTCTATCTCGTAATTTATTTGGAGCCTTCATCCAATTTTTCATATTGTTCATATTCATTCATTATTTTTAATCTAACAAATTGACTAGAAATTTGATTATGTCAGCAATATAAGTGATGCAACTGTAAAAAGTGTGTTCTAGAAGAATACTTGCAAGATGTTTTAAGGAGAAATGGTATTATTGAGGTGAGTTTAGATTGGAAATTTGTATAAGTTGTTGGGAAGCACTATGATTGATGGGTGCAACATTTCCCTTGTTTCTAAGAGTGGAGCAAAAGAAAAAAAGCTCCTACAGTCTGTGGAGAAATATAACGTTGTGGCATCAAAGACTAGGACATGTTCGAGAGAAGGGCCTTCAATTAATACACAGTATTAGTATGGTATAAGGTATGTCTAATTTCTCTTTGGACTTTGATTTCTAGGAACATTGCTTATATGGACAACAAAATTCGATAAGATTCTCCTCATATGCTATGAGGGAAGAGGAAATATTACAACTAGTTCATAATGATGTGTTTGGACCTTTGCTGGTTCCATCACTAGATAAATATGTGTACTATGTCTCATTTATAGCTGACATCTAGAGAAATACATATATTTATTTCCTCAAGAAGAAATATAGTCTTTTGATCAATTTAAAGAGTTTAAGGCTCTTGTAGAAAATTAGAGAACGAAGGAAATTAAGGTGTTGAGGATAGATAATGGTGGAAAATTCTATTGGAATGAATACCAAGAATTCTATAAGAAGTGCAATATATCAAGGTAGAATATTACTCCATGAACACCTCAGAAAAATGCAGTTGTGGAAGGGATGAACAAAGCATTCATGGAAAAGTAAGTAACATGCTTAATGGTGTCGAGTTTCTATATGAATTATAGGTCAAGGTAGTGGACATTATGTGTTAGTTGGTAAATTAATCACCCTCATCAACATTGAATAAAAATATTCCCCGTGAGATATGGACTAGTAAGAAAACCTCTCTTAAACATCTTAGGGTATTTGGCCACACTACTAATGTACATGTTCTAAAGGAGAATATGAGTAAGCTTGATAAGAAAGTTGAAAAGTGTATCTTTATTAGATATAAAGATGGTCTAAAAATTCATAATCTTTGGAACACAGAAATTAAGAAGGTTCTGTGTAGTCAAGATGTGGAATTTAGAGAAATCAAATATGTTGACAAACAAGAAGTCCAGCAAAGGCAGAAAGAACCATAGAAGATGGAGTTTCAATTAAAGGATGATGGTTCAAACTCTACCGAAGAAAAAGAATCACATACTCTAGTATTGAGGAGATCAATATGGAAAAGAAAGAAAGTAGAAATGTATACTCTACCTATTTTCCATTCTAATTATGCTTTGTTTATTACTCATGATGATACTAGATCTATTAGGGAGGAAATGAATTCAAAGGATGGAAAAATTTGGGAAAAGGCCATGGTTGAAGAAATGGAAACCTTTGAAAAAAATGAGACTTGGGATCTAGTGTAGTTGTAGGTAGAAGAAATCCCATTAGTAGCGAATGAATGATTAAGAAGAAGTTGAACATACAAAGCAAGGTGAAGAAATAGAAAGTTTGGTTAGTAGCAAAAGGTTATTCCCATACAGAGGGAATTGCATTTAGTGAGATGTTTTATCTTGTTGCTTAGTTGTATTCGGTTAGATTTCTTTTAGAAGTTATTATTACTTTTGATTTTAAAGTAGAATAGATGGATGTGAAGGAAACATTCCTACGTGGAGATCAAGAAGAAGAAATATACATGAAGCAACGAGAAGGCTTTGCAGTGAAGAGAAAGAAAGAGCTCTTATGCAGGCTGAAAAGGTCCTTATGTGGATTAAAACAATCACCAAGGATGTCGTATCAAAAAATTGATACATGTGTATTAGGACTTGGCTTCATAAGGAGCAAAGCAAATCACTATGTTTATTTCAAATCAGTTGGTGATTGTCTTATTTGTTTGGTTTTATATGTGGATGATATGTTGTTGACTGGAAATGATAGGGAAATCATCTAGGAATTCAAAACTCAATTGTCCTCTAACATTGACATGAAGGATCTCGGTGTTGCAAATTCATTTTGGGCACGAAAATTAAAAAAGTTCAAGAAAATAGGAAACTATGGTTAAATCAAAGGAAGCATGTCAAGACAATATTGCAGAGATTTAATATGTAGGAATGTAAATCGACAAAAGTCCTTATTCATGTAGGTGTAAAGTTACATGTAGATCAGTGTCCAAAGGCATGGGGAGAGGAAGAGGACATGTCCTATGTTCCATATGCCAATGTGATTGGAAGTTTGACATATGCAATGGTCTATCATTAATAGATTGGTACATCAGTGTATATGGATCACATAATATTTACATAGTAATATGGTTGGTATGACCAAGTCACGCTGATAGTATAGCCCAACTTGTACCAAAAATCATGTCATATAAGCATATCACCTATGGCCATGACTATGTCTCTTACAACTCCACACATATGATAGATTAGATCTATCTTTACTTAAACTATATATATATATAGAGAGAGAGAGAGAGAGAGAGAGAGAGAGGATACTCATGATTTGTAGAGGTTCTGTGGCATTTAGTTCTCATTAGGGCTTAGGTTCAAATTTGATGAAAAGGGGTGAGGGTGTAAGCCAATTGTGAGAGTTATACTATCCCAAAAGGCATCCGGGCTCAATCGAGTCTCATAAAATTGTAATAACAACATCTTGCATTTAGACAAATCATTTTTCCATCCAACATCAAAATTAATATCAACCTAAATAAAAATTTAATATCAATAATTAAAAACTCAAAAAAAATAAAAATAATAAAAATTAAAAATTATCATACATACAACTTAATTCAATACATGCACTTTATATAGGCTTCCAAATTTCTCAAAACAACACCCTCATATAATTTTTTCCCTTATTATTTATTAAAAAAAATACATATCTCTCACACCAAAATCCTTCCTTACATTCTTAAATAGTACTTTTGTAAAATTTAATGCACTCCACAATAAAGATCGCTCATAATGAGAAATTGTACATTTCAAAAAAAATGGCACGGAACAGAAAGAACATCAAAACATGGTTTGTTCCTCACTTTAACGGCTCTGAGTCAAAGCGGGTGTAGCATTTCATTATCATTCCCGTAAGGGTATGATGATGTCCCTTGTGCGGGTGTCATGTATGGTACGGCACGGGGATTAGGCTTCATTCGTCTCCCTTCAAATCTTTGGAAAATCATTTCTAGTCATATCGGGTATGCCAAATGTACATATCGAATTTATAGTATGATTGTGTCTAGTGCAGAACCAATTAGTGGGAAAAACTATAATAATACATACATTTACATATGATATTAAAAATTTTAAAATTATAATATTTTCAAAGTAATGTATACATAGTGTAAAGGAAATTGCTTTAGTGATGAAGTATCTCTTAAAATATAAATTTTAATTTATTTTAAAAGAAAAATATTTATATAAAAAATTTTAAGATTTTTAAATTTATTATAATTTAGTTGTTAATTGACAATAAAAAAATTATTTTTCGAAGTGTAGTGATCACCATAGCTAACTTTGATAATCAAAGTTCACTTGTCAAATAATCTTTTTAATGATCGTCGGATTATTAGCATGTGGATTAGGTTTAATACTCTACAATTAGCCATCACCTCATCTAGTGTCGTCATCTCACCATGTCTACACCTACTACAGTTAATCATTACATCTCAGTTATGGGTTGTGTGATGGCAATCCTTAGGCAATTCAATGCTTGGTTCATGTACATTGCAATTAAGTATTTATTCCCAAATTCAATGCATCATTTCACTCCCCTAATAAATTTGATTTTGCTTCCCGTCTTATTTGGGTTTTATAGTTGTTGTTTCAATTATCCCCTCCTGGGTTTCTTGCTTTGCCCAATAGAGGTAACAACAGTTTTGTTGCAACTCCATGGTGGTAACTTATCGCCTCTTATATTCCTATGTGTCCTTGTTGATACTCTTCTTCCCCTCTCTCATTGTGGTGTTCCCCTGGTATGTCAACCTCTCAATTTTGAGTCATGCATTAACACCCTCGTAGCCTCTTCCCCATCCTCAACCTACCCCAATTCTTTCCACTCTCCCTCTCTACTCTACACTTTTTGAAGCTCTACTTCCTCTCGTATCTTTTCCATCTCCTGAGCTTTTGTCAATACTATCAACATATCTCGCAAGGCAAGCATAGCCCCTTTCCCTCAGATATGTGCCTAGGCAAGCATGGAACTTGTTGCACGAAGATTCAATGACCTCACTCCCCATTTGATTCAGGAAGAGATGGAAGATGCCAAGAAGGAAGCTCAAATTGAGGGAAGGCTTCCCTTGGAGATATAGGTAGAGGAAAATGTTGGCCAGTGTGTTCCTGACATTGGAAACATTCACACTAAGCATATGCAATACATGCAAACTGTGGATTTATATTGGCAACTAAAGACCATAATGGGAAAGGTTCTCATCGAGGGAAATGAGGCTCATGAAGAAATCCTCCTTTTCATGCCATGTAGCAACTAGTCAACAAGATGTACCACAAGCTCAACAAATTTGCCAAAAAATTTACCAACATGGACCTTCAAAAGCAATGAGGAGGCGGCCCCATATCTATCCAAGCGGACTCTCCCAATAGTAAAAAATGATGTCTATAGATTTTTGTTCTTAGTCACTCGATCTAACTTTCCTAGCTCTGCGCATAGTTATTAAAGTTTTTGTGTTATTTGTTACTCTCAGTTATGAACTCAGCTATCTAGTTAGGTTTTACTCTATATTGGCGCCTCTTTTCAAAACTTTTGACATGTTTTTATATTTATGTCTAGTTTCCTTTGTGGTGGACCATGAATATAATTTCTATATACATTTTTTTTCGATAAATATATGAAGGTCTAATTTATGAAAATAAGAAAATGAAGATAATTATTAGTGATTATTATTTGTTTGTTTATTTATTTATTTATTCATTCATTCAATCAATTAACCTTTGAAATAATCCAATGGTGCTTTATAAGGGGCTAGACTTGCATTCCTCCCAAATTCCTTTGGGTTTTGGGCCATTAATCTATCTCCCTATTCCCAAAATTGTATATCTTACTTTAGAACCAAAAAAACAATCTTAATTTACATACTAAATAATACAAAATAACTCATCTTTGAGACTAGTGTCACTCTTGTTATTTTATATGGATGTAAAGTTTGGGGTTGTAGTTTATCCAGGGAATGATGGAGAAATATTGAATAAGTGCAAAAGAAATTTATAACCTACAACCTCAAGATTAGGGGAAATACTCCCTCCTCCTAATTGAAACAAGCATTTCCCCGTTGAAAGCATGGTTGTGACTAGATATCTTATGTATAAGAAGAAGTTATACAACATGGAATCTAAGAGGTTTCCTAAAATTTCTTCTAACTCTGACCAAAGCCCCCAGGTTTGGCTCAAGAAAGGGTGGCATAAAGATGCCCAATGTTGACTAGACCATACGGGAAAAAGGAGGAGATCATCTTGCAAAATTCGAATAATATTAAAATTATTATTACTTCCAGATTTAAGGATAAATTGTAGGGAAATAAAGGGCTAGAGAGAAAAAGGAAACTATGTTGTTATAAGGATATGAACCACCTCAATCTCAAAAACCAAAATTATCTCTTTATCTTGACTATTGTCAAGAAGAAAATTAGCATTGCCAAGATTAGAACTAATTGTCATTAGCTTCATAGTGAAACTAGACATGAGTCAATTCCAAAATGCCATGGGATTAAAGGGTTTTTAAGTTGCCTAATCCTAAGATGGTTGAACATGAAAACCACTTTCTCTTATATTATTTGTCTTATGCTCACATTCGATCTAATTTTCAAAATATCTATCACGCTACCAACCTTCTTGACCTTGTATCTCAACAAAATTATGATGATCTGGGAATGCTTCTCTCACTTGTCCTTGAGCATAAAATAAAATGTTAAAGAAATTTGATTAATCTCTTACCTTCTTAAGCTCCGATAAACCATATAGGTCTTAGAGGACATTAATCATCATCGTTTACAAGAAAACCAATATCATTTCTATTTCCAATGAAATCATATGCTTTTTAGTAATATTTAAACAAAGTTTCCATACTGAAAACTAGTTATTATCATCAATTGTAATCTAACCTATTATTAAATAAAAAAATAAAAATAAAAATAGAAACCTTCTAACAGTATAAAATTAAATAAATTAGTTATGTTTATCAAATTAAAAATTTATCAATTTATTACTGTGGGGGGGCAACTCAATTGGAAAGTGCCATGAAAATAAAGTGTTACGTACCAAGAGATTCAAGGTTCAAATCCCCTTGACTTACATGTATCTATGGAAGGGGCATACATATGTACCTAGAGGTTAGAGTGGTAGTGGTCGAAATCAACCCCATGTCATGCGAGTAAGAAACTAGCCCAACTATCGATTCCTCTAGTCACAAAACAAAACAAAAACAAAAACTATCAATTTATTATAATAATTAATATTTATTTATTAAATAAAACTTTTACATATAACCACAAAGAAGCAATCCCATATAAATTAGGTTATTCAAATAACAAATAACCCACTAATTATTTGTGTTGGTATATAATTCACAAGTACATGCAACTTTTGTCAAAGGACAATAGCTCAAGTGGTAACTAGCAAGTTTAACCCCCCTTCCACCCGAGTTCTATTCTTCGAAAACATGTTAGCTTGTGTGCAAAAATTTGAACATGTTGAAAATCATGACAAGTAATTCCTATAAGCTCGAAGGGGCTGGAAAATTCAAATACCTTGATATTGAGGTGAATAGTGGTAGTCATTGAGCTTCAATCCTAGATCCTTATTTTTTAAGAAAAATGAGTAATTATTCTATTAAGTTCACGCCCTATCATAACAAAATACTTAGGGGGCATTTACATTCCTATTCCATTCAATTTTTCCTTCAAAGGAAGACTAAGAGGTGGAACCAAAACTTCTGTTATCAAACAACTACTATAAATGAGCTCACGTATAGTCAAAAAACATACAGCTTGCAAAACTTACCCAATAAAAGGATATATTTACACTTCGAATTCATGGACTAGAGAGAGAGAGGTCAACATTCATGGGCCTATTGAGATCAATTGACAAGTTTACATGACATTTGTTGAAGCACTACTTGTTGAGCATTGAATTTCCCATGTTGCTAATTGCATTTGTATTTCACTAATAAGCCTGTGTAGCGTTGAAAATTGTAACTAGGTTGGTCTTCATAATCTTTGTATTTATGTCATTGTATATTTTATGTAAAAACAAAAAGAAGAAAAAGAAATTTTATCTTTCAAGCATGGGTTTCATTCTCAAGTCAAAATTATTATTTTATTTAAGCATGTTCTTCATGCTCATTATTATTTACATTGGTCAAAGTCAAAGGCTTATTTAGAGCATGGAAAAGGAATTTTCAAATATGTAATTTGGGTCAGAATTGCCTCTAGATGCTAAGTCGTCCCTACGTCAATAAACATGTTATTCAAACCCCTCTGGACAAAATAAATAGAGGGTGAGTTAGATTCAATTGGATACAATATTTTCACATGATTACTTCTGAAATATAACAAAGAAAAATAGCGAAGAAGGGAGGTTGGGGTCTAAAATTGGCAAGTGTAAAGAAGACTTTCATGAGCTCAAATTGGTGAAAGTTCTGCCTAGATACATCGCTTGTTGAAGGTTCATTCTTGATGTTTTATATATTATTGATCTCTTGTTGTTGATGGATTTTCTTTGTGGAATGAGGGTTTGACTTGGCATCTTGAAGGTTGGACTCTTTTTATGGTCATGGATCTTGGGTGCCTCACTTTGATCTGATTCTATATGAAGATCATTTTTCTGGGTTTTCCCCCTTGTGGGGTTTTCACCCTGGCCTAGATCTTATATCTTGTGTTCTTTATTCTTTTGATCTTCATGTTTTGTACATTTGGTAATTGTTTGATGAAGAAGAACATAATTAATATTAATAATAATCCAACAACATTCACAAGCAATTATCAAAGATGAGAAATCTACCCTAATTCATAAGCCTCTTGATTTCTCAACATGGTATCAGAGCTAAGGTTTGAATAAGAAGGCCTGAATATCACCCTTTTTTTTTTTACATCTAGAAGATCATTATCAAAAGTCTGAAGTCTGCAATATCCTAGAGATTCAAAACCTATACTCTCCGCTCAAAAGGAAAATGACAAATACACTCGACGACCTGCATTGTCTTTCTGAGGTTGCAATACATTTCTAAGGATCACAATTTTGAACTCGCATTTACCTATCTATGGATCACACTTGTATGATTTTGATGTTTGTGACAAAGGACTAAATTTACTTTCTTTGGAGCAAAAACCAAAGCTTTAATGGCTCATTCTACATTATAATGATTCACATAATTTCACACATCGTGGCTAGCTTCCTTTATCTATAGTAACTCGCATATGGAAATTTATTTATTTAAAAATTGAATTTGTCTAAGGCTCATGGATAAAACTCTAAACCACACCAATGACATTGTTCTGAAACATCATATATATTATCGCATACATTAGAGTGCCTCAGCATCACACGCTATGACTAGATTATCATTGGCACACTATGACACAATGACATTATTATTACTCAATGATCCATTACATGGTGATTTTTTACTCAATGGCATGATGTCATCGTAAATATGGTCAGAGACATCAAAGACATCGCTACATTTTGTGGCTCGTATTTCTGACTCGATTCGTTTTAAGCTCATTGACTTATGGAAAGACTCGATGAAAAATATTTGTGGCTCATTTTATTCACTTTGAATTATCATTCTCTATATCTCAAGGCTTGCATTACAATCTCAGAAGCTCGTATTATTCTCTATGGATTTGAATTTACAGTAGCATTCATAAATCTGTGTAACTACCATTTTATTTTTTGCATCGCTTTATACACAACATTATGTTGTCGTTGCTACAACACCCTCCAAATTTTGGCCTATATTAAAATTTTGGAGCCTCCCTTTGATCATGTGAGCTGTCATTTCTAGTTGCTAGAGTCACCCCATGTTTGCTTCTTTAGTTTCTAAGTCCTTGCTTGAAGGAATTCCAACTATCATATTTTGTTAAGGCAAGAGTCTTTCTTTGTGAAAGGCAGTCATGGCACACCTTTAAGAGGAAAATCCAATGTTTTCTTTTGCCTTAATGGATTGCATCAATCATAGGGAAATGCATTGGACTCAATCTCAAGTTATTGTGCACTTTATTGTTGCCGTCGATACTTGTGTCGAAAGGTATATCTTAAGTGTCACACTTGGAGGTAAGTGTCGTTTTTTTGTCGTTTAAATGGATGCAAGTTAGTTATTGGTGTTGTGTGTTTAATTGACATGTATTTGGTTCAAGTCTTGTTTCATGATTTGGTCTCATCTTTTTGCCTTACTGATCCCACACTCAGTCAATCTTTGAGTTTTCTTGTCTTCACAACTTTCCGGATGAAGCACCTATCTATTTTCCTCTCAGAATTGTGCATTGCAAAGTCACAAGCCATAGCCAAGCATTGTATTCTTCCTGGAACTACGCATTACGCAGTCATAGTGAACTACCTCCATCAATTGTGCATTGCACAATCCTAGTGCTTAGTCACTGTCAACTACACTTGCATACTCTACAGCCCTTGTGCAGTCTTTCCTCCACTACACACTATGCACTTTCAGTTAGTATTTAGGTCATGAATCAGCCTCTATAGTGCTTAATTTCATAGTGCATTGACCCTTCCTCTTATAATTGTTCATTGCACAATCACAGTGAGAAACCAACTATGCAATCATGCCTCCCTGTCTCTCCGCCACTATGCACTACGCAGTCACAGAGCCTAGACCCTCACTCCCTACCTCCTTCTCCTACACATTGTGAAATCCTTGTGCATTCTCCTCAATCATGCACATTTCCCCAACTCAATCAATATGTTGCATGAGAAACAATACAGCCCAGGAGATTTTGGGACTGATGTCATCTTATCATGAGTGAACTCTATTTGCAAGTGTTATTATTTTAACATTAGAAGATGGTGCTAAAAGAGTATACCAAGGAGATGTTACACAAATATACTTATCATCAACCAAAGAGATAAAAGGACACTAGATCATGACAGAAGAAGGAAGATCATGATCACATGGAAGACTCCATATCATAACCAACCCCTTGGAGAATGAAGTTGAAGAACAAGAAAGACCCAATCATGAAGATGTGAAGATAATAGCAAGGAGAAAATCTTGGAATTGATATACTACAATGAAGTTCCATGTCAGCATTGTAAACTCACCATATGAATAGTGAGTGACCCCTATGAAGGAGTATGGGTGATGGCGGCCTTTTGGCCGAGTGTGCTAACGCACCCATCAATCACTGAAACTTGTTCGTGATTCCAGTCATTATATACGTAATTACGCAATCTAATTTGAGGAACTTTAGTTGCTCGACTGATAAGGAGAGGAATTTATTGCTCGACTGATAAGGAGAGGAATTTATTGCTCGACTGATAAGGAGAGGAATTTGAGTTGCTCGACTGATAAGGAGAGGAACTTGAGTTGCTCGACTGATAAGGAGAGGAACTTGAGTTGCTCGACTGATAAGGAGAGGAACTTGAGTTGCTCGACTGATAAGGAGAGGAACTTGAGTTGCTCGACTGATAAGGAGAGGAAGGCAGGTAAGGTCACAGGTGAGGTTAGACCTTAAGAAGGTAGGTGAGGTGTGCAGGTAGGTTAGGTGGGTTGGCATGGCTTTTCAAAATGTCACCATGAAATTCATATGTGTCATTTCATATTGTCGCGTGTAATATTGTATTTTCGAAAAATGAGAAAATGTAAAATGTGTGGAAGCCCAAGGGTCACACATATAATGTGAAGAGGCATATAGAAGCTCAAAGGACTCATAGGAATTCGAAAAGTCACATGGTGGCTCAAGAGTCATGAGGGAATCCCAGGAGTCACAAGGGAGGTGGAGAGTCGCCTCATTTTTTATATGTACCCCCTCATAGATTAAGAAAGACTTTTCACCTTGGCTTTTCAAGCTAGCAATAGGAGAGAAGATTAGTCTTTTGATAAGTAAGTAATTGCTTAAAGTTCGACTATTGGAACTAGTGTTGTATAATTTTAATGGTGTATCTTGGGACTTTCACTTTATAATTTGAATCTCTTGGTGCCAGCACACTTTCATGCATATGTCGTGAATGATTGTATGACTATTCTTTCATTGTTTGCCTTGTACGTTTATGTTTCTACGTACTAATGAAAATGAACTATTTCATTGGCTTTAGTATGCATATTTGAACAATGTGTCTCTCCTTTTCATAATCGTTATCTCTTTGTGAACTATTTCGCATTATAAATAATGATTATTTCATATATATGTATGTGTCTTTACTAGGATATCGTTATTCTTCTTTAAGGACTCACTTTCTTTCCCCTTTCTGTGAAAGAACCATTATACACTTTGCAATTGAATACATCACAAGGCTAAATTACTTATTTACCTCGAAAGTATATGTGTTTCTCTTATGTCATTCATTGTAGCCAAGGAAAATAATTAAGAATGTGGTAGTTGGGCCTATCTCCCAGATGGGGCTCCTACTCCAAATAATGTGAGGTCTAGTTAGCACTTCATATCGGGGAGACCCCCTGATTATTGGAAGCATCCAACACCATCAATAATTATGGTGCTAGAAGGAGGGCCACCTTTTTATCGTTGATAATTCACCACATTCACATAAATAACCTTCTATGCAAGGGAGTAATTTTCTAAGTCCAACTCAAACCCATATATCTAAGAAAGAAGAGTCCCCTCACCAAGGTCTGGAGCGTGCATACAAAGCTACTTACAATCAGCTTTGTCAATTTTGGCCTATCACTAGTCAGTTTTCTAAAGCTCTTGGATTACTTCCTATCACATTCGTTCTTCCTCATAAGCAATCAAATAAAGATCCCACTCATCATGGTGTTTTAGTCTCTTCATTGAAGGAATTGGTCACTACTACTCTTGAGGATTTGTTTGTCTCACTTGAAGATTTTATTCATCAAAAATATCTTCCACCACCTAATGGGGAAGATATGTAAGGAGACGGGGAAGATTTTTATTTTTCTGACAAAGAACAGTCGAGATATTACGAACAATTGGATAATAACGAGAAATTGAATAGTAAAGGAGAAAAATCTTCAGAATCAGAGAGTGATGAGGCAGAGGAGAATGAAGAAATGGATGATGATCAATTGGATTGGGTGGCCTAAGGGCCTCTTTCTCTTCTGGGAAATACGCATTTCTTACCAAAGCACCCGGAAAAGTTGCTTACCAAGTTTGATCCAGATAAGAAAGAGAAGGTCGAGGATCATTGATGACTTGTACTTGCATCTACAAATGTTAGAGCTATGTTTTTATGATGTTGCTTGTAGACTATTTCCGTACACTCTAGAAGGAAGAGCATCAGTTTGGTATCATATCCTTCCACAAAATTCAATCCATAATTGGAGGGTGTTTCAACAATTATTCTTAGAAAAATTTAAAAATCCTACCATGTTACTTGAACAACTCAGAAACATTATTGGGGGGTAAAGAAAAGGTTAATGATTTTAATCATATATTTACACGTATTTTGAATAAGTTCACCGTTGATGTGAAACCTCACAATTCAAATACTAAATATTATTATATTGCTACCTTGCCTACTAAAATTTTCATTTTCGTTAATATTGCTACAAAAGAAACTTTTTCTCTGAACATTGCAGAAGAAATTGTTGAAAATAGCAACAAGAAATGCTATAGAAATACTAAAAATAGCATTGCTACAAATAGCATTTCGGGATACATTCCAATTTTAATTAGTCCCTAAATTAAAATTGAGAATTAAAATTCGAATTTGATCTCAGCAGCTGTTTGTAAAATAATTAGTTAATTCATCTTGAGTTAATTAGTTGGAGAAAATCAAACATGAAGTCTATGTGAAGACATGCAACAGTTATCCCTTTGATTGAGGAAGTTATCCCTTAATTAAGGAGATCAAGATGAGTTGTACTTTGAGTTGTAATTAGTTAGCTCAGTTAACAGAGTTAAGTCCAGTTATATTAGTTCCAATAGTTTGTGGAACTAACTGTGAGTTCAGTTGGTCAATGCATGCATGCATTCAACTAGTGTACTTCAGATAACTGAATATTATCTCATAAATAACTCATGCATGTCAGTTTAGACAGAGACCCAATTAAGATCAAAGGATGGGACAATGTACTATCAGTTGCAGGAATATTCCCATGAGGATATCTCTTGCATGCAGAAGGAAATCTTTCCTTGAGGATTGTGAAGTTATTTCAGTGGTTAGTGAGCAGTGTGTGAGATAATTACACACAGGTGGCAGCTTGACGACCCAAGAGAAACTTCGCAAGAAAATAGGAGGCTTGGAGGAATGAATGAAGGCATATGTGTTGTCTATTCTGTCTATGAGCAGTAGTGAGGGATTATACTGAGAGATGGATAGCTTGAGAACTAAAGCTTTGTGTAATTCTGAGATATTTCTACTTGTATGATAATAAAGATAGTGGGGTTTTTAGTTGAGGCTTTCCCCAGAGTATTCTTATGTGCATCATGTGTATGATTTCTTCTTCTCTGTTATATGTGTTTTGATTGTTCTTGATCAAATTGATCAAGCTTCCACAAAGTTTGATAGTAGAAGTAGATGAAGTATTTTGCTTTAGTATATTGCATTACCAGGTTAATCTACAATGAAATTTCTACATGGTATCAGAGCAAAGGTGATCAAAGCGGAGAACAGTATACAAAGATGGGAGAAGTTCGAAGTTTTGAAGTTCTTGATTGTAGGTACAGAATTGATTTCTTATCACATCTCAAAATTCACCAATGGTGTTCAATGGCTTGAGACTCGAGTATGCCCTGGATGGAAGCTCGAATTACATAGCCTGGAAGGATCGCATGGAAGCGGTATTGGAGGACAATGGGTTGAAGGACTTCATTGATCAAGAAGTCCCCAAGCGAGCAGCAACTAATGCCCAAGAATTGGTGGAATGGAAGAAATGTGTGGCGAGAGCGAGGAGGATTCTTCTGGAGGGAGTTCGAGACCATATTGTCTCAAATCTCCATGGGAAGGAGACACCATTTTCAATATGGAATACATTGAAGGATATATATCAGAACAACATCGATCAGAGGAAGTTGGCGCTAAAAGACAAGATTCAGAAAATCAAGTGTGAAAAGGGTGACACGATCTCTACATATCTGAACAAGCTCACCACCTGCAGAGATGAGCTTGGAAGTGTAGGAATCACGACAATCGATGATGAAGTGGTGAGTCTTGCTCTCCTCGGTCTTCCTAAGAGCTGGCATAGCTACCAAGACTCAGTGAATGTAAGAGATAAACTACCAGATTGGGAACAACTGTGGTCGAATCTGATGCAGGAGGAGATCATGAGAAGCACCAGAGATGGTTCTTCATCAAAGCATGATGATGAAGAAAATCTTGCCTTAGCAAGTAAGGTGAGGAAAGGGAAAGGGAAGGCCTCCCATTCCAAATTGAGTTCTTCCCATGGTGGGAAGAAGATTGACAAATATAAAGTGCGACGCTTTAATTGTCATAAGGTAATCCATTATGCAATAAATTGTTCACAGAAGAAATCCAAGAAGGGATCCTCGAAAGGATCAGATGGTGAGGCACTGGCCTCAGAGTTCGAATTGGATTTTACCCTCATTGCATGCATGGCTTCATCAATGGTGGGTTGTGTTTGGTACCTGGACAGTGGAGCCTCATTCCACATGATTTGCGACAAGATTTTATTCAGTACCTTGGAGGAGAAGGCCCTCTAGATGTTCATAGAGATGGGCGATGATGGAAAGTATCGTGTTTCAGGTGAAGGCACGGTTGTGTTTCAGAGGGAGCATGGAGCTCCTCTCACCTTGACTGATGTAAAGTATGTGCCTAGATTGAAGAAGAACCTGGTATCCATCGCAATGTTGGAAGACAAAGGCTATGATGTAGTCTTCAGTAAAGGAAAGGAGTTCCTAAGACACATCGCCATGGGTAAGACCAAGAGGATTGGGATTCGAGTAAAGAATCTCTACAAGCTAGAGGTAGATGACTGTGATGCATTGAGTTCCAAAGCAGAGTTGGTGCAAAGCCAAGATATTGGCGAGTTATGGCATAGAAGATTGGGCCACTTGCATCATGGGGCCTTGAAGATCATGCAGTAGATCTCTGTCAGACTTCCCAAAGGTAAATTTGAGCAAGTAGATACATGCAAAGGTTGTACCTTGGGTAAGTATTCAAAATCTTCCTTTCATGATCGAGACAGTCGAGCTGAAGCAATCTTGGAGCGAGTTCATACAGATGTGTGTGGACCATTCTCGACAGCCTCCATTACTAATGATCCAGATCTTGGGGGAGGCCCTCAAGATCTAAAATATTGAAATGGATCTTGTGGGGGAGGCCCCTAAGATCTAAAAAATTGAAATTGCCAGAAGAAGAAGAGGAGAATGCCCAATAAACAAAACCACAAACAAACTTTTTATTAAAACAAATAATAATTGTAAGGACTACATTGTGGTGGACAATCTGTCCTTTTACAAAATGTGACTTGTTACTTATAGTATTTTTCAGTTACAATACCACAGGTCATTTCCATGGGTGAATGTCACAATACCACGAGTCAATTTCATGGGTGAATGAATACCATGGGTAGATGTCACAATACCACGGGCCAATTCCATGGGTGAATGAATACAATGGGTGGATGAATACCATGGGTTGATGCCATTCTCCATTCAAATCATTCATCTCTCCTTAAGAAGCAATGGTCCCCATTGCGTGAAGTTCCCTCCTGCGAAGCCTTTGTTGTATATGAAGACCCACTGAAGAGAATGGTTTTATGTGGTTAACCCATAACCATGATGAATGAAGATCCGAGGATAGAGATACCTTGTAATTCTTGTTACCAACTGTGATACTGACATTGTATGGCCCAGAAAATGGACTTCGATGAAGTGTGGGTTTGTGGATGACCCATAACCATTATGAATGAATATCCGAGGATAGAGATGCCCTGTAATGCTTGTGACCAATTGTGATACTGAGAGTGTGCAGCCTAGCAAATGGACTTCAATGAAGTGTGGGTTTGTGGATGACCCATAACCATGACAAATGAAGATCCGAGGATAGGGATACCCTATAATGCTTGTGATCAACTATGATACTAACAGTGTGTGGCCTAGCAAATGGACTTCGATGACAAGGATTTTGTGCAGTTGACCCATAACCGTGATGTTGGTAGTTGATGAAGTAATGGGTGCCTACATAGCCTGGGGTGGGAGGGTGTGTCCCCAAATAACCCAAGCCGAATGCTGCTATGCTGAAGTTGATGAATATGAAGCAGGTGCCTACTGAAGTGGGGTGTGACGGCACGTCTCCAACGGGAACCCGCTCCAAATATTGCTCCAGAATTAAAATGGACATAACTCGGTCAATATAAATCAGAATATTTATTATAACCTGTTTTTGGAAGCAGAAAGACCATTTTGAATCTTCCCATGTGTTGGAAATCCTTATCTTGACACTCTAGAATCTCATATTCGCGCTGCAAATTTTTCCGTCGTCACAAAAGTTCTGAAAAAATATTTGATTTTATATCAGCAATATCTCCCACATCCGAACTCCGATTCGACCCTTTTTTTTAAATTGGGTGATTTTTTAAGAGGAGCTCAGATCTACAATCCTTTTTTTTAGATTCTGCACAAAAACTTCAAAAAATGATAGGAGAGTCGTCGTCCACCAGTTGTCGACAAACAAAAATTCTACAACATAGTTGATTTTAAATCAGTGATATCTCCCTCATCCAAACTCCGATTCGGGCAATTTTTTTTTAATTTTGGTATTTTTTCGCAAGGAATCCAGATTTAATATTTTTTTTGTAAATATTGCACCAAAGGTTTCAGATCTGATCTGCAAACTTGCCGCCCAAAAACAATTTCTGCAAAAAATGAAAAAAGAAAAATTCTTCCTGCTTTGCCCAAGAAAGTGCTTTGTGGAGGTCACAACGCATGCCTGAAGTTTGTTGAATATTGCTGAAAAAAATTGAAACTGAAATATGCATAAAACCCTCATTCCCATGGAATCATAACCTTCTCCAATACCACTGATCCAGATCTTGGGGGGAGGCCCTCAAGATCTAAAAGATTGAAATGGATCTTGGGGGGGAGGCCCCCAAGATCTGAAAAATTGAAATTTCCAGAAGAAAAAGAGGAGAATGACCAATAAACAAAACCAAAAAGAAACATTTTATTAAAACAAATAATAATTGTAAGGACTACATTGTGGTGGACAATCTGTCCTTTTACAAAATGTGACTTGTTACTTATAGTATTTTTCAGTTACAATACCACAAGTCAATTCCATGGGTGACTGTCACAATACCATGAGTCAATTCCATTGGTGAATGAATACCATGGGTGGATGTCACAATACCATGGGTCAATTCCATGGGTGAATCAATACCATGGGAAAATACCATGGGTGGGTGTCACTTACAATACCATGGGTGGATGCCACTTACAATACCATGGGTAAATTCCATGGGTGAATGAATAACATGGGTGGATGAATACCATGGGTGGATGAATACCATGGGTTAATGCCATTTTCCATTCGAATCATCTAAATAAAGGTACTATGTGATTTTTATTGATGATTTTTCTCGTAGATGCTGGATCTATTTCATGCAGAAGAAGGATCAAACCTTCTCAAGGTTTTGTGAGTTCAAAGCCTTGGTTGAGAAAGAATCTGGAAAGAAGATCAGGGCCTTGCGAAGCAATAATGGTGGAGAGTATGTCTCTCACGAGTTTAAGGACTTTTGTGCAGTAGAAGGAATTAAACGGGAGTTGACGACACCTCATAACCCACAACAGAATGGGGTGGCCGAGAGGAAGAAAAAAATGATTGTGTGAGCATCTCGGGCGATGCTTCATGACCAAGGCCTACTACTTCACTTGTGGGCTGAGGCATGCAACACAACGATTTACTTGCAAAATAGAAGCCCGCATCACATACTTGGGATGAAGACACCAGAGGAGGCTTTCTTCGGGAAGAGACCAGATGTGGGTCACTTCAAGATCTTTGGCTCATCGGTTTATTTCCATTTGACCAAGGATGCCTGGAAGAAGCTAGAGCCAACAGCAGAGTTAGGGATACTTTTGGGGTACACTGATACTCCCCACAACTATCGGGTGTATTTTCCTACCAGTCAGAGGACAGTGGTTCGCAGAGATCTTAAGTTCAATGAGCTGAAGACCATGCGAGTTTCCCTTGAGAGGGAGCTCAAGTTGCATGCAGAGGAGGAACTTTTGGTTCCTAAGGAGGAGGAGCCTCGGACTAATGCGAAGCAGCCGCATGCAATTGATCTAGGAGTGGAGACATCCACTCATGTAGAGTCTTCCAAAGATGGGCGGAAACGCTCAAGGGAAGCTGAGATATTGTTGATGGATGCGAGAGAGAATGTGGGAGAACCATCTTCCCAGTGCAAACAGAGGAGGTCACCTGAGCGGTACATTGATTACATGGCCCTTGTTGGGGAATGTATAGAGACCGAACCATCTTCCTTCAAGGAAGTAGTGCAGTAGCCAATTTGGGTTGATGCTATAGTGGAGGAGTATGACTCCATAGTTCGGAATAGTATTTGGGATTTTGTTCCAAGACCAGAGAACAAGTTAGTGGTGAGTTCCCGTTGGCTTTACAAGGTAAATCAAGATGGTAGTGTGCAGAAACATAAGGCAAGGTTTGTTGCCCGTGGTTTCTCATAGGTCGAGAGGATTGACTATGATGAGACTTTTGCTCCTATATCAAGGTACTCATCTATCAGATCGATGTTGGCCCTATTAGCATAGATGGGTTGGAAGATCCATTAGATGGATGTGAAGACTACATTCCTCAATGGAAAGATTGAGGAAGAGGTGTACATAGAGCAGCCGGAAGGATTTGAGACCTTTGATCATGAGTCGCATGTGTGCCGACTCAAGAGAGCTTTGTATGGGCTAATGCAACCACCTCGTGCTTGGTACACCAGGATCGACAACTACTTCACCAGGTTGGGCTTCACAAAGAGTGAAGTAGATGCAAACTTATACCACATCATGGTGGAAGGTAAGAAGTTGATCATTGTTCTTTATGTTGATGATCCGATATTGACAGGAGATGATCAGTTGATCATGTCTTGCAAGGAGGACCTTGCAAGAGAGTTTGAGATGAAGGACATGGGTCTCATGCACTACTTTCTAGGCATGGAAGTGTGGCAGAAGGATTTGGAAGTGTTTATGTCTCAAGGCAAATATGCCAATGAGATACTCAGGAGATTCCACATGGAGAAGTGCAAGCCCATCTAGACTCCTCTAGTAGGTAACTGGAGGAAGGAGGATGCTACTTTAGGTGAGGTAATATAGGCTATGGTGTATCAGCAGCTTGTGGATTCACTGATGTATTTAGTGAACACGCGACCAGATTTGTGCTTTGCGGTGAACCAGCTGAGTCAAGCTATGGGTCAGCCTACCAAGTTGTTTTGGAAGGAAGCGAAGCATGTTTTGAGATACCTCAGAGGCACATCTCAGTATGGATTATGGTACAGATGGATAGAGGAAGTAAAGCTTTAGGGCTTCACAAATGTAAATTGGGCAGGGAGTCCATCACATCGGAAGAGAACTTCAAGAGGAATTTTCAACCTTGGTTCAACTGCAGTTTCTTGGTACAACAAGAAACAGAGGTCAGTTGCACTTAGCTCAGTAGAGGCTGAATACATGGTTGCAAGCTAGGCAACATGTGAGGCCATTTGGATGCAAAAATTCTGGTTGGGTTGTTTGATCAGAGGATGGATCCAAATGTGATCTATTGCGATAATCAGAGTTGTATCAAACTCTTTGAGAATCCAGTATTTCATGACAGGTCCAATCACATCGATATCTGGTATCATCATCTTCGAGACTGTGTGTTGAAGAGGATCATGTTTTTGCAGTATGTTTCGACCGAGGAGTAGGATGCAGACATTTTGACTAAAGCATTGTCAAAATGAAAATTTGAGTTCCACAGAGATAGGATCGGGGTGACAGATAATCCCTTTCTTGTTGAGAGGGAGTGTTGAAAATAGCAACAAGAAATGCTAAAAATAGCATTGCTATAGATAGCATTTTGGGATACATTCCAATTTTAATTAGTCCCTAAATTAAAATTGAGAATTAAAATTCGAATTTGATCTCAGTAGTTGTTTGTAAAATATTTAATTAATTCATCTTGAGTTAATTACTTGGAGAAAATCAAACATGAAGTCTATGTGAATACATGCAATAGTTATCCCTTTGATTGAGGAAGTTATCCCTTAATTAAGGAGATCAGGATGAGTTGTACTTTGAGTTGTAATTAGTTAGCTCAGTTAACTGAGTTAAGTCCAGTTAGATTAGTTCCAACAATTTGTGGAACTAATTGTGAGTTCAGTTAGTCAATGCATGCATGCATGCAACTAGTATACTTCAGATAACTGAATATTCTCTCATAAATAACTCATGCATGTCAGTTCATACAGAGACCCAGTTGAGATCAACGGATGGGATAGTGTACTATCAGTTGCAGGAATATTCCCATGAGGATATGTATTTTATGTGTTATGCTCTCGCATTGTTTATTTTCTGTGTTTTAGAATTCGTATGCAGGTAATTTCTGTATGGGGTTAAAATCTACACCTTTGCTCTGCAGGTCAGCTCGACTTCTTCTCTCTACTCTCAGCTTTTCGCTTTTAACTTACTTTCTTCTTTCTCTGTCAGTTCGTGGCTTTAAAGCCAATCTGCTTTCTGACTATTCATTTCCGCTTCCCGGCTTTCCGGTTTCCCTGCCTCCATCCGTCTGAATCCCTCTGTTCTGCATAATCATCATTGTATAATGCCTCATAGGGAGGTGGCCACCCATTTCATAACGAACTGAGTGTTAGTTCTCTTGGACGTTTTCAAAACTACCGTTTAATCCGTTAACTCCAAGAATGCCCGCGAAACACGACCTTCTGCCAACGCATCGTCCACGTCGGACTTCAAATCTTATACAACTCTGCATGTTTGCCTCATCAAATCCAGTCACCCATCGGAACGCATCTCCACCGTTGATCTGGAGCCTCCAGATCCAACGGTCATCGTCCATATCGGGTGGATAAGTAATATGATGTTTACCCATCTGATGTGAGTGGTTTTCTCTCTCTTTCACTGGAAGCGTGGTACCCATTGTGTGGAATCGGGCGAGACTCGGTTGAAACCGCTTACCACTCGAAGCCCTTCCGATATTCTGCCAATTTTTGTGGGACCTGCTTCTGACAGAATCGACGTGATATCCATTGTATTTTATAACTTTTCAGGTCTGGGTGCTCGGGGCTTTTCCTTCTTTGAGGGGTTTTCCCAGCGATATGCAATTAGCGACAAGTCGCTAATCACATATCAGAAAGCACCCCCATTTCTTAAATTGACCTTTGGTTTTGCTAATTTGTCGCAGCGCACGTTACCATGGGCCGACGATCTGCGCACTTGATCAAGGGTCCTCGTTGCTCCGCGTTGTTTACAAATTGTAACTGTTTCGAGGATATCTCTGATAAGCTTGATCTTTATAAGACTTTGAAACGTTGGCATGATTTTTCAAGAGTTCATGAAAACTTAGAGAGTGTTCTAGGATCCAATTTGGATCATTATAAGGAGGTCATCAACCCCACCCTAGAAGATCAAAAGTATCTATCTGTTTTAACTAGCTCAAAGAAGAAAATTAATATAGCCAAGATTAGAACGAACTCTCATGAGTTCCATAGTGAAACGAGTCGTTGGTTAGTTCCTAAAACACCATGGATGGAAAGGATCTGCCATCTCTTTGAGAATATGAACATCGAGGATTAAAATCACTTCCTCTTAGAGTGCCCCGCGTACAACCACATTAGATCTCAGTTTCATAATCTTTGTTGCAATACTGACCTTCCTAGCTTTTTACGATGTCAAAATTATAGTGAACTCGGGAGGTTTCTCTCCAAGCTTTTTGAGCATAGGAATAAAATCTTAAATCAAACTAAATAATTTGTTTCTTTAGGTCCGATAAACCAAAGTTTGATCTCAGTGGATGTTAACCATCATCATCATCATCAACATCATCATCATATATATATAATTTTTTATTTTATTTTTATCTAATATTGTTGATTTTTTCCTTAAATTTTGTATCTTTTTGAAATATTTTTTTGTATTTTTTTAATTTTTTCTTTAAATTTTTTTGTTTTTTTTTAAATATATTTTAAAAAAAATTATTCATTTTGTGTTTTTTTTTACAATTTTTTTTTTTTTTTTGTCATTTTTTATATACATTCTTTATTTGTTTATTTTTCTTGCCATGATTTTAATTTATTTATATTTTAATTTTCTGTTTTTTTAGTTTTTATTTTTCTCAATATTTTAAATTTGTTTTCTTTTCTTTTAGTCATGGTTATATGTGTGTGTGTGTGTGTTTTTGTCTTTTATATATTATTTTATATTTGTCTTTTTGCCATGTTTTTTAATTTTATTTTTATTTTTTTTGTGTTTTTTGCTTTTTTTTGTTTTTTTGTTTTTGTTTTTATTTCTCTCAATGTTTTAATATTTTTAATTTTTTGTGAGGAATTAGACTGCTTGAAAAATGGTTAAATAATCAACATTAAAAAAATAATATATGCATACTTAGGACATAAGAAAATTTAAAGTGTCAAAAATATGCCTTAAAAAAATGTTGATGCTTTTCAAAATCCACATGAAAATTATCAAAATTTTAAAAAAATTATCCACACTTAGTACATTAAAAATGTTGAAGTGTCAAAAATAATCCCTCCAAAAAAAGGGGTTGATATCTCATCAACACTTTTCAAAATCAGCATTAAAATCATTAACATTTTAAAAAGAATGTTCATACTTGATACATTAAAAAAATTACAAGTGTCAAAAATATGCTCCAAAAAAATGGTGTATTTTGAATCAACACTTTTCAAAATCGGATGATTTTTTGCTACCTCAAACAAATAGGTACTCGATACAGTTCTCGGTTCAAAGTTTACATTGTTTTTTTCTCAAGCACGCTAAGTCCATAAAGAAAACTCACATATCTTTGTTAGATCCAAATGATGCCCTACAAACCCCTCATTTTTCCATCGCAAAGGTAAAAATGTATATGGTTGAGAGGATTTTTTTGGAAGTAAAATATGTCAAGCCCCTCGAGCAGAGTAATATCACCACCCCTTGACTTCATCTAACTCGAAAGGTGTAGGTATATGGTAACCTCTACTCATGTGTTGCCAATTTACCTACAACATCCACAATATTGCATATGTCTTGAGACCTATCAATGACACATAATTTTTCATGATTAAAGGTAAATATTGAGTGATCCAACCTAACACACACGAGACCTCACCACTCAACATATATTTTGAAACTAAAGTCTCACTTTCCTTCCCAATGAACCTCATATCAAATAAAGAGACCCCCTGATGGCACCCCACATTTTTTTAGTACCAAGGGGAAGAGTTACGAAAGATTTATTGGCCCTCCAATGGATCATTTGAATAGTCCAACAAGTCATCCTTGTGCTCATATAGGGTTTTATGAAACCATTGTGTAACGCTACCCACTCCATATTATCTGCGCATAAAGGAAATCAAAGATCCATAACCGATAAAAACTATTACAACTAAATTTCCTTTGGAACTTATAAAATTGAAACCTTCCCTATTTATTAGTTTTGGTTCAAACCACATATTAAAATCCCACATATATTTAAACCAACATTTTGTTAATTTTGTTTTTATCTTTTTAACAATGAAATAAATAAATGTCCTAATATACCTCCATATATTTTTATGGCCTCATAGGCTTAAATACCCTAATTCAAGACAAAACGTTCATATGGTCTTTCATGGTGACTAGCATATGTCATAATATTTTTACACCCTGTCACGATTATACACATGTTTTTGCTAAGTAAGTTAATGGGTCTAGCCTCGATGTTTGAGATGGGAAATTTTATCCTCCTCGCTTAGGTTCAAATCTTACTTGTGGCATATTTTTTCCTCGTGAACCATGAAAAATGTTTCATTCTTTCTTGCGATTAGAGGGTGAGATGAGAAGTTGCATGTAAAGAAAAATTATTTTAATGAGTAAACAAACTTCCATTGAAGGAATGCATAGAGTGTACCTAAACATATCATTATATTCAATTCATGGTTTTTTCCTTTAGTGTGCTTATCAATGCCTATGGCTCAATGATCTGTAAATTGTCGTGGATATTCCACTAGACAATTCGTCACAACAGATCTGATAAAACTATATTAAAAATCTAAAACTATAAACTATTATAGTTTTATTAGATTTTTGGATCTGTAGATTTACTGCAAATAGTGCATGCATGCGAATGAAAAATTATACCGAAAATATAGAACGGAAAAATAAAATCTCACACACACCTTAGACACAAGATTTGCTCTAGGAAATCCTTTCAAGATAAAAATCCAGCTCGAAGGTGAGGGTGCTTTGCTCTCTTTCTTTGTTCGGAAATATGGTTGTGAGTACAAATAAGTATGGCGTGTGGCCTGTGGGCTGCTATAATGCACATGTCCTCTCTCTGTGCTCTACCTGCTATCCCTCTTGGCTATTTTTGCTCAACTATGGAACAGATGCTCTTGAAAGAATAGAATCCATTTTCCTCATAGTGGCCCGATTATAACACAACCTGATAGCCCACTAGTGGTTAGGTTAGAATACCTCAACACTTAACCAAATTTACAATATAGACTCTTCTAGAGTATTCTACATCATAATCATGTGCCTAGCCATTTTTCCATCAATAATGAGGATTGACGTGGCATTCTTTCAAATTATGGTGGTGGAAACAGGAAGGTCAACTTCTTAGCGGCATAACTTTCGCATACAAGCTCTAATTGACGTGATTCTTGTGTCGTTGGAAATATATTTGTGTTTATAATAGCATGAAAAGGTAAAGAAACAAATTCTTACCCAAAAAAACTTTGTTTGATGCCTCAAAATGCTCCTAGAAGGTTTTAATCTCTATTTTTCCAAATGGGATCCCGCTAGTAAAAACAGTCCCGCGAGCTTATTGCTCCACTTTTTCCACTCTAAAAGCATTGATATAGATGAAAAACAATATAATGATCCAATCTGGATCACTCAAGTTTTTTGAGGCCAACAATCAACCTTAAATAAGGTTATCCTCTTTTCCCTTTTATATTTCTCCTACTAGCAGAAGCACCGAGTAGAACCGTCAAGGAGGCTAAATGTATTGCAATAATTTTTGGTGTGGAAATTTATCATTACTCTACCAATGGTAGCTCAAGGGCTGTAACCACATTGAAATAAAACTATAATATTTATTGCCGTGGTATAGGCATGGAATTATGTGCACAAATCTTCTTTAAATTTCTTTACTTTGGAATAAGAGTTCAAAGTTAAACTAAATAATATATTTCCTTTCACTATTTTGAACTCTAAAGATGGTTATTTATAGAAGCTCGATGGATACAAGAAAGTTGATTGGCAATATTTCCTCGAAAATATCAAGGGAATAATTAAAACTTGTTGCAATAAATGATTATCGATAGGTGGAATTTTGACCCTTTTTAAATCTATTCTTGAAAACTTTTCAATCCTTTAACACTCTATGGCTCATATCCTTAAGGGTATATTGGAGAAAAATATGCAAGTTTGGTTTAAAGTCTTTTTTATATTAACGCAAGGAAAAACGTAGTTGTCATCTATTCAAATGGAAAATGATTACAAAACCCATTTATATTGGAGGATAGGGATTGAAAAATATACACATGTTCCTAGCAAGAAAAATTTTATGGAGGCCACTAACACATGATTGTTTCTGGAGTGACATTATAACATGGAAATACTTCAAGCCAAGTTCATAATTGGGATGGGTTAGAAGCCAAATTAACACTACATATAATGCTTCTGGTCAACGAAAGGCTCATTACCCATGATATAGCAACATCTATTGTGTAGGGTGGAAATGGGTGAGCAAGTGAGGATTGATAATGACATTATATTAGGCTTTGGATTGAGGATGCTTTTTCCAACTAACATGACAAAAAATTTACTAGCTAGAATTTAATGACTCAAAATCATATCGAGCCTAAAAGTGGATCAGACATATGGTCTCAAAGCTAGATTTAAGCACAAGATTAGGTTTGATGTATGAATAAGTAGGTTTGTTAGGAAACTATGTTTAAAATTTGAAAAGGGGCCATCTCGGATTTAAGAGATTAACATGATACTATCACTTGAATCTTTGAAAAATCTCATGGATTTTATCTAGTTAGATAAGGTTCTGTTTTTTTTAATGTGTTGGATCTACCAAGGACCTCTTAGTGCTTAAGAAGATATGGAAGTTGAAGGCTCCAAATAAGTTAAGGATTTATTTATGGTTACCCTTAAAGAACAAGGTGTTGACTTGGGATTTTGTTCATAATAGGTGCATACAAGGTTTAGGAATGTCTTAGTTAAGTAAAGCTAAGGCAGAATCTAATTCTCATTTACCAATTTTGTGTTCCCTTTTAGAAAATGTATCGAAGAAGTATAAAAGATTTATAGGTATAGTAAAATCCTTAGAATGTTGAGATTGCTTAGAATTAATGTAGTGGTTTTATAATACTTCTTTAAATGACCAAGGGTTGTCCTTGTATTATAATTCAAAGCATATTATAGATGACGAGATCTACAATTTTTTAGGACAAATATAATTTTTCCATCCAAGTTATCACATGAGTAGGGGCAATGATTTCCAACATTAAATTGCTTAGTTCCCATTTAATCACATGATGGCTGGGAGGAATATCTATAAGCAAAGCTCATCCTTGAAGGTTTCTTAATGGAATAAAGCAATGGATCTAGGTTTTCATAATGCTAGGGGGTCATTTTCTTTCAAGATTCCACTTCATTAATTTTAGTTGAATTAGGCTTGTGTTGAAACAATCTTTTTGATGTTCCTCCTTTCAAAACTTTAATAAAGCGTTCACTACTTGGAAGTCTTCATTATCTTCAAGGTTTCAATGATTCCTCTCTAGTTATCACTTGGATAAAGGTGTATTTGATCCTCATAATGTACAACTTAGACTTGTTATGGATTTATTAAAAGACATGGGTGTTTCATTTGACTATCTCTCCTACATATCTCCTACACTCATGTTTTCTAGGAGTTGAATCAAGAAGCATATAAATTCTATAAAGAACGTAAACATTTAGCTAGAGGTGCTCAAGATGGTTGAAGTTCTTGATGAATTTGTCATCCATGTATATACTACTTTGTGATGCTTGTCCTCGTCATAGATTTCTTCTTTCGTTTTGATATCATAGTTTAATTTTTATAGTTGTTTATATGATATGTATATAAAAAACTTGTTTGGTATATCTCAATATGGAGACATAATGTTAAGGTTTTATATTTTTGTGAAGGTTTTAGTATTAATTGTGATGATAATTGTCAATTGGATTTATCTTGGATTTATCTTAGATGGTTTGGAGGAGTGAGTTATCCTCCCACCGAGGTTCAATTCTTACAAGTGACATGATGAGCTTTGTTGCAATAGCTTCTAGCCTTGTTGTTGAGTCTAATTAGTTCGTCCAGAACCGAAATGTGTAGATTTCTCAGATGGAATATAAAGATAATTCTCATGGGGCGGGGTGGGCGCGGGGTGGGGGCGCGCATAATTGTGGTGATCACATTATTGAAATATAAATAGACATTTACATGAAATGTTAGGAGGGTGGTTACTTATATTGTAAACATATATTTTGACTTTTTTTTACATGCTCATGAAGTCCCTCGGAACTTAAAAAGTATAACTTTCATTTTTACTAAAGCATATTTTTTTTTTTACATTCAAAATAATAATAACAATGTGCGTGCATGTGAGAAATTAATCAATTGTAACAGCCCTGGTGAAAATTCCATGTAATATAAGTCAAAAACAATAACCACAATCGATGGCAAACTTATTCCAAGCTTAATGTTTATGGCTAAGGAAATTGGATAAGGCTTTGTAAAGGTAAAATGGCGTTTTTTGCACAATTATTTACAAAAATAATGGAAATTAGGAGAAAATGGAGGTGAAAGGTCATAGGTTGCATGCAAGGAGGAAAATGAAGGAAAATAATTGAAAATGAAGAAAATAGAGGCCTCATTCATAAAAAGGCTTCTGAGGATCAGTTGGTAACTTTTTTCAGTTGAGTTTTCGAGCTCTCTCATTATTCTCTCTCTCTCTCTCTCACTCTTGGACACTTAGAGTTTCTTGGAGCACTTTGGAATTGGAGCAAGAAAGGCAAAGAAGGCAAGAGAAAGCAAAGATCAAGCAGGGACAGGTAGGATCAAGTAGATACAACAAAATTCATTATAGGTATAAACTTGCATGTGTATTTTCCTTACTACATTTGGCATGCATGGGATTGCATGTGTTTATTTTCTACCATGGCATGGGTTTTTCCAGGTGTGACATTATTTTCAGCCTAGCCTTTCCATTTCTTGATAGCCTTGATGAGATGGGTTCTGTCATTCTGTTTATGTGGGATGGTCCGATTGGATTCGAAGCTGAGTGGGGTGGATCTCCGAATTGACAAACACATGGTCTAAGTGGTCCCTGAACCAGAATGAGGATCACGAAGCCACTAGCCTAGTAACCCCTGATCCGGACTGTGGGTTGCGGTAAAGCCAGATTGTGTGCCTCGGTGGACCTAGGAATCCTTATCGGTGAATTGCTTATGCATATTGTTAGTTGCATGTGGCAATGTGTATAATGGAATAATGGTTGTTGTCATTCATGAGGTCATAGCATGAATTGTTGATATGGCCTTGCATTGATGATCGGACCCTAACTAGAGTGATGTTTATGTGTCGATACATTTATTTGTGTATGTCTATATGTTGTTATGATTATGTTATACATGTATCACGCTGATTTGGTGATCTTGCAGACAAGGTATCCTCCCCGAGCTATACTAAGGTATGTCGATTTATTGTGATTTGGTTTATCTGACATATTATGCATTGCAGGAAGAAATATCAAATGGCTAGCAAGATGGTTGACTACAAAGACTCTCCCTATGAATCCAAAGAGAAGTACGAAGTTGGGAATCCTTCCGACTTTGCAGTTACAATAAGAAGCTTGAAGGAATAGATAAGGAGTTGTAAGGTAGATAATGGTTGGATCATATAGGCACAAGAGAAGCAAGCAGAGGTTAATGCTATACTTCTTCAGAGTTTGTCAAACTTGCAGCGACAAGGGCCACTTCGGATCAGCCATGGACATGAGGATGGAACTAATGGGGCATATGGAAATAGGTCTCCTGGTAGACATAGGTCAGATAGATCTGACACAATTAGAGATGGCAGGTTGTTGGACACTCCAGATAGGAGGGACGATCAGTACAAGTATTGTTCTAGTTTTATTTCTGATAGACATCATGATCGTCATCATTATCATCCTTACTGGAGGAATGATAGGGGATACTTTCCAGATTAATTCAAGAAACAAAAACCACCTACTTTTGATCAAGATGTGAAGAATCTGGAATATGCAGAGGCTTGGATACTTGGAATGAAAAAAAAAAATTGAGTTGCATGAATACACATATAACATGAAGGCCAGAATAGCTATCTTCAGCTTGAAAGGTAAATCAGACATCTGGTGGGAAGATGTTAAATCAGACATGTGAGGAGCACCTTAGGAGAGATTGTCTGCAACATCAGGGTGGTAGGCCTAAGATATACAGTTCATAGGAGGCGCAAACTATTGGGGATGTTGGTCAGTCTATTCCACGTATCTATGTAGCAGTGGACAGCAGGCAAGCAGAACATCAGGCATCTATCATTGAGATGGACAGTAAGCTTTGTGATCAAGTTATTTCTATTTTGATTGACCCTGGATCTAATTATAGCTATGTTAGTCCTGAGTTGGTGGATAAGTGTGGTTTGAGTAAGAAATTTCATGCAGAGCCTTGGTTGGTGCAGTTGGCTACAAGTACAAAGAAGCAAGTTCATCATTGGTTAAGAGCTTGCGCATTTGACTTGAATGGTATGCCTACCGCAACACGTATAAATATACTACCACTGGTATCATACAGTATGTTTTTGGGCATGGATTGGTTGTATCTTCATAGAACCAAGGTAGACTGATATGACAAAGCTATTGAGTGTGTTGATGACAATGGGGAACCAAGGGTCTTACAGGGTAAGAAGAAAGCTACATCAGTTAGGATGGTGACAGCTATGCAAGCAAAGCGTAGCCACAGAAAAGGGTGTAAGTTATTTGTTGTGCACATTTGTAGTGATAAGGGTAAGAAAGTTGAGGATATAGATGTGTTGAGCAGTTACCCAGTTTTACAGTGGTTTTAGGATGTATTCCTTGAGGACATTACAGAGTTTCCACCTCACAAGGAGGTAGACCTTTCTATTGAGTTAATTCCTGGGGAAACTCCAGCGTCGAAAGCACCTTATAGGATGAGCACACCTGAGTTGGTTGAATTAAAGTTATAGTTGATGGAAATGTTAGACAAGGGATGCATTAGGCCAAGTGTATCACCTTGGGGTGCACTAGTATTTTTCATGAAGAAGAAATATGGCACTCTCATATTATGCATTGATTACAAGTAGTTGAACAAAGTGATTATCAAGAACAGGTACCCTTTGTCGAGGATTGATGACTTGTTCGATCAGCTAAAGGGAGCAGCAGTGTTCTCAAAGATTGACTTAAGTTCTAGATACCATCAGGTATGCATCAAAGACGAGGACATTTACAATATTGCATTCAGGACTAGGTATGGACATTATGAGTTTTTTGTTGTTCCATTTGGCTTAACTAATGCTCCAGCTACATTCATGTGCTTCATGAATAGTGTGCTGCTTCCATATTGTTGATTTTTGGGTAGCATCAGATGTGCTCTAGCTCCGAAATTTTGTGTAGGACTAGAAAAAATGAGATCTCCAAGACCCAAAAATCGTTTGGAGAAATTCCACTCGGATTGTATTTTATTAAAATAATTAATATTTTTAATGGAGTTCCTAAGTCTAAACTTAGGGAAATTAAAATATTAATGGGTATTAATCAAAATATGGCTGAGAATGATCTAGAAGGCGGAAAGTCATGCTTTAATCTTAGTCATTGATTAGAGACTTAATATCGGTCATTGAATACTCAATAAGAAAATTATAAAATGGAGGTTTGGGGTTCATTTAGAAACACACATGGAGCAAAAAAATTGATCTGGAGTTAGATTTCTGGGGCTAGGAAGCTGAGAAATTCAAACTGAGTGATCATCCTACAGCAGAGGGGTAATGAGAATCTAGGAGGAGGACTTTCCAGAGAATACTGACAGAGAGACAAAGAGAGATGGCAGAGAGGCAGTGCAATAGCCGAGAGAGCTGACGCTGGACCAGTCTGGGCCCACGCAGCCTTGACACAGAGCCAGAAAGGCCAGCGCAGAGGGGAAAATTGCCTATCATGTAGAAGTCAGAACTGCCAAAATAGTCGGGATAGCTGATGCAGAGGGTAGAAGAGGTGACACAGGGCTGATGCAGAGCCTGAAAGGCTAACGCGGGGCCTACGCAGGGCCAGCGCAGAAGTAGCCGAGGTTAGCCAATCTTGTGTTGAATTAGCTGGAATTATGCTGAGTGAAGTGAGGTAAAACTCACTCATATTTTCTACCAGTATTTTCTCTATAAAGGATTGCTAGATGAGCATCCTAGATTTGTATTCAGATATTTCTCCTGCATAATAATAAACCCTAAGAACTACTACACCGATTTTCCCGTATTGGGTTTTTCTGGGGACTATTGTGTCCAAAAATAAGTGTGTCCTATGTATCTTGTTATTTGCTCTGTTTTACGTTTTATGAGATCAAATATTTAATTAGTGTAGGCTGCATAAGTGATTTGCTTCAGTATTCAAAAGAATAACTTGATGAATTTTTAAAAAATCAAGTAGGTGAAGTAGATTCAGATTTGCTGCAGTAGGGTTTCCTTCAGTGTATGAATTTTCACATGGTATCAAAGCATTTATTTTCAAATGGGCAGAGTAGATCTAGTGCTGAGCATTGAGGTCGAAAGCTGCACTTGGCACCAATTTGAATCCCCTTGAAGGTATTGCGCGGTCCTTGTCGAGAAGCAGATCCGAGGAAATCTCTCTTTGAGTGAGACAACAGAGAGGTACAATTTCCAAATCGTGAGTTTGTAGAGGCAAAGGGAGTGACGCAGAGCCTTGTCACAGTGCTAGAAGGGTCTGTTTTATGTCACGGCATAAATCCGCTGGAAAAGAATGAAGACACGTAAAATTGGAATTTTCTCCTCAGAGAACTTTTTTCCAAAAAGTTTGAATTTCTCACTTGCTGAGTAGCTGAGCAGTGCTAAATTGACTAGAGGAGTCAGTTCGACAGTTAGGTGAGATGGAATTGCATGGGCTTAGAGATCAGGATAGGTTGGACGGAGCCTCAAACTATGTCATATGGAAGACTAGAATATTAGATGTTCTGGAGGAATATGATCTCGAGGCCTATGTCAAGAGTACTATGGTTGTTCCTGCTGACAAGGATCAAAGGAAGAAGTAAAAGGCCAAGCAAGGGAAGTAAAATAGGCTCAATCTCAATGGAGTTCAAGATCATGTGGTCTCACACACGCAGGGCAAGGATATAGCCTGAGAGATGTGGGAAGCCTTGTCTTCTTTATATGAAGGCTCTTTCGAACAGTGGAAGATGTACCTAGAAGAAAAGTTGCAGTAGAATTTGATGAAGAAGGGAGAAGGAGTCAACTCCTATCTTCATGTCTTTAGGATACCAGTGACCATATTGTTGTAGTGGGGTCCACTCCTCAGTCAACCGCATTGGTGAGGATAGCCCTAAATGGAGTCTCGGATGAATGGCAAGTCTTCGTCCAAAGCATATTGGGTAGGGAAAGGCTACCTTCATGGGAGGAGATCTGGGTGGATCTTCAACAAGAGGAGTTAAGGAGGGACCTAGTGAAGGTCAACCTCAATGGCAGAAGTGGGAGTGACACAAAGACGAAGGAGGAGGAGGAAAACGCAACTCTAGCATCGAAGCGACAGCATAAGTAGAAGCGGAAGAAGGAAATTTCGAAGGTGAAATGTTTCAGATGTGGCGAGATGGGTCACTTTGCATCTAAATGTCCTTTGAAGCAAAAGGATAAGGATGAGAAGCATGAATCAAAGGTTGGATCCACGAAGATAGACGAGGAAGAGTATGCCATGAGTGCCCATGCATCTCCAGGATGGAGATGGGGCGATATTGAGCTGTAGTCGGGAGGACTACATGTAGGCAGGATCCTTGAGGTGCCCAAACTCTTGGATCACATATGGCTACGGGAGCCCTTAATGACAGTAGCAAAATGACGGGTGTCAGTTGGTGTGAGGGATGATGGAGCAACAGTGGTAGAGCTAGAGTGCCAAAGTTTGAAGCAGCGTAGTAGGGTGTTGCAGTAGTGTGGAAGGCACAGAGCAGATACAACAACAACGCAGTAGCATCAGAGGGGCATCACAAATTTGCAGCAGAGGTAGCTTCAACATCATGGGGCATCCAGACCGACCAAAATGTCAACTTTTGGGTAGCTTTTCAGTTGGTTACTTCTCAGCAACTGAGTTGCAGTACAACAGTTAGCAGTGGCAGTGTTATGGGAAACATGATGCATCATTAAGAGGGATATGCAGTACGGATGTAGCAGTGACAGTGGCAGTGTCATGGGCAGAAGTACATATTGCAGCAGCACATTGGATGAGGGGCAGCAGGCCGAGCATCAGCAATGCAGAGGACCAATGTCGTGGATCATTGTGATACGTCTAATGGGAAGTATTGCTAGAGCACATTCCTCCCTAAGAGGGAGTGTTGATTTTTGTGTAGCACCAGATGTGCTCTAGCTCTGAAATTTTGTGCAGGGGCTAGAAAACATGAGATATCCAAGACCCAGAAATTGTTTGTAGAAAATCCACTTGGATTGTATTTTATTAAAATAATTAATATTTTTAATGGAGTTCCTAAGTCTAAACTTAGGGAAATTAAAATATTAATGGATATTAATCAAAATATGGGTGAGAATGATCTAGAAGGCGGATCAAGTCATGTTTTAATCTTAACTGTTGATTAGAGACTTAATCTCAGTCATTGAAGACTCAACAAGAAAAGTATAAAATGGAGGCTTGGAGTTCATTTGGAAACACACACACAGAGAACGAATTGATCTGGAGTTCGATTTCTGGGTCTAGGAAGCTGAGAAATTGAACTGAGTGATCATTTTGCAGCAGAGGGGTAGTGAGAATCCAGGAGAATGAATTTTCAGAGAATACTGATGGAGAGGTGAAGAGATCTTACAAAGAGGCAGTGTAATGGCTGGGAGAGCTGGCGTTGGGCCAGTCTGGGCCCATGCAGCCTTGACGTAGAGCTAGAAAGGTCAGCACAAAGGGGAAAGTTGCCTGTCACACAGAAGTTGGAACTGTTGGGAACTTCCAAAACAGTCGGGATAGCTAACGCAGAGGGAAAAAGAGGTGACATAGGGCTGACATAAGGTTAGCGAGTCTTGTGTCAGATCAGCAGGAATTCTGCCGGGTGAAGTGAGATAAAACTCACTCAGATTTTCCACGAGTGTTTTCTCTGTAAATGATTGCTATATGAGCATCCCAGATTTGTATTCAAATATTTCCCCTGCATAATAATAAACCCTCATAACTATTGCACCGATTTTCTGTATTGGGTTTTCCGGGGACAATTGTGTCCAAAAATAAGTGTGTCCTATGTATCTTGTTCTTTGCTCTCTTTTTTGTTTCATGAGATCAAATATTTAATTATTATAGGTTGCAGAAGTAATTTGCTTCAGTATTCAGAAGAATAACTTGATGAATTTTTAAAAAATCAAGTAGGTGAAGTAGATTCAGATTTGTTGCAGTAGGTGTTCTTTCAGTGTAGGAATTTTCACACATATTTGGATAAGTTTTTTATTATGTTTGTTGATGATACACTAGTATATTCTAAAAATGAGGAAGAGCATACCGAGCACTTAGCAGCAGTATTTAAATTGTTGAGGGACCATCAGTTGTATGTTAAGCTCAGCAAGTGTAGTTTCTTTCAGATTGAGGTACATTACTTGGGGCATGTTGTCTCCAAGGAGGGCACTGCAGTAGATCCAGAGAAGGTAAGGGCCATCATGGAGAGGGTAGCTCCTAAGAGTGTGGATGAGGTAAGATATTTCGTGGGTCTGGCAAGATATTATAGGAGGTTCATCAGGAACTTCTCGCAGATTTCTTATCCCATCACATCATTGCAAAGGAAAGGTAAGAAGTTTGAGTGGACAAAGGAGTGTGAGGCTAGCTTTAAGAAGCTTAAGAAGTTGTTGAAATATGCACCAGTGTTACAGATTTAAAATACGGACAAAGAGTTTGTAGTATGCATGGATGCTTGCAAGAGAAGACTTGGTGGATTCTTTATGCAGGATGGACAGGTGGTATGTTATGGGTTGTGAAAGCTAAACGAGCATGAGCAGAACTACCTGACACGTGATCTTAAGTTAACAGCGATATACATGCATTGAAGATTTGGAGACATTATCTTCTTGGCAAGAGGTTTGTACTTATGAGTTATCATATTGGGTTGAGGTATTTGTTTGATCAGTCGAATTTCAACGCCAGGCAGGCTAGATGTTTGGACACAATAATCGAGTTTTATTTTGAGACCAGGTACATCAAAGGTAAAGATAATAGGGTGGCAGATGCTCTCAGTAGAAGGGTACAGGTACATCACTTGGCAACTATGAGCTCCTATGTGACGGACTTACAGGATAGGATCTTGCATGCAGGTCGACGGGATGTCAGGTATATGGATATTGTGCACAGGTTACAACAGGATGATGGTATAGGTACAAGTGATAGTATAGGTATAGGTATATGTGCAGGTACAGGTGTAGGTAGTGGTACGTGTACATGTGGTAGTACAGGTACAAGTACAGGCGTAGGTGCATAGGGTATGGATTATTGTCTTACATCAGATGGATTGGTCAGGTTCCGAGACAGGATATATGTACTAGATAGAAGTGAACTCAAGAAGGTGATCTTGAGGGAGTTTCATGCGAGACCTTAATCAAGTCACCCACGTTATCAGAAGACACTGACAGTGGTGAAGATATTCTACTATTGGCTAAATTTGAAGAGGGATGTAGAAGAGTTTGTGGCAAGGTGTTTCGACTATCAATGAGTGAAAGTAGAGTGTAAACATCCAGGTGGACTGCTACAGTCGATCACGATTCCAAAGTGGAAATGGGAGGTTATTTCCATGGGTTTCATCAAAAGTTTTCCTAAGACAATGAAGCAACATGATTCCATCATGGTCATTGTGGATAGATAAATAAAGGTTGCACACTTCATTCTAGTTAAATCTACATTCTCAACTAGCAATGTAGCACAGGTATTCATCTGAGATGTGGTTACACTGCACTATGTTCTAAAGAAGATTGTGTCTGACAGGGATGCAAATTTCACTTCCAAATTTTGGAAGGATTTGTTTGTAGGTTTGGGCACAGAGTTGGCCTTCAGCATGTCTTATCATCTACAAACATATGGACAGACAAAGAGGGTCAAGAGGATATTGGAGGACATGTTGATGATGTATGTGATGCATCAGTAGTGAAAGTGGGAATAAAATATTCCTTTGGTAGATTTCACATACAACAATGGTTATCAGGAATCATTAAGGATGAGTCCTTTTGAGGCATTGTACGGGCGGAGTTGCAATACTCCCATCAATTGGAGTGACCCGGTTAGCAGGGTATTGATTGGACCAGATATGTTGGCAGACATGGAATTGGAGATGCAAGTGATCAAGAAGAAGCTAAACACAACACAGGACAGGCAGAAGAGTTATGCAGATAGGAACATGTTGTTCAAGGAGTTCTAGGTTGGGGAACAGGTGTACTTGCACATCAAATCAAAGAAGAGCTCCATGCAAATTAGATCATGTGCCAAGCTGGCACCATGGTTTTGTGGATGCTTCAGTATCATTGAGAGGATTGGGCCAGTAGCCTATCGACTTGCACTACCTCTGACAGTGAAATTCCATGATGTTTTTCATGTGTCTTTTCTTAAGAAGTATGTTAAGGATGTTGATCATGTGATTGATTGGTCTGTATTGCAGGTGGAACCAGATGGAGAATTGCAGTTGGAGCCTCGATGTATATTGCATAAAAAGGTTCTCATGCTCCGGAACCGAGAATTCGAGCAAGTTAAAGTGAAATGGAAGCACTTTGGGCCTGATGAAGCTACATGGGATATGGCGGATCAGATGTAGGCTATGTATCCTTCCTTTTTTGTCGATTGAGGCAAAGCGGCTTCAATATGGTGGTTTGGTATATGCTTTATGGTGGTTTGTTATATCCTTTATGGTGGTTTGATACATGATTTATGGTGGTTTGGTATATGCTTTATGATGTTTTGTGTATATGCTTTGATATGATGTTTTGATATATGCTTAGATATGGTGTTTAGTATATGTTTTGATATATGCTTTGGTATATGACTTGGTATATATTTTGATGATGTTGATATATATACATATGTATATGGATGTAAACACTGCCATGAGCTATGTTATAAAGCTCCATTATGTGGTATGGGTGTTATGTCATTATGATTATGTTGTCATGTTACTATGTTATCATGTGGTTATGTTATCATAATGTTATGATGTCATGTGGGTTGGTACTCATCAGGATGATCATTGTAAGTACCATAATGAGTTGTGTTATAAAACTCCATTATGTAGTATGTTATCACGTTGTCATGATGTTTTGTTTTGAGCAAATCTTACATTGTAAATACTGCATCAAGTTGTGTTATAAAGCTCCATGAGAAATAGGTCTTCTTTCAATAAGTTGCAGAGGTATATGTGTGATTGAACATCGAGGATGGTGTCCCCCAAGGGGGACGGTTCTGTAACAGCCCTGGTGAAAATTCCATCTAATAAAAGTTAAAAACAATTACCGCGGTCGATTTATTTCAAGCTAAATGTTGGGCGAGACATCCTAGGGGGTGTTCATTTGGTTATTTATGGCTAAGGAAATTGGCAAAGGCAATGGCTAAGGCTTTGGAAAGGTAAAATGGCATTTTGGCACAATTATTTCTGAAAATAATGGAAATTAGGAGAAAATGAGGTGAAAGGTCACAGGTTGCATGTGAGGAGGAAAATGAAGAAAAATGAAGAAAACAAAGGCCTCATTCATAAAAAGGCTTCTGAGGATCAGTTGGTAACTTTTTGTCAGTTGAGTTTTGGAGCTCTCTCATTATTCTCTCTCTCTCTCTCTCACTCTTGGACACTTTCAGTTTCTTGGAGCACTTTGGCATTGGAGAAAGAAAGGAAAAGAAGGCAAGAGAAAGCAAAGATCAAGCAGGGAAAGGCAAGATCAAGCACCTACAGCAAGCTTCAATGCAGGTATCAACTTGCATGTGCATTTTCCTTGCTAGATTTAGTATGCAAGGGATTGCATGTGTTTATTTTCTACCATGGAATGGGTTTTTCCAAGTGTGACAGTATTTTCAGCCAAGCCTTGCCATTTCTAGATAGCCTTGATGAGATGGGTTCTCTCATTTGGTTTATGTGGGATGGTCGGATTGGATTCGAAGTTGAGTGGGGTGGATATATGAATTGACAAAAACATGGTTTGAGTGGTCCCTAAACCGGAATGAGGATCACGAAGCCACTAGCCTAGTAACCCCTGAAACAAACTCTAGGTTGCGGTAAATCCAGATTGTGTGCCTCGGTGGGCCTAGGAATCCTTGTCGGTGAATGGCGAGATGTATGGTAAATCCAAGAGGTGGATTTTATCTCTGTTGGGCCTAGTGATCCCGGGATGGGATGCACAGTAAATCATGGACGTGTAGGGCCTAGTGATCCCTAGATCGGACTGTGGATGCACAGTAAAGCCTAAGAGACCAGGAGGCACTCAAATTCCTCACGGTTAGGCAGAGAACTCCGGTGGCATCCATGTTGATTGGTGTTTTTTGGTATGTTCTATGAGTCCCACATTCATGCTTGGAACATGGCATGGGGGTGATTGGTTGAAGAGAGACTTTGTTCTACCAATTGATCAGGTGCTCATGTCCTAAGTGTCGTAAAATGCTCAAGATTTAAAATGCTCAAAACTAGTTCAAAGTTGAACTACTAGAAATTTCTCATCCTCCTGATTCTGGTGCCGCAAACGTTTCGAAAAACGGTCGCCGTATGAGAAAGTTATGGCAAAAAGAATAATTTCTCAGTAACATTGAAAATTTTGAATTTTTCAAAAAAAAAAAATAAAAAAAAAGAAAGAATATTCCACATAATATTCCAAGGAATATTCTTTTTGGGCAGCGAATCAGAAGCTGCCACGTGACAGGCCCAGAGGGCGCCACGTGGCCCTGGGTGACATCAGCAAGGGTATGTGCATGGTTTAAAATTTTTGGGAGTTCTGTGGTTTGAACCTAAGACCTCTAGTCTAACACTACAACGCCTTACCAATGCACCAAGTGGATCAAACTTGTTTGAATGGCGGCATAAACGTAATTTAAACTTTGATTTGTGTTGGGCGGGGCCCGAAGGGGGCCAGCCCCCCCATACCATGTGACCACAACCCAAAACCGTGGGCCAAACCTTTAACCGTCGGGCACAAAATCCGAGGTAAACCGCCAACCGTTCATATGCATTTATTATAACTGCAGTCAAGTTGGCGGAAATTTTGGCAGAGCGCCAAATTTGGGTGGACCCGCCATATTTGGCGGGCCTAACTGGCTCCAACTAAAGTTAACTGGAGTTTTTTTAGGCTAAACTAGAGGGAATCTTTAATGGGCCATAACTTTGGCTAGGAAAGGCGGTTTTGGACGAATTTTTTTTTTTTTTTGGGTATTTTCGACCTTCTGAAGCCATTGGTGTAGGTCTTACAGCCATCTAAGGTCATTTGCAGAGGTTTTGGAGCCATGGAATTTCTAGGAGCCACTAGGGCCTAGTATTGGGAAGACTGTATAGGGTTGCAGGTATCCATTGGAGGTGAACCAGTAGTCAATCCTGAAGGATTCAAGTGTTCTGAATCCATTTTTACCATCTATTCCACCTGTAGATGCTTCTATTCAGTTGTATATTCAATTTGAGCATTTAATTAAAACAAGGACAGGCCCATTTGGGAGCTTTGGACCCAGCAGACGTAGCCCAGGAGGGGTGAACTGCTTTATCAACTTCTTTTGCATCTGTGGTTGATTTATTTTGCAGAAAAAAATCGTTTTAGTGTGTTAAACAGTAAAAGGAAATAAATCTGCTATGCTTAAATGGGTCATGAACAGCTGAAAATTTCATTTGTTTTCTTTCTGCAAGACATGGACATCTTTTAAACATGTATATTTCTGAATTAAATACCTTGCAAACCATTTACAAGTAGTTTCTAATTCAGATCACCAATCTATGGTTGGGTGGAACATGGCAGTCCCATCTCTAGTTGGTTCATTGCATTCATTAATGAGAAATTCATTCCCTTGATTTTCATGTGTAAATATACTGATGTATATGTGGATCTTGATGGTTGATATGTTTATGGTATTTCTGTTCATATTATTTTGGTTATATGTATATTTTATGACAGCAGCTATGTATGGCTCTCAGCATGTTTTTACTTGTATATGAATGGATAATGCGTTAATGACCTAATAGAGGATAATGTAGGAATTGACATGAGGGAACAATGGTTCATAGCAATTCTCATATAAGTATGAGATACCTACACTTTATTCTGTTGTTTACACTTGTAGGTTACATGTTGATGATGCGTTTGACGAAATGCTTGTCATGGCTAGTAGGGGCCTAGTTATGGTCTTGTTCAGTTTATTGGTTTTGCTTCATTTTTCCCTATATTTTTACTTATTATAAGCTATCACTCCATTATGGGCAGTGGCCTGGGCTCTGGGCCTGAAAAATTGGCTTAAATCCTGGGGTCGCTAGCACAAAACTAACTATTTAGGTCCCTGGTCGTTGGAAAGCAAGCCTGTGAGAGTGAATTTGGGTTGTTGGTCGCTCCCTTGCCCATAGAATGAGAACGACTGTGGCCTAAGAGATCCAAAACAATAGTGAGACCTAGGGACAAGCTGTCTGAGTGGTTGACTTGTCTCCTGAGGGTTTTGTTGATGATGTTGGATGATTGTGTGTGATGTTTCATCAATTCCATTCCTTAAGGTCACATAGGAGGTCAAATCTTATCATAGTAGCCTCTCACCTCATGTTTACCCTGGTTGGCATGGTTACTTGGGTGGATGTGGGAGGAGGGTATTACATCAATGAATGCAATTTGTTTCTTTATAGTTATAATATTTTTAAGGGAGCAAAAAAAATATAACCCATCATATGCTAAAGTTGTATAGATTTATGTATTTGGGATATAATCATTCCCTAGCCATAGTCCAAACATGATATGGAATGACCCTTTTTTGGTGGCTTAAAATAATAAGGAAAACTAACAATTTGTATCGAAATCTGATAAGAATCATTTGGATTGTTGGAATTGTATATGATATGTTAATATTACACAATCTAGTTGTTATAGAGTTATTCAAGGGTGCTAATTTTATGTTTACATGAAAAAATAACAATTTCATCCATCCGAAATTGCAATTCTAGCTAAAATTACCTAGATATTTTGGTGATAACAAATTGAAAATGGTCAAAAACATAGAATGTCCAACATTCTTAGTTATCACTAATATGTTGGTACATCTATGTATATGATAATATTTACTTAACAACATAATTGGTCTCAACACACCATGTTAAAATTATATCCTAACTTGTACTTGAAATTATGTGCTCTACAAACATATTACATATGGATATGATTATCTCTCCTACAACTCCACACATATAATAAATTATATGTGAGATTTAGTGCCTATCAATTAAAAAATTATAAAAAAAAAAATTAAGAAAACCAATTATAAATATGACACTATCCCAAAAGTCATTGTAAAAATTACACTATTCCAAAACAAAAAAACTAAACTTATCACAAATACTACATAATTCAATACCTGCACTTTATATGCAACTCCCAAAATTCCAAAAACAACGTTCCAAAAAAAAAATTATATTTAAAAAAACATATATCTCACATTAAAAAAATGGCAAATGTGTAAAATAATTTTAATGGACCCCACCATAAACATTGCTCATAATGAGAAATTGTACGTTACGAAAAAAAAGTCAAGAAATAGAAAGAACATCAATACATATTCTTTTGTTTGTCACTTTAACTATTATAAGGAAAGTGGGTGTGCCTTTTCATTATCAATATCGATAAAAGAGTATTATGATGTCCTTTGTGCGGTGTCATCCGATGGGGACTAGGCTTCATTAGTCTCCCTTCAAATCATACGAAATCATTTCTTTTTGTCAAATAGAGTATGTAAATTAGTACATATCGAATTGTAGTATGATTTCTGTCTATGCATAGATAATTATTAAAAATATATAATAGTTTATACATTAATTTAAGAGTAAGATTTTTTTTAATGATCATATTGAAATTAAATTAATGAAACGTTATACTTTTTTAATTATATAATAATTTATACATTAATTTAAGAGTAAGATTTTTTTAATGATCCTATTGAAATTAAATTAATGAAACGGTATACTTTTATATATTGAAATTAAATTAATGATGAAGAAATTGTTATAATTATAATTTGTATGGGAATTATTTTAATATTCTTAAAATTTGTTTTTTTATTTTTATATTTGTGTAGGTTATATTGTAATTAGTTTGTTAAATTATGTGATTTTTAATTAATTAGTAAAGTTGGTTTTGATGATGAATCATACTAATTGGTTCAAAATGTGTTGGCTAAAAAATTTTGTTATGTAATTTTTAATGAGAAACTTTTCTTAATTAGTAAATGTTTTATGGTTTTACAATGGTTTTGTAATATTTAAATATTAAATCAAATATTTGATAATTATTTTTCCATTTCTTGGAAAAATATATTTCAATTTTCTGATTAGATAGACAATAAAGTGACTAATTTTATGTGGTTTATAATGCATTTATGAAGATTAAAAAAATAAAATTTAAAATTTTTGGTGTACTTTAAGTGGTACTTCAATTGTACTATGTCCATATATATTAAATACCATGTAACATTATTATTATTTATCGTGCCGCAGGCAAGCACATTATATAAAGTTCACATTATCAAATCAAAATAGTTTTTTTTTCTTTAATATTTAAATTTTATTTTTTCGAATTATGATTTGTTTACTCCTTCCATTCTTTTATTGTGTAATCATTTTAATCTACCCTCAAGCATGTTAATACGTGCGATTGTCAGTACCCGTCGTGATCCGGATTTAAGCAAGAACGCAATAGATTACAGAGATGCGATAACCATAAAAACAGAGATGCAGCGGAAATAATACTTCATTTCATTAATGGAGAATACTGAAATATGCTTACAAATAGAAATAACCCAGCTAGGGCGATGGTAGCTTATCTCTGAGAAGAGATGTGTCGGCTACATGCCTCTGAACTGTTTCGAACTGTGTTACAATGAGGCTCAAGGGCCTATTTATTGTTGAGAAACAATGGAAAACCCTTCACATTCCAAAACCTAACCCTAGAAGATGAAACGCCAAATTGTGGGCCCCGTTTTTGGGTAAGTTGGTACATCAACTTCCCGGGGTCGCGAATTGGTCGTACTATCTCCATTTGACGCGCATGATAGCCCGTTGGAAAGATCTCTCCGAGGACTACGACGAAAAAGACGATTTTTAGTCAGAAAAATCGATGGCAGTGGATTTCCCAAAAAACGTCGAATTTCCCAAAAAACGTCATTTAGGGCCTCAAAACGGCTCCGGAAGTTTAGGACCCAAAAAACTGCTAAAAATAGTAAACTGTGCTATAATTAAGGAAACAGAAAAACTGAAAGAGACAGTTGTGGGGGTCCAAATGGGATGAGTGGGTGGCCACCAACATCCACCTGGATCATTCCTCCCCCCTTAGGAAGCAATGGTCCCCATTGCGTTGAGTTCCTCCCTGAGATGAGGAAGCTTCTGTTGAGCTGGGTCTCTAGTGAGCTGTTCTGCAATCTCTGATGTGTCCAGAAATGGTGGGGAGCATGGTCGGCGACGGTCCACATTGAACACTCGGTGCAAGCAAAGGAATTGAGGAATGTTGTGCTTAAAAGCATTGTTTCTCGTAGCCTTGTTACTGGTGTAAGGACCATGTCGAAGTGGTCTGAGTTTCTGATGATCCGGATTTAAGTAGGAACGCAATAGATTACAGAGATAACCATAAATACAGAGATGCGATAACCATAAAAACAGAGATGCAGCGGAAATAATACTTCATTTCATTAATGGAGAATACTGAAATATGCTTACAAATAGAAATAACCCAGCTAGGGCGATGGTAGCTTATCTCTGAGAAGAGATGTGTCGGCTACATGCCTCTGAATTGTTTCGAACTGTGTTACAATGAGGCTCGAGGGCCTATTTATTGTTGAGAAACAATGGAAAACCCTTCACATTCCAAAACCTAACCCTAGAAGATGAAACGCCAAATTGTGGGCCCCGTTTTTGGGTAAGTTGGTACATCAACTTCCCGGGGTCGCGAATTGGTCGTACTATCTCCGTTTGACGCGCATGATAGCCTGTTGGAAAGATCTCTCCAAGGACTACGACGAAAAAGATGATTTTTAGTCAGAAAAATCGTTGGCAGTGGATTTCCCAAAAAACGTCGTTTAGGGCCTCAAAACGGCTCCAGAAGTTTAGGACCCAAAAAACTGCTAAAAATAGTAAATTGTGCTATAATTAAGGAAACAGAAAAATTGAAAGAGACAGTTGTGGGGGTCCAAATGGGATGAGTGGGTGGCCACCAACATCCACCTAGATCACGTCGTGAGGTTGTGAGCACCTGCTTTGAAGCATGACCCAATTCCGCAAATTTCCATTACATTGATGCTTGATGAAATAAATATGACGACGAGCATTGGAATTTGTAAAAGCAATTGATTTGACTTGTTCACTTTTCACTTTGGGATGCCACACTTATCAACTTGCTATATATGTTTCATAGCACCCTACACATAGTAAAACATGCAAAAGACTTGTAAGTAATTGTAGAATGATAACACATAAGTTATTTCATGAAGTGATTTTTAAGAAAAAAAAAAACTTATCAATTTGACTTTAGTAAAAGATAAATATAATAAAAAAGTTAAATTGTTTAATCGAGACAAAAAATTGATGGGCATGTTACAACACTGCTTCGCAGCCCCCCACATGCTTTGCCTGCAGCCTCCCCCCACATGCCTTGCCCACAAGTTGCATCATTTAACATTTTTACTTCATGTTTTCTCTAAGTTCATCTCCCTTTTAAATAAACACCATTAAAAAAATGGAAAACAAACATGGTGACCATATTTGTTTAACTATCATTTTTTTTATGCTCTAGGTTACATTTATTCAACTCCCTAACCTAATGTCATATTTTTATGCCCTAAGCTCAATATAGATTATAGCAATATAAGTAGTATAGATAATAATAAGATAATTAGTATAATTGTCTAATTTGTTGCTATTGAACATAGACTTGTTTTAAATCAATTTCTCTTTCACTTTTATCATGAGAAACTTTTCAACTCAATAATGCATGTGTTAGCTTGAGTGAATTTGTCTTTTTTTCCTTTTGAGTTAATTTGTCATTCATTAACAAGGAAAATTTGTAAAAGTTGATAAGTTCAAAATAAATATTAAAAATTAAAAATTTATTTAATTAATTTTGAATATTAAATATTTATTTTATTTTTAAATAATTATTTTTCCAAGAAAATTATGAATAAGTATCTTAGCTATCTTTTAATAATTATTTTTTAAAATTGATTAGAATCATAAATGGGTATGGTAAATTCATGAATAAATAGATCATTTATGATTTTAAATTATTTATTATTATTTAAGTTTATTTTTTACAAGCAATTATTGATATACAATTTAGTGTTTAATTTTTATTATTCAAATGATTTTGGAAATAAAATACAAGATGTTGGGATGTAATGTTAGAATTAAGTTCAAAATAATTATTTAGAATATAATTGTAATGTTCTATTTAGCAATTATTGACTAATGAAATTATACTAATAGATGTGAAATGAATAAAGATAGCGATTAATATCACTGTATAATATAATAAATTTGTCTTTACCTAATAAAATAATAGTGTATCTTTAAAACCATTATCCATCTTGCCTAGACACTTATAGTTATAGTTATTGAATAATAATAATACCCATTTTTAAGGTCACAGCCAAGGCAGACACCAAATTGGTGTATGAGACCCCCTTGTTTGTGGGACAAGGGACCCACCTCCGCGCAACGATTTCACTGCTAAGTCTACAAAGGCATACATACTCTACCCCCCTCTGGTTTTGAACCTGTGACCTCTTAGGAGGAAATACATGCATCTGCTTTTGAGAGCTTACTATTGTTAGCCTCTTTTAAAGTTCAATAATTAAACTAAGGGGCAGGAAACACTAGCTATGCAGCGTTGTTAAATAATATGTACCCAATGTATTATTTTAATGTTATTTTGTTTTTGTTTTTGTTTGTTAAGTAGTTTGCATTCATTGGAAATTATATCAGGCTTGACCAATGGCTTGAGAAATCGTGACCCAAGGGCATCTAAGTCGTCAAAATCACCTAGGGATCACACCTAGCTTAGGCCACACCAACCCTTAGTATGAATAGATTTTTGCCGACAGAGTTTCGAATCGATAACCTTCACAATACATGTTGACTTAACAGTACACCCCATCATCATCTATTTTACCCAATATAAATGGGACCAATCCCTACATTATGTATTGATACATACAAACCATAGTAAGAATCGCTATAGTGGAAACTCCATCGCTACAATAGTTAGAAAGATAATTATTGATTTATCTCGAGTAGAATGTTTATCTCCGGCGGGACGCGTTTTAAATATAAAGGTGCTGCAGCTCTATTTTCATATAATTGTGTGTGGTGTTCGTTTTATATGGTAGAATTTTATAGTTCTTCCCACATTGAAAAGGACGTTTGATACGCGTTATGTAAGAGGTTTTATTTTTGATAATGTGTAAGAATTTGATCAAATAACAATATAAAAAAAATTAAAACTATTGGTAAAAAAAAATTCCTGGGGTGAATTGAATTATACAAGTCAGAGAACAAACGCACATTCGGAATAGTTCAGGATGGAATTTTGACAATACTAACATTATATTATGTTCATAAAGAAAGGTGTCTTTCTGCTTACTTTTAAAAATATTTAATCAACTTATATTTTTTGAAACATATTTATATAAACAATACAAATGTGTTTAAGTTTTTGTGATTTATAATGAATTAATTGAAGTTTTTCGGTAGAAATCATCTAAGAGAAATTTTTGGTCGACGCATTACAAAACAACAAGTGTGGTTCATCATCAAGACCAGATGATAAACCACACTTGTTGGTTCGAAACGCAATGGCCAAAAAATACAAATGTGATTTATTACACCATGTTATTGAAACTAGGATTGATAGTTGTCCCATGCTCATCATGATTTCTTATTTTATAATAATAGAGGAATGATTTCTTATTTTATAATAATAGAGGAATTTGCCAAACTTCACATTATTCAATTTAATTTTTTCATAATATATACAGGCGTAATGTGAATAGGCTTCTACTTTTACATGGTTTTGGAGGTCTTTAATTATTTAAATTAATCTAAGTCTTAGTTAATAAATCAAAAACTTTATATTCTTATTTTATTCAACGTTAATTAGGAAAGTTATAAATTCTTAGTCCACCTTAAACTAGGTTTTATGATTACCATCTAGCATATGTTGTGCAATTAATATATAATAATTTAACCATAAGAAAAGTTATAAATCCCAAGGCTACCTTAAATTGGGATTTATGATTACTATGCAACATATTTTATATGTAGACACCTTAAATTAGGGTTTATGATTACCATGTAACATATTTTGTAAAATTATTATATAAAAATTTAACTATAAGAAAAGCTATAAATCCAAGGCTACCTTAAATTGGGGTTTATGATTACGATGCAACATAGTTTATATGTAGAAGGTTTTGAAGGCTTTTAACTCTATAACCATTTAAATTAATCTAGTGTAGCTATCAATTAATTTTTACATAAGAGGGGGGTACTAAGTAGAAACATTCCATATTACACTTGCTTGTAGTTTAAGAATGTAACAAAACAATAAAAATGATTTTGGCAATTTAGAAACTTTTTGAAAGCTTTAATTTTAAGAAAATAAAAATTTGAAAACATTTTTTAATGATGATGATGATTAATGTCCACTAAGACCAATGCGGTGTACCTTAAGAAGAAGAAGAATCTAAATGCAATTCTTTAGAACCTTATTTCTATGCTCAAAAAGAAGGGAAAGAAGCGTACCAAGATCACTATAGTTGGGCTGACTTAACAACTCAAGAGGATTGGAAGTGTGACAAATGTTAGGGAAATGAGAGCAAATGTGATTAAGGGTTGGGCAATCTAAAAGAAAGTGTTTTTCATCCTCCACCCTCTTAGCATCACAAAGTTGACAAATTTTATCGTCCCAAGGAGTGTTGGGAGTAAACCATCACTCGGTTTCACTTTGAAGCTCATGAGAATTAGTTCTAATCTTAGAGATGTTCATCTTTTTCTTCAGGTTGGTCAAAATGGAAAGATAATTCTGGTTTTCAAGGATGGGGTTGGTCACCTCCTTATAATATCTTACCTTCCTTTTACCCTCCATATCCTTATCATCCCATATCTTATCCTTCAATTTGAGATCATATAATCTTTGACACTATCCTTGCTTCTGAGGATGATCTCCTCATTTATCCCACCCACACTTGAGGCGAAGGTAGAGGTTTTGACTAAAGTTAGAAGCCATTTTAGGAAGCCTCTTGGATTCCATGTTGTAAAACTTTTTCTTATACTATGGATACTTAAACATAGCCCTACTTTCAATAGAGGAGAGGCCAGCTTTGATCAGGAGGATGGGATAGGGGGTATTTTCCTTGATCTTGAGATTGTAGGTTATGAATTTCTTTTGAATCATCTTAATCTTTCTCCACGACTCTTTGGATATATTGGAACCCCAGAATTCACAATCGTATAGGACAACAGTGGTGACAAGGGTTTCAAAGAGGAACCTTTTTTTACTCCAATTACAAAGATTGACAACCTTACAATTGCTTTCAAGCTCATAATAAGCTTTCTAGCCTCCAATAATCATTTTCTCAATGTTGTAATTCTATTTGAGCTGATAAGGAATGGAAATACCCAAATATTTATAAGAAGAGACATGTTCCAAGCAATTGTTATCATAGACAAAATTTCCATGGGTGATCTTTTGGATTTAATTATCGTGATTTTATTCTTGTCGGTATTAATTATCGTACCCAGCTTGGAGCAATAGTCATGAAGAGTCTTAAGTTGCTTGTTCAGGTCCTCATGGATTCTAAAAAGAATAACGATATCATCGTCGTAGAGGAGAAGAGTAATGATAATACCAGCAAGCTCGATCCCCTTGCACCTCGCGATTTCCAAACACTCCTCTAGCTTATCAATATAAATACCAAAAGGGGTAGGGGAAAGGGGACACCCTTGCTTAACCCTAATATCGCATTTAATATCTTTAGACCACCCTTCGTTGGTCTTAAACTTGGCAACAATTGTCTCGTAGAGGCGAATCACAACAATCTTCAACTTAAGAGGAATCATTATCTCATCAAGTATTTTCCAAAGAGGAATCATTATCTCATCAAGTATTTTCCAAAGCTTATCTCAAGGAACAATGTCAAAGGATTTCCTAAAGTCCACAAAGAGACAAAAGAGATCAGTTTTACTATTGTGACATTCTTCGGCAATGATCCTGAGAGTGACAAGATGGTCGATAGTCGAGTTGTATCTCCTAAAACCAGCTTGCCCTTTATCTCTTTTACCCTGGCTTTCAAGCCAATGGCTAATCTTCTTTTTGAAAACGAGACCATAAAACTTGACAAAGATGTGGATGATCATAATGGTCATGTAGTTAGAGGGAAAAATTTTGTCCCCATTTTTAAATATAATAACAATAAGGCTTTGTGTCCAAGGCTTAGGGAAGCCATGCTTTACAGCCAAATTAAGAAGCTTGTGGAGATGAGGAATGAGGATAGATCTTCCTAACTTTAAGATCTTAGCTTGGTATCCTTCAATATCTTTAGCTTTCCCACTAGCAAGCTTATTAATCCCATACTCAACGTCATCAAGAGAAAAGATATCTTCCTTAATAGGAGTGTTAACGATGTTGTCCATGGTCTCTGAGGAGTCATACAACCTATTAAGATAAATGTCCCACTTTTCTAAGGAGATCGAATGATTATCTTTAGACTTATAAACAAGCACATTCTGCCAAAACTTTTGAGCGAAACTTTATGAAGGTGAAGAAGATGCTCTTGTCTCTTATTAATATATGACCGCTTCTTCTCTTTAATGAGGGCTTTGCATAAACTAATATTTAGGAGCTTTACAGTTTCATTAGGAGCGTCTCAAATAGTTTCCCTGGCACTTTTACAGCCTTTGTCATACCAAGGGTTGGAAGTTCTATTAATCTTCTTATATGAAACCTTAGTAGAGAACTTGTTAATGGTAGTGGAAAGGGTAGTAGTAAAATTGTGATAAATTTTATCAATATTGTTATTATAAGTCAGGGAACTTAAATCCATTTTTAACTCCTTGAAGAAAAGTTCTATATTACTCTGATTGAGAAGAGTGTGTATTTGGCTTTCACTAATATCCTACATGTGGATGGTATGTGGTTAGAGTCGGGCTCAAAATATTTAAGAAGCTCAAAGTTGGTAATACGGTTAAGGACATGGGTGTCTGAAATCGCATAGTCCACAACACTACTGCCCAACCCATGTAAACAAGTCATCTGGCCAGATGAGGGTCACTTGTTAATACAATTACAGATAATTAGGTCTTGGGAACTAAAAAATTTGAGGAGCTCAGTGCCAAAAACGTTCTCAATTCTATCTTAGGAGGTTCTCTTGAATCTAATAGCTAGGTCATCATCATTGTCAAGCCACAAGGGGTCAGGGTTAGAGTGGTTAAATTAACATAATAGCTTTGTTAGTAGTAGCTCTAGCAATGAAGTCCCCAAGCAAAAGGATATTATCTTCATTCCTTATATTGTGAATGTATTTTTCTAAGGTAGTGAAATGACAATTGTTATCTAAGTTGTTTTTCTTATAGGAGGTAAAGTTGATAGGAGCGAAATAGTAGTTTGCAAGAAAAATCATATTGGAGGAAGATCTTGATCCAAACATACTCATTGAAGGGATCGATAGTATGAAGCTAGATGTGAGAAGAAACAATGTTCTTAATATAACAGGCTATACCACCAAGACCTCTTCGAGAGGATTTCTTGTTCCAAGCAGAGCAAAGAATGAATTCGTTAAGGTGAGGAACCCTAGATTCGTTATGCTCCCAAGTTTCAACTACAAAAATAAGGTCAATATCATTGAGGATCCAACTTAACATAGGAACTTTACGCCATGGAAAACTACGACAATTAAAGAAGAGGATCCTGAGTGATCCTAATCCCTATTTATCATTCATGTTTTGGACTCTATCTCAAATAATAGATTTCCTATTCCTAATGATAGCCCATTTCCTTCTTTTCTTGCCTCCTTGACCTTTTGGACTTATTTCCTAAGTTCAACTTGGTCTTTTGGAATCATATCTTCATTTATAAAGATTCTAGTTCCCTTTAGGTTCGTGGATTTCTTGAAAATATCGAATTTGTGGTCATTGCAACTTACCTTAATATGGATTAGTCTATGTGCATTCTCAAGTAAGTTTCCTACCCAGATTGCTTCTGTGATATAAGTTGTTTGAATTTGAGATTTTGTTTTTAATTGTTCTTTTACTATTTCTAATGTGTCCTCATTATTTTGTTCTTCTATACCAGCAATTATAAGGTGTAAGTCTCTTTTATGGCACTCATGGTCGAGTTCAATCAATTTGTTAATTTCCTCTTTTATGGGTTTAATATCTAATTTACTCTTTGTGTTATTTAGGGTTGAGTTATTATTTAGTTGTTCTTTTAGACTTTTAATCTCGCTTTTCAGGCGTCATTTTCTTCAATCATTGATTGTTTACTATGTTCTATTTCTTGAATCCTACCTTTCATTCCTTGGAGTTCATTCTCAAGCGAGATTATTCTATTTTCTAGCAATTTGTGATTGTTTTCAAGCAATGTCGTTAATTCTATTTTAAATTGGTTTTCTCTTTCTTCTCTTCATCTGTCTAAAGATTCAATGTACTCATAAAGATTGTCTAGAGTAATTTTACTTGGTCTCCCTTTGCTAGAGGGGGGATTAGATGTGTGAGGAGAATTAATCATAATGTAAACAAACAAAACTTAAAAAAATAGGGTGAGAAGGAATGTATGCACCTGTCAGAGTCCGAGTAATTGAGGTCCCACGTAGAGATATGTAGAGTACATTGTAGAGATTATTTGCACCAAACCTCAGAAGCTTCAAGTTGAGGATATGTGTCGCATCGCAAAGACCATTGAATTAATTACGTAAGTTAACTGAACCGTAAGGACCCTTACCATAGAGACCACTAAGTTCAACTAAATAAATTACTATAGAGACCACCGCAGAGACTATATTTCATATTTTTAAATTTCCCACCAAGTTCTTTGAATCAATCACCGTCGAGATCTATACCGCAGAGACCATCGAATTCAATTGCACTAAAACGCGGAAGCAATATATTATGTCGTGGGGAGGCTCACACCAACTCAACCAAGGTTTTATCATCGAATATATTATACCTCAACCAGCGAAAAGAACTACATCGAGTCGCATAGAATATAAATTCACCAATCCGAAGAAATTATAAAAGTCGCAAGAATCAAATGAGTTGCAAAGATTCCCCAATGATCTGAACCTAAACAAGAATGCAACAAACTACAGATATAATCATAAATATAGAGATGCAGTAGAAAAACACTTCATTTCATTAATATAAAAATATTGAACTATGCTTATAAACAGAATGGAAATAAACGAGCTTGGACGATGGTAGCTTATCTCTGAGAAGAGATGTGGCGGCTACATACCTCTGAACTGTGTTATAATGAGGCTCAAGGGCCTATTTATTATTGAGCAACAAGATAAAACCCTAAACAACCAAATCCTTAACGCCAGGAGATGTAACACCAAGAGTTTGTGGGCCCCGTTGGGATGAGTTGGTCAACCAACTTCCCAGGATCGTAACTTGGTCATATTATCTATGTTTGGCGCGTAAGATACCTTGTTGGAAAGGTCTCTCTAAGTATTATAGGATTTTCAATAGACCCTTACCTACACCTACGGACTACATCATACCTAAAAAAAATGTTGTTTAGGGGGTCAAAATTGCTCCAAAAGTTCAGGACCCAAAAAAACTGCTAAAAATAGTAAATGCTGAAATAAAAAAGGAAACAAATGAAACTGAATGGAGGTCTAGGTGGAATAGGTGGATGGCCACCAATATCCACTTGGATCATTCCTCCCCCTTAAGAATCAATTTTCCCCAATACGTGTAGAGCCTACACGAGGTGAGGAAATTTCAATTGAACCTTGTCCCTGGTGAACCACTTGCCCTGGTGAAGGAGTTGGCTTGCTTTGACAACTCGATAAAGCTAGATCCTCTATTGGCAAGTGTTCTTGATCTACATTTCCATGAGTTGATCAATTTTGGCCTATTCCATGCAGTTTGGGTTGAGCTTTGTTGGTGTGAGTTGTTCTGCAATATTGGATGTGTCCAACAATGGTGGAAAGTATGGCCGAAGGTGGTCTACATTGAACATTGGGTGCATAACAAGGAACGGTGGGATGTTGAGCTCGAAGGCATTGTCACCGATAGCCTTGGTGATGGGTGGCCCATATCGAAGCAGGCGAAGCTTGCGGTGGGGTCTAGCGAGGCACTCCTTCTGCAAATGTAGCCAAACTTTATCGCTCAACTGGAACTTGTGTAGCACTCGATGTTGATCATGGAACTGCTTATACTTTTCATTGGCTTTGTCCAATATATCATGGACCTACTGATAGATGTGTTGAATGTGCTCAATGAAGTTGTTAGCCATGTTGGATTTGGACTAGACGTGAGTTGAATTTGCCTTAGTGGCTACAAACGATATGGCCACATCAATGTGACATAATGGCTGAAATCCCAACCCTACCTGAAAGGGGTTGTGGCTCGTTGAGCTATGGAGAGCTTTGTTATAGTTGTGTTGGACATAGGGGAGACTTTCATCCCATGTGCGTGGATGCTTCGAGTTGTACATGCACAGAATGTGTATGATCATCCTGTTGACAACCTCTGGTTGGCCATCAGTTTGGGGATGGAAAATCATGGGCTTAGTAATTTTTGTATCCAGTTGTTGACGGTGTTGGACCCGCCAACATTCACGGGATATCCCCGGTATGAAGTCCTAACTAGACCTCACATCATTTGGTGTAGGAGTCCCATTCGGTACAATGGCCAGCTTGTCATTATCTTAGAGATTTTCCTTAGCTCTTGTTGTTCAACACATGAGAGTGTTATGCTTGTAACTTCAAGAAAGCGAGGTGAGTGTGTAATGTAACTCTGTGTCTAGGTTCTCTTACTATCAAAAGGGGGAGGTAAAGTGAGCCTCTTGATGAGAGGGAATAGTCCCAAACTAGGAAGAAACACACACAAATAAAAACAAGGCTTTATCCAGCATCCAGCGGAATAGCCCACAGCAAATGCGGCAGTCGTGAAAACCAAAGCTCAAGGGAAAACACATACATCATCCAGCGGAATAGTCCACACGAGGGTGACAATCATTAACACCAAGAAATACACAAATATGGTCTTTCTAATGTTCGATAGAGTAGTTCACACGGGCGGGACATCAGTGATAAATGATATAACACATCTTCAACAATATGAGTACTAAAATAACTGAAGTAGTTCAACTATATTGGTACAGGTTAAGCAAACATGCATTACAAACGTTTAAAGAATAGTCTTACAATCGGATACAAAACATGCATGAAAACGTGTTGGCCTGAGTCAGACTTATGAATTAATCAAAAGATCTAAGACACATATGTACACCATATATCACTAGTCCTAGTGGTGGGACATTGGAGCAACTACTCACTCCTCAAAGAACAAACTATAGATTCTCAAGGCTATGTGGGAGGAGACAAGGTGAAAAAATCATTTACTCATATAATGAGGGGGTGAATATAGCCAAGGGGGATAACTTACCCTTGTGACTCTTCGACTTACCTCACGATTGTTTGAATTCCTATGACTTTTCAACTAACGTAACTCTTCGACTTCAAATGTGGGTCTCTTTGACTTCCACTTTACATTACATTGATTACAACAGGTATGGCCCATAGTAGTGATGTGGTAGAGACGACTGACGACTCAAATCGATGTGACATTGTTGACATGTGTTGGTTGACTATGGTTTTCACGTTAAGCTGCTCTGCTACTGAGTAATGAGTGTGCTCTTGGTGTATCATATCCACCTCTGCATGGCACAGTGTGTGGGGTTTTCGATGGTCTTGGTGTTCTCTTGATGGTGCATGTGTATGTGTCCTTGTCGCTTGTTGCTCGATGTGCTTCACGTGTTCGTTCAAAAGCAATCAAGTCTTCTAACATGTGCTCCTTCTTCATCCTTTTCGTCGTCGCGCCATGTTTTATCCATGTACCTATTTTTGCAATCACTCATGGCAAGACGACATCAAATCCAAAAATCTCTTAATCTAACATGATGCATTGCTTTCTGTTTCAGTACATGTGACCGGGAGAGGGATAAGCCACTGAGACTGCGGAAGCACAACACAATTTAGGATGTGAGGCTTTAAGGCACTGTTAGAAAACAATGTGCATATGTCACTAGGAGACAAATTTTCGCAATCTGAGACAACAACGACAGTTGTGGGGAAAAACCCTGCTGGGAGGTGTTGGGTTGTGTTATATTCTTTCCACGTAGTTAATAGGGGGTTTGAAGGGCACCCGTAACCCCACTTTATGGGGTCCGGGGCAGCGCCCCGGAAAATTTTGGTTTTGGACCAGATGTTAGGTTGGGCAGACCCACCTATGGTTTTGTGCATGATTTTCGCACATGTTTTTTGGACGCGATGGTTTTCGGTCCATGGTATTGGACGTGATGGATTTCGGTCCATGGTATTAGATGCTTCGGCATGTATAAATATGTATTGTAACATTGAAAGGATAATAATGAAAAATCAAGCTGGTAGTCCCGGTTTTGGGATCCAGGGAAAAATCTCTGTGCATATGTGTTTTATGGGTTATGCTCTCGCATTGTTTATTTTCTTTGTTTAAGAATTCGTATGCAGGTAATTTCTGTACAGGGTTAAAACCTACATTTGGTATCAGAGCTGTTTTGGCTTCAAGGGGACGCCTTTGTTGCTGAGGGGTTTCGCTCGGGCCTGTGGTAGACCCTGTTCAGTGGGAGATCTGTGAGATCGATTCTGGTGGTGAAAGAAGATGGCGAGCAGTGGAAAGATAGAGATTGAGAAGTTCAATGGTCAGAATTTTGAGTTGTGGAAACTCAAGATGGAGGATCTGTTGGTGGATAAATATCAGTGGATCGCGGTAGATCTGGGTACTAAACCATCAGGAGTGACCGATGAAGAATGGAAGAAGTTGGATCGGAAGGCAAAGAGCACAATACGATTGTGTGTCTCAGATTCAGTATTGCTGAATGTATCAGGGGAATCTACGGCAAAGGCTTTGTGGGTCAAGTTAGGGACTTTGTACCAATCTAAGCCTCTGGTGAATAAACTATTCCTGCGGAAAAAGCTGTATAACCTGAGGATGAAAGATGGAGACTTGGTGATAGAGCATCTGAATGCGTTTAATAATGTGGTAAGTCAGTTATTATCTGTTGATATTAAAATTTCAGATGAAGATAAGTGCATCAGTCTGTTGTGTTCTCTACCAGATTCATGGGATAGTCTGGTTATTGCAATAGGTAGCAATGCAACTACTTTGCAGTTTGATGAAATAGTCTCAGCCTTGCTGACGGAGGAGATGAGACGGAAAAATATGGACAACCAGAATGGTGATGCCTTATCTGTACGAGGACGGTCCCAGAACAGAAACAAAAATAAGTCATCAAGTGGGAGATCTAAATCTCCAGGAAAACCTACAAAGGTGGTGTGCTGGAAATGCGGAAAGGAAGGGCACTTCAGAAGGGATTGTAAATCTAAAGCTCCTGATAAAGGAAAGGGATCTGATGTTGCTCCTTCTGCAGAGGCGAAAACCACCTCAGATGAAGGTGGGGATGTGTACTTGGCTTCTTCAAGTACACATGTAGATCATGAGGCATGGTTGATTGACTCAGGTGCATCCTTTCACTTCACTCCCCATAGAGAGTGGTTCTGCGAGTATGAGAAATACGATGGTGGTGATGTCTTCTTAGGAGATGATAGGAAGGCTAGAATCATTGGTCGGGGAAAAGTAAAGTTGAAGTTGCAAGGTGGAAGGGTTAGAACACTTCTGGGTGTTCTACATATTCCTGCATTGGCCAGAAATTTGATTTCTGTAAGCAAGTTGGATGATGCAGGTGTAAAGACGGTGTTCGAGAAAGATACCTGCAAGATGGTTCGAGGAGCACTGATATTGATGCGGGGAGTTCGGATTGGAACTCTGTACAAGCTGCAAGGTAGCACTGTTGTTGATGGGTGCAATAGTTCTATGGTTCCTGAAAATGGAGTAGAAAATCTAGTGGTCTCTGGAGAGAAGACCGTGTTGTGGCATCAAAGGCTTGGACATATTGGAGAGAAGGGCCTTCGAATACTTCATGGTAAAGGTATGGTAGAAGGTATGAATGATAGCTCTCTGGATTTTGATTTCTGTGAAAATTGTGTGTATGGGAAGCAGAATCGGGTGAGTTTCCCCTCTGGTGGTAAGAGGACGAAACAAATATTAGAGCTTGTGCACAGTGATGTGTTTGGACCTGTGAAGGTTCCATCACTGGGTAAGTCTGTGTACTATGTATCATTCATAGATGAATTCTCAAGGAATACATGGATATATTTCCTTAAGAAGAAATCTGAAGTCTTTGACAGGTTTAAAGAATTTAAGGCTCTGGTGGAAAATCAGACAGAGAAGAAGATAAAGGTGCTGAGGACAGATAATGGTGGAGAATTTTGGAGCAAGGAATTTGAAGAATTTTGTAAGAAGTATGGTATAGCACGGCAGAAGACTACTCCATATACACCTCAGCAAAATGGAGTCGCAGAAAGAATGAACAAGACGTTGATGGAAAGGGCAAGAAGCATGCTCAGTGGTGTCGGGTTAGGACAGGAATTATGGGCAGAGGCGGTGGATACTATATGTTACCTGATCAATAGATCACCTTCATCAGCGTTGGAGGATAAGACTCCACAAGAAGTATGGACTGGTAAGAAACCCTCTCTTTCACATCTAAGGGTATTTGGATGTGATGCATATGTACATGTTCCAAAGGAGAAACGAACCTGAAAAGTGCATCTTTATTGGGTATAAGGATGGTTTAAAGGGTTATAAGCTTTGGAACCCAGTCACACGGAAGGTTGTGTACAGCCGAGATGTGTTGTTCAGAGAGGTAAAAGATGTTATTCAACATGAAGTCCAACCAAAGGAACCTGAGAAGATAGAGTTTGAGCCAAAGGAGGAAGAATCAGACTCTGCAGCAGAGGAGGAATCAGAAGATGAAGAGCCACAAACTCCAGCTGTGAGAAGATCAATTCGAGAAAGAAGGCAGCCAGAAAGGTATAGTCCATCTGCTTTCAGTTCAAATTTTACTTTGTCTGTTACTAATGATGATCCCAGAACTGTGAAGGAAGCAGTGGATTCAGAGGATGGAAAACTCTGGAAAGAGGCCATGGTCGATGAAATGGCATCTTTGCACAAAAATGAGGCTTGGGATCTAGTGGAATTTCCGGCTGGAAGGAAACCCATTGGCAGCAAATGGGTGTTCAAGAAGAAGACAAATTCGGAAGGAAAGGTGGAGAAATACAAAGCTCGGTTGGTAGCAAAAGGTTATTCCTAGGTGCCGGGAATTGATTTTGGTGATATTTTTTCTCCTGTTGCCAAGGTAACTTCTATTAGATTACTTTTATCTATTGTTGCTGCTTTTGATTTTGAGGTAGAACAGATGGATGTGAAGACAACATTTCTTCACGGGGATTTGGAAGAGGAAATCTACATGAAGCAACCTGAAGGCTTTGCAGTGAAGGGTAAGAAAGAACTAGTATGCAAGTTAAAGAAGTCTCTGTATGGGTTAAAACAGTCACCAAGGATGTGGTATCAGAAATTTGATACATTTATACGGGGACTTGGCTTCACTAGAAGCAAAACAGATCATTGTGTGTATTTTAAATTAATTGGTGACCGTGTTATTTATCTGTTCTTGTATGTGGATGATATGTTGCTAGTTGGAAATGACAAAGAAATTATCCAGGATTTGAAGACCCAATTGTCCTCCAAATTCGACATGAAAGATCTTGGTGCTGCAAAATATATTTTGGGCATGGAAATTAAAAGAGATCGGTCAAAGAGGAAGCTCTGGTTAAACCAGAGGAAGTATGTCGAGACAATACTGCAGAGGTTTAATATGCAGGATAGTAAACCGGTGAAGGCTCCTATTCCTGTAGGTGTGAGGTTATCTGTTGAACAGTGTCCCAAGACACAAGAAGAGGAAGAGGACATGTCTCGTGTTCCATATGCAAGTGCAGTGGGTAGCCTGATGTATGCAATGGTCTGTACTAGACCAGACATTGCACATGCAGTGGGAGCATTGAGCAGGTTTATGTCAAAACCTGGGAAGGAGCACTGGACAGCAGTGAAGCGGGTTTTCAGGTATTTGCGTGGCACTAGTGATTATGGTTTGTGCTAACAAGGAAGACCAGGATTGGACAGAGAGTTGGATATTCATGGCTTTGTTGATGGATACTGGGCTGGAGATCTGGATCAAAGAAGATCTACAAGTGGGTATGTGTTTAACCTATTTGGAGGTGTAGTCAGTTGGATGAGTAAGAAACAATCTGTAGTGGCACTATCAACTACAGAGGCAGAATACATGGCAGCCACTCATGCAAGCAAGGAAGCAGTTTGGTTGCAGAGATTGTGTTCAAGTATGGGGTTAGTACAGGGAGCTATAAGAATAGACTGTGACAGCCAAAGTGCAATTTTCTTGGCAAAGAACCCTGCTTATCATTCAAAGACAAAGCACATTGATGTTCAGTATCACTTTGTGAGGGATATGATAGAAGGCAGAAAGGTGTTGCTGGTAAAGGTGGACATTTTGAAGAATACTGCAGATGCATTGACAAAATCTGTGAGCTCTGAGAAGTTCTCTTGGTGTAGAGAAGCAATGGGAATCTCATGGCTGAAAAAAAAAAAAAAAAAAAAAAAAAATGACTAAGCTCTCCTGTGGCCCCTTGTGGAAAGAAAACAACAAGTGGGAGATTGTTGGGTTGTGTTATATTCTTTCCACGTAGTTAATAGGGGGTTTGAAGGGCACTCGTAACCCCACTTTATGGGGTCCGGGGCAGCGCCCCAGAAAATTTTGGTTTTGGACCATATGTTAGGTTGGGCGGACCCACCTATGGTTTTGTGCATGATTTTCGCACATGTTTTTTGGACGCGATGGTTTTCGGTCCATGGTATTGGACGCGATGGATTTCGTTCCATGGTATTGGATGCTTCGGCATGTATAAATATGTATTGTAACATTGAAAGGATAATAATGAAAAATCAAGCTGGTAGTCCCGGTTTTGGGATCCAGGGAAAAATCTTTGTGCATATGTGTTTTATGGGTTATGCTCTCGCATTGTTTATTTTCTTTGTTTAAGAATTCGTATGCAGGTAATTTCTGTACAGGGTTAAAACCTACAGGAGGCAGAATTGAGAAGTTTCCATGAGGAAGGCCAGGTGGGGTGTCGGGGAGCTGCTGGGCCAATCTGCGCAATTTTCCAAGGGAGCACTGGGCATGTCATCCAGCTGGGATCTGCACAATTTCTATGGGGAAGACAGTGTGGGCAGCAGGAGGCACTAGCAAAAAAATCTACGTAGTTTTCCAGAGAAGCACAAGGTCGGGTTTCAGGAGCACTAGTAAAAGCTATGCAATCCTGAGAGATAGTGTAGGCTCGAATATTTCTACACAGTTTCTAAGCTAGTTGCAGAGTCGGGAAGAAAGTTTGGGTAGTACAGCTCTCTACAATTCCTGAGTTGGTTGCAGAGTGGGGAAGAAGCGCTGGCAGGTCAAGACAACTCTGCGCAATTCTTGGGGTGTTTGCAGAGCAAGACAAAAGGGCAGGACAAGACAACTCTGTGCAAATTGGGAGATCAGCACAGCCCTGGGTCATAGATCAAGTCATTTCTTCTGGTTGACTAGTGGGAGGGTTTACGGGAGGTCTTGCAGGAAGCACAGACTGGATCGACTTCTAGGACAACTTCTGCACAACTCTGGGATTCAGTCAGTTGGCTCATTTCTAGAATTGCGGAGAGCAGGCTACCCGAAGGACAACCTCAAACTTTGCGCAGTTCTGGGAAGTAGTGCAAGGTCACTGAGAAAGCAAGTGAACTTGTGCATTCATGACATTGTGATCACACACTTAACATGACTCGATGAGAAGACACCTCAAACCAATAAGACAAACATGTGCTCAATGAGACTTACTCAAAGGTTAAGAGTGACAAGTGTGATAAATGAGATATGTCTTCGAACGACCGTGATGACACTTGAGCGACAATGTTTACACCTTTGTGTGTGAGTGCGACCAATGTCGACAGAGCGAAAATAAATCATGCACACAAATACAAACCTTCGACATTACCAAAATTGGGTCACAAGCATGACATAGCAATCAACATGCCAAAGATGACAGTTGGTCAAACAAGCGAAAAGGAAGGAAGACATGTAGAGGAAACACATGAAATGACTTTGTGCTTGCAAACATGCATGTTATTGAATATAAAATGATATGACAATGACAAGCATTCCTTCAAGTTATACTAAGAGATGTACTTCAAAATATATTATTTACTTACCATACTTACCCTCGAGATGATATGCATCTGACAGAGTTTGCATGAGGTCCCGATCTCTTGTCATAACTCGGTTCCTTGGTCTTTCTCCTCAACTCCTTGAGAGTCATCTGGCATGTCATCTTTCCTTGTGGTCACTGAGAGATAGATATGCGCGTTTCAGCAGACAATGATTGTTGCCAGGATGATCTGTGTAGTTTTTCAAAGCAAGGTTGGGCTTCCTACTCTACACAATTTCTGGGAGCAAGGCTTTTGGCCTGCTCTGCGCAGTTTTGAGATGCAATACACTGCTACGGAATGTGGTCTTGGGAGGACACCCCTGCGTATTTTCTAAGTGCAGTGTAGCCTAAGCAACTGAGGGACAATACTACACATTTTCTGATGACAAGAAACTTCTACGGGATGGGGTCCTGGGAGGAGACATCTATGCAATTTCTAAATGCAGGGCAGCCGGACTGCTCTGCGCATTTCTGGAGAGCAGTGTTGGCTAGGCAGCTAAGAGATAACACTGCGCAGTTTTTGAAGGCAGTGGGTTCCGGCTGGGGAAGGACATTGTGTAGAAATTTTGAATAATATGATACTTATTTATAGAGATTATCCTGATTATACACTATTGCGGAATACATGCATAATACATAACCTCCTCTACGTTGATCATCAATTTTGCAGCATTAAAAACAATGAAACATCAATCGCATGCGCACATTAACACAGTATATAACCTGGGGAAAGCATACAGCTGAAAACCCCACACTATTTGTATATTATAATGATTGAGAACGTGTAACAATACATAGTACAATACTCCTCACAAGTACTCAGTACTATCTTCACCTGTTACACACAAACTAGCTCAGATTTGATGCCTCAAATCTCATCCATTGTTTGCCTGCCTCCACTGCGCAATCCTGCAAGAGAATAATAATGAATGGCTGAACCAAACTCATATTTCCTTGGCTGAACCACGTAATCCTCATTGGCATTACTCAATCCATTGATTGTGCAAGATCTCATGCACAACTATAGTCACAACTGATAGCAATCTCAACCTCTAACACCTGTCTCCACTGAACTGTCCATGCACTGAGTTAATTGATGTATTCTTTAGTTGTTTTATGAGTTAATAATTAGGGAATTAATTAACAATTAATTCACATCACTCATCACTAGTGTATTTTCAGTTAAACTAAATACAACTAGTTCAACCAAGTCAAACTGAACACAACTCCATCAACTCCTCAATCAACTCCACCAAACTCAACCACATGAGTTCTAACTGAAGTCCACCATGCAATAGCTCAACTGACCCACAAGAAAAGTGTATTTCCTTCTGACAGCTGCATGTCCAACATCTATAGCTCAAACTGAAGTGCTCCAAGAGGATAAGATAATGTTTATAGTCCAAATATTATTATGAGCTAATAATATTCGACTGTTATATTTTTAGCCTGGCAGTCTAAAAATATAAACCGCCCATATGTCTAAAAATAGAAGTCCATCTATTTTTCCCAACATGACCAATCATCCACAAATAGCATTCTGCAACTCATAGACCATGATCCATATGTCTAAAAATAAACATAGTCTAAAAATAAACTTTGCGCCAAAAATAGCCTGCGGGCCCACTTAGTGAAGGTGACTTCTTTCCACTAAGCTCCATCATCTTGTTGCATTCTCAACACACTGGAGGAAACCACTGTGCAGTTTTGGATGCCAAGGGAGGTTGGGGTCTCTGCGCATTGCATAGTTCTAGCATGCAAGGGAAAAGCTTGCAAGTTGCATAAGAAAAGTGTGAAGTTCCAGAAAGTTGGATGAGGCTAGGTTGCTCAGGAAATCAACTAAGTGTGAGATCAGTGAAATTGATGTACATAGTGATAGAACTTGAATATGATCACACACAAACACTTAGTGATACAACATAGACCATCCAGAGTATATAAAACATAATTTTCTTGATGCAACAACCTTTGTGATAGGAGTGCATGAAGTGAGTGTGAAACATGTCTCTGTGATGAGAACAACCCATACGCACAAAGATTCCCCTTACAGCAGAACAACATCCCATTTGCATAGCAAACAATAGCCCTTATGCCCAAAGATGACATATACTGCATGAAATGAGAACATGAACAAATCTTAAGATCAAGGAGGGGGCTTGAGATCGCCATCTTACCAATAAGTGGCCAGGGAACAATCGATCACAAGATCTAATGTAGGCTCTGAAATTTGCATGCGAGCCAAAATTTTGGAGGGTGGTTGAAGCCGCTACAACATTGCCAACACACTGGTAGAAATCCAGCTCTTTGTATGGACCTTGTTCCGTGAAAAGCAATCCTAACCCTTCTGGTCGATTCTTTGATCATCATGGCTTAAGCACTAGCTTGGGTGAAAGATATAGTCCTTACCATTCTCTTGATCGGTCAGCACACTTTCAAGCCAACTCAACTAAGTTGTTTTGATTCGGATGAGGGGTATATAGATGCACAAGTAATATAAATGTCAGAGTCTTAGTTTCATCTCTAGTGTTGCTCTGCTGCCAACAGGCCTGAACAGTACCCCAGCGGAGTCATGTAGGAACACAAGCATCGCTCCGCTGCCAGCGAACCTAGTCAGTACCCCGACGGAGTTACTTGTATCACCTCTTTGTGTAGGAATCCTTTCTCTTCTTTCGCCTTATTCATTTTTTCATTTTTTTTCGTCTTTTCAAAGAACTGTGCATAGGCACCTATTTATTTCAGAGGCGAAAGAGGGATACCGACTTATTAAGAGAAGAAGAGGTTTTCCCCTCAGATAAGTATGTCATATATACCTTCACATACTTGTTAAGGTTTTCCCCCTCACCTTACTCTACTTGACTAGGCTAACAAGGGTTAACCAAAAAAAACCGATTATAGTAGGTGGTACTAGTCAACAGTGCAAGCGTTGTGTTTTCACCAAGACTCAATCTGAACATAACGTATTTTCCATCACGGTATCATCGATTGAAGACAACAAGATCTTCATAAAGAGAGAGGACAATAGATAACCAAATGTTGATAGTTGTACAAGTCCTCTTATATTTTCTCGGCTTGTCTCAAGAGCCAAACACGGTTTCATGTGAGACTAAACCTATGAGTACAAACAAGCAAACAAAAAAGAAAGAAAAGAGCATAAGTAAAGCAAAAGAAAAATAAGTAAGAAAAGAAAGAAAGCAAGTAAACCAAACCAAGTAAGCAAGCAAACAAACATGCAAACAAAGAAAAATAAGAAAGCAAACACTACTCCTACTCCTAAACTAAACAGTGCATGGGCCTACTCACGTAAAGTGATATTTCCAATGCAGCCACCAGCGCATTGGTTGACCCATGTTGGTGAAGGCATGGTTCACAAGAAAGATAAACGTGTAAACCAGCAAACAATAAATATGAATCAGTGAATACCAACGCGCTCTGAGTTTCAAAGCGTCCATAGAAAATAAACGAGTAAATGTGCAAGACAAACATTCTGTAGACGTACCATGGTGTGGTGACACATTGTGCATGGCCAATAAGCACGTGCACTCTTTGCACTGTGACAAACAAGAAAACATGAGAAAGAAAGACAACTTGCATTTCACAAGCATGCTCATTGTGTATGATCCCTCCAATGCGTGAGCGATGGGATCATGTGGTTCAGGTGGAGGAAGAAAAATATGTGAACTATATTGATTTTCAATGCACATAGGAGAGTGATGAGGATCCTTTGGTGTTTTAAAAATTTTCTAATCAAAAGTGGAACTAACCTCAAGACAACGAGGGCCTAACATAACCATCAGCGCAAGATGAAGTGCCTTGACTACTTAAGGGGTTTCCACTTCATCAGCAAGTAGATTATCAGAGACCAGTGGCTTAGAAAGATTAACAGTAAGTGAATCAACATTGTGATTAAATGAAGAATTAAAGAGATCACAAGAACCGCGATTAAAAAATTCGGGATGTTCATCAACATCCTCATGATTTGATGAATCATGCAGAGGGGTTGATGAGAAACAAGGATGTTCACCCTCTATGTTTTTGGAAATGACAGATGAAAGATGGGATAGATTTTCAGAGAAAGATGTTTACTCTCCAAACTGTAATGACAGAATGAAACCTGGTGTGTCCTGTGAATGATCTGAAGTAGAAGCATCCGGAGATGAGTTTTCACAGGGAAAATAAAAAATGGCAGAATCACAAAGGATGTCAAGATAGAGAAAATGAGGTGCAAATAGAAGGAGGTCATCCTTCGCTGTGGATTCTTCTTTAGATTCCCGCACATACCTGTCATGAATGACAGTGCAGGTTGGCTGCACAACACCAACTTCGTCGACAACTTGATCCTCGTGAACAACAAGTACAGTCCGGAATGGGAGAACACAACATGGTACAATCTATAGGACCAACAGAACCAGAAGACGGAGGCTGAGAGAATGCGTTCACGTGACAACCATCAAGCTTTCAAACTGAATCTGCACAGATATTAAGAACAAGTGGGGTGGGAGGATGTGACAGTTCAACAAATGTGTGCACACCTTCTCCCACCTCGCACTATAGAGCGAGAGCTATTTGATGAGATGAGAACGGACCGTCACTTGTGACAACGACCTTGCCCTTCTTGGATTTGGCAACTCTAACACCGAGGTATGTTGGGATGGGTTTGAATGATTCTAATATTTGTGGATTTCTAGATATGTGAAGAAGATACTAAAATCTTCCTTTGATAAAATTCCAATCAATTTCATCTTCTAGAATTTGAAAAGCAAGATTACAAAAAAGAGTCAAAAATTTCATACGGGATTCATCAGGTGTTTTCCGTAATTCTGGGATTTTTTTATTAAGTGCTTTTCGGTTATAATGATAGAAAGCATGGGCAACTCTCTGATCATCTTATCATAATATTGAATGGAAGCTGAAGGCAACATGACACACCATTGTTGTGTGTTCCCTCTAATAATGTAGGTGAACAACGAGCAGGAAATGTGATCCTCATGGATCTCATTCTTTTCACAAAAACCCATGAAGGCAACTTCATGTCTAAGCAAGGTTGCTCCGCCTTCACCATCATACATGAAACATGACAAGTCATTATAGAGGTCCTTCGACACTTCAAAATCATGTCCATGAGAAATACATGTCAGAGGTTTAATTATAGCATGAGTCATGAAAGATGTGCAGAGATTCAAAACAAACTTTGAGGACTCAGCTTGTCATCTTGCCTTCCTTCTAGCGCTAGAAATGTTGAGGGTGTTGGACCCACCAACATTTAGGCGATCTCCTCGATATAAAGGCCCAACTAGACCTTACACTATTTGGTGTAGGAGTCCCATCCGGGATGATGGCCCGTTTGCCATTATCTTAGAGATTTTCCTTAGCTCTTATTGTTTAGCACATGAAGTTGTTATGCTTGTAAATTCAAGAAAGCGACGTGAGTGTACCTAGTGAGTGCGTAATGTAACTTTGTGTTCGGGTTCTCCTACTATCAAAAGGGGGAGGTAAAGTGAGCCTCTTGATGAGAGGGAATAGTCCCAACCCAAGAAGAAACACATGCGAATAAAAACAAGGGTTTTTCCAGCATCCAGCGGAATAGTCCACAGTGGATGCAGAAATTGTGAAAACCAAAGCTCAAGGGAAAACACGTACAATGTGCAGTGGAATATTCCACACGGGGGTGACAATTGTTAACACCAAGAAATACACAAATATGTTCTATATAATGTCCGAAAAATTAGTCCACGCAGACGGGACATCAGTGAAAAACGATACAACGCATCTTCAACAATATGAGTACTAAAATAATCAAAGTAGTTCAACTATCTTAATACAATTTAAGCAAAATTGCATTACAAACGTTTAAATAATAGTCTTACAAACAGATACAAAGCATGTGTGAAAACGTGTTGGCCTGAGACAGGCTTCGGAATTAAGCAAAAGATCTGAGACACATCTATACACCATACATCACTGGTCCCAGTAGTGGGACATTGGATCCAATGCTCACTCCTCAAAGAAAAGACTACAAACTCTCAAGGCTATGTGGGAGTAGCCAAGGTGAAAAATTCCTTTACTCATACAATGCAGGGGTATATATAGCCAAGGGGAATGACTGAACCTTGTGACTCTTCGACTTCTCTTGTGACTATTTGACTTCCTATGACTTTTCAATTGACATGACTCTTCGAATTCATATGTGGGTCTCTTGGAATTCCACTTTACATTACATTGATTATGAAAAGTATGGCCCATAATAGTGATGTGGCAGAGACGACTCATGCCACAACTCGGCATGACACTGCTAACATGTATTGGTTAACTATGGTGTCTGTGTCAAGTTTCTCTGCTACTAAGTAATGAGTGCGATCTTGGTGTATCATATCTTCACCTCTGCATGACATAGTCTGCGGGGTCTTCGATGGTCTTGGTGTTCGCTTGAAGGTGGATGTGTATGTGTCCTCATCACTTGTTGCTCTATGTGCTTCACTTGTTTTTTCAACAGCGAGCAAGTTTTCAAGCATGTGCTCCTTCTTCATCTCATTCGTCGTCACTGTTATAGACATTTTTGTGCCTCGCATCATGGAGCATGAAATGTCGATAATTACAGGGATCCTCAGTCCCTAAACATGTTGTTCTTACCCCTAAAAGAACAAGGTCATCAAACAATAGCACTTCCAATCAGTTCTCCACCTGAAAACACTTCAAAACAGGCTTATTTTGGATCATGTCAGCAGCTCCACTGAGCTTCTGCGCTGGAATGCAACTGTCCCTCCTTGTACCTACGCTGGAAGTCAAGATTAATGAAGGCTACCTGCGCTGGGCGAGATTGGCCAAGTGGCACAGTCATTCTGCAAGGTGTCAACTGCCCAGGAAGCTTCCAAACTGACACTTGGTTCATGAGATTCGCCCTGTGATGAGTAAGAGGTACTTGATCACCATGTGTAAGCAAGGATCTCCAAGTGGACTCAAGAACTGAAGATTAACTGAAGAGGGAGAGGACACAAGGCAACTTCATGTCAGTCTCAAGCTGACTCATCCTCTCTTCTTCTCTCCTATATATAGAGCTCTTCTATGAGGTCTAAGGAGGCTGGAATTTTGTGTAAAGCAAGGAGGTGCTGTTGGTTTACAGTTAGAGCTATTGGGTGATTGTTTTACTAGAGGTGAAGAGGAGAGTTCTTGCTGCTGGGGAGGTGCTGCTGGATTGGAGCCATCAATGGTTGTAACCTTCTCAGAACCCTGTTACTTCTATCAATAAAGTTTTGCATGTTCTCCTATATACTTGTATTGCATTGATGTATTGTATTTACTTGTATATTTGATTCACTCTAATCCATGCATCAGTTATGAGTACATGTATCTTGTAGTTTCCTCTCTTGTATTTTGCAGGATCTGTGTGTAGCTGGACCGGCAAAGAGAGCAAGGAGTTGGGAACAAGAGACAAAGAGAGAGGATAAGGATCGACTAAGCGAAAGACACCAGGTTGGTTAATCTTTTCTTTCTTCTCTCTGTACTTTCATAAAGGAAAACATCAAAGCTTTACTTTCAGTTGTTGCTAAAGACTGTCACCTTTAGAGTAGGGATAGGGTCATCCGCATCGGATACTTTTCCCCACAACAAACTGGCGACTCCGCTGGGGAGCCTAGTATCTTGTTGGTGTTTGTAGTATTTTGCTATTCATTTCTTGAAGAAAAGAGTACCAAATCGAAAAGCTTTTGACTATATCAAAAGCGAAGTAGAGGGGCTGCTACTCTTGCTCATTTGCTGAGAAAATTCAAGATTTGAAGAGCTTATCTACAAAAGACTCTTTACTCTTTGTGATAGCTTTTCATCCTCTTGATCATCCCTTAGCCTGTACTTGACCTATAGCTTTTTATTTCAGCAAAAATAGTGCATTTTTGAGCTTTTTATGACCCGGAAAACTTTGTAGACGCAACTCTCGTGTGTCAGTGCAGGCTGTCCACAGGCAGTCTGCATTACAGCGCAGGTGCTCCCTTCGGGAACTGCGCTGAGAGTCAAACTGGCAGACTAGAACCTGCGCTGGTCCAGTTAGCCATTGTCTTGCTCAGCTTTCCCTTTGTGTCTAAGCCCTGTTTTCACTGATTTTTTGTTGATTGCTTGCTGGTCATTGTACTTGCTGTAAACCATTCTCCTTGACATTATTCCGCCTCAGTTGTGTGATGAAACTGTAAGTGTTCTTTCAGTATTTCTTGTTTCAGTTACAGTTTCCCATTGTGAAAAGCGAACCAGTATAGCTGTGGCCTCTTAGATCCTGAACTGTAAAAGTGTCTTCGTGATCTTATGAGCTAGTTTTATTACTGTTCATGGCTATTTGAGTTTGTTTGTTTTTCACTTTATGGTTTGAATTCAGATATTTTTAGTGTTGAAACAAGTACCTGTAAAGCGTCTTTTCATTTTAGACAAAACTTGTTTGTTTACGCTTCAAATTGAATTCGAAAGTCATACAACAGTTTTCCTTTTGTCTACATCAACATTAAGGGAAAAGAAAAGAAATACATGCATCTTGCATTTGCATTTTTGATAAGTTTGGGTGTCTGATCTAGGAGAAAGTGCATTAGTTTGTGCTTTGTGCTCTGTGTGGAAAGATATTGTTTTTCTCTCCCCTCAGTAGTTAGGATTTTCAAAGCTAAAAAGATTGTGAAATCTTGCTTATCATTTTAGCTGCATTTAGGAATTTGTACCAATACATCTCGTGGTGATCCTGAAAGACAAACTGATAAACAAGATCAACTTAAAATATATTGAATGAATCTAAAAACGCATTGTAACATAACGCTCACAATAGAGGTCTAGGTAGAGACGTGTTCCGGCGTCGTTAAACGTAGTGACTGTCGATCTCTACGAAGGTGGGTGATTCCTCCTGAGGGACGATAGCACTAATACGGACTTGAGCTCCCGCGTACCGTCGCGTATATTGGGAGACCCCTATAGGCAATTATCCTTTATCCTTAGGAAGCCGTGTCGACTGCCCTACTGATCGTGATGCAGTGAACACAGCATTCACGGAGATCGACCACCCGTACCGTAAAACGTATTCTGTGGTTTCGCGAAAGGTTTGGCACACCCTCTGCCTAGATCTCCAGAGCAGTTTCTTTTGGCCCTTTTCAAACTCTATAACTGAAAAGGTCCAACCGAGCATTTGTCACTTCGGGCTCGTTAATACATCGAAGGCGACTAGAGTCATCTTTAGCTTTTTCTCGACTCTTAAAACATGAAAAAGCAAAGTTGTGTCTAAAAGCGTCTAATAAAATTCATTCAATACGGAAACATAATTCCCCTTTTTGTATTTTAGTTGATCAAGTAATCTGCAACCGTGGAGGAAAGTCAATTAAAACTCCGTCGTTCGGGGAGACTTGCGAGTCAACCGTCTTTGTCTCCGGAACCGAAAGTAGTACGGGCGAAGTGATCTCGCTGGACCAGGTCAAAATCTCCTTTTAAAGTTAGAACGGAAGTTCCAACAACATCTGAGATTCTGGTCACTCCCAATATTTCTGGAATCCTTGCCTCCATTGAAGAAGTTCAACAGCAACAGAGGGACAGTTGTACTGATCCTAGTCTGAAGACAAGTACTTGCATAACTGAACCAGTTCCATCTGAAACCGGTCCACAGAGTCTTGTTGTTCAAACAACTGTCGCTGTCGAAGCAACCCCTTCTTCGGCACCAGAAATCTTTTATGGACCTGACGGTCTTCCTCTTCCTCCTGGTCTGATTGCAATAGAGGAAATCGTAGAGGACCAGCAAGCAAATACTCCAATTCATTTTGGAGTAGGTACCACTCTTTTTCCTTCTGCATCAGAAATTTGTCCATCGCCACTGGAAGTTCCTGAAGAATCGTTAGGAAGTTTATTGGATAGACTTAAAATGTCTGAACAACCGTTGACATCTAGAACTGTGCCAAATGACACAGCGACAGCAGAAGCTCCTGCTGCCAATCCAACGATGTTTGCCGGCATACCAGCCGTCCCGACTAGCTCTCATCAGCTAGAAGGAGTCCACCCAGGGACTATTATGACAACTTGGTCTATTCCAGTTTGTTCTTCCGGTATAATACCCGGTAATTCTTATGTTGAAACTAGACAAATTGATCCCTTTGGGAATCAGTTTAGACCATCCAGTCCTCAAAGGCAATCTACACCCTTGAGCTCCAGATTGTTACTGTATGGGGGGCAATATGCCCTTTCGCTTCCCCTTCCGGGGGGATACCCATACGGCAGTTTTCAACCACATTCAGGTTTAACTGAGGTAACGACGAGTGGTTGGGTACCTATGTTACCCCAACAACCAAGAGTTGTATATTCCATGCAACAGTGTGTACCTATGTCTAATATCCCGACGACGCCAGCAATTGTAACCATGTCGCAAGTTCAATCGATGCCTGTTGTATGTCAACCCCAAGTTGTAATGCAACAGCCTATTGACCCTGCAACACAACCACAATCGCCAACTGCCGGGACGACACAGATACAAACGGGAACTATAACCCCGCATCTTGGTCCGTCGGTTAGTGTCGCACAGCAAAACATGGCTTCACAACCATGGATGGTGCAATACCAACAACCTCAGTTTCAACAGGTGTACCAAGGGTCTGAGCAACAGATCTTTGCAAATAGTGGGCAACCCTATATTCAGAACGGGTTAAATCAACCACTTTATAGTGGCCAAACCCACCAACCATATCAGTCATATCAACATCAGTTGCATTATGCTGGTGTGCAAAGACCTACTGCTCAGGCGATTCCATCGTATCCTGGGTACGCCTCGCCAAACCTGAATCAGCAGTTGCCATTCGTGGCGACCTTAGAATTACCAGATTTACATCGATTAACGAATGATCCAATCGCCTATGCCCATTGGTGGCCAGCGATTCCTCACAAACTTCCTTCGGACATTCCTAAATTCAATGGAAATCCGGGCGAAGACCCGTCGAATCATGTGATGACATTCCATCTGTGGTGTTCGTCGAATACCTTAAATGATGATTCGATAAGGCTTCGTCTTTTCCAGAGGACATTGACTGGTCCAGCGGCCAAATGGTATATCGAATTACCTAGAGCCTCTTTCGACAATTTTAGTTCCCTAGCCACGACTTTCTTAACACACTTTCAGTTACCTATAAGGTACGAAACTGGGACAGAGATCTTGACCAATTTCAAGCAGACAACAGCCACACATATATCTGATCATATACATGAGTGGCGTCGTCGTCGCAGAATGGTAAAAACCTATGTTCCAGATCAGCTATTGGCTGAGTGGTTTATAAAGTCGCTTCTGCCGGCAATAACAGAAGATGTGGCCAAGGGAGGCGTCGTAACAGAGGAGCAAGTTATTGCTCGTGCTCAATATTTGGACTTAGTGTATACTCAGTCGGGCACGCTCTATGATAAGATACCTGATGCCCCCAGACCGGAATTTTCAATCCCTCCTCCTCCCGGATCGAATAGTGACTCTCATGCTGGTGATGGCGTGATTGGAACTGCAAACGCTAAGTCGACAAGGGATTCGAATAAGAAAGCCCGTAAGACTTCGAATCAAAAATCAAATCAAGAGATTCTTGCTTCGGAGGTAAATGATGTATCTACGGATAAAGACAAAAACTCCAATCAACCAGGAAGCAAGAAGAAACAAAACAAAGGGAAGAAGAAGAAACAAGGTGGGTCATCCCCTCAAAAAACTTCTTCAAACCCTCCTGGGAAAAGGAAACAATTTCCTCCATGTCAAATATGCGATGAAAATCATTCAACAAAGAACTGTCCATTCAAAGCTGAGTTAAAGAGGTTCTTTAAAAGTTCCCAAACTTCAGCTGTGTTGACTGATCCATTTCCTACCCCAGGTCAAAATATGGTTGATAGTGGAAATGCTTCCCCGTCTCAAGTGCTTATGTTGTCGGTTTCTAAGCAAGATGATGCTTTGATCTCGACCAGGAATAAAGATTATGGGAATCCGCCGGTGTCGAACGACAAAGGGAAAGATCAACCCAGTAGTTCGACAACAACTTCGGCAGAAGTTGTACCCCCCCTCACGCATGAATTAACAATAAAGCCGCCTAAGGGAGTAGTCCACAAGTCGACATTCAACCCTCGCGCCAGAGCGGCGCAACACTATAATATAGTGGAGGATTTGGCCCAATCGCCATCTGCTATGTCGACTCTTGAGGTACTACAAAATTGCCCATCCCAAAGACAGGCATTGTTATCAGCAATTGGTGGAGTGGATCCTAAAGATTCCAATCTTGTATCCTTTGATCACAAAGGATATGATCCTCAGTTACCAGCGCAATTAGCTTTCCTTATTCAAGTGAAAGCACTCAACAAAACTGTTCACAGAACGATTATTGATGAGGGAGCATCGACATGTATCATGTCGATGAGTTGCTGGAAAACTCTTGGATCTCCAACCTTGTCGCAATCTTCGACGACATTGAAAGCATTTGACGGTAGGTCGTACACTCCGTACGGTATCCTAAATAACTTTAAGGTTGAACTAGGAGGAAAAACAGTGGAAATTGATGTCGAAGTCATTGATGGCAATCTTGACTATAACATCCTACTGGGAAGACCATGGATATATGCCATGGCAGCTGTAGTGTCGACATATTTTAGGAAGATCGCATTCCCATTTGAAGGAGGGATTACGATCGTCGACCAACAGAATTTCCTCCCTAATGGTTCACAAGTTACTGGAAGCATTCCCCTGATCCATGGGAGCGACCATTCAATAAAAGATATCGGAGTAGGCTTGCTAAAAGACCCCACAATGATGGGAACTTTCACATTGCCACCTCCTTTCCATGAAGGGAATATCCCGTTTGTAGCAACATGCAACATGGTATCTTCATCGAAGGTCGCGGAAGACAAAGTCGTCATGGATCATCAAGTGGTATTGCCACCTAGCCCTATTGAAATATTGTAGCAATCAATGTTTCAGGCATGGGAGGCAAGCCCAAATGAACGCTCGTCAAGCGTTTGGGTAGATAGGTCCGAAGAATATGGTACCCCATTAGATCCATGGTCAAAAGTTCATGGGACTGACGAAGGAATCTTACAATCAATGATGATTGAGGGGGCACCATGGAATGATCACCACCATCGTTCCCTTCTTCCAGAGTGTGAAGAAGAAACTCAACACGACCTATACCACCCTTCAGTATTTGAATTCCTAACAAATACTGTAAATACGGTGGATTCAGAGAGAAACCTATCCAATATTGAAGAGACAGTAGCCATAAACATCTCGACAAAATCTGATGTTGTAGAGAATATTCATGTCGGCAAAAGTTGTTCCCCTTCAAAACTGGAAATATATAGTGCTCTCTTTCGCGAATTTAGAGATGTCTTTGCATGGTCATATGATGAAATGCCAGGCATTGACTCGAGCATAGTTGAACATGAAATTAAAATGTATCCTGATGTCAAACCAGTAAGACAACGGCTTCGACAAGTTCATCCGAAGAAAGCCGCTGCCATTAAGGCGGAAGTTGAAAAACTTCTCCATGCTGGATTCATCTACCCGGTTCCTCTAACCAATTGGGTATCGAATATTGTCCCTGTTATGAAAAAACAAGGGACGATAAGAGTGTGCGTCGACTATAGGGATGTAAACAAAGCTTGTCCTAAAGACAACTACCCTACACCCTTCATTGACCAGATAATTGATGAATGCGCCGGATGTGAAATCTTTTCCTTTATGGATGGATTTTCCGGGTATAATCAAATAAATATCCGCCCACAGGACCAGTCTAAGACTGCATTTATTTGTCCGTGGGGCACATTCGCTTATCGAAAATTACCCTTTGGTTTAAAGAACGCAGGGGCGACGTTTCAGAGGGCAATGAATTATGCCTTCCATGACATCAAGAACATTGTTCAACCTTACCTCGACGATCTTCCGGCTCATTCGCGGAAGCGGACTGATCATCCGCGGCATTTGAGAGCAATATTTCTACGTTGCCGACATTACAAGATAAGACTCAATCCGCACAAGTGTGTGTTTTGCGTCGGTTCTGGTCGTTTACTCGGCTTTGTAGTCTCTAAGGATGGGATTCGTCTCGACCCCTGTAAGGTTCAGGCAATCATTAATTTGCCTCCACCTTCAAATTTGCTTCAGATTCAGAAACTCCAAGGGAAAGCAAACTTTCTGAGGAGGTTCATTCCAAATTACGCAGAACTTGCCAAAGGTTATACTCGTCTTTTGAAAAAGGATGTGCCTTTTGTCTGGGACCAGGTTGCGCAAGCTTCCTTTGACGCTCTGAAAGATTCTCTAGTAAGAGCATCATTAATGTATGCCCCGGACTATCAAAGAGATTTTAACCTGTATCTAGCTGCAGCAGATACGACCATTGCGATGGTCTTAGTGCAAGAAGTCGATGGAATTGAACATCCTATTTATTATTTAAGTAAAAACTTAAATGACACAGAAAGTAAATATTTCTATGTTGAAAAACTAGTGCTTGCTGCTGTTCAAGCGATTCAAAGATTTCGACATTATGTCCTCTTTAGGAAAACTACCGTTTTGTCAGATTGCAATCCCATGACATATATACTATCGCGACAGTTGCTTGGGGGCAAATATTCAAAATGGATAGCCATCCTTCAAGAGTTTGATTTAGATTTTGTAAAATCCAAATCGAAGAAAGCTCTAGTTTTCGCGGAATTATTATGCGATCTCCCATCGTCATCCAACGATGAAACATCAGAAGAGTCAATCGTGGATGAAAATTTGTTTCTGATATCGGTAAGCAATGAGTGGTATGGAGACATCATTGTTTATCTCCAAACCCAAAAATTTAGGCCTAATACCTCACACTCGGAACGGAAACGTATACGATACCAATCTAAAGACTACATGATCGTCGGTGATACACTTTACCGTCGTGGCGTCGATACGGTTTTGAGGAGGTGCCTTACCCATGAGGAGGCCGAGAAAGCCCTGAATGATTGTCATTCAGGCGCGTGCGGGGGGCATCAATCTGGATATGCAACAGCACAAAGAATCTTACGAGCAGGATATTTCTGGCCAACTATGTTTAAAGATTGCATAATAGCTGTCAGAAGTTGCCATGCATGTCAGATCTTTGATAGCAAAACCAGAAGACCGCCCGCACCCTTACAGCCGATAGTTGCTGTTGGGCCCTTCGCCAAGTGGGGCATCGATTTCATGCAATGTAACCCCACCTCGACCGGGGGACATGGGTATATTATAGTCGCTGTTGACTATTTTACCAAATGGGCCGAGGCGATGCCTACATTGGATAACACTGGTGAAACAGCTGCCCTTTTCTTTTTCAATCATGTAGTCGCAAGGTTCGGCGTTCCGCAAGCTATAGTGACAGATCATGGATCGCATTTTCGCAATCACATGATGGTTGAATTAGCTGCCAAACTAGGGCTATCTCACGACAGCTCTACCCCATATTATCCACAAGCCAACGGACAAGTTGAGGCAATCAACAAGGTCCTGAAGCGTATGTTGCAAAGGATGATAGGGGTTCACAAAAGAAGATGGCATCTAATCCTGTACTCAGCATTATGGGCTTACCGAACCTCGGTAAAAAACGCCACTGGGTTCACACCATTCCAATTGGTGTACGGCCTAGAGGCAGTATTACCGATCCAGTGCGAAATTTCGTCTCTTAAACTCGCAATTGACCTCCTCCCCGGAACCTCAGAAGAAGAGGCTCGTTTCTTGGAATTAATCCAATTGGATGAAAACCGTCGTGACGCCGCTTTGGCGAACGAAGCCCATAAGAAACGAGTCAAAGCACAGTTCGACAAGAATGTCAAACCTCGCATCTTCTCTGAGGGTGACTTGGTTTTGCTTTACGACCAAGAATCCGACAAATTAGGAGCAGGAAAATTTCAGTCCTTATGGATGGGTCCCTATATTGTTAAAAGGGTGTTAGCAAAAGGAGCCTACGAGTTAATGGATTATGACGGAATACCACTGGCGCAACCCCGTAACGGGTTGTACCTCAAGCGTTACTATGCCTAAATAGTAACCTGAGTGCTTTTGTTGTATTTTGTTTTCGCTAAAATGTTTGTTTCGGTTAAGTAATCCACCCTTCTCGTTTGTTGCAGATGTCGAATTATTCTGATACATATGTGGGATATGCCGACAGAGCGAGTTGTAGTACGCGGAATTTGTCCTCCGCAGCCTGGGCCATTTTTGATCCAAGCGGCGAGTTAGTGAGTTTCAGAGGTGTGTGTATTGGACAGTCAACGAACAATATCGCTGAGTATAGTGCGTTGATTGAACTCCTCTCTGATACCATCGCTCATGGTATACGCCGACTAATTGTTAGGCTAGACTCACAGCTTGTGATACTACAACTCACTGGTATATATTCAGTCCGCAATCCAGCTATTTATCGTATGTTTCTAAGAGTTAAGATTTTGGAAAGAGAGTTTGATTCAATTCAATACCAACATATTTCCAAAAACTTGAACACATTAACAGATTCATTAGCAAACTATGTATTAGATAGACATTTACGACATATATAAAAAGAGATGCATCGGTGCTATGCAAGTGGGTCACCAATAAACTGAAATAAACTCCGAAAATCAAAATATATAAAGCTATTTATAGTTTGTACGTAATGTGCTGTAATCAAAAAAAAATTGGTCATATGACCTAGAACTCAAAAAGATGCTAGGGGGCACCCTAGCCTAGTGGTGCTCATGAAAGTACGTCACGGTCTATGTGATCATGCGCAAGAGACGAGTCCATCGTCTAGGCACGCCAATAGTGTGCCGCTGCAACTGTAAAGGTAACTCGTCAATCTATACATCCGGAAGACCACGAGTAAGGCTCTCAACCTGCTCCTGCACAGCTGCAAGTATCTCAGTATCACCAAGGTCGCGAATAACAACTCTCCTAGCAGGCTCTGCTGCTGGGGCAGCAACTGGCGATCGTGGACGAGCTACTGGACGAACAGGACCAACATCTGCATGCACCCAAGAGTTTAATCAGTTTTGAATAGTAAACATCATGAATAAAAACAATAAACAGTGATATGGTCAGAGATTTTACCAATAGCGCCCCATTGCTCGCCATTCGGAAGCACCAAGTCCGGATCACCTCGGTAGTCCATACCCACGTATGGATACTCAGAAAATGCCATCTCCTGACGCTCGAACCACCTAAAGAAGGACTCAGTGAAAGTAATATGAGGTTGACCAGCATGCCGGGACATATGGTCAACCCACCTCTGCATGCGTGGCTCGGTCGGAGAAGGCAAATCAAGCAAGATGTACTGAGGTTGCATCAATGGGATTTTCTCCAAGACAAAGGCAGTCAGAATAGAACCAAATCCAAAGTTCTTCAGCCCCCCGTCCTTTACCTTAGTCAATTGACTTTTCATCTGAACAAGTACTGCATCACACCAGTTAAACACTTTCGGTTGGAGACACTCCAAGGCGTGCTGCATGTAAGATCTGTTGGCAACATGTAAAGCTGCGCTACCGGCCATCCTACCAATAGTAAACAGAATGGACCTGAGAGACCTGTCAGTGATGTCACGGATGTTGATCTTGCCGTCTTTGCTCGGCTGTGAACCTTCCCGGCAATACTGACGGATATAGTCTCTGGTGGAAGTAGTCCCTCGAGCCGTACCTGACAAAGAAATGGGGGCACCCCGCCTTGACAACCCAGCCAAGAAGTACATGTCCTCTATGGTCAAGGGGAAGGACTTCCCCCTAATCTGGAATACTTGGTTAACAGGATCCCAAGCATCAAGCATATACTGCAGTAAAGAAATCTGTGCTCTCATGCTAGAGATACGGAAGAACTTCAGCAGGCCACAGTTCCGAAGCGCGTTCACCGTGACTGGGTCATGGAGTGCAACCATGTCCTCTGCTTCATGTTCTCGTTCTCACCATGTAAGGGACATTTTGTCCAAAGTTCCCTACAATCAAACAAGAGAAGGAGTAAGTTCCTGATTTTGATGAAAATCTGGCGAAAAAATCATCAAAAAACACATGCAAGGTCAGCTTTTCTAGGCCCAGCGCAGGCAGAGAGGCTTTCCCTTGCGCTGTAAGGCAGTCTGCCTTAAGGCTGCCTGAAATACAGCGCAGATTTCGAAAGGGAAACCTGCGCTGATGCCAGGGCGCCCTAATGAAACCCCTGGGGCCCAGAAACTCTGAAAAACATGCATGAAACTGAAAAAGGAAACCATGAAAGTGAAGGGCTAAGGTTTAGCTCCTACCTGGTCCAAACGGCGCCGAAAATCGTCCACAGAATCTCCCGGAATCAGCTGGTGAAAATCAAGGAAGAAGAGGCACCTCCAGAGCTCCAACAAGCAAAATGCAAATGAAATGGTAAATGAGAGGTAAAAACCCCTTTTTATGACTTTTTACACAGTTTAAAGTTAAATATTAGGGTTATAATCTCGTTTTCATGCAAATATTGTCCATTTCTAACAAAATTTGTTGCAGCAATTGAAGATGAAGTACTACATTTGAAAAGAGAAAAGCTAGTAAAAATAAAAAATTAAATTTGACCATGAATCGAGCAGTTTTACCACAGAATTTATGCTCGTTAAAAAATAGAAAAGTGTGAGCAAAGTTTTTCCGCCAAAGTTCAAGCTCATTAAAAAATGAACCTATCTCGGTAAATAACCATTGCGATCGTAAATTTATCAGCCTTAAAAGCCTTGGTCGTGTTTTCATCCATCACCTCCATTTCATTTGGCCGGTCGTTCACCCCCATATGTGTGTTTACCCTTTTTGAGGAACAGCTGCGAAGAGTGATTTCACCTAGCCATCCTTGTGACACTACCGTGATTGGAAAATTCCAATTTGTACCTGGAATCTGTTGCTATCCCTGTTTATCACTCGTTCCTCAAAAGACGAGTCTTCTTTGAGCTCTTTTCACTGACTCGTAAAATATGAAAAGTTTGCCGAGTTTTGGCCTTCCAACTCGTTAAACGACCGGAATGCTATCCCTCCTCTAAATTTTAATCTTTTTGGACCTGAGGGATTATTGCACAAAAAGATCGAGCGCTTGTCTTGTTCGGCTCGTAAAAGTACCGAATAGCCATCCCTTCTGTATTGTTTTATACTTTTTCGGACTTAAGGGATTAGATGACGAAAAAGGAATTATGGAGTTAACTTTCTGTACCTTTTCAGACTCTCTAAAAATGAAAAGGACCGAGTTTTCCTTGTCGTTAGACTCGTTAAAATGATTAAATAGCGACAAACTTGTCTTTAGACGAGAACGAGTTTCCCTATCGCTAGGCTCGTTAAATCATAGCGATGGGCTTGCCCGAAGGGCAGGTTATAGAACAAGCATATGTTATCCTCCTCAAGCTTGACAAAAATAAAGAGGTACTGGTAAGAAATGACTGGGGAAAAATTGGGAGAACATCAAAGTTTAATGATAGCAAGTCACTCTTGAACATGACACTTTTCCTCCGTACCACATCGGGTTGGGTTGTTTCATTCACCGGTCTCATCGCCATGGTCCTCGCCAAACCATCCACATTTGGGGTAATGCTACCGATCCATCGCATCAGTGTCGTTATATGTTCAAGAGGGGTCATTCTGAAAGTGTCAACCGTGTCCCATCCACTACCATACATTATCCTTCATCCATTCATGATCGCCACCCTGAATCATATGTCACAGTTTGTTTTCACCTCCACTAAAATCATTAGCTCCGTTCCGTGTCATTGATGTGGGATTCATTAAGGCCCTCCTTTGACGGATCGCTTCTTGTCGACTTCAGCTCATTATCCAAGAAGTTGATCTAGGAACACCCCCATCAGTACTTTGAAGCTTGCATGCCTTAATGGCAATTTTCTCACTTCCGGCGACAGGTATACCTCAATGACCTTCGACCAGAAGATTTTGCGTGGCGTTCGACGCCAAGTCCTTTATTCACGCCACGTGAATTGTACTGCAGTACCTTGAGAGTCATCGTCATTATTGGTGATTCCTCTCGCGCTTGTTAACGGTTTTCATTATTGACCGGTAATCAAGCGATGTCTTTCCATGTTCGACTTCAGCGAAATTCTCACATGGATCGACTTGTACTTAGAGTGAAGATCGAACGAGTTTGAAGACCCCGGATCTAGTTTCATCCATCCGGGCTGCGATATATATTCAGGAAATATAAAAGCATTTGCCATGTACATCATTGCAACAGATGATCATCCTATTCAAAGGATGGTAATTTCAGCAGAAAATTATCAGTCTACCTTCAGACGATCGTCTGTCATATGTACCAAAATGTATTTATAAAAGCTGAGCATGGGAATGCCCGCCTCAGCTAGATCATGAAAATAGAATGAAAAATAATGTATTGTATTGTATTGTATTACAGGGCGCCTCCTCAGCACTGGAATGAACTTCGGACCCTCTAGATAAAGCATTTCACCCGATAAACGGCCTCATACTTTAGGGGGCAACTGTTATAGACATTTTTGTGCCTCGCATCATGGAGCATGAAATGTCGATAATTACAGGGATCCTCAGTCCCTAAACATGTTGTTCTTACCCCTAAAAGAACAAGGTCATCAAACAACAGCACTTCCAATCAGTTCTCCACCTGAAAACACTTCAAAACAGGCTTATTTTGGATCATGTCAGCAGCTCCACTGAGCTTCTGCACTGGAATGCAACTGTCCCTCCTTGTACCTGCGCTGGAAGTCAAGATTAATGAAGGCTACCTGCGCTGGGCGAGATTGGCCAAGTGGCACAGTCATTCTGCAAGGTGTCAACTGCCCAGGAAGCTTCCAAACTGACACTTGGTTCATGAGATTCGCCCTGTGATGAGTAAGAGGTACTTGATCACCATGTGTAAGCAAGGATCTCCAAGTGGACTCAAGAACTGAAGATTAACTGAAGAGGGAGAGGACACAAGGCAGCTTCATGTCAGTCTCAAGCTGACTCATCCTCTCTTCTTCTCTCCTATATATAGAGCTCTTCTATGAGGTCTAAGGAGGCTGGAATTTTGTGTAAAGCAAGGAGGTGCTGTTGGTTTACAGTTAGAGCTATTGGGTGATTGTTTTACTAGAGGTGAAGAGGAGAGTTCTTGCTGCTGGGGAGGTGCTGCTGGATTGGAGCCATCAATGGTTGTAACCTTCTCAGAACCCTGTTACTTCTATCAATAAAGTTTTGCATGTTCTCCTATATACTTGTATTGCATTGATGTATTGTATTTACTTGTATATTTGATTCACTCTAATCCATGCATCAGTTATGAGTACATGTATCTTGTAGTTTCCTCTCTTGTATTTTGCAGGATCTGTGTGTAGCTGGACCGGCAAAGAGAGCAAGGAGCTGGGAACAAGAGACAAAGAGAGAGGATAAGGATCGACTAAGCGAAAGACACCAGGTTGGTTAATCTTTTCTTCCTTCTCTCTGTACTTTCATAAAGGAAAACATCAAAGCTTTACTTTCAGTTGTTGCTAAAGACTGTCACCTTTAGAGTAGGGATAGGGTCATCCGCATCGGATACTTTTCCCCACAACAGTCACGCCATGTTCTATCCATGTACCTATTTTTGCAATCACTCATGACAAGACGACATTAAATCCAAAAATCTCTTAATCTGACATGATGCATTGTTTTCCGTTTCGGTGTAGGTGACAAGGAGAGGGACAAGGCACTGAGACTATGGGAGCACAGCATAGGCTTGGATGCGAGGCTCTAGAGCACTATCGGGAAAAATTGCGCAGATGTCACTAGGAGACAAATTTTCACAATCTGAGACAGCAGTGATAGTTGCAGGGCAAAACCCAACTGTGAGGCATAATTGCATAGTTTCTGAGAGGAAGTCCAAGCTGGGTGTTGGGGAGATGTTGGACCAATCTGCATAATTTTCCAAGGGAGAACTGAGCACATCATCTAGTTGGGATCTGTAAAATTTCTTTGGGGAAGATAGTGCGGGTAGTGAGAGGCACTGGTAGAAAAATTTGCACAGTTTTCAAAAGGAGCACAAGGTCGGGCTATGGGAGCCACTAGTCAAAACTGCACAATCCTAAGACATAGTCCAAGCCCGGATAGTTCTACGCAGTTTCTGAGTTGGTTGCAGAGTGGGGAAGAAGGGATGGGCTCTACGAAATTGTTGAGTTGTTTGTAGAGTGAGGAAGAAGGGCTAGCTGGGAAGGACAACTTTGTGTAATTCCTAGGCTATTTGCAAAGTGAGAAGGAAGGGCAGGATAGGACATCTCTGCACAATTTTGCAAATCATCATAGCTCTGGGTCATAGCTCAAGTAATTTCTCCTGGTTGACTAACGGGAGGATTGATGGGAGGTCTTGCGGGAAGCACAGATATGATTGGATTCTGGGACAACTTTTGTGCAATTTTAGGAGTCAGTTAGCTAGCTCATTTCCAGAATTGTGCAGAGCAGGCTGCCTGAAGGACAGCCTTAAGCTCTACGGAGTTTTGGGCAACATTGCAAGGTCACTGATATTGGGTCCATTTGACAGAGGGTTTTCTAGTCGACAGATTTTCAAGAAAATTGACTAAGTGTGAAAGCAAGTGAACTTGTGCATTCATGAAATTGTGATCACACACTTAGCCTAACTTAACGGCAAGACACCTCAAACCAACAAGACAAACATGTGCTTAGTGAGATTGACTAAAAATTTAAGAGCGACAAGTGCAACAGTTGAGATATGTCTTTGAACGATCGTGACAACACTTGTGCGATAGTGTTTACACCTTTGTGTGTGAGTGCAATCGATGTCGACCGAGCGAAAAATACTCATGCACACAAAGACAAACCTTCGACATTACTAGAATTGGGTTGCAATCATGACATAGCAATCAACATGCCAAAGATGACAGTTGGTCAAACAAGCGAAAAGGAAGCAAGACACGTAGAGGAAACACATGAAATGACTTTGTGCTTGCAAACATGCATGTTATTGAATATAGAATGATATGAAAATGACAAGCATTCCTTCAAGTTATACTAAGAGATGTACTTCAAAATATATTATTTACTTACCATACTTACCCTCGACATGATATGCATTCGAAGGAGTTTGCATGAGGTCCTGATCTCTTATCATAACTCGGTTCCTTGGTATTTCTCCTCAAATCCTTGAGAGTCATCTAGCATGTCATCTTTCCCTGTGGTCACTAAGATATAGATCTACACAGTTTCAATGAACAATGATTGTTTCCGAGATGATCTGCGCAGTTTTCAAGAGCAAGGTTGGGCTTCCTTCCATGCGTAATTTCTGGGAGCAAGGCTGCTGGCCTACTTTGCACAGTTCTGAGATGCAAGACACTACTGCGGAATGAGCTCCTGGGAGGACACCCTTGCTCATTTTCTGAGTGAAATACAGCCTGAGCAGCTGAGGGACAATACTGTGCAGTTTTTTAATGATAGAACATTGTTGCGGGATGGGGTCCTAGGAGGACACCTCTGCGCAGTTTTTGGATGCAGGGCAGTTGGACTGCTCTGTGCATTTTTGGAGAGAAGCGTTGGCTACCTGAATACTCTACATATTTGTGGAGAGTAGTGTTGGTTTCCTGACTGCTATATGCATTTCTGGAGAGTTGTGTTGGATGGGCATCTAAGAGACAACACTGTGTAGTTTTTGAAGAGAGTGGGTTTTGGTTGGGGAAGGACATTGCAAGAAACCACTGTGCAATTTTGGATGCTAAGGGAGGCTGGGGTCTTTGTGCATTGTGCAGTTCTAGCAGGCAAGGTAAAATATTGCAGGTTTCAAAAGAAAAATTTGATGTTCCGGAAATCTATATGAGGCTAGGTTGCTCGGGAAACAGGCTAAGTGTGAGATCAGTGAAATTAATGTACACAGTGATAGAACTTGACAATGATCAGACACGAACACTTAGTGATACAACATAGACCATCCAAATTATATAAAACATACTTTGCTTGATGCAACAAACTTCGTGACAAGAATGTGTGAAGTGAGTTTGAAACATGTCTCTGTGATGAGAACAACCCATACGCACAAAGATTCCCCTGACAATTGAACAACATCCCCTTTGCATGAAAAGAAATAGTCCCTATGCCCAAAGATGACACATACTGAATGAAATGAGAATGTGAAAAAATCTTAAGATCAAGGAGGGGGCTTGAGATCATCAGCTTACCAATAAGTGACCAGGGAACAATCGATCACAAGATCCAAGGTAGGCTTTGAAAGTTGCATGTGAGCCAAAATTTTGGAGGGTGGTTGTAGTCGCTACAACACCAGCATCAACCAGAGACTTGACCAAAATGCACTCAGGAATCTGTTGTCCCAATCTGAGATAATGGACTGTGGGATCCCAAAGTGTACTCACCCTCACTCAAAGAAGAGATTAGCAATGGCCTTTGTTGTGATACTCTTCTTGCAAGGTGCCATGATGGCCATCTTAGAGAAACTATCGACAACCATGAAAACACAATTGTTTTCATGCTTAGTAGAAGGAAGGCCCGACATGTAATCCATGGAGATAGATTCCCAAGACCGACTAGGAGTAGGTAGAGGAGTATATAGGCCTTGCTTCTTGATGGTTGGTTTGGCAATGGTGCAAGAAGTTCAAGATCTAATGTACTTCCCAACATCCTGACGAAGTTTCGTCCAACAAAAATATGTTTGCAATACTGCCACTATTTTCTTTACTCTGAAATGTCCAATGACCCAATTGTAGTGCACCTCCCAAATCATCTCAGCACGTTTGCTTGAATGAACATAGATGTGTCCCAGGTAGCATAACAGTGCATCCTGAAGGTGAAAATTTGGTACTTTCTTCCCTTCCAAGAGTGTCTAGTATGTGCTACCGAATTCTGGATCGCTCTGGTAAAGATGCAGCCACCGTGAAGTCTCGTGCCTACAAGATTCGAGCACATTGATCAGCGCCATGACTGGTGCTCATCTGAGGCAATCAGTGACATTATTGATGTTTCCTTTCTTATACTAAATGTTCTAATGGAACTATTGCATATAGGTGGACCATTTCTGATGGCGATCATTCTGCAACTTCCCTTATGTTTGTATGAACTGCAGGGGTCAGTGGTTTGTGTGGATGACCGTTTCCTTCCCTGGAATGTAATGCTTTCATTGGCAGCAGACCTGCAAAATGGAATACATTTATTTTTCATAAGTGGGATACTTTCAAACTGTGTCTAAAAGTGTCTCACGGTGGTAAGCCACTGGATGCCCCTACTGAGTAAGAACTACACTAATAGCATAGTTGGAGGCATCTGTCTCAATCTCAAATTGTTGTTGGAGGTCTGGTAATGTGAGCACCCATGCAGAGCAGAGACTGTGCTTCAACTTGGAAAACGACTGTTGTTGGGTTTCAAACAAAAAAAATTGCTTTCGCTCCACCATTGGCGACTTGACTTAAAGGCCAAGTGATATGAGAGAACCCCAACATGAACCTACGGTAGAAATTGATAAGACCCAAAAAGTTGTGGAGCTTTGTTAGAGTGTTTAGGGCTGGCTAATCGTGAATTACTTGTATCTTGGTTGGGTCCACATGCACACCCTACTCATCAATGATGTACCCCATATATTAAACCTAGGTCAGGCCAAAAGTGCATTTCTCCAAGTTAGCACAAAGCTTGTGTTTCGCAGGGTTTGAAGGACCTGTCAAATATGGTGGAGGTGCTCTTCCCAACTCTGCCTAAAGATCAAGATGTCATATAAATAAACCACCACAAATGCATTGGTGAAGGGTCACAAGATGTCGTCCATCAATCTCATGAAGGTTGCAAGGGAATTCATCAATCTGAATGGCATGACCAACCATTCGAAAACGCCCTCCTTGGATTTGAAGGAAGTCTTCCACACATCAAAGGGTTCGATAGGCACCTGATGATAACCTGACTTCAAGTCAATCTTTTTGAAATATTTGGCCCCCTTGAGCTAGTCCAGAACGTCATCAATCTGCAGTATTGGGTACCTATTCTAGACCGTGATCTTATTCAGTGCCTGATAGTCAATACAGAGTCTCTAGGTCCCATCCTTCTTGCATACCAATACAATTGGGCTCCCACAGGGTGATGAGCTTGGCCTGATGTGCCATTTCTGCAATAGTTCTTGAATATGCCTCTTGATCTCATCGTTCTCCATAACAAAGCATCGATATATTGGTCCACTAGGAAGCAGTGCACCCGGGGTCATATCAAGGGAGTGCTTGACTTGACAGTGCAAAGGTACCCCTGTAGGTGAGGTGAAAATTTCTCTGTACTCCTCCACGACCTTGTCCATCTACTACTACTTTACGAAAGATACCTTCCTAGAAGTCATGGCCACAACCTTCTTATTTCCCTGAGGGAAAATCATAAGGAAAACAAATTTCCTGGTCTAGGTAATGATCTTACTGCATTAATTTATAGTGATCAAAGAGATGGCAATATGCAGGGATACCTATGGTATCCCATACAACTTATTGGCCAAAGTTTTAATCACAAAGAGAGGTATAGACTCATATACAACATGTCGCTTCCACAAGTATGGTTTTCCTAATAATATATCACTAACTTAAAGAGGAGCAACATCACACAGTACCTCATCCGTGAAGGGCTTGATGTTGTAGGGAAGGTGACACTGTTGGCTGACGCGGAGATCTCGTCCTTGGTGAAGCCACCGAATGGTGTATGGTTTTGAATGTGTTGTAGTCTTTAGGACTAGTTGCTTCATGACCTCTGTTGAAATGAGGTTCTTTGGGCTCTCGTTGTCGACAATGAACAACAGTGGGGAACCCTTCACCCACATCTGTTAGTGGAAGAGGTGTTCCCCCTCCTCTCAATCTTCAGGTTCAATCTTCTGGATATTGGTGGTGGTCACGGTGGCACTGGGTTCCGCATCAACAATATGATTGTTGTCATTCCCCTTATTGGGTCCTGACTCAGATTCAGAACATGCATTTGATGCGAAGGCCTTTAGCTCAACCACCAATGACTACTTGGCCAAACACTCACTTGTGTTGTGAGTGGAGCTCTTATGGAACTCACACCATTTTCTCGTGTCCTTCTTTGTCTTCATGGTGTTTCTCTTTGCTTGTGGCTTCAATAGATTGTCTTAGGTAGCCCCGCATTGGCTTTGTCCTTTGCTCTATTGTTTGGGGGTGTTTTTTCCTTGTTTTGGATTCATAGATCCAAAGTCTCGCTTCTTTTGTTTAAACTTCTGCTCAATCTTGACAACGTACTGGTACACCGTGCTGAGTGAGGAAATGTCCAAGAAATCCATATTGTCTTAGATGTAATTGTGTAGATAGTCATGGTACTTGAGTACCAAATTCCTTTCAGAATCCTCGATGCCTAGCTTAGTGCGAAGGGTATGGAAAACATTTGTGAACTCTGGCACATCTTGGTCCCTTCCCTATCGTAGTGTGGTCCACTTTATGTATTTATCTTCATAGCTCCTAACAGAGTAATATTGTTCCTTGATGTCGTCTCGGAAAGAATCCCAAGTGGGTGCGGATGAAAACAATGAGGGTTCACTCATGTCCTTTTGTTCACAATAGGTTTCCCACCAGTCCTTGACGTGTGGGGCGGATTTGAGAAGTGAAAAAGTAATATTTTCCCAATTGGAAAAGTCGTGAATTTGAAAATATCCTTCCAACATATTTAACCATTTATCTACTACATTTTCATCTATTTGGCCCTCAAATATGGGAATATCGAAGTTAACTTGTACCTTAAAAGGAGTGGCACCTCCAGAGTGGTTGTTGGATGAAGATGAATCGCCTGTGGGTAGTCGTAGAAGGATCTGGGCAAATTTATCCATCATCACGTTCCTCTGTCACTCGAGGACTTCCTCAAGCAACATTTTGAAAGGATCTCTTTCCCCTTTGTCTTTCTTTTCTTTCGCCATGGGAGGTTGTTGGGGTTTGCGAGGCTAATCTTGCAATGATTCAACCAGATCGAGCCCTAACACCTTATACCCTGACCTCAGTAGAGACATGCAAAGAAAAACAGAGAAAGAGCAACTTGGCTCTTATACCACTAATCTGAACTTAAACAAGAATGCAACAAATTACAGATATAATCATAAATATAAATATGCAGCAAAAAAACACTTCATTGCATTAATAGAAAAATATTGAACTATGCTTACAAACATAATGGAAATAAATTAGGTTGGGTGATGGTAGCTTATCTTTGAGAAGAGATGTGGCAGCTACATGTCTCTGAACTATGTTACAATAAGGCTCAAGGGCCTATTTATTATTGAGCAACAAGATAAAACCCTAAACAACCAAAACCCTAACCCCATGAGATGTAACGCCAAGAGTTTGTGGGCCCCATTGGGGTTAGTTAGGCAGCCAACTTCCTAGGGTCATAACTTGGTCATATTATCTCTGTTTGGCGCATACAATACCTTGTTGGAAAGGTCTCTCTGAGTACTATAGGATTTGTGGTAAGTAACTTCTTATGCCCATAGACCTACAACAGACCTCAAAAAACATTGTTTCAGGGGTTAAAACTATTCCAGAAGTTCAGGACCTAAAAAACTACAAAAAAATAGTAAACGCTGAAATAAACAAGGAAACAAATGAAACCAACTGGAGGTCTAGGTGGAATAGGTGGGTGGCCACCAATATCCACCTGGATCATGCAATGATGACAGGTCACAACAATATACCTTACGAGTCGTAGAGAGAATGAGCCCTAGAGATCGAATGTTACGAAAACCCAACAGGTGACAACGAGCTTAAGTTTTTTATCACACGAGCTTCAACAATGGTCCTTTAGGTTCCATGTTCATAATTCTTCGATTTTTATTTAGGTCCCTCAAACAATGCTCAATGCACAAGCTTACAATGCTTCAGGTTTTAGTTCCTCAAACAATGTCCCACACCAGTTTCAAAGCAGGTCTCCAAAGAAGATGTCTCATACACGTCTTAACGTAAATGTTTCAATGCAGGTCTCCACGGCCTTCTCATGGATCCATGAACAATCATAGGTCCTCCTTGTATCAATGCGAGACCATATGTGGCAATAATATATCATCCAAGAGTCCTCGTTAATAAGATATGATAGTGTCTAAGAGAGAGAGGTGAAATCTTGATCCAAGAAGTGATGTGAAACCCTGAGCCTTGCGAAGATTATAGAATATATGAAAGACTCATAACCCAAAATTAACTACCCAATATAAAGAAATTAAATTAAATTTTATTTTTGGTATAATAAATTTTATTTTTATTATTATTTAATTAAATTGTAAATATTTTTATAATATATATATGAAATTTATTTATGTTAAAAAATTCTTAATGATATTTGCTAAATAAATTTTAATGTATGTATTTGTTTTTCTTTTTTTTTCTTACGCTTTTCTTCTCCGTAAGAATTGAAACAATGCTTCAATATTACAAAAAAAATCATATATATATATATATATATATATATATAGATATTAATTAAGGAAAGAAATTAGTTTGTCTCTTTGCCTAAGGGCTAGAGCGAGGTTATTGGTACTAGGTCATCCCATGAGTATACTCATTTAAGCGTTCACAAGGCTCAAAGTCAATACAACTATATTCATAGGCAAGAAGCCATTACAACAATATTTATGAAGGCATTATAGTTGATCATGTCACTAGCAGGGATTTAAACCTAACAACCATTCCACCCATCCCCTAAAAAACCCTAATTAATATATATAGAATTTTAAAATTTTAAAATTATATATGTATTTTATTTTCATTTTTTGAAGAAATATTTGTAGATATTGAAATTTCATTATTATAATAAATGTGTTCATATAATTACTAATACAAATTAAATTAGTAATTTCCATATTATAGTTGTTCAAGAAATATAAGATTTTAATTATAAATTTTAATATAGGTCAAAATTGGTACTTATTAATATTGAAAATATAATTTAATAAATTAGCATAATGAAATATAATATACTATATAACTCTCCTAGATTGGTTTTCTAACCCACAAAAATATTGTAATACAAAATTTAAGGTCAGAAAAGTATGTTTGACAAAAAAATTGGATAGAGCTAGTATTAAAAACCCAAAAGCCAATACTAACACAACAAGCCAACATTGACTATTAATCAACGTGAACAACCTTTACCCCCTTTAGCTTTGAACCTATAACCTCCAAGGAGGAAACATATTGATCTTAACCTTAGGTCCATTTAAGATTTATTTATTTTGCGAGAGGGTAAAATTTATTATAACCTAATTATTAATTGATAATGAAAACAACTATTATTAATTGTTATCCATTAATACAAGTTGTCTTATCACTATTGTTTAAGGAAAATTATGGTACTCGAAATAATTTATCAGTGATCCATAAGGGGATATACTTTCGTTCCTACCAAATGCCCTTAGTATTTGGACCATCAACTTATTTCCTTACATTCAAGGAAAACAAGTTCTTAGCCAACCAAAAATAGCTTTATGACTTACTTTATAACCAAAAAAGCAGTTTTAACATAAATATTAAATAGTATTTACAAGAAATTCAATATTTTTGTGGTCATTGTTGCCCCCATTAGGGTAACTACCTTAGAGACACACTTTGTTGAGTGTGATGTTGTTGCATGCACGAGATTTATGTTCCAGCTTCTCATATCCAAGCATGCTTATCTCTTACACTTCATCACACACGTGTGCTTTAGATTCATCTTGTAGTGGCATATCAATTCATATTCCCTAGACATTTCATCTTATATGTGTCAACAAACATTACTCTATGATGACTTCTTCATTTAGTATGATTCTAGGTGTTGTTTCTTAGCTTAGAATGTTGTTGATAATTCTAACTTGTTCGTAAAGTTTGTTATGATATAGATACAAATATTTATTATTTATAACCAAGAAATAATCTTACCTTCTTGTCTTGTATAACCATGGGAAAACATAATTGTTCTCTGATAAGTGTGTATTGTCCTCTACTACTAGCCATTACTAAGGATCAAAATAGGTAGTGTAATCATATCACCCCCATACTTAATGTTTTTCACAATTCTCATGCATCTCCATCTCATCCATGTGCATTTGCATTCCCCAACTTATGAATAGCATGTCAAATGTCACCATAAAAAGTCTGAATGAAGAATGAAAAAAATCATGCAAACCTTACTCAAATCAAGCCAAAATAATAGGTTGAGAGGTAAAGAGGAGAAAATAAAAGAAAAAATGTGCACTACTTCAATAAAAGACCCACACCTAAAGTCCTAGAACTGGATGCTTATCAAAACAAAAAATGACTAAAAGTAATGAAAAATATCATAAAGGTGAATAAAGTGGTGCCAAAGTAGCAAAATGTTGAATAAAAAGGAGCCATTCTCAAAGGTTTGCAGTAAACTATATGAAAATTCCTAGTCGAAGAAAGAGCAATTGGACTAAAACAAACTTAATACTTTACTTTGTGACTTTGAAAGTTGTTCTATAAGATTTTCCCTAGTCCCCTTTCATAAATTATATTTCCCTTACCTATCCTTAACCGAGAAACTTAAGAAGAAACATTTTTCCCTGTCATATTTAAGATATAAGTAAAAGGGTGAGTGTTAGGTCCCTATAATACTAGTGATTCCCCCATTACTATTGTCATTGTAACCCTTATTGTTATAGTTGTGCCCATATTGTTATTATTGTGCCCCATAGAAGCCCACTATTGTTATTGATGTGCCCTTATATTATTATTATTATGTCGGCTTTGATTATATTGGGACCCCTTAGACTCCTATATATAGAAAGGAGGTTTTGTCATTTGTATCGTCCAATAATTGTTCATTTCTGTAATGAAAAGGAGGTTTCCCCCTCGAAGAGGCTGATTTTTAAGTCATTGATCTATCTTTTCTTCTATTTTGTGAGTTGGTTGCATAACATGAGATTTGCCTTTGGGAACCTGATTCATTGGGGAATGCATTCAGGTTGGCAAGAAAAATGGAAAGAAAAATTATGGCAACAAGGAAGCCTACCACTCACAACTATAAAGACAGAAGTGTTCCTCCAAACATCAGGCCTTACAGATATCCCTATGCCCAAAAGAGTGAAATTGAACATATGGTTGCAGAAATGCTAGAGGCTGGTATAATTCAACCTAGTCAAAGTTCTTTCTCTACTCCTGTAGTATTGGTGCACAAGAAGGATGGATCATGGCGCATGTGTCTGGATTATAGGGAGCTCAACAAGCTCACTATTAAAGATAAATTTCTCATTCTTGTCATCGATGAATTATTGGATGAATTGCATGGATCAATTTACTTCACAAAGTTGGATCTTCGTTCAGGATATGATCAAACCAGAATGAAGATTGAAGACATTCCAAAAACAGCATTTAGAACTCATGAGGGTCATTATGAATTTTTGTTCATGCCTTTTGGCCTTACCAATGCACCTTCTACATTTCAAGGTTTCATGAATTCCATTTTCAAACCCTTCCTTAGAAAAGTTGTGTTAGTATTTTTTGATAATATACTAATCTACAACAAGTCTTGCAAGGATCATTTTCAACATGTTGACAGGGTGCTCAAACTATTGGAGGAGAAACAATTATATGCAAAAAGCTCCAAATGTTTCTTTGGAGTACAAGAGGTGGAATATCTAGGTCATATTGTATCTCATGAAGGTGTTAAGGTATACCCTAGAAAAATAAAATCCATTAAGGAATGGAAAATCCCCACATCCATAAAGCATCTGCAAGTTTGTTAAGAATTATGGGAGAATAGTAGCACTTCTAACAACATTATTGAAGAAAGATGCATTTTAATGGAATCCAGAAACAACGAAGGCCTTTGAACATCTTAAAGAGGTAATGTGCCAAGCACCGGTCATACTTACGTCAGACTTCACGAAAACCTTTATTGTGGAATGTGATGCCTTGGGAAATGGAATTGGTGTTGTTTTAATGCAAGAAGAAAGACCTGTTGCTTTTGAAAGTCATCCAATCAAAGGAAAGTATTTACACAAAGCTATTTATGAGAAGGAAATTTTGGAAATACTACGTGCACTTAAGAAATGATGACCCTACCTAATGGGAAGACACTTCAAGGTAAAAACGGATCATGATAGCGTTAAATACTTTTTAGAGCGAATATTATCTTCAGAAGAACAACAAAAATGGGACACAAAGATGTTGGGTTATGACTTTGAAATCATCTATAGAAAAAGGAAGCAAAATGTTGTGACAAATGCACTCTCAAGAAAGGATGAGGATGTGGAAGCATTTCTTTGCACCATTTCTATTATCCAACCAGATTGGATAAATGATGCAAGGGATGAATGGAAGAATGATGAAGAAGTGTGGGCACTCATTCAAAAGCTACAACAAGATCTCAGTACATCTAATACATTTAGCTAGAAAAATGATTTGTTATGGTACAAAGATCGCTTATACCTATGTAAGAATTCCCAACTCAAACAAAAGATTCATGAAATTTCACACCTCTCCCTTAGGAGGGCACTCGGTATTTTTAAAATCTTACCATAGGGTTAAGAAGGAATTTTTTTGGGATGTCCATAAATCTGATATTCAAAAGTTTGTGGCGGAATGTTTGAATTGCCAACAAAATAAAGTTGAAACAATTAAGACCCTGGGTCTATTACAACCTTTGTCCATTCCAAGCCAACGTTGGGAATAGGTTTCAATGGATTTTATCACATGTTTACTCAAGTCCAAAGGAAAGTGTGTCATCATGGTGGTAGTTGACAGACTTACCAAGTATGCACACTTTTGTGCATTATTTCATCTATTTAAAATGAGTACAATTTCTATTGCATTTATGGAAACAATTCAAAAGCTACATGGAAACCCAAAGATTATTGTAAGCGATACAGATCCTATTTTCACTAGAAATTTTTGGACAAAATTATTTTCTTGTCTTGGTTCTCAGTTAGCTCATAGCTCATCTTATCATCCTTAATCTGATGGGAAAACTGAGATAGTAAACAAATGTTTGGAAGGATATCTTTGTTGATTTGTATATAATAAATAGAAACAACGAGACGAATGGTTGCCTGTGGCTGAACGGTGGTATAACACTTCCTTCCATACTGCAGCAAAAATGACCCCATTTATGGCACTTTATGGATATCATCCTCCATCCATCACATCATATTTAAGAGAAAATTCTAAGGTTCAAGCAATGGAAGATCACATCAAGCATCAACAACAAGTTCTCCAACTCTTAAAGGATAACCTCACTTTGGCACAAAATAGAATGAAACAAAAGGCAGATCAACATCGTATCGACAAAAGTTTTGATATAGGTGACTGGGTATTTCTACAACTACAACCATATAAAAAAATTTCCCTCAAGCAAGCTAAGAAGGATAATAAATTATCACTAAAATATTATGATCTATACAAGGTGTTGCAAAAGATTGGTACTATGGCATACAAATTGGAGATTCTTGCAGCTCCTCGAGTGCACCCAATTTTCCATGTTTCATGCTTAAAGAAGGTTATAGGTGACAAGCTCCCAGTTCAAACAATATTTATAGAACTTGAGGAAGGAAAAATCATATTGGAACCTGAAGCAGTCACAGAAGCAAGAACTCGACAGCTATGAAATCGATTAATTTCGGAGTATCTCATCAAGTGGAAGAACTTACCCGCTAAATATTCCACATGGGAGGATGAGAACTTTATACAGAAGCATCTTAAACTACTCACGCATTGAGGATAACACTTTTTTGAAGGAGGGTCCCTATAATACTAGTGATTACCCCATTGCTATTGTCATTCTAGCCCTTATTATTATTGTTGTGCCCCTATTGTCCCCATATTGTTATATTGTGCCTCATAGAAGCCCACTATTGTTATTATTGTGCCCTTATATTATTATTGTTGTGTCAAATTTGATTATATTGTGACCCCTTAGACTCCTATATGTAAAGTATTATAGAAAAGGAACAAGAAACGTCAAAAGAAGAGGATATACACCAAGAACCAATCCCGGAGCTGAGATTAGTTTATATTATTTTTTCTAATTCGAATTATCTATGTTTTGGTGTGCTATAACTTGTTCAGTGTTTGATTCATCATGATAGGTTGGGGTGCTACATATCAAATTTTGTGCATATTTCCTCAAGATCTATGACAACATGGGCACCACATCATCATGTGTCTGCATTAACTCATGACACTGCATGGAGTTTTCTCTACATTGTATCGTTGATGTCTAACACAAGTGAGGGGCACCCCCCTTTTCTTCGGCCCAATTCACATTTGAGGGCTTTTTATCTATGTATTATCAAGCTATTGAATCACACAAACATGTAAATACAAGCAGACTCTTCTTGATATTTGTCACATGATTCTAGGAAATTCTAGAAGGTTTCTCATGACTTGTCTAATAAAGTCAAATTCACTAGATCTAAACTCTTCTAGAAATGGGGTATACTTGTATTCTTCATTTCCCACACATGTGAACTATTTTTATTTATATTTATAAGGATATAGTTTGACCCACTTTTGAACCTCATCCATAGTTTTCATTAGTCGTTTAGTGTAACACTTCAATTAGGTTTGTCAAATTAAACAACTAAAGTTCTTTCACATTTGTGGATAAAGGGAAGTTAGGAATTAGTTAGAAAAAAAGACTTTTTCTAGCACAATGTTTTTAAAAAACACATGGTATTTGAATGGTTGTATTTAGACACCTCTCCTCTTAGTAAAAGAGGTTGTGTAGTTCATTTTATTCATTGGACAAATAGAGAATACTTTTATACTATTTGTCTGTTGTGTTCATTTTTATTCTATTTGCAAATGCTTTATGGTTTTGAAGAAAACTAACTTTAGTCTTAGACTTTTCAAGCAATCAAGGTCACAAGGAAGGGGGAATAGCCAAGGAGGTATAGCTTGCTCATTTCTTTGTATTTTTGCATACTTTTTAAGTAAAATGTTGGAATATCCAATTAAATAGCACTTCATTTTGTCTTATTATTTCATTATTTATTTAAGAAAAACTTAAATTTGACTAATTATCATTTGGATGTAAATCTAACCTCCTTGTGGAGCTATAGTATTTGTGATTTCAGATTGTTTCTCTTCTTCCAACCTTAAGTGTAAGGAAAATTCATCACACTCCCCATAGGAAGAATTTCAAGCTAAGGAAAGAGGACACCAATGCCCAACAATAGGCCAATTTCATTTCATTTTTTCAATCGTGTAATTTTCAATCTTCATTTATTTTTATTTTTCAAAGAGCAAAGACTAAATAACAAGTTTTTTTTCCTTGCTCTCTATCTAAGTTAGGGGGTGTAACTTAAAAACTCTTAACCTAACTTGACTAAATCAAAGTTTAGTTTAGGAATTTAGGGTTACATTTTTGTGGAAACTGATCTACATATAGTTCCATCATAGTTAAAATTTAAATGATTTCAAGTTTACTAAAACTAACCATGATACCTTCCTCGATAAGGGTGTTGGAAATCATTCCAATGAAGGAGGGGGGGTATCCCTCCACCCTACCATCTCCCATCACATTTAAGAGGGTAGGGGGGGCGAGGGGGGGTGCATGGCTATCCCACCCCATGCAACCACACATGTTAACAGACTTTCATTCCCTTCAAATTAAGATGGCTGACTATATTTTATTTGTGGACTCTTGGTTGAGTAACCTCAGCTTCATGTTATTTTGCAGCTCTTGCAAAATTCCCCTGCCACAAGTGCTATATTTCCCTCATGGTGTTGGCTTTGTGGAGTTTAAATCCATTTGTTGTAGCCATGTGTCCTGCAATAACCCTTGTGGATCATTTTTTATATAGGGGGAATATCTCTCCCGCGGCACTAGTTCTGTGAGAATTGTATTACATGGTTGCCTTGGCTCCTTGGACACTAGAATTTGGTGCATGCACCTAGTGCCAACCATTCACGTGAGGAGAAAGGTGACAAAGGTCGAGGATGTTACCTATGGGATGTCTGCAATGACAACAACAAAATCTAGAACAGAGGTGGAAGGTGGATGGAAAAGACATGTCCTCAATCTAAAGCATTTTCAAGCTTGATAGGCTTGCCACTACTTGGCAATTCGTTCTATGTCCAACTTATATAGCTCTTTTAGTTTGATATTTTTTGTATGGTGGACTCTAGTTCATAGTGTACAGCGTCTTGGTGGTATGCATTGTCATTGGTGTCATTAGATTCCTATGGTTGTAAGGCTCTACCCTGAGTTCTTCCCTCTTTGTTTATCTTTTATTACAACTTGTCAGAGTTCGCTCTATATTTTCCTGGCAACTGAGTTTTAACTTTTTGTCCATTTTACTAAGAATCTCGAAATCATGTTTTATCAATTTTTTTCTCTACTTGTAGTTGTCCTCAATTTTCCCGTTGGTATCCTAAAATATCACGCCCTCCCAGCAGATGCATTGTCGTTGAGGCTTTGGAGGCAAAGTTCCTCAAGGTCAACCATGAGCTATCCCATGCTCAAAATGTTGCGGCCATATTCTATTCTTCTAGTCCTTCGGAAATCCACCAATTAGAAGCCTTGACTACTAATGACCACCAAGCATTTGATTCTTAAATATAAGTTGAAGTAGCCAATTGGGTTCTTGACGTTGGGCATACCAGGGTAAGATGGAGCAAATTTCTTAATTACATTACCCTTCACTAGAAAAAGAGCGTAGGATCCTTAAGGAAAAGCACAAGGATTGCAACGTTATCATCTCCTTTTTGAATGAAATTTAGTGAGTCCAATGCCACGAGCACTCTTGTCTTGTCAATTTTGTTGCTTGTTTAGCCCACTTAAAGGGACATCTTCAATGTGGCTTGAAGCCTCTAGCCTCAGCAAGTACAAGCACTCAAGATCCTGCCCTAGTCACTTCATCGAATACTTGATATTCCATTCAACCTCTTGGCTTATGCCTTTTACTTTTAGTAGAATAGTTTATTTCTACATATATGTATTTAGTAATAACAGTTATTTACATTTTGATATACCTAGGCCTTTGTCAGTGATAAGCAATTTTGGTTCCATTATGGTATATTACAATAGGACTCAGTTTAAACATTAATATCTAATTTTGTAAGATGATATTTTGAGGCAATAAAATCTTTAATTAACCTAAACAACAACAACCATGATACCAAATATGATACTTAATATGAAACGCATACATATTTCTTGTTCGTATGATTCATATACTTCACAAAAATTTTAGCAATGTTGAATAAATGATTTGATAGCAAATCATCACATGTACATATACATATATATAGATATATATAGATATATAGATATAGATATAGATATATAGATATATATATATATATATATATATATATATATATATATATATATATATATATATATATAGCATGCCAAATCTAAGTGCCATTTTTACAAATATTCTTGTGAATTTCTATCCATTCGCAAGAATGTGAATACATACAAAGTTGTACACTTAATACACTTAATTTGTTTTAGATGGTATAATTTATAGGTTTGAAAAAAATTCACGAGATTTTCATCTCAAAAATTGGATTTGGGATTTACATATTTGAATTCCAATTTGGATCTTTATATATAGAGAGAGAGAGAAGCCCATATCATTTGATTTCTTTAAAAAATTGTTTCATTAAGCTTAATGTTTCACATACAACATAGTAACACAACTTGCAAACTTAACACAACAAATGGTGCATTAAATTTAAATATGTTAATTTGGATTTATGGTAATGATGAATGATCTCTTATATATATATATATATATATATATATATATATATATATATATATATATATATGATGGTTAGGAAAAGTTTTACTAAAAAAAGGTCACATTGTTTATTTGAGGATATTATATGTGAAAAGGTTATTTAATATTTGAGTGGAGAATATTCTTTATAATCACATTTTTTCCCTGTATTATAATTTCTTTATGGGCGGTAGGAAAGGAGGGTGATATTTCATCTCGAGAATCAACTGAAATATAAATGTGTTTGGAGATTAGGACACGCAACCAATAATGTCGTTGAAGCCCACACTCTTTTTCAAGGGATTAAACAAGATGTCAAAATGAATACTCAAAAAATCACTGTGATAGGAGATTCCCTCCTTATCATATCAAGGATAATAATAATAATAATAAAATTTCCCGAAATGTAAGACTTTCTTATATAATTACAATAATTCAAGATTTTGAACCATATTCCAGGATCTCCCTTTTATCATGTGTTGAGAGTAAATAACTCCAACGTTGTTGAAAAATATAATTATGGGACTTTTATACCTAAGGGAAACCTTGAGTGGAATATTCAGCTCATATACGAACCCCCCGCACACCCAACCGCACCCCCTTCCCCACCCCCTAATTTGTTTCATGGCATTTTTAAAAAGGTGGCATCGAGATCCTCTCTCTGCATGTATCATGGATAAGAACACACACATACGATCACTTCCTTCGAGTCAACCCCTAGAAGTTTCGTTACAATTACCAAAAGGAAATTTGCAATCATATTCAGGTAGGGACTATATCTTACAATCCCCCATTAATTATGAAGGACAAGCTCATGCATTGAATCAATGTTGATAAATGATAATCCGACCTGTTGGTTTCTTAAGGAGGGAGAGTCGGATTATCATGTGACGAGTAGTCTCATCTCAATTACATAATTATGTAGAAGAATATAGTATAGAGGGGAATCATATGGTAAACTGATGGTGGTTGGTAAAGAGTTATAGCTAGCAGAGTGAAGCATATATTAGATTATTGGAAGTTGTCTCAACGAGTGAAATTGTTTCGGTCTCTCAGCTATGGGATCTGCATTCCAATTGTAAACATTGGTCTTCTCTATTATGTATTTTGTTGTGTCTGAGCATCACAATTTATTAAAAATCCCCCCACGGTGAACATTTGTTATTTTTTATGTTGGTTTTGCTACTTTTGTTGGTCTGAGTTACTCCTAAGTTCCTAGTGGTAGTGGCGCATACATGGCCTTCTTGAATCATTTGGTTTGCCTCCTCTTTTTTATTATGAATATAAATGAGCCTTTGATGGAACTCACAATGAGTTTCAAACTCACATTAGGACTTATAATCTCTAGTTTTTGAAGCTTAATCGAATTCAAATCTAAAGGTGCCTTTTATGTGTAGGGCTTTGTCACCCTACTATTACACATGCCCTATAAGGAATTATCTATTGAAGTGAATATATGTTATGATGAGCAATATCAGAAGCACACATTCTACTCAAAACTTAAATTCAATCATAACCATGTAGATATGAAAGAGGTCAAAATCGTGGGAGTCCCTTTGGAAAATGGCACAAACAAGATCTCGAATCAGCAACTGTGGGACATTACTGAAGAAGACAATGTCTAATGTGATTATGAATATAAATGAGCCTTTGATGGAACTCGTAATGAGTTTCAAACTCACATTAGGACTTGTAATCTCTATTTTGGAAAACTCAATCGAATTCAAATCTAAGGTGCCTTTTATGTGTAGGGCTTTGTCACCCTACTATTACACATGCCCTATAAGGAAGTGTCTATTGAAGTGAATATATGTTATGATGAGCAATATCAGAAGCGCACATTCTACTCAAAACTTCAATTCAATCATAACCATGTAGATATGAAAGAGGTCAAAATCATGGAAGCCCCAAACAAGATCTCGAATCAGCAACTGTGGGACATTACTGAAGAAGACAATGTCTAATGTGGTTCTCAAATTATCTCTAGCCTTTAAATGTATTGCTATTTTTGTTTTCTAATAGAAAAAAAAATGTGTGGATGCTACTGATGTGGCTTAATTAGAATGAAAATGTAAAAAGGAAACTTTGGCTCATAGGAATGGTGACTTTTTGAACCAAGAATCATGGAGAAAGTCTCTCATGATATCAATGAAATGAAACTTTTAGTTTAATACTCGGCCTTTTAGTATAAAATCCTTGAAATAAATATTTGTATAATTTTGTGGTTAGTAAAATATAAAATTTTCCTAAATGCTTAATGAGTGTGTACGAATTAAAGTTTAGCACGGTTTGCCTAAATGCTTAATGAGTGTGAATGAATTAATGTTTAATTTATTGTATATGAAAAATGTGTAATCTATCTCACGATATTATTTTAAATGAAATATTATACAATTATTTACACGTCATATCATTTTTCAAATATTTTATTAATCTTTGTATATGTTAATTATTGGAGTGAGTTTTCAATAATTCAAGAATTTTCTTTTGATCCTAAACCGATTACCTTTAGAGTGAGTTGGAAATTGATTCTGTCCATCTTCTTCACCTATATCAAATGATAGACTTAAGATCAAGTATAGGTATTCCATCCATGGCTTTGGAATATTTCCAAGACTAAAGAGTGGAGTGGTCATTAAGTGACATATTGAGACTACTTGGTAGTTTCTTTAGGCGGTTGGGACATTTCCTAAGGGGGAATCTAAGAGTTAATAGTCACTACTACATTTACCTCAAGTGAAATCATGTGTTATCCAGTGACATTTAGTCTTAATCTCCATATATGAAACTAGATATTATCCCTAATTACAATTTAGCATTTCAAAAAAAAAAAAAAGCACCTTTTCATATATGTTCTCATGTTATAAAATTACATAAATCGATTTTAATAGTCAAACCAACGAGGGAAATAGTTGTTAACACCTTTTTATATAAGTTCTCATGTTATAAAATTACATAAATCGATTTTAATAGTCAAACCAACAAGGGAAATAGTTGTTAAGCAGCTAGCCCTTGCCTTGTTGAACAATTCAAGAATTTGAGAAGACGGGGCCACTCGCCACAACATAAGGTTGTCAGGGAAATAGTTGTTAACACCTTTTTATATAAGTTCTCATGTTATAAAATTACATAAATCTATTTTAATAGTCAAACCAACAAGGGAAATATTTGTTAAGCAGCTAGCCCTTGCCTTGTTGAACAATTCAAGAATTTGACAAGATGGGACCACTCGCCACAGCATAAGGTTGTGATGACAACTTGTCTTGCTTCTCCAATGAGTTGTAATAGATATCAGAACTCTAGGTGTGCATCCATTTTTTGATGGAACTAAAGGATCTAAGATCATCTCCATCTAATATTTTTTCTATTTGCTACTCTACTAATGATGGTGAAAACCCTGCTCTTGGCATAATGCTTTCTTTCATATAGAAATGGAAACACTCATCTGATGCCTTTGTATTTGCACCACAACACTAGATTCCACTTATCACGTTGCCACTCTTATTCATCAAATTGTTTTGCCTCATTTCATTCTCATGCCTCTAGCTCTAATTTTGTTTATGCCTTGATGGATGTATACTACCTTGTACATAGCTATAATGAGCAAATCATCACGCATCAACAAATATGCCAAGGTGAAGATCAAACATTCCAAGAGTATACAAACCAATTCCATAACTTGTCGCTGAAATTGGTATTCATGAATATGAAAAACACATAACTATGAAATACAAAGCATGCTTCAAGCCATAGATACAAGCCGAGATGGATTTTCTCAACAAAACTACTTTTGGTGATGCATATTCCAAAATTATTGTTTAGAACAAAAAGATATAAAAAATTATAAAATGTTATTAAATCATCAAAACATCCTTTATACAAATCTTTACATCTCACACAATGAGTTACACCAACATGGTTTTTATTATGTATGTCATTATTGCTTTTCCAACTCTTCTAACTCTATTTCTCAAATGAGAGTAGGGATCTACTGCATGGACATTATTTTAATAAAAGATAAAAAAATTCTCTCTCTCTCTCTCCATATACATATATGTATGTATGTGTTAGGTCCCTATGCTACTAGTGTAACCCCTTATTGTTATTAGTACAACCCCCTTATTATATTGTTGTGCCCATCTAGTCCCCATATGTTATTATTGTGCTCCATAGAAGCCCACTATTGTTATGATTGTGCCCTTACATTATTATTGTTATGTCGACTCTGATTATATTATGAACCCTTAGACTCCTATATATAGAAAGGAGGTCTTGTCATTTTTATCATCTAAGAATTGTTCATTTGTGTAATGTAAAGGAGGTTTCCCCCTCGAAGAGGCTGAATTCTAAGGCGTTGATCTATCTTTTATATCTTTTTGTGACCTAGTTTCATAACATTTGGTATCAGAGCTTTGGGATTCTAGGGTTTCGCTGCTCCAAACAGGTCATCTTGGAATTTTCACTATAACTCTTTTTCTACGACGTTTCAGAAGATAAAAATAAAACCCATTTGAAAAGAAATCACACTCAACCTCGGATCCGAATTTCAGATCTTATTGTGCTATATTTTTGGAGATATGACCTGAGCAAGTTAGGGTTTTTGCAAGCTCTAGAATTTCATCTAAAACAGGTTATCATGGAATTTTCACTATAATGCTTTCGCTACAAAGTTTCAAAAGCTCAAAGAAAAACCCATTTGAGAAGAAATCGGTATGAACCTTGGCTCCGAATTTCAGGTCTTGTTGCGCTATATTTTCGGAGATATAATCTGAGGAAGTTAGGGTTCTTATAGACCCCCGAATTACATTCCAAACAGGGGACCGTGGGAAAATCTTCATAACTTTCGCTCTAAGCATCATATTGAAATTTCATAAGAAGTTTCAAAAACATGACTTCCTGTAGTTTTCTGCGTATCAGTTTCAGGTACTAAGGTCGAAAAAATGAGACGTGGCACGTCGTACAAGTTCTCTCTACTGAACTAGTCTATAATCAGGTCACCGTGGGAGATTTGGAATAACTCTTATAGGATAATAAAATTCTGATCAGACTTGTGGGGTTAGAAAGAGAACTTAGAGAGCTACCACAAGAAGAAATTTCAGAACTTGGATATCTGAAATTATAGAGTTACAGTCGTTTCAAGATCAAGCTCCTAAAATCAAGAAAAATCGAGATGAGGAAGTTTGATGGCAGGGATCTGATAAATTGGATACTACAGATGGAGAAATATTTTGATCTACATGGTGTACCACTGTTACAAAAGATATGTATTGCATCCTCATATTTAGAAAAAGATCAATTTTTATGGCATAAAGGGCTTTGTTCTCGTAAACCACTTGTTACGTGGTCAATTTTCACGGAGGAAATTATAACACATTATGAGGATACAAAGAGAAACACCACAAAAATTGGAAGAAAAAAGAGAAAAATGTCTTTGTTACAAAGTGGAAAGAAAAATTATGGCAACAAGGAAGTCTACCCCTCACAACTATAAAGATCGAAATGTTGTTTCTCCTAGCCTTCCACAACCTACAAGGGTTACACCACAACAATTGGAAGAAAAAAGAGAAAAAGGGCTTTGTTACAATTGTGATAAAAAATACAATAAAGGTCATAAGTGTACTGAGAAGAAATTATTTTACATAGATTATGAAGAGGAGGAAGAAAAGGATCAAGAAAGATCAAAAGAAGATGATATACACCAGGAACCCACCCCAGAGAAAGAAGAAATGAATCTGACCATATCTTGTAAAGCATTGGAAAGAACTACCACTCCTCAAACTCCCAAGATAGAAGGACATATCAAGAAGTGAAAGATCACATCAAGAAATAAGAAATGAATCTGACCATATCTTGTAATGCATTGACCGGAATTACCACCCCTCAAACTATCAATATAGAAGGACATATCAAGAAGAAAAATGTTCAAGAATTGAAAGATCACATCGAGCATCAAGAAATGAATCTAACCATATCTTGTAATGCATTGGAAGAAATTACCACTCCTAAAACTATCAAGATAGAAGGACATATAAAGAAGAAAAACATAATAGTGTTGATTGATTCGGGTAGTACCCATAATTTCATTCATTGTAAGATAGCCAAGGAATTGAATTGCTTCCTATATCCAACACCAGAGTGTCAAGTTATGGTTGCAAGTGGAGGAACCATAAATTGCTCTGGAAAGTGCCATAATATCAAGCTATCCATGGGAGAATATGTATTGAATAGCCCAATGCTTTCCATTCCAATGTGTGGTGTTGATGTTGTACTAGGTGTCCAATGGCTACAATCTTGGGTAAGATAGCTTTTAATTTTCAAGAACTTTTCTTGAAATTTTTTTGGGAAGGAAAGGAAGTTGAATCTAGGGGTATCGAAGGGAAACTTGGAAATATAATCAACTCTAACAGCATGACAAAGCTTCTAAATAAAGAACAACGGGGAATAATTGCACAATTATGTTCACTAGAGGATCCCACATCGAAATCATGTATTTCTCCAGATCTCCAAAACGTTTTGGATATTCATTCCAAGGTATTTGAGACTCCCAAAGGCCTCCCACCTATTCATGATCATGATCATGCTATTCATTTGATTCCAGGAAGTGTCCCTCCAAACATCAGGCCTTACATATATCCATATGCCCAAAGGAGTGGGAACTCATTCAAAAGTTGTAGAAGATTCCAGTTCAAACAGTATTTCGACAACTTAGCAAGGAAGGAAAAATCATATTGGAACCTGAAGCAGTCACAGAACCAAGAAATCGACAACTACGAAATAGATCAGTTTCAGAGTATCTCATCAAGTGGAAGAACTTACCCGTTGAAGATTCCACATGGGAGGACAAGAATTTATACAGAAGCATCAAGAACTACTCAAGTGTTGAGGACAACACTTTTTGAAGGAGAGGGGCATGTTAGGTCCCTATACTACTAGTGCAACCCCTTATTGTTATTAGTACGACCCCCTTATTATATTGTTGTGCCCATGTAGTCCCCATATTGTTATTATTGTGCCCCATAGAATCCCACTATTGTTATTATTGTGCCCTTACATTATTATTGCTATGTCGACTCTAATTATATTATGACCCCTTAGACTCTTATATATAGAAAGGAGGTCTTGTCATTGTATCCTATAAGAATTTTTCATTTGTGTAATGTAAAGGAGGTTGCCCCCTCGAAGAGGTTGAATTCTAAGGCGTTGATCTATCTTTTCTATCTTTTTGTGAGTTGGTTTCATAACATTATGTAGGCATGTATGTATGTATATATGTATGTATGCATGTATCAGTGTAATTCAATAGTGTGTTTGATTACATATATATTACAATAGAGTTTACAGGGAAAATTCTATGTTGCTAAAAACCACTTTTTGTTGCTTGTTGCCATGAAAACTTACTCAACTAACATGGATAAATGGAATTAATGAGAATGAAAGTTAATAAAAGTATATAAAAAATGTGACAACAAATATCCTGAAGTGTTGCTCAACTTCTTGTGTCATTTATGTGTTTATGACACTTTCAACAAAGACAAAAACAACTCAAAATTATTTTTACTACATAACAATTAAAACACAAATGAATAATGAATAATGACTTTCACATTCATGTCAAACATTGAATTATTAAGGGAGGAAACAACTTTTATTAGTCTTTGTCTTGTCGGGAACTATAACATTCACCTCGCGGTCAAATTACATTGACTCCGCGTTATTTTGCTTCTTCTTCTTTTTTTGCAATTTTAATGAAAATTTCATGAAAATGTTGAATATTACTATTTTCCATATAAAAAACAAAAAACAAATAAACAAATAAAAAACAAAAAAGACAAAAAGACAAAAAATACAAAAACAAAAACAAAAACAAAAACTATTTTTATGGAAATAATATTTCTAATTTTTCATTGGATTAGTGAGCTCTGATGAGACATAATTCCCCTAATGGAGGCCATTTTATTTTCGGTATTTGTCAGTGCCTCACAATTCATTTAAAAAAAATAATTGTGAGTGGCCATTCCATCGGTGAGTGTTACGACACTGACATTTACATTGTTGTGCTATTATTCTACCCAATGATGTCAAAACTGACATAGTTGCAGGTCCTTTATGTAAATGGGGAGGAGGGGGTTGAACAAATCTCTATTTAATATTATTATGTTTCATTTTGCGGAGGAAGCTTCCTCCGCACAACGAAAGCTTTGCATAAGGAAATTTGGCCATACCTTCAAGTAGACCAAGAGGAGCCATTTTGTGTCCATCCCAAAGCCATAAATGACCACTTTCTCTATAGATGAGGCCTCTAATATCGTCTTCTTACAAATATGCAATATATTTACTATTTATTGCGCCGAGAAGCACATTCTACAACTCAATATGACCGTGATGTGTATGTCACATCCTCAAAAAATAATAAAAAATATTTTCGCTAATGTCATCCAATCTTAAACTATATATCTCATGCATTCAATAGTTCCTTTATCATGTACCTGAATTTGAATGGATTATAAATTTACCTTTAACAAAAAAAATCACCACATTAAAATTCCAAATTAAGTAAAATTTTAAACATTTTTACTCTTTACTAAAGCCAATGCCATTTCTTAAACTAAAGGAAAAAGGTTAATTCAACACAAAGAATCGAAAATCTTGCTCCAAAATCTTTTATTATTTATTTTAACTAAATATTTGTAAAATGAATCTTTAAAAGGAAAATCCATGTTTTAGGGATATATTAAAATCTTTAAAGACATAAATATTTCCACATCAAAGTTGTAATATTTGAAAATATTAATTTGATGTAGTTTTATTGTAAATTTTGTTAACATGCCATGTAAAAAGGACTCATTAAATCTAATATTGATACAATAATAATAATAATATATATGATATTAATATTATTAAATTTAATAACTTTGGATTAATGTAATATTAAATTGAATATAATATTCAATTTGTTATATTATAATATACCATGATATATATTAACTCTCTCTATCTCTCTCTCTCTATATATATGGAGGGAAGAACAAAGACATAGAGGGATAGAGGTGGAGAGATAAGCGGAGTGACAGGGGAGAGTAGGAGATATAATGAAGGAGAGGGAAGAGGAGGAATGAACAGAGAGAGAGAAAGAGATGAATGAGAGAGAGAGAAGGGCAAGAGACAGAGGGGGGACACAGAGATGGAGGGGGGAGAGAGATAATGACAAGGTTGGAGGGCAGAGAGAGGGGGGGAGAGATAGTGACTGTTGGAAATAATGCTGAGAGGGGGGGTGAATCAGTATTATCAGATCAAGAACTTTTCTTTTTCATAATCTGATTTATATATGAAACTTTAGAGAGGGGAACTAGCGTGTACACGCAACTGTCTTTAAGGCAACCAGCGTTTATGCAGTAAACTTATGATTCAGTTAATTCATCATATGTTGATCTTTAATTAGTGCATCAGTACTTCATCAATCATTAAACAGTAACCATGTACAGTATAAACATAATAAACCATTACACATAAGAAACACACATCAACACCAAGATTTAAGGTGGAAACCCAATGTGGGTGAAAACCACCTATTGTTATCGTCTATGTCTTCTTTTAATAAGAAGAAAAACTTTTTACAATCTTATACTAGTGCAGACTCATACCAGTACACAGGCTTCTACCTGCAGAAGGTTACAACCTTCTCTCAATCTCCAGCTTCTACTAGAAGGGAACTACAACCCCCTAGCTCTTATACTAGCCAATATGTTTACTAGTACGTAGGTTCCAGCCTACAGAAAACTCCACTCTTCCACCAGGGACCATGTTTCAGGAATTTTCAAACTGGATGCTCCTAGCACATATCAAGACATATGAAGACCTTGACTCATCAATAACCCATCAGAAATTTAGAAACTCAAACTTCATCAACCAACATGCAGTTAATCTGAAACAATCAGATCATTGTCATCAGAACACTCTGTTGGACCCAGAAACATGTATCAACATTCAGAACCAATTGAAACCTCAAAAATTCATGTGTCAGACTATATATGCTACTTGAAGAAAACCTCTGTGTATACGCTACTTCCTTCAGCCCAACCTGCGGATACCTCTAAAGATTTTGAATCATAAAATCTCTTAATCATAAACTGTACCAACCAGCAGTGTACTGAACATCTACTGTCAACTTACAGAAATTTACAGAGGCAGGCAACAGAAAACACTTCTTCTCACTTATACAATCAATCAAATATAAAACTCCTTATGCATTCAGATTTACATTCAGATCTAAGAAGACTCCATTGACAAACAACAATAAAATAGCAGCGACAATAAATCAAGAATATTGATCTGATAGATCAGTTATCTCTGAACATCAAGCCTTTATTTTGTATACGCTACTTGAAAGAACAGAACCTGCGTGTATACGCTCTTTTGTCGAGACGAACCTGCGTACAAATCTGCAAATATTGACTCAGAACTTTGTTGCAGTTCCAAACTTCAGACAAACCCAGATCATGATAGATAACGAATAAAATAGACGCAAAACATCAGATCTAGCCTCAACCAATATTAGATCATTCAATAATAAGTCATTTCAGGTCTCATGATCCTGATCCAATATTGAACTCAAGGTGCACATAAATATTTCAGATCTAGTCCCAAACATAACCCTGCAACATAAAATATACTTCAGATAGAAGTATTCCTTAGAATCTTATTCACTTCCACTTCTAGCCTTATGATCCTCTCTTCTTTATATAGTTTTTGGCCTTTCTCAATACCATGGACGAAATCCACCTAGGACCAATACCTTGGATCAAATACCATGGAATAAATACCTAGGGTCAATATCATGGTCCAAAGATACCTTGGACCAAATACCTCGGACCAAAACCACGGTTTTCAACATGTACACACTTTGCCTTCTGTGGGAGTGCGCATGTACATTATACGCTATTTCTGTTCTGAGTACCTACATGTATACGCTGCTTGGACTAAGTGAACTTGTGTGTATCTCTTGAACTGCTCTTACATCATCTTCTTCCTTCAACTTCTTTATTCTGTTCAATATACCTTAGTTCCATCTTCCTGATCCTCTGTACCATTGCCCTATTGCCTCTGAAAATTCATGTTAGCCTCTTATCAAAACTGAGTTGACCTGTAGATTTGCCATCAAGGACAATACTTGTATCATAATTCCAACAGTGACAAGGTTGTAGGGCAAAGAGAGAGATAGAGAGAGAGAGAGAGAGGGAGGTAGGTAGGAGGGAAAGGGAGGTAGGAGAGAAAGGGAGAGAGGGGAAGGACCGGAGAGAGGACTTGAGAGAGAGTAGGAGAGAGGGAGGGATAGAAAGATGGAGTTGGAGGGGGAGAGAGAGATTGAAGAAGAAATACATAGATAGGGAAAAGTGGAGAGAGACAGACAGAAAAACAGACAGAGGGAGTGACAAGGTAGAGATGGAGAGAGTGTGTGTGTATGTTTTTGGGTGAGTCACCGTGAGATAGAGAGATAAAGAAGGAGAGATGGAAGGAAGGGGGGAGAGAAGGAGAGAGGAGAGAGGGAGGGAGATATTGACAGAGATGGAGGGAGAAGAGAGAAAGGGGGGGATAGAGTGAGGTGGAATAGAAAGGGACAAAGTGTTGGGTTTTGTTATATTCTTTCCATGACTAGCCCCAGTAGTTAAACCAGGTAGTTAGAGGAGGGGCGGAGCCCCCCCTTTGTTGCATTGATGCACAGTGGGGTAGTCACAGGGGGGCGGCATCCCACTTTGTTGAGGGGTTTGCGAGGGGTGGTAGCCCCTCTCTACGGGGTTCGGGGCAGCCCTGGTTTTTTTTTTACCATATATTAGGTGGGCAGAACTGCCTATGGTTTTGTGCATGATTTTCACACATGGTTTTCACTGCATGTTATTTTGTAGATCTGGTCAAGGGAACTAAGGTTATGTTCTAATCCAGGGTTAATGGATTGGGGTTTATGGAAGCTTCAGCATGTATATACATGTATTGTCACATTGAAAGGAACATAATGAAAAATCAATCTGGTAGTCCCGGTTTTGGGATCTAGGGGAAAATCCCTATGTATATTTGTTTTACGTGTTATGTTATCACCATTGTTTATTTTATGTTTTTAGAATTCATATGCAAGTAATTTATGTACGGGGTTAAAACCTACACAGATAGGAAGGAAGAGAGAGAGTACATGAGAGAGAGGAGAGAGGGAGAGAGTGATAAGGCAGAGAGAGAGGGAGAGAGGAGAGACGGAGGGAAGAGAAACAGAAGGGGGAGAGAGGGAGAGGAAGAGGGAGGGAGAGATAAATAAATATGGATAAAGAGTGTGTATGCATTGAGGGTGATATAGAGAAACAAATGAGAAGCAGAGGGATATATAGATATAGATGGGAGGTGAAGAGAGGGAAGAAGAGAGAAATAGAAAGATGAGGAGAGGGATTAATAGATAGATATATATGGGGAGAGAGAGAGAATGTGTGTTTGGGGGAGGTGAGATAGAGAGACAAATAAGGAGAGATGAAGGGGGATATAGATATAAATGGAGGGGGGAGATAGGGAAGAAGATTCCTTGCACAAGATGCATTGATTTCAGTGTAGATGATGATTTATAATCCTATTTGAATGCTTGCACTATATGCATTGATTTCAATGTAGATGTCGATTTCTAATTATATTTTATTGTTTGCACTAGATGCATTGATTTTAGTATATATATTTTTATTTCTAATCATATTTAATTTCTTGCTCTAGATGCATTGATTTCAGTGTAGATGGTGATTTCTAATGCTATTTGATTTCTTGCACTAGATGCATTGATTTCAGTGTACATGTTGATTTCTAATATTATTTGATTTCTGTACTAGATGCATTTATTTCAGTGTAAATGTTGATTTCTAATCTTATTTGATTGCTTGCATTAGATGCATTAATTTCAGTGTAGATGTTGCTTTCTAATCCTATTTGATTGCTCGCATTAGATGGATTGGATGTTGTTAATCTTGAGACTATAAATTATTAAATTGTTTTTCAAGATTAGATGTAGAGGAGAGAGAAGGAAGAATATTTCTTGCACTAGACGCATTGGTTTCAGTGTAGAGGATGTTTTCTTAGAATTCCATTCAATTTCTTGCACTAGAGGAATTGATTTCTATGTAGATGTTGATTTATAATCCCATTTTATTGCTTGCTCTAGATGCATTGATTTCAGTGTAGATGTTGATTTCTAATCCTATTTGATTCCTTGCACTAGATGCATTTATTTCAGTGTAGATTTGGATTTCTAATCCTATTTGATTACTTTCATTGGATGCATTGATTTCAGTGTTGATGTTGATTTCTAATCTCATTTGATTGCTTGCATTAGATGTATTGATTTCAGTGTAGATGTTGTTTTCTAATCTTATTTGATTTCTTGCATTAGATGCATTAGATATTATTAATCTTGACGTTGTAGATCATTAAGAAAAAATATTTTCAAGATATATTTATTAATACCTAAAAGGACACTATTGAAAATTAATTAGCTGTCAAAAGTTGTGATGCCTAGAATTAAAATGAAATAGATGTGCAGAATCAATCCTCTTGCAAAGTGAAAATTAATCATTGACAAGATTGTCTCCCTTCTACATCACCTACTAATTACTAATAGACAATTACATATATTCAAAAATATATTCAAAATTGCTAATAGATAATTGCATAGAATAATGTATTCATAATATTTGTAAGAGGAAAAGATATATTTATAAACATTCAAAACAAATCAAAATATTCTTGAAGGAGATGTGATATTTGTTTGGAGAAACAAATAATGTAAAGATTTTATTATTCTAACCACTCATTAAAAAAAATAAAAATAAAAAATTATTTCTTGACTTTGTTGAATAGACTATAAATACTAAAATCATCAAAATATTCTTGAAGGAAATAATTATTTTAAACAACAGTAAAGATTATTTTTATTAAAACTACTCTTCGAGATATATTTAGTAATACTTGGAGGGACACTATTGAGAATTAATTAGTTGTCAAAATTTGTGATACCTAAAATTAAATGAAATAGATGTGCAGTATCAATCCTCCTGCAAATTATTGACAAGATTGTCTCCCTTCTTCATCACCAAATAATTACTAATAGAAAATTACATCCACATATAAAAATATAACACAACTGTAACATTCAAAAGACTTATCATCCAAATCCAAACACATAAACAACAAAACCACTCAAAGCATCCAAACACAGATGTACAAACCATTCAAGGCAAGCAACACAAACTAAATTAAAGAAGAGAATGATATGGTCATACCAAGCAAAGAAAACATAATGTGAATTTTGAAGTTAATCTCAAACATATACATAATAATGATAATCTAAAAATGTGACATTGTTGCCCTCAACTGGAATCAACTTAGATCTATCTAACACCGGATCTATCATGCGTCGAGAGGGATCAAATCCCTTGAGGTGAAAACCTTTCCTCAAGTTCTACACTCAAAAAAAAAGGTTTGCACCTCAAGGAATTTGATCCCTCTCGGTGCATGATATATCTCGTGTTAGATTGATCTAAGCTGGTATGTATTACATTATCTTCAGTCACTACAATCTTTATTTTCGTTTTTTGTATTGACGAAGTATAAACAATGAAAAAATCACCTATTTTGCCTATTAGACTACAGTTTAAGATAACAAGAGAACAAATTAGCCAATTCTATAAAGACGTGGCATTTAAAGATGCAATCAATAAAATCTTAATACGCAGAGAAGGTGGAAGAATCCAAAACTTTATTATTGAAACAAAGTCAAGTCAAAGGAGATTTAGCATTCTCAGAAAAACAAAGAATGGCGATTACATATTCCATCAAATACTAACACAATCTTTGGCTTAACCCTAGCTGTGATTAAGTGGCACCCCATCAGACTCGCTTTGCACAGCTAAAACAAAATAAATCCATGAATACTTTACGGTCAAAACGCGTTCATATCGGACTTGAATTGACTTTCATAATGAATTTCTAAATCATTATTCAAATATTGTTTTCATTGAAACATTGGTTGTCACTCGACATGCCCTTCTTATAGTTGGTTTAAGAGTTGGTCTTGTAAGAGTCTTTGGCCCACTTTGATCTGGTATATATAGTTTCCAAATGCATAGTAGCCAGTTTACCACAAGAGTTTCTAAAGCTCTTGCATCTTCTTCATAAAACTACTAGGAAAAATCAATGATCAACCACAACACTTAACCCCTACCTTACTTTTACTTAAACACAACTTCTCATTGAGGTTTCACTTAGAAAACTACCCATATTGTACAAGGTATGATACTTCTATCCTTCTTTGGTTCATGATATCTTGGTTCAATTGAAAGAGCATGGTTCGTTTAGAGTAGGTTCAAGAGCCTATGGATGGTTTTAATATTTTTGTGATTAGTTATTGCTTCAAGATCCTATGGTTCTTTTTATTCCCACGCCTTATTGGTTTGCAAGGTTCTTGTAATACTTTTACATGTTTCCAACTTCACCATGTTCACCTTATGGGACTTGAAAGCATCTTTTTGACCTTCCTTCATATGGTTGTTTTTACGAGCTATATGGTACTGAGTTAAAGCAAGAATTACAGGGACAAAACTTAAAATAAGATTAAGTAAGCTCAAATAATACTACTTTTGTAGTAATCATACTAGAGACCATTTGGATACGATTCATGCTAATATCAGCATCATGTAAGAGTTTAGGAGATGATAAAATTGCTTGTGCATCCTATCTGCAATCCAAGCGCCCTAATCTGCAATTAATGATAGTAGGGAAGTATGGGAAATGCAGAAACCAAAGTATTGGCTGGCATGACAGAAAGTGGCCATTATAGGCAAGTTTGTGGCCTACAACAATTATTGTGGTTCGACCCTGAGCATGTCTGCGGAAATAGGATCTCTATAGCCCTTTTGAACCTTAGCACTAGAGAGACTTTCTTGAGAGAATGCACCCAATCAGAATGGGTTTTATTCTTCGTAGCACTCCCACTCACTCATCAATCTCTTCTTCTTTCCTTATTTGTGTGTTTTTCATTTGTTAGTTTCCTTTGCATTGATCTTGTGATTCTCAATAATCGTGAGCTCGAGGAAAGGAGTTGTCTGCCCCTATGTTAGGAGCTCTATCTCACTCTCATTTTGGATCAGTAATTGATAATGCGGGACAATTTGTTGAAACAATCAATCACGTCGAACAATAACAAACCCACGTCAATTTCAATAATGAAATCAGTGTTGGATCTGCATGTTCAGGTGTCAAACCAACCAAACCCTTGGTCGTAGAGAAGCATACCTGAACTCACCGACCTTCCTCGTTAATTATAGCATGGGTTTCCTACCCCAAACTCCCAAACCATGAACATTTGTCTAGTTGAAAATTGGGATCCAGCCTAAATGTACCCCTTTCCTATCTCTATTTCTTTAGAATTTGATTTATGTTCATACTTGGGGAGTATAAACTTTTTCCATCCCACTCAAATGCAACAAGCATAAGCTTTTTAGCAATTTAACATTGCCAATCCCTATAAAAGTAAGGTTATAAGAAGGTAAGCCTCCCTCCCATCCATGGTAAGGTTAAAAGCATATCGGTCTAATAGAGGAACCTCTCACATTTAGAGTGTTTATGAGCAACAGATCTTGGACCCGTGCAGATACTTATACCCTTTGAGGATAAAGGAGCCATTCATTAATCCCACCCAACTACTCACTGTTTCACTGAATTTCATGCAAACTATACATGTGATGCTTCGCTGGACTTAGGCGTCATTTTCCCAAAATGACTAATTTTGAGTACCACTTATCATGCTCAGTCATGTCTAGTTTCATGCCAAATGTTATCCCATAATTGAAAACCAATGCGACCATCCAAGCTCATAGTTATCATATAACTCAAGGACTCTAAATAATCACCAAAGTCTAGGTCAAAGTTATTGCAGTTGTGATTGAAAATAAAGATTTGAAATGTAACTACACAGTAGGTTCAAACTTTTACTCTGAATTTGCTTAAAAAATGAAAATTCCCAAATATTCCCAAGAGTACTACTAGGAAAGTGTAGGCTATAATGTATATAAAAAAATGCATAGATTGACAAATGACAGGAAATTTGGACAAAGGAAAAGATGATCCAATACAAGCAAAGCGATTTAGTCAATGTGTTTTCCATAGAAGATAAACACTATTTTTTTTGGCACATACATAACTGTGCCGAGAAGGAGGCATGTGCACGACAACGAGCACCTTCCACACTTCTACACATAATTAATTGTGTGGAGGAGAAGGCATGTGCGAGAGAATAAGAACCTTTCGCATCTTCGCGGATAATTTACAAACCAAAATTGATGTTGAATCAACCAGACCCACATATTTGAACACAACACAAAGCAATCCATGCATATATTGTTGATACCAAAAGAATGAATGTTGCGGGGAGAGAGCATAATTGGTGCCTCCTCGAGAATGAAAAATAACAGCTAGAATTATGATATTATAAAATGTTGCATCGTAAAAAAGATCAAAAGAAGTGTGAGATACATGAACCGACAAGTTTCTAATTCCGAAGCAGATAGCAACTTATTGAAAACAAATTTCCTAAGTGAGTGCAAAGTTATTCCACTTCTTTTTCATTACCAACGAACTCTTGATCCTATAGAAACAAAAAAACAAAGAGAGACGGAGTCACATCTACATCTTCACGGCACAAAAGTACATTGTTGTAACTAATAACTATAGGAAAAAGTGTAAGAGAAACGCATTAGCATATACTAAGATTTAACATGGAATAATTTTTTTTGCCTTATAAGGTCCATATGGAAAAAAGCGACTTTGTCCACTTAATATAGGAAGTAATTTCACAACTAGAATGAAACCTGAATATTAAATTTGATTTGAAGCACAAAAGATGGGGTGGTGTGGTAGATGATCAGTCGAGGGATGGTGGAAGAATCGAGGTGTTTAGCTCCCTTTCACTATGTCGAGGAAGCTTCCTTGTCGCATATTCATGAGTCTTTAAACTATCATTGAAGCTTGTGCGAAGAGCTTTCACTGTGTAGAAGCTTTGTGCGTAAAACTTTCATTGTTGAATTGAGGCTTCTGTGATCCATAACAATTATAAGAAAGGTTTCAGCCACCTTAGATCTCAACTTTAGAGTGCGGAAAAACTCCGCACAAAAATTTTCACACAATGAAAGTTATAAGAATGAAACCTGAATATTAAATTTGATTTGAAGCACAAAATATGGGGTGGTGTGGTAGATGATCAGTTGAGGGATGGTGGAAGAATCAAGGCATTTAGCTCCCTTTCACTATGTGGAGGAAGCTTCCTCCAAACAAGGAAAGCTCACACAAAGTTTCCTACATGTGATTTACGTCGAAACCCTTCTTATAACTTTCATTGTGTGAAAATTTTTATGCAGAGTTTTTCCGCACTCTACAAAAAATTTAATCAATTAATTAGCAGTAGAGGCAGGGGCTATGTTGCATTGCAACTATTACCCTATTATTGTAGAAAAAACAATGAAGAGTATATGTTTTATATATATAATTAAAATAATGTTAAAGTACATATAATAGAGAAATAATAATTCCTTTCACTGTGAATATATCCTAGTTAAGAGTTAATTAAACAATTAATATATAGTTTATATAGTTTTAACATTGATACATGTGTGAGACAAATATTTTAAGAAAGTTCTTTTATTTCCTAAATATGAATGGCTAATATTGTGTTTATGTCATTTTTTCATTCAATTTTCCTCTTGCATTGAGCCTCTGCCTTTGCGCTAGATGAGCACTTGTTGATCGTTGCTCACCCTCCACCGATGCCCCTCTAGAGTCTGCTCCAAAGGGAGTTTCTCTTCCTTTCACATGTCTCCTCCTGATCCTACTACCCTGGATTTCTCCAACCTCATTAGTTAGCTTGGGCCTCCTCAGGAGCATCCTTCCATCTCCAAGTTTGTTAAGAAGATTGAAGCAATCCCAAAAATAGAGTTGTCCCTGGCTATCCCTCCAAAGTTTCTCTTTCTCTAGCAGAGCGAGGCCTGGTTGGACAGTTCACTGGGCTCTAGCACTCTCCAAAAACAGTTTAGAAATGGGTTGATCAAAACTAGGCTGCTAAAACTCAAGGTCAAATCGCTATTCGCTTCTGTGGTAGAGACAATTTTACCTTCCACTTTGAATCCAAGGAAGATCATGATTTGATCTTCGAAAACTAGCCTTATTTTTTGGATACAAAGGCTTATACCTAAATAGATGGATGCCATATTTAAATCTTGAAATCGATGTCCCAGTTTTGCTTCAGTCTAGGTTATGTTAGAGTCCTATGTTATAGTAATCAAAGTCAAGTTTATTCTTTTCATCATTTTGGTCAATTTGTAAAAGTGTTGTTATGATCTCATAGAAATCAAGTCCTTAGTCTTTGTGAAGAGTATGAGATCAGAGTGTTGGAACTCCTTCTTATGTATCGAAGTTCAAAGAAGGCATTTGAGATTTTTAACACCATCCATCAACCATCTTTCCCAGTCAGTGACTTCAACACCTGGTCAAACCAATGCGAGTCAAGTTTCATTGCACTCAGTCGCTGCGTTTTTTCTTTAAGTGATGATTTTCAAGAATGGCGGTTTGCAATTTGAACAAGTGTCTTATAACATGTGTCTAATGTTTTATAAGTTTTCTTCCACCTGTTTGGCACATTCATAAATCCAAGAGATGATCAAAAGTATGAGAATTATGAATTCGTTGCATTTTTGTTGTGCTTTTTCTGAAGGAGGAAGTAACGCAACAATTTTTTTGCGCTTCTACACAGTCAGCAATTTAACCCTTCAAACCAACTCAAAACCTCTTGAAATCAGTTTATATGGTTATGACAAGTGTCTTACAGATTCACATCCATAGGTTTTATATTTTCCTTTCAATATGTTCAAATTAGTCGCAGGTGTATGAAAAGATGTCAGGATGATCAGATTATTGTTTTCGTATGTTGAAGGATGATGTGTAGACTGATACAAGTTCATTCGTATGCTCATAATACATCATCATTCAAGCATATACTATATTGTATGAAAAGGAAGTTCATTGCGCACAGACTGTTTTTGTCACCGTTTTCAAAATCAGATTATCAACAACTGAAATTGAATTTTGAAAAACCCAAAGAGGTTTTTGTCAAACATGAGATAAATGACCAAAAAATCCTTCAATTTATTCACAAGTGTCATATACTGGAATATTCAAATGAATATTTACAACCTATTTTCTAGATTTTGTCATTTATTGTTTTAGTCATGATCTTTGGGTGCGGATTATGAGGAGATGGAGAAGAGATTTCGAAACCTGAGAGATGTTTCTCTCAAGAACAAGCTCATATAAAAAAACTCCTTCAGTTTTTTAACAGTTTTCATGATTCAAGAGATATGATCTAATATTTGAACCCTATTTTCCAGAAATTTGATCCCTATTTCCTAGCAGGCAGTTCTAAATCTTAATGTAACTGATTCTATCTTTGGGGAAATGGTTGGACTATACCTCCTTAGCTTGGGAAATGTTTTTTCCTTTATATTTTGTAAATTTATATGAGAAGTGATTTGGCATGTGATAGAGAGAATACATTATGCATTGTGCAGTTCTATTTACAAAAAAAATCAGTGAATGATGAAGGTCGAAGTCTACTTGTTCAGGGATTCTTGTGTCAATCATTTATGGTGATGTTTATCTCATGTCTCTATTATTTCATATATTCTATTATGGTCATGCTTAAATTTTATTTTTTCGGTGTTTAGTTAAACAAATTCATTTCAAAATTCACTTTCAGGTGCTCTGCTATAAGTAACTAACCATTTCAGTGTTTTTCCTCCACCATGGTATCTAAAATTCATCCTCAGCTAGATGCTTTAGATATTATCAATTTCATTATTCTCCTACTCACCTCTCTACAACAAAATTCGACAAAGACACCATAAATATCACCTACCTTGCCCCTGTCTATGGATTCTTCATTTTCCCATCATAACACTGAAAATCATTAGCTTAATTTGACTCCATGCCCAATGTATTTTCCCTCTCCCCTGCCATCAAATTGTTGAAATTATTTTATCTTAATCTATAGACCTAGCCTAAGATCTATAATATTCCATAAGAGAGATCCCTCTTTGGGTTTGGAAGGGCTAGCTTACAGCCCTAAAGATTGGTTTGTGATTACATTTGGGTTCCTCTCCTCAACTTGGAGGAATTATGAAGTGCTAACAGGTTCGACTTCATCACCCCCCTCTTCATTGTTAGGGAGACAATCCGATAAAATAAATTGGCAACACATTCAAGAAATATATAGACAGAAGTGATCCAAGAGAAAATATACATACTTTTGCTCGAATATGTGTGCAATTTGATCTGGGAAAGGGGCTAGCGGAGGCAGTGAAAATAAAGATAGATAATTGGATGCACATTCAACAACTGAATTAAAAACAACTTTCTTTTAAATGCAAAGTATGTCATGAATATGCTCATTTTGTAAATAGATGTTCTAAACGAGCAACAGAGGAGCCAGCAGAAACCCAACAAGCACAATGGAAAATAGCTAGACGCAAAAAAACAGGGAACAAGTCATCTAAGCTTGTAGTTACCTCTCACTTAGGATCTACTCCATTTGATGTTCTCCCTTCCATCCCCTCTATTCCCCTACATTCTGGAGCCCCTCATTCCCTTCTCAATAACCCTTTCTCTTCCTTAGAACCCCCCGATTCTGACCCCCCGACAGCTTGTGAAGATGGTGAGGTTCAACTCGATGTGTTGGAGAAACACAACATTGTTCCTTCCCCTTGATCTCACCCCACCCAATATTCTCCTCTCCTTGCCTACTTCTCCCTACCCATCATTCAACCCCCAAGCCTCTTCCTTTGCAAGGATTTTAACCAGAAATAAATCCAAAGAATCGCTTGCCCCTCCAGAGAATCCCAAAAATCTGGAAGGAAATCAAATAAGGAGATACGAGACGAAGCAACTCAAAAGGATATGGTAATGGGAACCCAAAAACCAATGGATACATACATATATAGAGGAGTAGGAATCAATGACATGCAAACCAAGGCCAGGAGAGGAAAGCATACTTTCTCCCCGTCTCAAAGTAACTAATGAATCTGGTCTCCTGGAATTGCAGAGGTCTCAAGCATATCTCCAAATCGAATGCAGTAAAAGATCTCATTATATTAGAAAGTCCATAAATCCTTTTACTCAATGAGACCAAGTTAACTGAGGTAGAAATGGTGTCAGTAATCCAAAGAATAAAATGTTTTGAAGGTGTAGCAATAAGTGCAAGAGGATCATTGGGAGGAATCTGCGCGATGTGGAATCAAATAATAATTGAACTCAACGGAGTTCACAAAGATCATCATTGGTTCAAAATAGACTTTAAAAACAAAAATATAGAGAAAAAAAATCACAATATTCAATTTCTACGCTCCAGCTCATTACAGAGAAAAGGAAATATGTTGGCAATCCCTAGCAAACCAATTAGAAGTAGAATATAACTGAAGTATAATAGTTGTAGGGGACTTCAACTTGGTAATGAACACTAGGGAAAAACAAGGAGGCTCTTTCCTTCTAGATTCAAGCATAGACAAACTTGAAAACATAATAGAGGAACAAAACTTAATTGATGTTATACCAAATAACAACAAATTCACCTGGAGTAACATAAGAACAGGTCCAAGAAATATAAAGGAAAGATGAGACCACTTCTTAATCCATGCCAGGCTCATTTCAGGAATAGAATCAGTCTCTTCAAAAATTCTCTCATAAGTGGCCTCGGATCACAAGCCTATTTCACTAACCTTTGGTGAAAACACAAGTCTGGGACCTCTTCCCTTCCGCTTCAATCCTCAATGGTCCTCCATCGAAGAGGCCAAGCAGCTGGCGCACTCCACATGGAAATTTAGAATTAATGGAAAGTCACATTATATATGGGAAACCAAGCTAAAAATGGCCAGAAACACACTCAAAGAATGGATTAGAATTCACTACAAGGATCCAAAGAAAAAGAAAATCGATATACAAAGTGAGTTGGATCAAGTTCAGGCCAAAATGGAAAATCGAGAAGACACCAAAGAACTACAATCCAAAGAAAATTAACTATGCTCATATATTTACCAAACAAATAGGAAAGAGGAGGAAAGTTGAAGGATTAAATCTCAGAGTCTATGGATACAAACAGGCGATAGGAATACAACCTTCTTCCACAACCAAACTAAAGATTAAAGAATTAAGAATTGCATAGAGTGATAAAGGGAGAAGGAAATGTAGATATTGAAGGGTAGGATGAAGTCAAAGAGGAGTCACATCAACATTTTAAAATATTACTAACAACAGAGGAAGAGCCAAACAACTTCGAGGATTTTTTAAGAACTACCCCAAAAAAAAATTCTGAAGAGGCAAATGCAAAATTAACCATACTAGTAGAGGAAGAAGGGATGCAAAGAGCAATATGGAATTTTCACCCTAACAAAGCTCCAGGGCCGGATGGCTTCACCATCATCTTCTACTGTTCTTTCTAGGAGCTCATCAAGAAAAAATATTCTCAAGATGATTTGATGGGTTCAACGCAAGCACAAAATAGGAGGTAATACAAACTCGACCTTTCTTTCCCTAATCCATAAAGAATCAAGGCCAATCTCCTTTAACTGCTTAAAAAATATATCCCTGTGCAACTACTCTTACAAAATCACAACCAAGATTTTAGCTAGTCATCTCAAAATCATCCTCCCCCACCTCATCTATGAAAATAAAGGTGGTTTTGTTCCCAATCGACAGATAGTCGATAATATCCTTTAAGTGAAAGAAGTCATTCATTCCATCCTTCCCAAGAATATCAAGGATTTATCCTAAAGTTAGACATGGCTAACTCCTTTGATATGGTTAGAAACTCGTTCCTTTTTGTTTTCCTAAACAAATTATGCTTCACAAAGGACTTCATAGTGTTAGGTTCCTATACCAATAGGTTTCATTTTTCATGATTGACAATGGAAGTGCCAAATATGTTCATCTTTGATGCTGCAAAGGTTCCATATTTTCTATGCAGATATACAGAATTAAAGAATGTGAAGAGGGTATGCCCTAAAAGAATTATCAAAGGGCAAAAAGAGTAAATTGGTCATAAAGAAAAATAAAAATGAACCCCAAAGAATGACCAGGAAAGTGGCTAGCCAAAATGTCACTACTAGCTTGATGGATGGCCCAACAGTTCAATCTGGACCATGCCATGTTTAAATTGATGTTGTAGAATAGTGAAAGAATGTCTATCCAAACAGCCTAAGCTTGGCAGATGAGTAGCTAGGTAGAGAAGTTAAGGAGCCCAACTGCTTAATCTGGGCCCTTGGAAGAGATAAGGGTAGATTTAGATAGGAGGGCAGTCAAAAGAAAAGGGAATAATCAAGGTTTGCAAGTCTAAGTGCACCCATTCAAAAGGAAGAAAAAATGTTAGGTGTATTAGGTTGGGTAGGTAGTTTGAGGTTGCAGAAGCAAGGTTTGGATCACCTGATGTAGTATCAATCATAGCTCTTCTCATCAATGACAGAAATGTCAAAGTTTCTTACTAACACCCCCTTGAGGATTTTGGCATCTGCCCAACCAGTCCTGCATTCACTTTATTCTTGAGAAATATCAAGTCAAGTTTTGACTTTCTTCCATGAAAAGAAGCCACATTTCTTGTGTAAAAACCTTTTCTTCTACATTCCATTCACTTCCTATGTCTAAGTTTCATTTCTTAGACTTAGCCTTTTTCCCTGCACTTTCACTCCACAAAATCATATTAACTTCTAATTTTACTATATAGCTCCCTAACCTATGTTCTCAACCCTATTTTCTACAAAAACTATGTAAAAACCCCAAAAAATATATTAAATATCCCACCCTAAAGCACTATAGCTTTGTAATATAGTTTGGGAAATCATAGTCCATTTGGGACTATTATCAACCCTTCCGCGTCCCAAACCTGGGATTAATCTAACCTCTGGCTAGGTTAAGAGCCTATACCTACTCCTCTACCCATCAAAACCCTATGGTTCTACCCCTCCGCAGTCATTTTCCTAAGATTTAGTGTTTAAATGTTTCAATTAAACATTAAACGATACCCCTGGCGTATACCCATAAAACCCACTATCCAAAGTTTCGGACCCCCCCTCCGCTTGCAATAAAATATTAATAAAGGTCGGGCCCCGCACCTAACCCTCCGACATTTTACCTGCGCCGTCCGCCGTCCGATTCCCTACACCACAGATCAACGGTGGGCGGGCGTTTTCACTCCCCGATCTGCCGGAGGATAACGTCTGGGGGATGGGCGGTTTCCCTGCCGTACCCCCGCCACGTGTCATCCTCCCGGCGTGTTCGGAGGCCCCTCCCCCAATACCGCCTATGCTGAAAAGTGGTGCGGGACCAAACCGGAAACCGCTCCCCCGCCTCTGACGTCAGCGCCACGTCCTTATGACGTCACCTCCGCATCCCCACCGCTGCTCCATGTCATTGCCACTTCATCCACCTGCGTCCCCACCCTGCCACCGTGTCCTATGCCACGTCACCATCCTCGTCAGCTACCACGTCACCCTGCCATACACGGGACCCGTTGATGACGTCATCGCAGAAAAGTGCCAAAAGCGCAAATGTGCCAAATTTTTATAAAAAACACACGTGTTCAACCGTTTTTTGTCATTTTCACTAGTCGAGTTGGAGAGTTGCTTGTGCCGTCTTTTCGTAATTTTTCCTCCAAAGTTCAAAATTCGACCAATTGAGCTGCTGCCACCTTCAAATTCGTCTCCATCGTTCGCCATTGCACCAGGTCGACCACCCTCGGCGACTAAAAACCAGGTATTTGCCGAATTTTATCTGTTTACCCCTGTTCTTCCCATTTTCTCCTTTTTCATTTTCTTGATTACCTGCAAAATTCCCGAATTAAAGGCTCTGCCGCACCTAAATTTTGCCTGAAATTCACTGGTAAACCCCCAGCTTAAAAGAAACTGTGGAAACTCGCGCCCACTTGCAAATTCGCCATTGAAAAAATTGTTTTAAAGCTCGTTGCCGGTAAGAACTCCACAACAGCTCGGCATTGTACTCTTCTGCCACATCCCACTACAAAAACCTCAGTACATTGGGCTGAAATAATCCCCATTTCTTCTGCAAATTGCCCTCACAGCCTTTCAGTACAGAGAATCCATTAAAGAGGAGAAGCCTTTCAAAACTCTGCAAATTGACCTCTTGATGATAGCCACGGACATTAAAGGTTATTGCCTCATTTGAATTCATTTTGCAACCCCTTTGCAAAATCCTCAAAAAGCATTTGGTCTCAGTCTGTTACTGCTCTACACTTCTCTTCAAATATAAGCTCAGTCCCCAGTTCCTTTGCTAATCCTCACAAGCAAGTTTGTTCAACTAGTTGTTGCCTTAATCTTTATTCCAAGCACAAGTACAGAAAAGCTTCAATATGGCCACTCCAACAGCTCTAAACATCACTCCTATGAATCCACCAAACAAAGAGCTTGAAGCCATGCCCCTAGCTGATAAAGATTACCTCATTCAAGATTTGGTTGGGGACAGGAATCACTTGCAAACCTTCTGCCAGTTGAGAAACAGTTTTTTGAGCAACTGTGACATGTATGGCATATGGGAGTCTAATTTACCTTTTTACTTCCTCCCCTCTGTTAACATTTTTCCTGAGATTATCCGTCTATGTGCTGAGAACTATGAACCAACTCAGAGAGCTGTCAAGTCTCCATCTGGGAGCATACTTTTTTATATTACCCCTGACTCTATCAACCAGATGTTAAACTTCAAACAGACTCAGCTATTGTTTCCTTTCTCTATGAACTACTTGTTGGATGAAGGCTCCAAGCTCTCCAGCTCTGAGATTGCAAGAATTGCCAAGACATTCATGAGGGCAGACCACCAACCTACTGAGCCACCTCCATTCCTATATGTCAACTTCAATGAGGTGGGCAAGCTGCTTGTAGATATGATCTCTTATGTACTGGGTTTTAAAACAAGTGAGCACATTGATGAAACAGTGTTGGTTCTGCTGTCTGCATACAGCCCAGGACAACCCCCTGCTGTCAAGTATAACTATGCCAAGTTCATAGCCAATAAAATGCATGACCAACTAGTGAAGCTGGATAGGGAGGGAATCTTTAAATATTCATCATATATCTATCATTTTTTCATGTATTACCAATCTGAAAGCTTCCAATGCCCCATCAAGAAGTTGGATTCTAAGGGTGAAAGAAGGTCTGTCATCTTTTGGTCATCAGTTTTTCATGAGGTTCAAAACTCTCCATTTTCCTACTGTGAGTTCATTGACCAATTTGTATACCCAGTCTCTTGTCTCCTAATGAGAACCCCTCCTCCTAGATTATCATATGACATGCAGAAGATCTTGCAGCTGTCCAAGAGTTACAAAATAGGTGATTGGTATCTCTACCAAAATCACACTGTCATTAGAATCTATGGCTGTGAGCTCTGTCCTTACAGGCTCCCAAGATATGTACCAATGAGACTTTTTGCCTTAGAATATTACAGGAAACTCATCAATTCAGATCTCACTCATTTTCATAGTGCCAAGAAGAAAGCTCGCCTGAAATTTAGAGACCATCTAGGCCCCTTTATTATGAACAAGAAAGAGGGTTGGAAAGATGCTGACCAAATATTGGGGCAGAAGCTCAAATTGAAAAGGAGTTTCTGGTGGGTTCCTTATGACCCAGATGGCTTTATCAGCGCCAGGAGAGTTAAATATAGGCTGACAGCATATGAGCATTGTAGAGTCCCACAAATTGAACAATATGCCAACCAAGATGAGTGGCTGGCAGGGACACTAGCTGAGGAGTTTACTCAAGAAGAAATTATGGAGCAAAATGTCAAAGATCTAGAAAAAACTCTTGACTTGGATTCTTTTGACCAGGTAACTTTCAAACTACCACAACAAGTCGGAGAAGGTCCATCTACAGCTGCAGCTTCACAAGCTGCCCAACAACAGTCTACACCAGCAACAGGTACATCAAAAGGAAAAGAGCCAATGGATGCAGAGCAAGAAATGGTTGCAGAACAACCTACCACCTCAAAGGAGCAAACTCAAGAACAAGCTCCTCCACAGCAAACAGAGGCACTACAAGTGCCAATATTGCAAACTCCTGCTAATGAAGAAAGAGGTAAGAAGTGAGACCGAGAGGACTCCACACCTGCTAGTGGGTCTACACAGCAACCTGAAGCCAAGAGGCAAAGAGTTGATTCTCCAGTTGAGGAGGAAATTAGTGAGGACATCCTAGAAAGTCCAAGAAGAGAAAGGGAAGCAAGCCAACACACACCTACTAGCTCTTTCCAGCAAGAGCAAGAGAGGCAGCATGGCATGGAGGTATCCTCATCAACACAACAGAGCAAGCGGCCACCTAGTATCAAAACTGCTTTCATGGAAATCAAGGCTCAAAATGAGCTGTTAAGAGTACAGTTATATGATCAGTTTCTTAAGGCAACACCTACCAAACAGCAGAGGTTGATGGCAGCATATGACTTCAAAGAAGAAAAAATGATTCTCAGCCACTTCAAGCCCAAGGTACAGCAGCCACAATCAGCTGCAGATTATGTCAAGACAAATTTAGAGGTCCTGGCTAAGGACATTCACCCGATGGATCAAATAGAGCTACATAAACAAACGGGTGAGATGGTCTATGCCACCCTAGCAGATAAGGCCATGTTGGCCCATGAATTGAAGGAGTCTTTGAAGAATACAAATACTCAGCTAGATTTGGAAAGACTGTCCTCCTCAGCCAAAGACAACAGAATTAAAACATTGGAGGACATTATTGTGGACCTAGGACATGATCCCAAGGACCCTAAGGGTGTCAGGGCCCTTATGAAGAAAAAAGAAGATGATATTGCTACCCTTAGAAAACAATTGGGGTTGACTCCTACTATGCACCCGCAAACTGCAGAGCTGGCGCAAGAAAAAGATGTTGAGGATACAATGGATCTACTGATGAGAATGAACGAAAGAATAATTCAGATGGAGAAAGAATTGGAAAGGGCAGTACAAGGCAAGCAGGGAGAGTCGACCTCCCAGCCACCTAAAACAGTTCCAACTGATGTCCCTGTTCCTCTTACACAAGCAGCAGTGGTCCCTCCTATCATCCCAGCATCTACAACAGCTTCATCCACCACAGATGCTACAGCGGCAGCAACAACAACAGCACCTGAATCTAGCATGAGCATGGATGAAATGATGAAAGTTGTCAAGGAGCTAGAACTTCAGGCAACAGAAATAAAAGAGGCCAAGGAAAAGTTGGCCAAACTAGAAGTGAGCTACGATAAGTCCAAGGTGACAGTAGCTGAAAAAACAAGGGAGATTAAGGCCCTCAACGAAAAAATAAAGGCCTTGGAGAAGGAGCTGAATTTGGAAAAGACTCTAGCTGAAATAAAAAAGATTTTGTGGACCAATATTGGCCAATCAATCACTAGACAATGGAAGTCAATCCAAACCATGCATGAGCAGATAGAATTGATAGGCCAGGCTCAATTTGAGAATCAAAGGGCTAGGGCAGCATTAGGGAATATGCCTAAGCAGGCCAGTAAAATGATTCATTTCCTGAACACTCACACCAAAGAAGAGTTGGCAGCATTAGACATCAGTAACAGGACAGATACTATTCTGACAGCAAAAAAGGTGTTGACTTTAAGAAATTTTGTCCAAAGTCTAGAAAGAAAGTGTCAGGAAATGCAGGCAGAAGTAGATGAATTCAAGCTAAAGCTTGAAGCATTGCAGAGCAGAGGATTTCCCAACTTGCTAACCAGTGCTGGGAGACTACTGACCCGGGAACAGTATGCCACCAGAATGAATAATTTTATTACAAATCAGATTACAGCATCTTCAAGTTCCTCAGAAGAAGCAGGCCCTCCCTCTGGACAATCTCTTTATGATAAGTTGGAAAACCTGTTTTACATTGAGCATGAAATCAATCATCTTTTTGAGGTCACGCCCACTTTTTACAGATACACCGAGGCAGATGAGACATTAATAAAGATACAGAGACATCAGCTGCCTAGAGAAGATTGGTGGCAAGCAATGCTGGAAATTTTGCCCAAGTAATCTCGGTCTTTTTCCTCTTCGTTCAGCTTCAAATTTTGGTCAGATTTTGGTCATCTACAGGTCAGCAGAATGGAGTACGCTGGCACCAGACAGAGCAGTTGGACAACAGGTGGAGCAGGTCAAACCAATGACTCATCAAAGTGCTGGGACAGCAAGCCTGAAAAATGCAAATTTGAAAGCGCAGCCCCAGCTGACTCAGTTGGTCCCAAAAGTCAAAATTCTCTGACAGAATGGACAGCTAATCCACTAATATTTATTGCAGCATTTACTTTCTTCATTTACCTCCTTGGAAGAGTTGGTGATGTAATTTATTACATGAAGACTCATCATCTAGATATTTTCTATCTTATTTTTGTATATATACCCCCCCATAGAATGTATTTGGGGTTGGTTAATGATTCTCGCTCTAAGAGCTGCGCTGTAAATTTCAGATTTTCTAATACAAAGAGCTGATGGAGTTTATGATTTCTGCATTGTCTGGATGTGAAAGTAATGAACTGCGTTCTGCTACAGAATTCCTGTGTCGTTTAATGGAACAATAAGTTATTCTAAACCGTGTTTTGTCTTTCTATGTTTGCAAATTTCACATATGTTTCATGATCTTAGTAACAAAGAAGAAGAATAGCTCAGGACTTGTTTGAATACACCCTCTGCTCAATCTCTCTTTCTAATTGTCTTTTCTTCAGAATTGGTCATAAATATGAATTCTTAGTTGCTCATGTTTGAACTAATTCTCTCATTATGGATGTCGTTTAGGAATTCTTAACTGCTCCTAGATACTATTCTCACACTTTCCCTCTATCAGCATAGTGAAAGATCCTTGACTGCCTTTCATTCCCTGATTCCATGCCATCGATTCCCAGATTTGAAGATTTGTTTCATGGATACATGTCTGGCTCTGTATTATTACCTCTTCCTCAACAAGCACTTTCAACAGTACACAATCATTGACTCAATTGTCCAATGGTCTAAGCTATTCTGGAAACTGCATATCAGCTCTATTTGAAATCATCATCCAACCAAATTTAAAACAAAAACTTGTGCATCATAACTAGCCTAAAATTACACCAAAACAAAGTTAAGTCATAAAGAGAGAGCCCTCTCTAGTTGCAGGTAGGCTAGGACCTGTAACTAAAAGATTGGTTAGTGGTTACCTCGGCCGTATTCCCTTAGGAGCCAGGGAACAACCTGAGTGATAACACATAGATCTCATAAAAGCCCATATTCACAAACCCTGGATAGTCCTTTTACTCAATGGAAGACCAGGGAAATTCTTCCAAAGCTCTACGGGTGTTAGGAAAGGTTTTCCTATCTCTCCTTTACAATATAATGGTTTAATCTCTTAGTAGGAAACTTGAGCAAGATAGGAAAAGTGAACTCATCACTAGAATTCAGTACAACATAGGAATTAAAAGAATGAATCACTCCCAATTTGTCGATGACACTTTACTCATTAGGAATGCTTCTTGTACTTTGCTAAAAGATTCAAATCCACTTTTAATCAATTTCTGGAAGACTTGGGAGGAGTTCTTAACAATTTAAAGAGCAGCATATATGGTTGGAATATTCCTCCTAGAACCCTTTAGCTCATCTCCCAAATTCTTGGCATTCCTTTCAAATCAAATTGGATGCATTTTAAGTACTTAGGAATGCAAATATCCAAATTCCTATTGAAACAAAGGTCTGGACAGAAGCTATTGATCCAAATGGATACTAGAATACTCCCTAAAGTCTTTAAAAATCATTCAAAATATCAAAACAATCGCATGGGAAGAACCCTTAGAAACATCGGAAAACACTATCGGTAGCCAAAAAACACCAAGAAACAGTGGAAAACAGGCTTATCGGAGGCTTGAACAGTGAATGCACAGGAGCCGTCGGATCTGGTCGATCAACAGTCCAGATCCGATTGGCAAATCGCAAATCGGCGGTGACAGGCGGAGGAAATCGGAGCACACCACATAAAACTTGCGATGGCGATCGACAGAGTCAATGAGGACCGTCGATCAAGCGCGCAGATCGACGGCCCACGTTGCATCATAGAATCGCAGTCGGAAAATATGAATAGAGCGCTCACCAAACGGCCTGGGGTTATCGCGATATGCGATTGCGATCAATCGCATCGCGATATCGTAATTGGGAAACACAGTGGAGCGGGGCTATATAAATGTTATTTCATAAGCTTTGAGATCCGTCAATTGTCATTTTTAATGTATCTTCGCATGTTTCATTTATTAAACGAAATGCAAAGGGAAGCGTCGATGCGCTGAAACCCAGACCCGAAGGGGTTTGGGAATGAATATGAATAATATTTCAAATCTGCCCAAAGCCATTTTTATGGGATTTTGAGCATTTTTATGTATTTTTAAAATACAAAGGGAAGCCATGGAGAGGGGCATTACGACATGCAATAGCGACTTATAGGCAGACCCGATAGGAGAATAGGACGCATTTATGAATATTTGAAGTCTGGATGAACAGTGCTTTGGTGTTTTTCCTGTGTTTGAACGCATTTCTCTGTGTAAACAAAGAATGGTCGTTTCAAGGATTTCAAAGGCCCAATGCACTCATCTGTTACAGAACAGGTGGCCACCTCCCCTAAAACATTATGCAGTGATTATTAACACTCGAAAGGGGGATTCGAGGGGATAGAGGCCAGGAGTATTGGGTAAACTTATTAAACTTGTTGTGTTTATGTGTGTTGTCTATATGCTTCTTTACTGCTTCATTGTATGTGTATTTCGCAATCTTATCAATCCATTGCACAAAATAACATAGGCATACCCATGCACATGAGTCTGTAATACCTTAATAATTGTCAAAGATCTCATTTACAGATCAAGTGGTTTCAGAGCTTTAGGTTTACTAAGGTTAGATAAGCTTGTGTTGGACTGGTGAATGCTAACTAGGTCAATGCTCAAATTAGGAGAAGGAGAACTGGTTGAGACTGACCTAGAAATAGGAAGAGTCTATCCTAGGAGGAAAATGGCAGAAGAAACTCCCTTGGTATCAGACTCTCAGTTCATGGACAGTTTCATGACCATGAGAGCCATGGTAGAAGAGATGTATCGAGAATTTAAAAAAGGTCGAGCTAAAGATACTTCAACCTCCAAACAAGACAAAGGAATGGAGGAACCTCTTCTAGATGACCATTCAAAAGGCAAAGGGAAAGGAAAAGAGCCTTATCTATCAACACCTCCTTCTAGCCCTTTGATTAAATTAGATGTAAAATTTGATTTGCCAATATATGATGGAGAATTAAATGTAGAAAAGCTAGATAACTGGATTAGATAGATTGATGTGTATTGCAGAGTGCAAAACATCGATTCAGAAAGGAGAAAGATTTAGCTGGCCATCCTTCGCCTTGGAGGAATTGCCCTAGTATGGTGGGAAGGCAGGACCCAAGCTGATTTGAAGAAGCATGGTAAAATTATTTCTACCTGGAGTGAATTTGTTTCTGCCATTAAAAAACAGTTCTATCCACTAGCTTATATGTAGCAAACCATGATGAGTTGGAAAACCCTTCGCCAATTAAAGGGGCAAAGTGTACAAAGCTATACCTAGGAATTTAGAAAAAGAGCTTTAATTCTGGGCATTTCTCTAGATTCGCCCGAAACTTTCCTGAAGTATATAGGTGGTCTGCATAGCTATTTGAGGCACACCATTCTCGTGTTTAACCCTACTAGCATAGATGAGGTATCTTTTTAGGCTACACATCTAGAGGCTAGAGGTAAGAATGTGAACCCAGAGATTGGGGGATCATCAAAACCCACTGCAAGTAAGAACAAGGAAAAGAGAAAGCAAAATTGGAAAGAGAGGAAGGCAAACGTTGTACAAAAAGACAAACCTTCATGCACTTACTGTGATCCAGGTGGATATTGGTAGCCACCTGCCAAGTCCACCTGGACCCCCACCATTGTCTTTCTCAGCATTTTCAGTTTCCTTAATTGTAGCACAACTTACTATTTTTAGCAGTTTTTCGGGTCCTGAACTTCCGGAGCCGTTTTGAGGCCCTAAACGACGTTTTTTGGGGAATCCGGGGGCAACATGGGTCCATGGAATGGACCGATGTTGCCCATTCCAACAATGATAGTGCTCGGATAGATCTTTCTAATGAGCTATTGTACGCGTCAAACGGAGATCATATGCCAAAGTTACGACCCCGGGAAGTTGATGTACCAATTTACCCCAAACGGGGCCCACAGTTTGGCGTTTCATCTCCTAGGGTTAGGTTTTGGAATGTTAAGGGTTTTCCATTGTTTCTCAACAATAAATAGGCCTTCGAGCCTCATTGTAACACAGTTCAGAGGCATGTAGCCATCACATCTCTTCTCAGAGATAAGCTACCATCGCCCTAGCTGGTTTATTTCCATTTCTGGTTGTAAGCATATTTCAGTATTTTCCATTAATGAAATGAAGTATTATTTCCGCTGCATCTTTGTGTATATGGTTATCTCTGTAATTTTTTGCGTTCCTGTTTAAATCCGGATCAGTGGTATCAGAGCGGTCTGCTTTTTCTCTGTTTTTCTTTGCATGTCCCCAACAAGGTCGGGATATAAGGAGTTAGGGCTTGAACTGGTTGAACCTTTGCAAGACCAGCCTCGCAAATCCCGATGGCCTCCCATGACGGACGAGAAGAAAGACGAGGGGGCAGGAGATCCCATCAAAATCTTGCTCGAAGAAGCCCTCGAGCGACAACGGAACGCGATGATGGACAGCTTTGCCCAGATCCTTCAGCGGCTACCTAGAAGCGATGCATCGGCTTCCAGCAGCTACTCTGGAAACGCCACACCCTTTAAGGTACAAGTTAATTTTGAAATCCCCATATTCGAGGGTCAGATAGACGCAGATGCCGTAGATAAATGGTCAAATCTGCTAGAGGGTTATTTTTCTGTTCATGAATTTTCGAGTCGGGAAAAGATTGTTTTTGCTCTTCTCAAAGCAGCCCCCCACGTCAAGGACTGGTGGGAAACCTACTGCGAGAAAAAGGATGAAAGTACTGGCTCACTATTTTCAGCCGCACCCACCCGGGATTCGTTCCGGGATGCCATCAAGGAGCAGTACTACCCTGTCGGAAGCTATGAGGATGAATACATAAAGTGGACCACGCTGCGGCAGGGAAGGGACCAAGACGTGCCGGAGTTCACCAATCTTTTCCATACCCTTCGCACAAAGTTGGGTATCAAGGATACGGAGCAACATTTGATACTCAAATACCGTGGTTGCCTGCACAAGTACATCCAGGAAGAAATACAATTCCTAAACATCCCCTCGCTCGGCGCAGCATACCGATATGCCGTCAAGGTCGAGCAGAAGTTTAAACAAAAGAAGCGAGACTTTGGATCTGCGAATCCAAAGCAGGGGAAAGGTGCCCCTAAACCACAGAACAAAGGACAAAGCCAAGGCGGGACAGCCAAAGACAACCAGCCGAAGCTGCAAGCAAAGAACAGCGTCGCGAAGCCGAGAAAGGACACTGGAAAATGGTGCGAGTTCCATAAGAGCTGCACTCACAACACAAGTGAGTGTCAGGCCAAGCAGTCACTGGTGGCTGAGCTAAAGGTTTCAGAATCAGATGCATGTTCCGACCTTGAGTCAGAACCCGATAAGGGGTATGAAAAAGGGAAGCAGATCATTGATGCGGATCCCAGCGCCACTGTTGCTACCGCAAAGATCCAGAAAAATGAACCCGAAGATCCAGAGGAGGAGGAGCGTCTCTTCCACTCCCAGATGTGGGTAAAGGGCTCCCCGATACAGTTCATTGTTGATAGCGGGAGTCAAAAGAACCTCATTTCGGCAGAGGTCGTGAAGCGGTTGGCTTTACCGACCACAGCACATCCACAACCATACACCATTGGGTGGCTTCACCAAGGACGAGATCTTCGCGTAAGCCAGCAGTGTCGCCTTACATACAACATCAAGCCCTTCACGGATGAGGTATTGTGTGACATTGCTCCCCTTGAAGTTTGTGATGTATTACTAGGACAACCATACTTGTGGAAGCGACATGCTGTGTATGAATCAAGGCCCCGTGCTATTATTATTACATTGGGAAATAAGTTGTTCAGGATACCAGAGGTAGCACCACTTGCCGCCATCTCTTTGATTACTGCAAAACAATGCAGTAAGATCATTTCCAAAACCAGGAAATTTGTTTTCCTGATGATACGCCCTCAAGGAAAGAAGAAGACAGTGGTCGCAGCCTCCAAATGGGGTCCCTCTGCACGACAACTACAGATGGACAAGATTGTGGAGGAGTACGAGGACATCTTCACCTCCCCGGCAGGGGTTCCTCTGCACTGTCAAGTCAAGCACTCCATCTATCTGACCCCAGGTGCGCCGCTACCCAATGGACCAATTTATCGGCGCTCCGTTCTGGAGAACAATGAAATCAAGAGGCAATTTCAGGAGCTCCTGCAGAAAGGTCACATCCGTCTGAGTTCATCGCCCTGTGGAAGCCCGATCGTGTTGGTACAGAAGAAGGATGGGACGTGGAGACTCTGTATTGACTATCGGGCGCTGAACAAGATCACTGTCCGTAATAGGTACCCGATCCCGCGGATTGATGACCTCCTAGACCAACTAAAGGGGGCGAAATATTTCAGCAAGATCGATCTGAAGTCAGGATATCACCAGGTACCAATCGAACCCTCCGATGTGTGGAAGACTGCCTTCAAATCCAAGGAGGGCCTCTTCGAATGGTTGGTCATGCCTTTCGGATTGACGAATGCTCCTGCAACCTTTATGAGGCTAATGGATGACATCTTGCGGCCATTCACCAACTCCTTTGTAGTAGTATACTTGGATGACATTCTAATCTTCAGCCAGAGTTGGGAAGAGCACCTCCACCACATCCGACAGGTTCTCCAAACACTGCGGCAACACAAGCTATGTGCCAATTTGGAGAAATGCACTTTTGGCATGACCCAGGTTCAGTATCTGGGATACATCATTGATGAACAGGGGGTGCATGTCGATCCAGCCAAGATCCAAGTCATTCGAGATTGGCCCTCTCCAACCACTCTAACAGAGCTCCGTAGCTTTCTAGGTCTTGCCAACTTCTACCGCAGGTTTGTGTTGGGATTTTCTCATATTTCTTGGCCCTTGAGTCAAGTCACCAAGGGAGGGGCGAAAGCAAAAAAAATTTGGTCTGAATCTCAATAGAAGGCATTCGAGGAGTTGAAGGATCGCCTCTGCACGGCACCAGTGCTCGCGTTACCAGATTTACAACAACCATTTGAGGTCGAGACAGATGCCTCTGACTATGCTATTGGGGCAGTCCTTACTCAACATGGACATCCAGTGGCATATCACAGTGAAACACTTTCAGACACAGTCCGGAAGTACCCCATTTATGATAAAGAGATGTATTCCATTGTACAGGCCTGCCGACAATGGAAGCATTACATTTTGGGGAAGGAAACGGTCATCCACACAGACCACCGACCCCTGCAGTTCATATAGACCCAAGGGAAATTGCAGAATGATCGCCATCAGAAGTGGTCTACATACCTGCAACAGTTTCACTTGAATATCAAGTATAAAAAGGGCAGCACCAATAATGTTGCAGATTGCCTCAGTCGGCCACCGATCATGGCGCTAACCACCGTGCTCAACTCTTGTGGGCACGAGACTTCTGATTGGCCACTTCTCTACAAAAGCGACCCAGAATTCGGCCACACATACCAGACACTCTTGGAGGGTCGGCATGTTGCAGATTTTCACCTCCCGGATGCCCTATTATGCCACCTCGGTCACCTTTGTGTTCCTTCAAGAGAGCGTGCCAAGATGATTTGGGAAGTACACTACAATCGGGCTGCTAGGCATTTCGGGGTCGAGAAAACAGTGGCAGTACTGCAAAACTATTTCTATTGGCCGAATCTTCGACAGGATGTTGGGAAGTACATCCGATCATGTACTGCCTGTGCCATTCCCAGACCGACCATTAAGAAGCACGGCCTCTATACCCCGTTGCCTACCCCTAGTCGACCTTGGGAATCCATCTCCATGGATTACATGTCAGACCTTCCTTCCACTAAGCATGGAAATGACTGTGTTTTTGTGGTCGTCGACAGGTTCTCGAAGATGGCCATTATGGTGGCCTGCAAGAAGAATATCACAGCAGAAGCCACTGCTAAACTCTTCTTTGAACGAGTGTGGGTGCACTTTGGGATCCCACAGTCTATCATCTCAGATCGGGACAGTCGGTTTCTCATCACAATTTGGTCCAGTCTCTGGTCAATGCTGGACACCAAACTCACGAAGTCCACAGCCTTCCATCCTGTCATGCGGAAAGAGTCGACAGTGCGGACACAACCGACCTCCCTAGAAGCAAAAGCTTTCTAGTGACAAACAAAACAAATAAACCCTACCTTTCTCTAAACATGCATTGCAAATACAAGTAATCAGGGGATATTTAACATACCTTTAGTCCAACGCTTTGTAGTAGTCTAGCCTCGCCGATCCGGATGAGCTCCTCCTTCTCTTTGAAACCTGCATTCACTAACAAGCCAAAAGATTAAATAGCACCTGATAAACTCATAAAACAATGCATATCCATCATACAGACCAAGGAGTATATGAAACAAACCATGAATAACAATCTGTTGAGAAAAATAAGTTCATTTGCATTAAAAGGTAACAAAAGGAACCATTACAACCTGAGCCTTGGTGTTGTGCAAGTCCCTCCTAGGGTCCAGCAAGAGTTTTCCTTTACTTTGATCAGCTCACCCACTCTCAAATAAGGCTAGGAAAGGATGGGAATCTCTCCTCTCAAGCTTTACAAGGGAGTCCTAATTCCAGTAGCATCTACCCTTAGGAATGTTCAGCTTTCAACCTCCCCTCCCTTTGGCCCAATGCCTGTATTTATAGTGCTCTAGAGGAAGTTATTCAAGTCCAACATCAATGGGATAAGCCCCTCTTTGGATGGGATAGCTCCCCTCTTGATGGGATAAGTTCCTCTTTGGTAGGGATACATGAACCATCTGGAGGCGCTTCATACACGTCAAACAAGCTTCTAGAATGCTCTAGAAATTGTAGAAATTTTGAATAATATGACACATATTCAACAGAGATTATCTTGATCATACAATTTAAGCGGAACATGTATAATACATAATCTCCTCTACGTTGATCATCAAATTACAGAAGCAGAAACATCCACAGGCACACATAGAAGCATCAATCAAAATCATAAACACAGTATGTATCCCGGGGAAAGCATCTCGCTAAAAACCCCACACTATATGTATATTATATTGATTGAATCATGTAACAATACAAGGAATAATACTTCTCACAAGTATCTCCACCTGTTACACACAATACAGCTCAGATTTGATCTCCAAATCTCTCCCGCTGCTTGCCTGCCTCCACTGCTCAAACCTGCTCGAGAACTGATGAGAATAGCTTCCCAAACTCGATTTTACACTGCAAAATAGTCACCCACACTATGTTGGACGTGAGCAACAGCTATAATATCATGAAGATATGTGAGCAAACTCATTGGCATACTCAATCCTTTGATTGTGCAAATCATCATGCACAGCTATAGTCACAACTGATAGCAATCTGATCCTCTAACACCTGTCCCTGCTGAACTGAACATGCACTGACATGCAACTGAGTTAACTGATGTATTCTATAGTTGCATTATGAGTTAATAACTTGTGAATTAATTAATAACTAATTCACCCAACTCATCTTTAGTCTATTGATCAGTTAGACTAAATACAACCAGTTTAACAAAGCTAAACTGAACACAACTCCATCAACTGTACCTCCAGTCCACTAAACTCAACTCACTTGAGTTCTAACTGAAGTCATGCATGCAACAACTCAACTGACTCATAAGAAAAACGAATTTCCTTCTGACAGCTGCATGTGCCACTTCCGTAGCTCAAACTGAAGTGCTCCAAGAGAATAAGATTAAGTTTATAGTCCAAATATTATTGTGAGATAATAATATTTGACTTTTCTATTTTTGACTTTGATCACTCACACTGTGATCACTCACACTGTAATCACTCACACTGTGATCACTCACACTTTCATCAAAAATAGAAGTCCATCTATTTTTCCCAACTTGATCAATCATCCATAGACATGATCCATATGTCTAAAAATAGACATAGTCTAAAAATAGACTTGCGCCAAAAATAGCCTGCGGGCCCACTTAGTGAAGGCGACTCTTTTCACTAAGCTCCATCATCTTGTTGGACTCTCAACAAGCATTTCTTGTTGCACACTTTTCAACAGAAATGACCACAAGTAACTTTTTTGGAGTGAAACTTGCGCCTTTTGACCTTTACAGGAGTACGCACCCATTGCTTTACATACAGAGCGTACAAGTACGTAGGTATTATGAACTTGGAGTGCGTACACGCAGGTAAGGCTAAGAAAAACTGCGTACCCAGAGATATATAGATTTTTAATGACTTTCTCTCTTTCTTGAAGTTTGACATGGAGAGCAGAGGTATGAGGCTTGCCAAGGAGGATAGTATGACAGTTGATGGAGCCATACTAACTGCAAATAGTCATGGTGACAAATTTTAGTGTAACAGATTGCCCCCTAAAGTGCGAACCCTGTAGTAGATAAGGGTTTCATATCATCTAGGAAGGGTGAAGTACTTTATCATTTCAAGGATTATCTTGTGGAGAGCCCAGTCAGAACCTGCAAGTATTCAACACAAAATACATATATATGATCATATCATCGTTGAGGTAGGCATTCCCATACTCAGATTGAAAACTTTAACTAATTGACTATCTACTGCTCTGATACAGGAATGATTCTGCAGTACATCATAATCATATACTTTTGTAGACACAGTATGGACGCAGCCATCTGTTTATAATTAGTCTACTGTATAATGAATACAAAACTCCTCGCAGCCTGGATGGTGGAAACTAGATCCAGGGTCTTCATTTCTACTTCCTGAACAGGTACGATTCTATCCATGCGAATAAATGAGTTGATGTCGAACATGGTAGAAACCACTTGATTACCAGTCAATGATGTAAACTGTTAACAAGCGTGAGAGAAACCACGAGTGATGTCAATGGTTCTCAAAGTACCCAGTACAATCCATGAGATGTGAATGAATGAGTTGATGTCGAACATTTCACGGAATCCTTCGATCGAAAGTCAATGATGTAAACTGTCGTCGAAGGCAAGAAACCTGCCATTGATGCATGCAGATTCCAAGGTACTGACGATTCCTAGGCCATCTTTCTAGATAATGTGCTGATGTCGATAGAAAGCGACCCGTTGCAGGCAAGTCCACAACACGAAATCATAGATCAAGTTGAAGAAATGTAGTTGTAAGGACTGACTCAGGGATGGTCAAAATGGATGATGAGTATTTTGCAGATGAATGTTTATTGCAGAGACCTCTTGAACACATAACGACACGACAGATGGCTTGGTAACATTTGACCCAAAGTTAATACCCGGCTAAAGACTTTCGATGTGGTTTGATCAACTTTGAGGAAAAGGATTTCCCAACCCAGGTGAATGAAAAGTGTCGTGTTCAAGAGTGGTAATAAGGCTTCTTCTGAGACAAAGGATAACAAATGGGCTCATTTTTCTCTCTTTTCCCCCACCATTTCTGGCAAGTACCTCTTTATTTTTTACAAGCTTGAGGAGGATAACATATGCTTGATTATAAGCTCATCCTTCGGATGAGTCCAACTTAGTTTTGATTCAAACCCTAAGAAGGAGTGGTCCGTTCCTATTTGTAATCGAACAGGTCCTTTACTGTGAAAATTTAACGAGTCCAGTATAGGAGAAACTCAGTGTTTTTCATGTTTAGAGAGTCTGAAAAAACTTAAGAAGACTCCATGTTGAACTTTTTCGTAAAGTTGTGTCTCCCAAGCCCGAAAAAGTATAAAATAATACTTGAGAGAACCGCTTAGTCTTGCGACCAAGGAGTACTTTCATTATTAGTGCTTCTGACCTGAAAAGTAAAAAGCGATCAAGGACACGTCGTTTTATTTCCAGTATCGAGTTTGAAACGACAAAAACCCGGCAATCTTTTCCTGTTTTTACGGTCAGAAAAGAGCTATAAGGGGACCGTCTTTCAATTCCGTTTTAACGAGTGTAAAAGAGACGCTCGGCAATCTTTTCATGTTTGAGGAGTCAGAAAAGGGCTTAAAAGATGACTCTAATGTTTTGGTTCGTGAAAAATGATAATTTCCCTTGAAAGTCCTATTGTCCTGCACAAAAAATGACACATTACTCATACCTGTTTAAGATAAGCAAAAATGCATTGAGAAATATCCTTCAATGGTGAAAAATAAACAAATTTAGCATTCATTTATCCAAAAAACCTATAAAAAAACCTTTTACCATGTCATTTTTACCATTTTACTGTTGAGGGAGAGAAAAGGGCTTTTGCCAAGAAACTTCCCGTGGACTTTGCGGAGAATCCGACCGTCGGAATCGAGTGCCCTCTCTTTCAGGTATTTCACAACATCCTCCTCTTTGTTTTCATCCGTTTAGAATTTCATTTTAATCCCTAGCTTGATTTTTTGAGGGCTTTGGGGTTTTAGTATCCGCCTTTCGGGGTACGCAGGTGCCCCATGGGCGACCTGCGTCCCCCGACATTTTCGTTAATGGGAAAATGGCAGGAGTACGCAGCCTACCTTCAGAACAGCTGCGTACCCACGCTCTGTTTCTGAACGCGGGGTGCGTACTCTGCGCAAAGCAATTTCAAAACCCCAAATCTCAAAACTAAACCATTAATTTTTTATTTAATGAATTCTAATGAATGTTTTCTGGTGTGTAGATTGCCCACCATGCTTGATTGGCGCGAAAGAGAACACGAAGATGTCGATTTGGCCGCAATAGATCATCAACCCTCCATTGATGCTTTGAAGGCATGCGGCCTCTACAAATACTGGGCATACCTGGCATGAGGGCCCAAGTGCGATTCTTAGAATGGTTGGTTGAAAGCTGGAACGTCCAGGATCAATGCTTCTATATTGGAGGGCACCAGCTCGAGATAGAGCCCTCGGATATATATTTTCTCACTGGTTTGCCTAATAGGGGCGAGCAACTGACTCTGTCCGGGACTAGGCCGGGTGGCCAATCCCTTGCTAGCCTCCGGCTAGAGTGGTGCAACAATCAGAACCAGGAGAAAGGGATAGAAATCAAATACATATCCCTGCCTGAACTTATGGTAATTGCATTTACAGTTACCAGACTCTGCGGCGCAGCCGCTTTGCATATTGCCACCGGGTCCCAAATGCGGATGGCGATAGATTGCTACCGAGGCACCATTTTCAATTTGTGTGACGTTGTGTTGGCCAATATGAAGGGCCAACTGACTAGGGCAAAGAACGGGCAATTAAAGACCTTTGGGTATGGCCTCTAGTTGTGAGCTTTGCCCTAGAGAGGGTTCTGATGCTGATCCCACAGCATCTCACTGTTGCAGCTGGGCCTCCTCGGGAGCCAAAGTTGATGCGATGGGTTGCGGTGATGGCCCAGCATCCTGATGAGGGAGCGGGAGTTGTTCGATTTCCTGCGCGTTACTTTCACTGGTTGGAGGAACAGGTCTTTGCGATCCAGGATTTTCCTTATGCCGGAGTAGATTTTTGCGGTGATCCGGACATGGTTCTTCCACAGGGAGAACAATGGGACGACAGAGGTACTTCATTTTTCACAAGTTTTTAAATTATTTACTTTTTTTTTGTTAATTATATCGTCTCAAAACTGACAGCGACAATTTTCAAAATGCAGATGTAGGTCCACACCGTCCGGCCATTCGAGAGAAGAGTACCAGTTGCACCAGCACCGGCCCCACAGGATGCGGCCGCAGAGACCTTAGCCGAGCTGGAACAGGACCTAGAGCGTCTCACGGCGGACATACCAGAGACGACTATAGACGATATTCTATCCGACTTCAGCGCTATGTGGTCGCAATCCCAGGACCTTTCAGGAGGTTCTTGTGTAGGGTAGCGCGGGCAGTGGTCTCGTATAGAGAGCACCACCAGTGATTGGCTAGTCACTTTTTGTAGACACATGTGACATTTTTGGTTTTTTGTACTTATCATTTTTGCCGATCATAAGGTGTTTTTCAACCTATGATCGAAGACGATGTATATTTTTGACACACTCCTATCTATATATATATCATTATTACCAGCTTATCTTGTTAAACATGTATGATGAAATGTTTTTAAATTTACATTTATGATTATCGCAAATGTCTGTCTAACATTCGAGAAGCAATTGCATCTTCTAATGTATTTAATGACCTTGGAATATGTTGATATTCAATGTAATCAAATTCACATTCCAAGAGGCGCACTCTCAAAAATAACCTTAATAACACTGGATTTCTAATGGCATATACTCTATTAAGCTGTAATACAATGAGTTCAGAATCTAACCTCACTATCAAACTCCGAATCCCGAATGAAATAGATTCAGATGATAGCTCAATCACTGCACTGTATTATGCAATGTTGTTTGTTGTTTGACCGAGGCTCACCCCATGCATAGAGACTAACTCGTCAGAGGGCGAATAGATAACCCAAGCTGCGGAAGAGATATTTCGTGTACTACGACAAGCACCATCAGCAAATCCAATGTACGTTTGGAGGGGCGTTGACATCTGTAATATCAAGAGAAAAACCAAGATAAGCCAGAATAACGACGAAAAACACACTCTCTAAGCTAAGCACACTGTCTATACTAACAAACACACCAGCTAGAAAGAAAAACTAACCTAACTAAATCTCCATACCCATCATTTAAGCATAATACCTCTTTAGGTAAAGTCCATTTCTGGGCTTACCCAAAGAGTCCCCATCAAAATCTACCAGCTCACAAGCCCCTTTTGCTAGCTTTCTCTTGACAATGTAGGGCCCATGCCACATAGGAAGGAATTTACCAGCACCCAATTTATCGTTAGCTTGATCATATAATAGCACTAGGTCTCCTTCCGAAAAATTACGAGGGGTCACGTTGCGATCATACTGAGCTTTCATCCTTTTTGCGTGAGTCTCGATTGCCAATGCAGCGTCACGTCGAGTCTCATCTAATTTAGCTAAGTATAATAGACACTTCTCCTCTTCGGAAGTAGCTGGAAGTAATTCGACAGCCATTTGAAGTGATGGGATTTCGCATTCAATGGGCAACACTGGTTCCAAACCATAAACTAGTTGGAAAGGAGTGAACCCTGTTGATGTTTTCACTGAGGTTCGGTACGCCCAAAGCGCTGAAAATAACATGTTGTGCCAATTCGACCGATGAATACCAATGATTCGTCGGATCATGATAACTAGAACTTTGTTGATGGACTCAACCAAACCGTTTGCTTGGGGATAATAAGGAGTAGAACTATCATGACGTAAACCAAGTTGGCTTGTAAGTTCTGTCATCATAATGTTTCGAAAATGGCGTCCATGGTCAGTGATTATCGCTTGTGGGACACCAAACCTAGCAATAATATGATTGAATACGAAAATCGTAGCTGTCTTGTCGTCTGCCTCGAATGTAGGCATCGCCTCGGCCCACTTAGTAAAATAATCAACCGCAAGGATGATATACGCATGCCCCCCGGCCGAGTGAGGGTTACATGTAATAAAATCGATACCCCATTTAGCAAAAGGACCAACGGCAATTATAGGGTGGAGAGGAGCAGGTGGTGCACGCATCTTGCGATCAAACACTTGACAGTTGTGGCATTTTCGGACCGCAATGATACAATCTTTAAACATGGATGGCCAGAAGTAGCCAGCACGCAACACCTTCTGGGTTGTGGCATACCCAGACATATGACCGCCACACGCTCCAGAATGACAGTCATTCATAACCCTTTCTGCCTCTTCATGAGTTAAACAACGACGAAAAACCAAATCTGCCCCACGACGATAAAGAGTATCTCCACTAATTTGGTACTGTTGGGGCTGGAATCGAATTTTTCGGCGTTCCGACCTTGAAGCTTCGGGCCGAAAGGATTGGGTTTGGAGATAGACGATTATATCCCCATACCATGGATCTAAAGTGCTGATGAGAAACAGAGATTCATCCGCAATGGGTTCCTCTGCCACAGTTTCCATATCAGCACGCGGGAAGTCACACATTAATTCCGCAAAAACTAAAGATTTCTTAGACTTAGATTTTTCAAACTCCAAGTCGAAATCTTGCAAGATAACAATCCATTTAGAGTACTTGCCCCCTAGCAATTGTTTAGTCAAAATATAGATCATAGGGTTGCAATCCGAAATGACTGTAGTTTTACGGAGAAGAATGTAATGACGAAAACGTTGGACAGCTTGAACAGCTGCCAGGGCCAATTTCTCCACATGCGAATATTTTAGCTCAGTGGGATTTAATGTCCTACTAAGATAATATATCACATGTTCTGTTTAGAATTCATCTTCCTGTACTAAGACCATTCCAATGGTGGAATGAGCGGCGGCGAGGTACAAAAAGTAATCCTGGTTGTAGTTGGGAGGATGCAGCAACGGTGCATGGGTCAACGCGTGCTTTAGCGCATCAAAAGATTTCTGAGCTATCTCATCCCAAGAAAATTGAGAATTTTGCTTCAACAACCGGGTAAAACCCTTGGTAATCTCGGCGTAGTTAGGAATGAAGCAGCGTAAAAAGTTTGCTTTCCCTTGCAAACTTTGGAGTTGACGCAAACTCGAAGGAGGAGGCAATTTGATGATAGCTTCGACCTTCGAGGGATCGACGCGAATGTCGGCTTTTGAAACTACAAATCCCAGCAATCGTCCCACTTCTATGCAGAAGACACATTTGTGTGGGTTCAACCATATATGATAATGCCTACACCTCATAAAAATTGCTCGTAAATGGACAAGGTGATCAGCTCGACGTAAGGAGTGAGCGGGCAAATCATCGAGATATGGTTGCACAATGTGCTTGATGTCATGAAATGCATAAGACATCGCCCTTTGAAAAGTGGCTCCGGCATTCTTAAGCCCAAAAGGTAGTTTGCAATAAGCAAATGTCCCCCATGGACAAATGAAAGCCGTTTTTGGTTGATCGGCAGGTAGAATATTGATTTGGTTGTAACCGGAAAAACCGTCCATAAAGGAAAATATTTCACTGCCGGCACAATCATCAATTATTTGATCGATATAGGGCGTTGGATAGTTGTCCTTGGGACAAGCACGATTGATATCCCTATAGTCGATACATATTCTTATTGTTCCATGTTTTTTATTAACCGGAACAATATTCGATACCCAATCCGTTAACGAGATCGGATAAATGAAACCTGCTTTCAACAGCTTCTCAACTTCTGCTTTAATTGCAGCCGCTTTCCGAGGGTGGATCTGACGCAGACGTTGCCGAACGGGTTTAGCGTCCGGGTAAGTCTTGATCTCATGAACAACAATGGAGGGATCAATTCCTGGCATTTCCTCATAGGACCAGGCAAACACGTCGCGGAATTCTTGAAATAGGGCCTTGTATGTTTGAATTTCGTCATCTGAACACGAGGCACCTATATGAATGTGTTCAACAATTCCAGGCTTCACTGAAATGTCAATGGGAATAGTGCGAGAAACGTTTCCCAAATTCAGCTCTGAATCAGGATGTTTCATGGGACTCTGAGCGTCTTTGACATATTCAGCTGTAAAGATTGATGAGAAATCGTTTTCAAAACGATCATCCTCAGGTAAAAACGAAGATCTATGATGGAGATCTTCCCACGGTAAATCATCTATACACAGGATTTCACAAAGTTGTTCGTCAGATGACACAACTTCGGGAAACGTTATTAACTCCGAGGTTGATGCGAAAAGGGATTCCTCACGGACCACATTCATTTGGTCACTTTGGGTTGAACTTGGGTCGGAAAACGACTGCACGGCTTCATAAGCAATTTCATATGGACTCAAAGGCATTGCATCACCGAATGAGTCTATCTCAGATTCAGATGGGACAATCCAAGGATCGTCATAAATAATAGTGTCTGACGTAATCATATGAATGAATGCTAATGAAGGGTCCGCGTTGATTGGAGGAAAAGGAAAAGTTCCCAGTAAACCAGAATCTTTAACTAATCCTACGCCAACATCCTTATAAGGAATAGTCGTTTTACCGACATGCTGGATACTCTCTGAAGAGGCTGGGTCGGACGAAAAATAAGCCAACTGGTCTATTGTCACGATCTTGCCATTATGTGGAAACTTTATTACTCTGAAGACCGATGAAACGACCGCTGTCATAGCGTAAGACCAACTTCGACCCAAAAGAAGGTTGTAGTCTAGAGGGGCATCAACCACCTCCACATCTAGACTAACGGTTTTTCCTTCAACCCCTATAGGCAAATCCTATAAAATTCCAAACGGATGGAACCCACGGCCATCAAAGGCCTTAAGAATTGTTAGGGATTGGTTCAGCGAAAGAGAACCAAGCGATCTCCAACACTGAATCGACATAATACACGTGGAAGCTCCCTCATCAATTACAGTCCGATGAATAGGCTTGTTTTTTACTATCACTGGAATCTGGAAAGCCATCTGATGAGGGAGACGCGGTGTACTATTTTCTAGATCAAATATTATCAGGTTCGGGTCCTGAACATCAACAGCTCCTATAGCCGACAAAAGTAATTTTCGCTGTGTTGGGCATGATTGCAACACTTCTAAAGCCGACATTGCTGAGGGTGAAACAGCTAAATCCTCAACAATGTTGTAATTCTGAGCCGCTCTCGCATGTGGATTGAAAGCAGACCTTCGAAGTACACCCTTGGCGGGCGGTTTTATTACTAGGTCAGGGTTAGGTTTCTCGATCTGTAGTGGATCGGAACCGGGAGCTGAGGTTGATGGATTTGAATGAGAAGATTATGCTTCTTTCGATCCATCAACAGGACTTTTACTACCATAATCGTGAGATCGAGTCGCAATCCTTACATGAGACATCATCAATATGGGTTCTTCAGTGGCATTCGAGGAAGAGTCTATCATCTTACTCTCCTGCTTTGGAAATGGATCTTTCAAAACAGCAGGAGTTGAGGAACCTTTGACAATTTTCACAACCTCGGCCCAATGGGGGCAATCTCTTGTAAAATGATCCTCTTCATAAATTAGACAAGGATATCGAGGTTTGCGCTTTTCGTCATTGGTTTCCGACTTTTCTGTTTTCTCCTTTGGAGTTTTGTCTGCTTTACCCTTCTTCTTACCCTTCTTCTTCCCACCGTTTTTTTATTTAGCCGTAGATGACTCTACAGCGTGAGTATCGGCGGAAATTTCAGGAGAAGACTCTCCTGTCGGGGAATCTGGTAAGGTTATAATGAGCGAAGAATTCTTTGAAGATTTCTTCTTGCTTTTAGTATTTACCGAACCAATCATGTCATCAGCAGCATGAGATCCCGAAGGAGCAGCAGCGATTTGATTTGACTTTGGAAGATCTGGGATCTTTTCATGTAACGTACCTGACTGAGTGTAAACTAAGTCAAGGTACTGCGCTTGAGCAATTACTTGCTCTTCAGTAACTACTCCGGCCTTAGCTACATCTTCAGTAATCTTCGGTAATAATGATTTAACAAACCATTCAGCTAAGATTTGGTCCGGAATAAAACCTTTCACTAATCGCCGTCGACGTCTCCATTCATGGATATGATCGGAAATATAAGTGGACGTCGACTGTTTTAGTGAAGTTAGTAGTTCCGTGCCATTATCATATCTGATCGGCAACTGAAAATGAGTTAGGGACGAGGTAGCTAACTGACTAAAATTGTAAAAAGAGGCCCGTGGTAACTCAATGTACCACTTGGCCGCGAGACCAATGAGCGTACACTGGAAAAGACGTAAGCGGATCGAATCATTCGAGATGGAATTTGAAGCACACCAGAGGTAGTAAGTCATCACATGATTAGACGGATCCTCTCCAGACTTACCTTCAAACTTGGGTATATCACTGGGCAACTTATTTGGCATTGGCGGCCATAACGGAAGATATTGTATTGGATCGTTCGTTAGGCGCGTCAAGTCTGGTAAATCCAAATTTGCGATAAACGGTAATTGCCGATTAGGATCCCTAAAACTCTGAGTCACAAGACCAGTCCCAGGAGGAGGATATCCAGGATAACTTTGAATAGGAACCACATTGGGGATATTATATCCTCCTGGAAAACCAAGATTAACCGGACCGTACTGGGGTTGCTGAGGTTGTTGATAAGTGTACCCAGGATACGGTTGATACTGGTAAACCAGTTGTTGGACAGCAGGCCCGTATTGGTACTGTCCCTAGTACGGTTGATAAGTGAATTGTGGTTGACTAGTGACAACCGTACTTAAACCAGGCTGTCCTACAGGCATCTGAACCGTAGTTTGAATCGTAGATCCAAACAATGGTAAAGATGTCTGAGGAGTAGTTGCAGAGACAGTAGAAACCGGAGCTGTCGATACTCCAGAAGCAAGTGTGGTGGAAGAAGCAGATGTTGCGGTAGTTGCAGCAGCCGTTTGAGATGGAGTACTAGGTGCAATTGGCGGCTGAGTAACTACCGAAGTTACAGAAGTTTGAACATTAGACTAGATTGGTTGCTGGGATGGACCAGCAACTAAGGGTTGTCCAGCTTGAGATGACAACTGTACACTTGGCTGCAATACCTGTTGAACTTGCGATGGATCCCACACTATGTTCATTCCGGGGTATTGACCCATAATAGGTTGAGGATATTGAGATCCATAACCGGATTGAGGATAGGATTGATAACTGAAAGGCACAGTTCCCGTACCTTGAACATATGATTGACCTTGAGGTGGTTGATAACCTTGACTCGAGTATTGACCTTGAGGTTGATAACCTTGAGGTAAATACTGATACTGGGGTTGACCTTGACCTTGTGGTTGATACCCTTGAGGTAAATATTGATACTGCGGTTGACCCTGGGGTACATATTGAGGCTGGGGTTGACCTTGAGGAATGTATTGTACTATGGGTACATACTGTCCTTGAGGTTGCCCCCCAGACGCAATTTGTGTACCTTGAGGTTGCCCCCCAGGCGTTAATTGAGGCTGCCCCCCAGGCGGTAATTGACCACCTTGAGGTTGAGAACCGGGAATTGAACCTGACATCATGTAAATGTCTCCTACACCCAACGGTTTATTACCATTGTTTCCAGCTAATAACCCATGTTCAATGGGTTGAGGAGATGCTCCCGCAAAGGTACCAGAAAGTGCCTGATACCCGGAGGGAACAGAAGGACCGCCGTACAAGAAAGATTCAGGAGATTGAGTGAACACGGACGACTGACCAGACATATTGACAGGAGTATAAATACCTCCAGGTGGAAAAGGAGTTCGAGGTGGAGAAAAACTTATCCCTGAGTTGTCTAAATAATTGGTTAACGAAAGGTACCAAGTAGTACTTCTAGGAGGACTGTAAAAGATAGATTCACGCTCCCTTAGATCAATAGTAGGTTGATCTTCAAGGATAGATACGCCTAATTCTTCCTCTGGAGCAAGTTCTTCAATAGCTATCAAACCAGCAGGAAGATTTTCGGTGATGACTCTTTCTACCCTAGGTGAATCAGGTGCACTAGAAGTTGGAGTAACAAGTTCAGATACTTCAGGTTCTTCACCTATATCACTAGTAGATGAAAAACTACCAGCAAGCTCGGAAACTGCAACTGCTTCAGGATTATAACCTGTTTCTAGACCTTGGTAATCTGGATGGACTACCAACGACGATTCTCCTTCTTCAGGTGAACCTACTTTACTGCCACTAGGAGTTACAAGGACCTTTAAACCTTCGTAATGACTCGGGACCTCTTCAGGAGGTTCGCCCCGCAATCTACGGGACTTCCTCAACAAATCGGCCACGGTAACAATCTCAGGAGACTTGCCCCAAAGTCTACGAGACTGTCTCGGTAATTCAGCCACAGTTAAAAACTTTTAACTACTGCACACGCAAACAAAGTAAAATCTCAAAGCAAACCACCTAAAGTCTCTAAAGAACCAAACAAATTTGAATCACACGCCTAAAGAATCTAGGGCGTCAAACCATACATAAACAGTAGCCTTCCGGACCGAAAACACTAGTTGGAGATGAAACCCAACATCGCCGAATTCAGTACAGAAGTGGTGGGCGGAACAGTTACCCCGGCAACCTGCTTAATGAATAGAGCGGCACAAGTTCCTCCACTTTAACCGTCTCGAGTGAAGTGAACCCCCCGGAAAATCCAAGTGAGTCTAGCCGACGTCTACTCCAGGTACAGTGGGATCTTCCCTCCACCGTCACCTCGGTAGAATCCTAAAGATAATGGTCACTAAGGTTACCAACAGCAACAAATGCACCTGGGGGAACAGTCTACACTCCAACAGCACGCAAGGGCAGAGTATCAAGCTCAATCCCCTTACCGGCTCCTTGACAATAATCCAAGGTTTATCGACAAGTGACCCCTGGCTCCTCGACAATGGTTAATCCGAGGTTTACCGTTTGTAATACGTGCGTGTCTAGCGCCGTTCCCAACGAGGGAGGATTGATCCCCTCACTGGTTCGGACACGAGCTCGTGCTTCTCCTTTAAGAGGAGCTTTCCCAGAGTACAAATGAAACAATTGGATTTATCCTACCACAAGATGAGCTACTTGTTTGGTTTTGCTGTCTTGGAGAGTTAATTACTCTCCTACTCCAAGACACTAGCCTGATCTATATTGGTGTTTCAGAGCCCTAGTAAATAAAAGTTACTAAGTTGCTTTTACTTTAAGCGTTAATTTTTATGGCTTTTCTTTAAGACAAAAAGTAGTGGAGATGAAACTGATGGTGTGTAGACTCGACCGAAATCCACTAAAAAGATGCACTTAGGATGATTTATACTAATTTTTTCTTTTTCAATGAATTCCCTAGCTAAGAGAGTTGGAGAATGCAAACTTGATATAAAGACAACTTTCTTGGCAATGAAAAACAAAGAAACAAACTCTTTATCTTTTCAAAACATACGACACATGACCACTAATCACTTCACGAAAATTCCTTTTTCTTTCAAAGACTCAAATGCTACCAAAGCAAACTTTCCTTCAAAAGATATTTTTGTATTTTTTCTTAATTAATAAAGCACGTAAAACTTACTTTAACAAAAATCAAAGTTAAAAAAGCTATGGCAATCAAATCAACTCAATTTCACTCAAAAGCAAATCTAAGAGAAAAGCACCTAAAAGTAAATCTAACGAGTCAAAAGCTTACTAAAGATGATTCCTGGATGTTTTACTCAGTCAAAATGTAACTAAGGACTAGTTAATGCAGAACCAAAAACTAGTCAAAAACAAAAATCAAAATCTTTTTGTTCTTTTCTCAAGAATAAAATTCAAAGTTCAAACAACAAACTTTTTCGAGATTCGCAAAGAGAAGACACAAAGGTAGGTCTCTCACAAGGGTGAATTTTATGACAAGCCCGACTCCTAAGAGGACTGAACAAAACCAAGGAGATCCAAAGTTTGACAACCTCTAACGCCAAAGTCACTACAGGACCAGTTAAAAATCAAACCCTAAGGCAAAATCCCTATGAATTTCACTAAAACTCTCGACACTGACGGAACAAGCTTAGGTGAAGATTTATGGCAGAAAACCAGTGGATCTGGGCAGAAAAAACAAATTAAAAACAAAATCTAAAAGGCAAAAAGAAGAAAATTGAAATTTTCTTAGTTTTGACAGGGTACGCAGGCAACCTGTTTGCACAGGTGCGGGTACGCTCTGTGCACAAAGCGACAGTGCGTACAGGTACGCACTGTGCTCAACTCAGAGGCTGCGTACTTCTAGCAAAACAAAGAAAAACTAAAATCTAATTTAACCCTAAGCTAGCCCACCCAAAAACACAGTCAGACAGCCAAAAACCAGAAAACAAACGACTTTTCTCAGATCAAAAGTTCATACAAAGGAAAAAACATTCACATCAATGGAGTCCCCAGTGGAGTCGCCATTTTGTCATGCGGAAAGAGTCGACAGTGCGGACACAACCGACCTCCCTAGAAGCAAAAGCTTTCTAGTGACAAACAAAACAAATAAACCCTACCTTTCTCTAAACATGCATTGCAAATACAAGTAATCAGGGGATCTTTAACATACCTTTAGTCCAACGCTTTGTAGTAGTCCAGCCTCGCCGATCCGGATGAGCTCCTCCTTCTCTTCGAAACCTGCATTCACTAACAAGCCAAAAGATTAAATAGCACCTGATAAACTCATAAAACAATGCATATCCATCATACAGACCAAGGAGTATATGAAAAAAACCATGAATAACAATCTGTTGAGAAAAATAAATTCATTTGCATTAAAAGATAACAAAAGGAACCATTACAACCTGAGCCTTGGTGTTGTGCAAGTCCCTCCTAGGGTCCAGCAAGAGTTTTCCTTTACTTTGATCAGCTCACCCACTCTCAAATAAGGCTAGGAAACGATGGGAATCTCTCCTCTCAAGCTTTACAAGGGAGTCCTAATTCCAGCAGCATCTACCCTTATGAATGTTCAGCTTTCAACCTCCCCTCCCTTTGGCCCAATGCCTGTATTTATAGTGCTCTAGAGGAAGTTATTTAGGTCCACCATCAATGGGATAAGCCCCTCTTTGGATGGGATAGCTCCCCTCTTGATGGGATAAGTTCCTCTTTGGTAGGGATACATGAACAATCTGGAGGCGCTTCATACACATCAAACAAGCTTCTAGAATGCTCTAGAAATGACCACAAGTAACTTTTTTGGAGTGAAACTTGCGCCTTTTGACCTTTACAGGAGTACGCACCCATTGCTTTACATACAGAGCGTACAAGTACGCAGGTATTATGAACTTGGAGTGCGTACACGCAGGTAAGGCTAAGAGAAACTGCGTACCCAGAGATATATAGATTTTTAATGACTTTCTCTCTTTCTTGAAGTTTGACATGGAGAGCAGAGGTATGAGGCTTGCCAAGGAGGATAGTATGACAGTTGATGGAGCCATACTAACTGCAAATAGTCATGGTGACAAATTTTAGTGTAACACATCCTCAAACTGATGGCCAGACAGAGGTTGTCAATAGGATGATTGTGCACATTCTGCGCATGTATAACTCAAAGCATCCACGCACATGGGACGAGAGCCTCCCCTATGTTCAGCACAGCTACAACCGAGCTCTTCACAGCTCCACTGGCCATAGCCCTTTTCAGGTGGGTTTGGGATTCGAGCCACTATGCCCCATTGATGTGGCCATGCCACTTGCAGCTACTCACATGAATTCAGCTCATGTCCAGTCCGAAACAGACAAGACCACCAGCTTCATTGAGCGCATCCAACATATTTGCCAGTAGGTCCATGACATTCTTGAGAAATCAAATGCCAAGTACAAGCAGCGACATGATCAACATCGGGTGCCACACAAGTTTCAGGTGGGCGACAAAGTCTGGTTGCATTTGCAAAAGGAACGCCTTACTGGAGCCTATCGGAAATTGAGACCACTCCGATATGGTCCTTACACCATTACTAAGGCTATGGGAGACAATGCATTTGAGCTCAGCATTCCCCCATTCCTTGGCCTGCACCCAGTGTTCAATGTGGACCGCCTTCGGCCATACTTTCCACCATTGCTAGACACATCCGACATTGCAGAACAGCTCAAACCCACAGAATTAAATCCAGATTGCATGGAACAAGCTGCAACTGATCGGATCATGGACACACAAATCAAGAACACTCGCCAACAGAATATCCAACTGTATCGAGTTGTCAAAGCAGGCCAACTCCTTCAGCAGGGCAAGTGGCTCACCAGGGAACAGGTTCAGCAGAAGTTTCCTCATCTCATGGAGGAGCTCAAGGCAATGGGGACCATTGCTTCCTAAGGGGGGAGGAATGATCCAGGTGGATATTGGTGGCCACCTGCCAAGTCCACCTGGACCCCCACCATTGTCTTTCTCAGCATTTTCAGTTTCCTTAATTGTAGCACAACTTACTATTTTTAGCAGTTTTTCGGGTCCTGAACTTCCGGAGCCGTTTTGAGGCCCTAAACGACATTTTTTGGGGAATCCGGGGGCAACATGGGTCCATAAAATGGACCGATGTTGCTCGTTCCAACAATGATAGTGCTCAGATAGATCTTTCTAATGAGCTATTGTACGCGTCAAACGGAAATCATATGCCAAAGTTACGACCCCGGGAAGTTGATGTACCAATTTACCCCAAACGGGGCCCACAGTTTGGCGTTTCATCTCCTAGGGTTAGGTTTTGGAATGTTAAGGGTTTTCCATTGTTTCTCAACAATAAATAGGCCTTCGAGCCTCATTGTAACACAGTTCAGAGGCATGTAGCCATCACATATCTTCTCAGAGATAAGCTACCATCGCCCTAGCTGGTTTATTTCCATTTCTAGTTGTAAGCATATTTCAGTATTTTCCATTAATGAAATGAAGTATTATTTCCCTTGCATCTTTGTGTATATGGTTATCTCTGTAATTTGTTGTGTTCCTATTTAAATCCGGATCATACTGTAAGAAGGGTGGACATGATGATGAACATTGTTGGTATTTGCATCCGGAGCTGGAAGCCAAGAATTTCGATGGCAAGAAGAAGAAGATTGTTGTAGTTATTCAGAAAGATTTGGGGTCAAACTAAGGTGATGAAACAACAGTCACAGCTACAGGTATAAAAGGTAAAAATTCTAAAGCATCTACTAGTAATTCTGTAAAATCTAATGATAATGAAGAAAATGAGAGGAAAAGGCATGAGCTTTTTCATATTAGAGTTATTTCCAAGCATCAAAAGATTGATACTTTATTTGATAGTGGTTCACAAGTAAACTTGATTTCTGAAGCAATTGTAAAGAAGTTGGGACTACTAACCACACCTCACAAGAAGCCATATCCACTAGGTTGGGTATGTGATAAAGCCAAGCTACAAGTGACTAGACAATGTAAACTTAGGTTTGCTTTTGGGTCAGCATTTGTAGATGACGTTGAGTTAGATATAGTTCCCTTGGATATATGTGGTATTGTTTTAGGAAGTCCTTACTTGTATGATAGAAAAGCCATTTTCTATAGAGTTGAAAATAAGTATCAACTCACAAAAGATGGAATAGAATATATTGTAAGAGCTCATCAGCTCAAAAATAACTACACTCTCATAAACTCGGGGCAGATGAAAAGGATTGTAAATTCATGCAAGCAATCTTTACTAATGGTTGTAAAGGAAAAGACCCCTGATAAAACCAATGTATTTGAGGGTTGTGATGCTAAACAGAAAGCTGATTTAGAAAAAGTTGTTTCAGAATATGATATCTTATTTCAAGAACCTAAAGGTCTTCCACCCAAAATGGAAATTGTACATGATATTCATTTGCAGCAAGATGCTCCATTTCCTAACATCGAAATGTACAGGTTATTCACTTTAGAGAATGCAGAGATCAAGAAGTAGGTACAAGATCTGATCGAGAAAGGGTTCATAAGAACAAGCACATCACCATGCAGATCTCCAATTATGTTGGTGAGAAAGAAATATGGTTCGTGGAGGATGTGGATTGATTACAGAGCACTGAATAAAATAACGATCAAGAATCATTATCCCCTTCCTCGCATTGATGATCTATTAGATCAGCTAAAAGAAGTTGTTTACTTTTCCAAGTTAGACTTGCGTAGTGGCTACCATCAGGTCAGAGTAGCAGAACAAGATGCATGGAAGACTGCTTTCGAAACAAAGCAAGGGTTGTATGAATGGCTAGTTATGCCTTTTGGCTTAACTAATGTTCTTGCCACTTTCATGAGAGTAATGAATGATGTACTCAGGCCTTTATTGATGACTTTGTAATTGTATATTTATATGACATTCTTGTTTTCAGTAAAACATGGGAAGAACATTTGAAGCATGTAAAGCAAACTCTAGATGTTTTGAAAAAAGAAAATCCCTATGTGAATTTATCAAAATGTGAATTTGGCAAAACATATTTGAATTATTTGGGTCATATTGTAGGGGGTAGTGAATTGAAGAAATATCCCTCTAAGGTCGAAGTCATTGTGAACTGGCCTAAACCCAAATCTGCTACAGAAGTTAGAAGCTTCCTAGGAGCAGCACAATATTGGAGAAAGTTTATTCCTAAATTTTCCCTGATTGCAGCTCTCTTACATGCTTTGACAGGATTGAACAAGGTGTTTCAGTGGGGAGGCAAATAGCAGAAAGCCTTCGACACCTTCAAAGAAAAGATTAGTACAACACCAGTACTAGCATTGCCAGATCTTCAAAGACCATTTGAGATTGAAATAGATGCCAGTGACTATGCCATGGGAGCAGTGTTGATGCAACATGGTAAACCCGTATGTTATCATCCTGAGACATTTAATTCTGCAGTAGCTAATTGTCCCACATATGTTAAAGAATTGTATGCATTAGTACAGAGTGTAAAAAAGTGGAAACATTACTTAATGGGCAAAGAAACAATCATCCATACTGATCATCAGCCACTTCAGTATTTGCACTCACAAACTAAATTGCAGCAATCAAGACACTATAGGTGGATGAGTTTCCTACAACAGTTTCATCTAGTCATCAGATAATACACAATAAGGTTGCAGATATGTTGTCTAGACCAATTATAAATGCATCTACTATACTTAAGCATAACTCGGTAATGCATGAAAGCTACATTGAACAAGATGCTCAAGATATAGATTTTAAAGATGTATATGCAACTTTAAGTCATGGAAAACAAGTACAAGAATTGGATTATCATGTTAAGAAACAACTCTTATATCATTTGGGAAAGTTATGCATTCCTCAAACTGAAAGAGTTAACATAATCGGAGAAGCACACACTTCTCTAATATCAGGTCATTTTGGTGTAAGTAAAACAATTGCATAGCTGAAAAGATTTTGTTATTGGCCAAGAATGCATGAAACAATTTCTAGATATATAAAAGGATGTAACATGTGTGCTAAAAGCAAGCCCAGCAATATAAAACTAGGCTTGTACACTCCTCTCCCAATTCCTTCTCATCCTTGGGAAAGTGTTTCCATGGACTTTGTTGGGGGACTGCCAAAATCTAGAAAAGTTCATGATTATTTATATGTTATTGTGGACAGGTTCAGCAAAATGTGTATTTTAATACCTTGTAACAAGCAAATTATAGTTGAACAAACAAAAAAGTTGTTCTTTCAACATGTCTGGGTGCATTTTGGATTACCCACTTCCATAGTATCTGATTGAGACTCCTGATTTGTTGGAAATTTTTGGTCACATCTATGGGAGTTGATGGACACCAGACTGAAGAAGAGCACAACCTTTCATCCACAAACAGATGGCCAAGCAGAGGTGGTCAATAGGACAATGATCCAGTGGCTTAGGGGTTATTGTAGCAAGCATCCCAAGCTTTGGGATGAACATTTATGTTATATGCAACATGCTTACAACCGTGCTAAACACTCTTCTACACAAAGATCTCCTTTTGAGAGTTGTTTTGGTTTTACACCAAGGTCTCCCTTGGATTTTGTCTTTAGTAAAGACACAACAGTTGATCGACACAGTGATGTGGACAAAGCAACCAGGTTCATTGAACAAATCCAAGAAATTCACTAGGTAGTGCAGGAACAGCTGGAAAAGAGCCAAGCCAAGAAAGGGGCAAGGCGTGATAAGCATTGGATGGAGCATAGCTTCCAAGTTGGTGATCAATTCTGGCTGTATATCAGCAAGGATAGAATGCAAGGTGAAGGAAAGAAGTTGAAGCCAATAAGGTATGGGCCTTTCAAGATACTTGAGAAAATTGGTGAAAACGCTTTCTGCCTTGATTTGCCAGCGTACATGCACATATATTCAATGGTAAATGCAGAAAATTTAAGATTGTTTGAACCTTCATTGATTGAAAATCCCGAAGAGCAAAGTCAATTGCCTTCCATTGATGATCTGTTGCTTGAATATCTCAATGAGTTGCAGGAAGATACAACTATGGACAGGAAGGTCAAAACTGCACACGGAGGGGATATTGAGGACCTCATAATTGGATTCAAAGGTTCAAAACCCAACAGTGCACAATGGATGGAAATTGGACAAGTGAGGAGGCTGTATCCTCACTTGATTGATGCTTAGAAACCAACTTTTGGAAATCCAAAATCCTTTTCAGTGGGAAGGCGTGATCCAAATGGATCCTAGAATACTTTATAAAGTCTTTAAAAATCATTCAGAAGATCAAAACAATTGCATGGGAAGAACCCTTAAAAACATCGGAAAACACTATCAGCAGCCAAAAAACACCAAGAAACAATGGAAAACAGGCTTATCGGAGGCTTGAATAGTGAATTCACAGGAGTCGTCGGATCTGGCCGATCAATGGTCCAGATCCGATCAGAAAATCGCAAATTGGTGGTGACAGGCAGAGGAAATTAGAGCACACCACATAAAACTTGTAATGGCAACTGGCAGAGTCAATAAGGACCGTCGATCAAGTGCGCATATCGACAACCCACGTTGCATCGCAAAATCGCAGTCGACAAATACGAATAGAGCGCTCACCAAACGGCCCGAGGTTATCGCGATATGCGATTGCGATTAATCGCATCGCAATATCGCAATCGACAAACACAATGGAGCGGGGCTATATACGTTGTTGAGTCTTGAAAATGTCATTCATTTGCATTATACTTTCACTATTATGTCCATTATATCACCTCCATTTCACTACTATGTCACCACATTCATCCCACTTTCATTATCATTGGGCCACCTTTATGTTTTTCCAATCTTTATTATTTCTAAGCCTTTTAAGTGAATTTGTGGTTAAACATTAGAAAATAATGTGCATATGCTTATACCTAACAAATGGGTTGAGGTTGTTGACATGTGTAGGTTGAAAGGAGACTTCTAGAAGACCCTTATGTGGCACCTCAAGGCCAAATTTGAATTTGGTTGGAAAGAATTATGGGATCATGAGGATATGTGTCACATCTCCTAATTGTATTGTAACTCTAAGAAGACATGTGTCTTATCAGTTCCTATTTTGATTAGGACTCTAGAGGTAGAGGGAGAGATTCATGGATTCTCATTAATGAGATGGCTCTCATCTTTTTGTATAAATAGGAGATCTCTCTCATTCATTTGCTAGTCTTCCCTTTTAGTCTTTTCTTAGTCCTTTTAGCTTGTTAGTCCCATGGCTTTTGAAAGCTTTTGTACTTTGTACTTTTGAAGAAATTGAATAAAGCTTTGATATTCTCAACATGGAAGGAGATGTGAAGTAGATGTCATGGAGCATATTAGGATGTAAGTAGAGTAGATTTCATTTTGTAAATATTGCTTTGTAGAATGTAAGGTAGATTAGATTTTCATTCATGCAATTTTAATTTATGCAAGTGTGTTTAATTTTGCTTTGATTTCATAGGTGGTAGGGGGCCCCTGCCTTGTATAGTTGTCACTTTAATTTCTTGTATTTCCTTTTTTGATTTTCATGTATATTAATGTACAGTTTGAATTACTGCATTTTATTTTCTTTTTGACATGTATATTATTGTACATAAATTGCTTTCAAGTTGATTGTAGATTAGTGATGCACATAGCCTTTTAATGAACTAATGACGTGATAGAATCATCTTGTCCTTTTGCTGAAGCAGCAAGGATACTGGGTCTCATAGTCATTCTCTCATTATTTGATTATTGCATTTTATTTCGATTGACTTAGTTGCATTAAACACTTTAGAAAACCAACAAGAACAAAACCCCAAAAACAACATAAACTATAAAACAACGAAGTAAGAGAAAGGTTAACTAAGCACATATAGTGCACCACACTTCATCAGTTTACGATCCCCGGATTGATAATTTATGTAGAGCAATTTAAGATGTTAAATTGACTAGACATTTTGGCGTCGTTGCCGGGGAAGTGTAATTAGGAGACCTTATTTCTTACATCTGAAAAAAAAAAAAAAAAAAAAAAAAAAAAAAAAAAAAAAAAAAAAAGAAGAAGAAGAAGTAAAGTTAATAATTCTTGAGTATGCTCTCCTCTTGCACTTTGTGTGATCCAGAGGATCAGAAAAAGGATTGTTAAGTAAAAAAAATAATAATAATTCTTGAGTATGCTCTCCTCCTGCACTTTGTGTGATCTGGAGGATCAGAAAAAGAATTGTTAAGAAAAAATAGGAGACAAAATAAACTTCATCACTTCAATTGATTCAAGAAAAAAAAAATGAGAAGAGAAAAAATAAACTTCATTTCATTTCCATTTTCACTCCATGCCATCCATTTCATCAATAAAATTTATTTCCCCATGATCATTTCCATTAAGATTGCCTAACTATCTCTATTTAGCTAAGTGGTTGCTTTGATACCGGTTTCCGCAGCTGATACCACTCTGTTTTTCAAACTTACAGTCAAGATGTTAGTGCAATAAAATGAAAATGCAGGAATGACTAAGCAATACAAAAATTCACAATTTCAGAGGAAAAAACAATCTATGGCTATCTCCATTCCTAGCTTTTCATTGTGGCTTCAACAAGAAAAATCTGCATATTGATTTGATGTTTTGGCCTCTTCATGATTTCGTTTCAGTGCATTCTCATCCCTTTGTAAGCAATTGATTTGCATTCATTTGAACTGTGCATCTTATTTATATAGGAAGCCTTTGGTTTTGGAACTTTTTTGGAAAGTCAACATAGGAAATTTCTCAATCATAGCAAAATCTGAAACCTATGGAGGCCTACATAAACTGTGCAAATAAATTGAAAATAGAAGCTTAAGGCATGCTGCAGTCACCAACACTTAGAGAAAATGTTGAGCTCACGATCTCCATTGTAAGCTTCACAAACTTCTTTGGATTCTTGATTCGCTCATTCCCCATATTTGTTGTTGACTGTACCTGAAAACAATCTTTCTTTGAAATCTATTTTACAGAGTATTTCACTTCACGGATTTAATTTGAATACCTGAGGCTAAAACCAAATTATGTGTTTTAACATGGTGCATACTACCGCTGGCAAATCGTCCTACCTCTGATTCAAAAAAATTTACAGCCAAATGCAACAAATTCATAAAGTGCAGAACAGAAAAAAATTAACTCAGAGAAAAAACGTAAAACAGCAGAAAAATGTCAAACTTTACACGCTCGATTTTCCCAAATGGTAGCGAATTTGAAGAAAATAAAACATGGGTTTTTTTGCCAGGTGGGTCAATTAGATAACCCAGAAACCGTTTGAGGAAATTTGTAGCGGTCTGGGAGAAATTTGCGGTTCTTCGGAGTGTATTTTTGAGTGCCGCGTGAGAAAAAACAGAGTTTTAATTAAATGAACAGCAGTAATTTAATGCAGGGTGCCTGAAGAAGATAAATCAAATTAGGAGTCAAATATGTGCTGGACATCAATCAAATTACACATCTCTTGTTTTAAAACATTCATCCAACGCCTGTTTAACAAACAGTTTGAATTGAACACGGCACTGTAAATGATTTCAAGAATTTAAATGCACGGGAGTTGTAGATTATGTAAAATTATGTTGATACAAGAGCGAGAGTCTGCAGGTAGCTTAAAGTCGTTACGACTCATGGAAAGAAGTGTTTTCAGTGATCGGATGGTGTTTGTGCGAGCTGTTCATGAGGCAAAGTGGATAAATGGGATGGAGCTTAGCATCTATGATTCATGCTTTGATCCAGTTGTTTCTGTTTTACCTAGGCTTGTTCCCGATGGATTTATTTACTTGAGGACCAGTCCATACACATGCCATAGACGTTTCCAGTTACGAAAGAGAGAAGAAGAAATAGTGTGTCTTCCCTGCTGAATGTGGTAGTCATGGGTTGTTGTCGGTGAGCCAATTACCTCTTGATTTTACTGAGATTTAGGGCGTCTGTTGTTTGGTCCTTTTTTTTAAATGATCAGAGAGAGGCGGCCATTCTTTTATCATTTATTTTTTTTATGGATATGACATTATGGTATGGATTTTGTTGCGGTTAATTTTTCGTGGATGAGAGAGAGTCTTTTGGATCAGGAGCTCGCATTTATTCATAACCATTTAGAAATAAAGGGATTTCTTCACTCCTCCACATTTTTTTCCTCTTCCACGCACACAGCCACTCCATTTCACAGTACTTTCTACACTCTGCACTTTCCGCAGCCAATACAGCATTTCCGCAGCCAATCCCAGAATTCCACAGTTGTTTTGTTAAACTCTAGGTTGCAGGTGTCATCAGGCAAAACAAGTCACATGGGTAGCTAGGGGAATGTTGGTATATGGATGGTGTCCTATTCATTCGATCAAATTTGATGAAAAAGACCCCGGTCAAAGGGAAGTCAAATTGTGTGTTATCACAAAGTCGCTGCATGTCAAGAAAAAAATAATAATTTTGAATCAATGAAATGAACAAGTTATTTTCTCACTTTTCTGAAGGTATTGATTAATTTTGGACTGATAATGAAAGATGAATGGCTAACTTTTTATTCAAGATTTTTAGCTACAGAGTTGTTCCCTAATTCCGCAGCCAGAAAAACCTCATTGTTCAAATCAGCCTATCTTTCTCATACAAAATCAGATTTTGATGATTTAAGTACCATTGGAAAGATCTCAACAAGATCTATACAATGAGAAATATATCATTAGAGTTTGAAATGGAAAATAATGAAATAAATTGCTCAAAAGAAGCAACATCAACTTGAGGCACTAATTCCAAAGCAGGTATAAATTCTTTTGATTTTTCCTTTGAGAACTTGTTTCATTAATACAAATTCTTAGTTTTGTGTGTAAATATCATAACTAGAGAGATTGATCACCTCTCTCCTTTGATAATCTTACATTCAATTGCAGAAGAAGTATTAGTTTTTTTGCAGGTTCCAGGAGGAAGGACAAATGACTAAAGAGAATGGTGTCTCTCTAAGAGACCAATTTGTTTCATAAAAGGATGATCAGCAACAAAGAGGAAATATGTTGATGCAAAATCAGATCCAAACACTTGAAAAACTTTCAGATACTATTGTCTCCATCACATTCATCCGTCACATCCATACTTCATAATAAATCATTCACCTCATTCGACTCCATACTTTCCACTTACATTCACATACACTTTCCATCTCTTTTTGTCCATTCATAACCCACAAATAAAAGCAAAAGGCTCATTCATATGCTTATTGCCATTTCCATTTCTGTTCTCCATTGCCATTTTCCATTTTCATTTTCCATTCCTTGTCATTTTCATTCCGCAAATAAGCCCTGCTTCAATGCAAATTATCGAGTCCATAGTCCTTTGAGTCTAAGTTCTTTGTAAAAGCACCTTGAGGCTTGCATGCCTTAATGGCAAGTCCTCATGCTGACAAACAATGGGAATACATTAATGTCCCTTGTTCGTTAGATCTTCTAGGTGACTCGACATCAGCAAATTCATTCGTACCTAGCAAGATGTGTTTGGGCATCTTGACTCTCATTGTCATCAATGGTGAGAGTTCTCGTGTTGACTAGTGGCATCCATTAATGGCCACTAAGCCAACAATTTCCTACTATGTTCGACATCAGAACATCTTTTCACATAGTAGGAATTGTGCCAACGAGTTTTGAAGACATGAAGACTATTATTTTCAGCATTTTGGAGCAGATTCAGCAAGTTTTAGTAGAAGCAATAAAAAGCCATCTTATCTCTCTATCCATGACTCCTCTTGATCAGCCACTTGAAGAAGAAAATGATCAGAAGTTTTCAGCCACCACACATACAACTCATCCATTCCAAAGGGTAAGTGAAGGTACGGAATTTTCTAACTTTTAACCATAGAATTCCATAAAAAGCTAGAATGATAATTGTTGGAAAAACATTTCTCTTCCTCATTTCATAAAATTGTCAATACCATCAGTTGGGGGGGGGAATACATTCATATTCATATCTTGCCATGTCCATATCATATTCAAGAGCTCACATACTTCCAACATATATTAATTATTACATTGCTATTATGAGCATACAATGGCTTTTGAAAAAGTGCTTAAAGGATAAATTGGACACAAACAAAGTCATGGTTGTCACACAAGAACCAACCATCATGCAATCCAATAAAGATATACTTTGCAACAATAATCAAAATATCATTATGAAAAGTTCAAAGATCAAAATAGAAGGCAACAAAAAATGGTTGTAACACAAGAACCAACCATGTTGCAATTCAAGTGAAACACTTTGCAGAAATATGAAGTTATCAAATGATATCATGCAAAGTTAAGCCAAAGCTCAAGGATCAAAAGAGTTAATGTAATATATATTGCATGAGGACATGCAATAGCTTCAGTTGGGGGGTATGTTGAGTCTTGAAAATTTCATTCATTTGCATTATACTTTCACTATTATGTCCATTATATCACCTCCATTTCACTACTATGTCACCACATTCATCCCACTTTCATTATCATTGGGCCACCTTTATGTTTTTCCAATCTTTATTATTTCTAAGCCTTTTAAGTGAATTTGTGGTTAAACATTAGAAAATAATGTGCATATGCTTATACCTAACAAATGGGTTGAGGTTGTTGACATGTGTAGGTTGAAAGGAGACTTCTAGAAGACCCTTATGTGGCACCTCAAGGCCAAATTCGAATTTGGTTGGAAAGAATTATGGGATCATGAGGATATGTGTCACATCTCCTAATTGTATTGTAACTCTAAGAAGACATGTGTCTTATCAGTTCCTATTTTGATTAGGACTCTAGAGGTAGAGGGAGAGATTCATGGATTCTCATTAATGAGATGGCTCTCATCTTTTTGTATAAATAGGAGATCTCTCTCCTTCATTTGCTAGTCTTCCCTTTTAGTCTTTTCTTAGTCCTTTTAGCTTGTTAGTCCCATGGCTTTTGAAAGCTTTTGTACTTTGTACTTTTGAAGAAATTGAATAAAGCTTTGATGTTCTCAACATGGAAGGAGATGTGAAGTAGATGTCATGGAGCATATTAGGATGTAAGTAGAGTAGATTTCATTTTGTAAATATTGCTTTGTAGAATGTAAGGTAGATTAGATTTTCATTCATGCAATTTTAATTTATGCAAGTGTGTTTAATTTTGCTTTGATTTCATAGGTGGTAGGGGGCCCCTGCCTTGTATAGTTGTCACTTTAATTTCTTGTATTTCCTTTTCTGATTTTCATGTATATTAATGTACAGTTTGAATTACTGCATTTTATTTTCTTTTTAACATGTATATTATTGTACATAAATTGCTTTCAAGTTGATTGTAGATTAGTGATGCACATAGCCTTTTAATGAACTAATGACGTGATAGAATCATCTTGTCCTTTTGCTGAAGCAGCAAGGATACTGGGTCTCATAGTCATTCTCTCATTATTTGATTATTGCATTTTATTTCGATTGAACTAGTTGCATTAAACACTTTAGAAAACCAACAAGAACAAAACCCCAAAAACAACATAAACTATAAAACAACGAAGTAAGAGAAAGGTTAACTAAGCACATATAGTGCACCACACTTCATCAGTTTACGATCCCCAGATTGATAATTTACGTAGAGAAATTTAAGACGTTAAATTGACTAGACATGCGCCACACACACACACATATATATATGCGATGCGATTAGCCAGACCCGATGGGAATATAAACGTTATTTCATAAGATTTGAGATCTATCAATTGTCATTTTTAATGTATTTTCACATGTTTCATTTATTAAACGAAATGCGAAGGGAAGCGTCGATGTGATGAAACCCGGACCCAAAGGGGTTTGGTAATGAAAATGAATAATATTTCAAATCCGCCCAAAGCCATTTTTATGGGATTTTTAGTGTTTTTACGTATTTTTAAAATACAAAGGGAAGTCACAAAGAGGGGCATTGCGACATGCGATATTGACTTATAGGCGGATCCAATAGGAGAATAGGACGCATTTATGAATATTTGAAGTCCAGATGAACAATGTTTTGGTGGTTTTTCATGTGTTTAAACGCATTTCTCTGTGTAAACAGAGAATGGCCATTTCAAGGATTTTAAAGGCCTGATGCACCCATCTGTTGCGGAACAAGTGGCCACCTCCCCTAAAGACATTATACAATGATTATTAATGCTCAGAAGGGGGATTCGAGCAAACAGAGGTCGGGAGACAGAAAGCCGAGAAGAGGAAACGAACAGGCAGCGCAGATTGGCTTTAAAGCCATAGAAAACAGAAGACAGAGGCAGGCAGTGCTAAGATAGAGAAAAGATAGAGACAGAGAGTGATAGAGAGAGTCTGTGTACTCAGAGAGGCTTGAGAGGTTCAAGCAAAACTCTTGTTGTTGTATCTGTTGTGTGTTGAGACTCACGTTGAGCTCATACTGTTGTAAAACTCTGTTCTGAAGACATAATAGAGAGGTCACCACTAAAGGCTGGACAAGGAGATGTAGCCCAAGAGTATTGGGTGAACTCCTTATTAAACTTGTTGTGTTTATGTGTGTTGTCTATTATGCTTATTTATTGCTTCATTGTCTGTGTATTTCGCAATCTTATCGATTCATTGCACAAAATAACATAGGCATAAACATGCACATGAGTCTGTAATACCTTAATAATTGTCAAAGATCTCATTTATAGATCAGCTATAAACAAAGTGAAGAGAAAAATACAACAATGGGGAATGCAATGGATTAATCTGGAAGGTAGAATAATCTTAATTAAATCAATTCTCTTTGCTCTCCCCTTATACCAATATACAATTGTGCAGGCTCCCATTAGGATTCAAAAACAAATTGAGTTAATCGTAAGGAAGTTCATATGGAAGGGAGGTAAAAGAAAAACAAAAAAGTTTAGGTTAGTAAGTTGGAAACAAGTAATCACACCTTATGACAAAGGAGAGATATCTATCTTACAACCAAGACTAATGAATTCAACTTTCAAAGAAAAACTCATTTGGAGGTTAATAACAATAGAAGCATCAAGCCCCAAGGGATATCTCAATTGGTGGAGTTCCTGTTGCTAAGTAACTTTCTTATCAGGAGGTCACAGGGTCAAATCTCCTCGATTTCCTTGGGATTAGACCTTGCTATTTTGGCCGACGGGTCGATCCCTTCAGGTTTATCTACATGGATTTTCTTATGGATGTAGCAATCATTCAATGTTCATGAACCACCCTTAAAAAAAATAAGAAAAGCATCATGGCAGAAGCAAGTATTAGAACACAAATACATCAATGTGTCTCGACATTAGCTCCTCACGGCCCAGATTCGTAACAAGTCCTTCTTGCAAATATGGAAGTTATGCGAAAAATCCCTACCTCTCATTCAAGCCAACACTTCCAGAATTCTCGGGGGAGGAAAAGAAATAAACATATGGGATGATAGCATAATTAGCAAGCCCAAACTCACATCCATTCAAGGCATCCACCATCTCAAGAACTAGCTTCAAAGTAAAGGCATTACAAAATTGGATCAAATATCATCCTAGAATCAACAAGACAACACATGGGAAGGATGGAAAACTCCTACAATCCCATTGGAGCTCCTCCATCAATGGAATATTCTTCTCCAACATCTCAAGGGAGCAGCTCCAATGTGCTTCAAGCAACAAGATAACTTCAAATGGAATCCAACTGGAAGAGATTATATAGTTAAAACATGATACATAATGCTTCAAGGAGATCGGGAGCAGCAACCCATCTGGCCCCTCTAGATTTTTTTTAGAACACTGAAAGTCTTCCCAAAATTAAAGTCTTTATTTGGGCAATTCTTAAGGGGAAGATCCTTGCAGTTGCCCACCTCAGAAAACAAGGTATCCAAGGTCCATCAATCTCTCCTTTGTGTTCAATAGTTGAGGAAACCATTCAACACCTATTCATCTCATGTGAATTCTCAAAATATTGTTGGCAAGCCTTGGTAAACCCTTTTCAAGCTAAGGTAAATTCCATTTTTAGCATATATGAATTCTTTGCCAATTGGAAATCTAGCTATCGGTATTCTTTCAAAAACAAAATTTTGCTTAAACGATTTTGGACTAGTCTCCCAACATTCTTATGTTGGCAACTTTGGTTAGCTAAGAATAAATATACTTTCCAAAACAAAAAGCCAGAAAGCTAGAAAGTTATGGCTAAAACTTGGAGTCTCTCCATGAAAGTCATCCTCTGAAAAGGAAATAGTTAAATTGACACTCAGTCCTTGCAAATTAAAGAAAGGCAATGGTTCAGCTTCATCTTGGACAGAAATCCCACAATGTTTATCTACCCCTGAGAAATCAACTCAACAAAGTCAATTGGAAGGTGCGACTGAAACATAAGGAATTTAGGGACTGGCTAAAATCTCATAAATGACCCTTCCTCTTCTTCGATCGGGTGTCTAAATCTAATATAAAACGAGTTGGAGCAAGAGGACCCATCCATGACCATGAAGGAATAAAAATAGTGACCTATGGGTGGGGATTGGATTATGAAATAAACGATAGGGCTGAGGCTTACAATCTCCTTCTGGGTGCATAGATCCTTCGTGAGTCCAATTTTAGAAATCCAATAGTAATAAGGGATTCAGCCATTCTGATACAACATATGGTAAAAAAATGACATCCAACAATGCAGATGTTGGGCAAATTGTAACTCAAATTAAACATCAGATGAAGAACCTGGGAGAGGCCTCGTACTACCACGTCCTCAGAGAAAACAATGTCATGGACAATGATTTGGCAAACAAGGCTTGTTGCAAACCCCAAGGAGAAGCCAAGATCAACGAGGAGATCCTTCTCAAGCATATCCCTTGAAATATTATTAGATCACATGAAGGAAAGGACCTCATATAGGATTATATCAAATTGACCTTCCCAAAAAGATGACAAACTTCATTTCATTAATCTCCAGCAAATCTCCAAAGGTCAAATCAACTATCCTTATGTGGATCAACATATCCAAGTAAAATCTCCTATTTTGCAAATAGAATATAGTGCAACTATTCTCATGACCATCCTTAGAGACCTTGTGTCTATGCTTTGTGCTTAGACCCTTTTAAATATCCCTCACTACATCCTCCTTTGTTGTTTTTTGTTAATTGATGCGCAGTTCCCCTCAGTGTCTCTCTCCCTTTCCTCCACTGCGCTCCCATGCCCTGTGGGATTCTTTGTCATAGTATAAGCCTTGTATGTTCCCTGTTCCCCCTGCCCTGTGGCATTCTTTGTCATAGAATAAGCGATGTCTTTCATCCTTCAATGCTCTTCGCGATCCCCGATTCCCTCGTTCCTCTTCCCTCTTCTCCCCACCCAATGTCTTCGAATCCTTATTTCCCACATTGAAATTCTCTCCAAGCAAAGCTGGACCAAGTTAAAGCATTACAGAAACAGTGGAAAAAAAGATGTTCTTTAGAAATGGGATTCATATTCCACCAATCTGCCTCCCTTGGAGAATCACCCAATAAGATTTGCCAAAACTACTCCCACATCGAGCAAGCCTTATATTTACTACATGATATGGTTGAAAAGAAATTTATAGAGAACTATAGCTCCAATGATCAAGCAACATGCACCCATAGAAGGAAGAGAGATATATCAATAAATAGCAGTAGCAATAAATAGTCTCAGAAGAGAGATATATCAATAAAGAGCAGTAGGAATAAATAGTCTCAACTTTGTAGAAGACTCCACATAGATTTGTATTCAATCAAAATGATCATCTTGTCCTCTGTAGTTTTGTCTCTCATTTTAGTGAACTATAACATGTAAATACATATATCTGTTGCAACAATATATTAGAGTCTATAAAGTAAGTGTCATAGGAAAAGTAGGTGTCAATCTATCTTATGTAAAAGAAGGAAAATATAGTTCAACGAACAGAACTCTGGTTTCCTTCCTCAATCTGCAAGAAGCAATGTATCGAGCCTATTAGCATCTCCTTTTTCAAATGAATATAACACAATCGACCTCGTTAAAATAAATAAACAAATAAATAATAATAATAATAATCATAATAATAATAATAATAATAAATAAATAAAAATAAAAATAAAAAATAAAATAAAATAAAATAAATTTAAAATTATTGTGTTTATGTCGAAAATGAGGAACATACCACATTCATGTACAAATTAATGTGTAGATTCAATATTGCTGATGAAATTTTCTAAATCACAAGACTTGAAGCTACTCTACTAATCTGCAGAAGCTAATTCACCGTCTAAAACAATAATCATAGACATGTAAAATGAAACATCACATATGCACAAAGATTTATCTAGGGGAAAGCAATTGCTCAAGACCCCTTACTATCTATATTACATTAATCAGAGAATAGAGAATAAATCCAATGCTTGCTCAAGCTTGAGCACTCCCTACAAGTGTATAGTCTATCCCTCTGTCTCACTAACTGAACCTAGCCCAACACTTAGAAAATTTCAAGCCTTCCCAAGCTCTTATTTCCTTGCATTGTTCCCTTGGAAAATCGGCCATATTTTTTAGGAATTTCACACCAAGGAATTGCGCAATAGCCTTAGGTCAATATCTAGTTGCATGCACCACCTGTATACATGGGAATATGTTACAATTGATAGTACACTGCCTTGGAATCTCCATCTCAATTGGATAACTTGAATTCTCTACATGCAACAATTATTTTAGGTTGATTGATTATTTAACTGGTTGATCACTAAGTGTGGTTGAAGTTCCACATCCACAACTTGACCTCCACTAGTTCTTCTGATAGTTATAACCAGTTAAACTAACAATAACTCAAATTAACTGAAACGGTTTCTACAAATTAGCAATCAATCATGCAGAACTGAACTAAAGTGTTTCACACTCGAATTTACTGAGTTAACTAAGTGACAAGAGCCATGTCAACTCAATTAACTACCTCCAAGTATTCTGTTGAAATAAAAATTAAAATTTTAATCTAGTTTGACCAAGGCAAAGTCAAAACTATATTTTCTTGCTTCATTTTCAACACTCCTTCTCAGCAAGAAAGGGATTAGTAGATACCCTAATCCTGCTTCTATGGAACTCGAATTTTCCTCTTGACAAATTTTTGAGGAGGTAAATCCCCTCTACGGACAGAGGCGATCCCTACTAGCCCAAACCGGGTCTAGCAACAATCATACAACGCTACAGCGCAAGTTCCTAATTGCAAATTAATAGACCGGTGATGAAGGCCTACCTGGATTCCAACGCTAGTGCTTGTAGAAGAGGTGTTGCTCCCCATTCCTTTGCTCCGGCAGATCACAATCCCCACGATCTCCGTGAATGGACACCTGCACATACAAGAAACGACGCAAACACAAACATAAAATCCAGCATATGCAACTATATATCAGTCAGAAAGGATATAACTCATCATCATCACAAATAACAATAAGAGTGGAACCATAACCAATAGTCGTTCATTAACAATTCATCAAAGAAGAATACAACCAAAGTTCTAATGCTAGATTCTCCTTTGGCTGGGTAGTCAGCAGCACATGTCTTGCAAAGCTTGTTGGGAATAGGGACAAGCCTCTCTCTCTTTGGTTATTGGACAAGAATCTCCTTGCTTGGATTTGGCCTTGTGGGAATTAAGAAGGCTCTTGCAGCATGAAGCTCTTGGAAACTTGACAATTCTCAATCTCTGGAACTATGGAACTAGCAAAACTCTCCAAAAACTCAAAAACTAGCTTGCAAAGGAAATGGGCAAGCTTTTATGGAGGAAGGGGAGTTGGGATCATCCACAATAATCATGGGATTGGCCATATCATCAAGGAAGCTTCCATGAGAGGTGGCAAACCACTTCCTCTCTATGGAAATCCGTAGCCGAACCACCCAACTCAAGATAGATAGCAGTCCAGGAATTTGTTAGGACGAAACTTCCGCCATTTGTTTGTTGAAAAACACCTCTGATTATGGTTGGCGCGGGTATGACTCTGTGACAGAGCGCCAAATGGTGCGCCCTCTTTGGAGGATTTCCCCAATTGGCGCGAGGACTACACTATGGAACCGCGCCAATGGAAAAAGGGCTATTTTTAGGGTTTTTCAGCAGGAGATGTCTTCAGGGCAAACAAAGTTCATGTTCAGAGGAATTTAATGCAATTGTTTGTAGGCCATGTCACTTCTCATAGGTCCCGGAATGAGTCCTCCAAGATACGAGAGAGGGGTAGCAGGGACGGTGACAAATTGCTGTGTAACAGATGCCCCCTAAAGCATGAGGCCCGAGAGAGAGAGAGGGGTGAAATGCTTTACGAGAACATGTCCAACCGAAAACACTGCCGCCAGAAAACCTACATAGAAAAGTACAATTGATATCTCAAATACATGATATATGTGGTATGGGCGCAGCCATCCATAGCAGAGTACATAACAATCCAGATCCAAGGTATGGGCGTAGCCATCCAGTGAGGATCGATAAATAGACTCAGGCATGGTCGCAGCCATCCAGTGAATGAGTCATGTAATAATCATAATAATCCACAAAATCGCAGCCTGGATCCTAACAGACAAAATCCAGGGTCTTGCGCTCCATCTCGATCCGAACAAAGTACAAGTTCAAGCATGCGAATATAGGAGTCGAAGTCAAACATGCAGGAACATCGTCTGATTACCAGCCAATGGTGAAAGTTGTTAACAAACGCGAGAGGTACCACCAATAATGAAAATGGCCCTCAAGGTACTATACGTACAATCTACGGTGCGTGAATCAGTGAGTTGGTGTCGAACACCCGTAGAATCATCCGATCGGAAGCCAATGATCAAAACCTCACGTTTAATGCAAAGAACCTGCCATTGAGGCATGCAGGCTCCAAGGCACCAGAAGGGAGTCTCTAGATCAACTTCCTGGATAATGAGCTGAAGTCGACAGGAAGTGACCTTGATCGAAGGTGGGCCATAGTGTTTCCCACATCATCGACACGAGACAGAGGACGATAAGGTTGTTGTGAATCAGGATTATGTGAGTTATCAGAGGGAGGTTGTTATTTCACAGAGGTCAACTTCTCTTGAACATATTGGTGGCACGACAGTGGACTTGGCAGTATTTGACATCAAATGATCAGAGGTCATGGTGACAAGGCAACGAGCAGATGAGAAGTCAAACAGGATCACCCAAACCCATGGAGGCAAGTGAAAAACGAGATGAGATGTCCCCACCCAGACACGAATGCAGACAAGTGCCATGTTCAAGAGCGACATACTGCCGACATGACAATGATTGTGGTTCTATTTTCCCCACCATTTCTGGCGAGTACCCCAGTTATTTTTATTAACAAGCTTGACGGGGATAGCATATGCTTGTAAAACGTCATTTCGATGGAATCCAATGTCATCAAGTTTTAACGAGTCTGACAAAGGAAGAACTCGACGTCTTTTCATGTTTAGAGAGTTTGAAAAGACAGCAGAAAAGTAAACTCCAGAGGTGTCCTTTTTCGTAAAGTTGTGTCTCTCAAGCCCGAAAAAGTATAAAACAATGCTCGAAAGAACCGCCCGATCATTACGATCGAGGAGTACTTTTCATGATTAGTGACTTCGACCTGAAAAAACGATCGAAATCACGTCGTTTCGTAACCGTTAATGAACCTGAAACGACAAGGGCCCGACAATCTTTTCGCGTTTCACGGTCGGAAAAGAGCTTAAAGCAGACCGCCTTTTGTTCCATTTAACGAGTTAAAAGGGAAAACTCGGCAATCTTTTCGTCTTTAAATGGTCGGAAAAGAGCTGAAAGTAGACCTCCATTTTTATTCTCTTTAACGAGTCAAAAAGGAAAAAATACTCGGCAATCTTTTCATCTTTTACGAGTCAGAAAAGAGCTGAAAGATGACTCCAGAATGACTTTTTCGTGTATTTACCGAGTCCGAAAAAGTATAAAATACAACTCGTTTCACCGTCTAAGTCGCATAAAAACCTGTCGCTGCACAAAAAGCAAGTGTAAAACCCATTTTCGACAAAAATATATTAAAATATCCATAAAAAATAACTTTTAAAACCTATTTGGAGTTAAAAAAGTTATAAATATGTCAAAATGGTAAAAATCAAATTTACTTTTTACTTTTACCTCATTGGAGAGCGACAGTAGTGCTTTCGGTGTGCGATCTTCGGGTGACGATTGCGACAAATCCGTGCGACCATTCGGAGCGCCGTCAGTTCCAGGTAAGAGGCACCTTCTCATACTTCATTTTAGTCCATTTTTTAGTCGTTTTTGCTTGCTCCATCGACCTCTGTGGAGGGAATTTGAAAAACTAGGGTTGCGCCCATTGGCGCGGGTATCAGGCACGGACCCGCGCCAATGGGACTTTTCACTCCAAAGGCCCACGCCAACGGCCGAGCGTATTTGTTTTTCAAATTTCAACATTTTTAAACTGATTTCAATGCATTTCTAGGTTTACCAAAGATCTAATTAATATTTTTTGATCATGTGGACGCAGGGAAACGAACAAAATGGTAGTCCAATGGAAGGAAAGGGAGCATGACAGTGTGGACGAATTGGCCATAGCAGACGAAGGTTGCATGGAAGCCCTTAGAAATTGCGGGCTAAAAAAATTCTTCCTCACGCCTTACCTACGAGCTCTACCGGAGCTCTTACGGTACTTGATCAATCTTTGGGACGAACACGAGCAAGTGTTCCGTATACGAGATCAAGTGTTGGAACTGGATGTTTCTGACATCTATTTCATCACGGGGTTGTCACGCAGAGGTCCGGTGCCCATACTGACAGGAAGCAGACCATCTGGCGAGAAGATGGGCAAGGTGATGGAACGGGTGTGCCCAGGGGCACAATTCGGATCCGGGAGTGCAAAGGTGGATATTGCCACCATTCAGGATTTAACACTCAAAGCGGTGTTATTTACCATCACACGGGCTGCGGGGGTGCAGGCACCCCACGAGGCAACAAAGAACCAACTCATATTGGCCACAGAGTGTCTGAATCCGACTATCTTTGATTGGGCGACAGCGGTGACTACCAACATGAAGAGACAGCTTACAAAAGGTAAGCGAGGCAAACTGCAGCAGTTTGGGTATGGTTCTATTCTGGTAACGTTCATTCTGGAATGATTACCAATCTTTCAGGGCCGGGGGGCCATCGTAGCTGATCCGGTGCCACGAGAGCCGAGAATGGCTCACTGGGCAGCGTTGATGCCCAGAGGGGGAGGAGGCCAACAGATGTCCTGGAGGCCAGAGTTCTTTGGGTGGCTCCGTCGCCAGCTGATCATGGTCGAAGATTGGCCATATGCAGGGACTGACTTCACAGGTGACCCAGATCTCCCACTGCTAGAGGGAGATGAGTGGGATGAGGAGCTGGGTATGATCTCTTTTTGATTTTATGCTTTATGATTTTTTATTGTTAATACATGCTCGTTCTAACAACAGTCATATGTGTATGCAGATGTTGGCCCAGAGAGACCAGCCGGCATGTCCCCTATATCGCGGAGAAACCAGCCTGTAGCTGACCCTCAGGAAGAGGGTGCTGAGGGAGGGGAGCTGATCCAAAACCTTGAGGGAATTGCTCGGGGGATTCCGGATTATGCCCGGCTGGCGGATGTCCCACTAGCATATCAGAGGCATACAATGGGAGTGCCCAGTCGCATCCACCGTCTCTTGAGACGCCTAGTGCGTGCAGTGACGTGCTATCATGAGCACCACAGGGATTAGACACCTAGGTTTATTTTTATGCATATTTTTTGAGAGACATGTCGTCTCCGAATGTATTAAGACGAACATGTATTATTTTTTGATCTATGTGATGCACGCTGTGCAAACATTTCGACATATATATATACATATGCCTATTTGGATGGATCTTTTACATGTGATGATGTTTTTATATGCTATGTAGATGTCTAACACAAATGTAATCTAATGTATCAGTTGCATAACAAACGACCCAATGCGAAATGTATTTAATCACATATTTTATTTTCACGCAAGCTTAAAAGCACACATGACAACACATATGCAAACTATGCTTGGAAACAACGGAAATGGATTTTATTTTTATGCAAGCTTAAAAGCACACACATGAAAACTATGCTTGAAAACAAGGGAAACTGGCATGCCCCCCAGAATGATGTCTCAATTCGAGGTACATGCCCCCCAAGCTTTAGTCCATTGAAAATGGAGTGAAGGTTGACAATATTGTGATCGCACTTGAATTGCACGAGCTCATGTTTCATTATTTTAACGAGGTTGACATACTTAAAAGAACTATCCTCATGACACCTAGTTTCATTTGTTAAGGAGCTTGACATAGAAAAACAAACTATGCTCTGACCAAACCCAGTTTCATTTGTTAAGGAGCTTGACATAGGAAAGTGAACTATGCTCCGACCAGACCTAGTTTCATTTTTTAAGGAGCTTGACATAGGAAAGGAACTATGCTCCGACTAGACCCAGTTTCATTTTTTAAGGAGCTTGACATAGGAAAGGATCTATGCTCCGAACGAACTTCATCATAATGAACAGGAAGTCATTGCTTCCAAGAGTGTCACTCCCGGTGGAAGGAAAACGTCTTGGAAGTCAGGACCCAATGCCCCCAGGACATTATGCACGACGACATCATCACTGGATACAGGCATGGGATAAGTAGCCACGTAGTTGACCTGCGGTGGGGCAGATACAACCGGTGGAGAAAAACCAGGAGGGGATGCGAGCTGCGCAGGAGGCATCGGGGGACTAAAGAACGATAATTGATCTATAGTCACGATTCTTCCGTCGTGTGGAAAGCAAACCACATGGAAAAGTGAAGAGACAAGGGCCCCCATGGCATAAACATAGTCACGGCCAAGGAGAAGACTGAAATCTAAAGCACCTTGGGTAACCAGTACGTCTATATAGACGGTTTTGCCTCCCAAAGTAATAGGGAACTTCGGAAGGATCCCTAATGGTTGACTGGTTCCTCCATCAAATGCTAACAGATTCTGTGCGACCGACACAAGCTATGGGGAACCCAAAGCTTGCCAAGTAGTGGATGGCATAAGACTGACTGACGCACCCTCATCGAAAACAGTGCCAGGTACTGCTTTATCGTAGGCGTGTACCGTGATCTCGAAAGGCACATAGGCGGGGAGGCGGAAAGTAGACAAGTGACTCCAGTCGAAGGTGACGGCCAAACTACTTAGTGGGGGAATTGTATGATTTCCCCCATTCTCTACAGGAACCGAAGAAGGACTCTCTTGATCAGCGAGGATAGGAGGGTCGTTCTTGGACTCAGGAGAATCTGACGAGACGAGAAGAACATGAGCAGTAGAATCATGATGCTCCTCCGGAACAGAGTAATCAACAGGTGGTGAACCCAAGTCGACACTCTCTCTGACCAATGGTTAGTCTGGAGCAGGCTTGGCACAGCCAGGTTCGGAAGCAGGAGGACAGACAAGAGAAGAATCTAAGTTAATCTCGTTGTCCACAGGGAGGGGATCAGAAGAGAGCCTCTGATAACCAACAAGTAGTTGGGGTGAAGAAGCTGTAAGATTTTCCAAAACAGCGGAAGCGTTATCCATGAGCCAACAAAGGTGAATGGGATGGTTGCCTTCACAAAGCCTACAGGGGAATCGGATCTTCCCTTTCTTCTTACCACTACCCGTTGATAGGGTGGCATCGTCATGAGCTTCAGAGGGCGATGAGGGACGAGCCGGATCGCGAGACCATACTTCTAGGATCCTGGGAATACCAGGACAATCACGAAGAAGATGGTCACCCTTGCACAACTTACAAGGAAACTTAACCTTCCGTGGGGGGGCGGAAGGTGTTTCGACCTGGGATGGACTTGGAGCAGTAACTGCACTTTTAGCCTCTCGCTTATGAGACTTCTTCTTCTTCGTCTTCTTCTTCTTCTTCTTAGCCACCTGGTTACTTGAATCCATACTTTCACCAGGCGAAGTAGAAGATGAGGACGTAGAAACAGGCGAAGACGGGGAGAGGTCCACCTTGGAATCAGCATGATGTTGTTCAGGTAGAGAAACTAATTGACCAGTAGTTGAGACATTAGAGACCATAGAGGTTGAGAACAACCAAACAGGCAACCCGATGGTTAACCCAAGCAAGGACAAAGTTGCCATATACGGAGCACCGACATTTCCAAAAGAAGGAAATGGACTAGGGTTTCCATCTGGGGGAAAACCTTGGCCGGTAGACTCGGGGAAGGTTGCCATTGAAAACGAGAAAGAACCCTACTCAAGCTAACGCAAACAAGATCTAACAAGGTAGATGTGAACGTAGTCGAATAAATTTTAAGACACAAGGACATAACTTGACCTTTTCATCTTTAAAGAGTCGAGAAAAGGACCAAAAGATGACTCTAGTCGCCTTCGAATATTTAATGAGCCTGAAGTGACAAGTGCTCAGATGGACCTTTTCTTTTAGGGAATCCGAAAAAGAACGAAAGTGACTACTCTGGAGAACTAGGCAAAAGGTTTACCATACAATCCATAAAACTGCATATACACCTTGGCAATCGTATGAAAACCAAGGACTTTCCGTACGGTAGTCAATCTTCCCGAATTCTGTGTTCGGTGCGTTACGGGTCGTAAGGCGGGAAACACGGCTTCCTATGGATAAAGGATGATAACCTAGTGGGGTCTCCCTATATACTCGACGGTACGTGGGAGCACAAATCTGTACTAGACCACTATTGAGTCACAAAAGGAGGAATCACCCAACCTTGAGTGGAAACAAAAGTGACTAGGTTTAACGACGTCGGAGCACGTCTCTAGCCTAGACTTCTAAATGTGTGCGTTATGTTCCAATGCGTTGTTAGATTCATTCAGTTCATTTTAAAGTTGATCTTGGATTATGTTTCAGTTTTCAGGCCTTACCGTATGTAATGTCTCAAAATTTCCTAAATGCAAACTATATGCCACAATATATCATTTCATTCGATGAATGCTAGCTATGAGAGAGTTGAGAGCTTTCACACAAACAAAATGATCATAGAACAATCAACAATATCTCTAATGTAGCTAATGGAAATTAACAAACTTTTCTTCAAAGTCACTAAGCACTAATAACAACGAAAAGCTCTAATTCACATTAACTTAATGAAAAGCAAAAGAGATTGTTTTTTCTTTAAAAATTGATGGCAAGATGCACTAAACAAACTTTGAGAAATGATAATAAAAGAGTAAAAACACAAATTTCGCTCAATGCAAACACAATCAGATCCGTAAATTCCAAAGCAGTCCTTCAAAAAGGAGAAAAGTCCCAAAGACACAAATGAGCCATGTAATCTAGGCCCAAAACGAAACAAAGCAGAGTTCAAGTGAAAAAGAGGTAGGTCACTCAAACAATGCAATGAAACGATTAACAACCATTAAACGAGTGCAAGGGAGGGATCAGAAAGTCGACTGGACCAATAGAAGACCAAAACTCCTAAGGAAGGCTCGACACACAAAGCCACTAGATGCCCTAGGGCTAGAAACGTGAAATCGATAGAAAATGGCAAACACCCAAAGGGTAAAGGTTAAAGCCAGTCAAACAAGACTCCAACACACTCAAGCAGTCGAAAAAAGGTACCCATAACAAAAACCAAACTCAAGAGGCTCAAAAACAAGCAAACTTCAAAAGTTCCTAGGCCTGGCGCGACTGTCAAGCTAAAACTAGCGCCTTTTAAGGATTGGCGTGGGTTGTATATCAGCAACTAGCACCAATTGGCGCGACTGTTACGCTATATAAGTGCACCAGTAAAGTTCACTGTGCAAAAATAAAAAATGAGCAATCCAAAGCTAGGCCAATGATAACCAGGTAAACCAAGAAGCAAGAAACAGCAAAGGACCCAATCTAGAAGGCCAACCAAGCAGGTAAAAACCAAGAAACAACCAAAAAGCAAGACAAGCTCCCCAGCGGAGTCGCCAAATTGTTGAGGAGGTAAATCCCCTCTGCGGACAGAGGCGATCCCTACTAGCCCAGACCGGGTCTAGCAACAATCATACAACGCTACAACGCAAGTTCCTAATTGCAAATTAATAGACCAGTGATGAAGGCCTACCTGGATTCCAACGCTAGTGCTTGTAGAAGAGGTGGTGCTCCCCATTCCTTTGCTCCGACAGATCACAATCCCCACGATCTCCGTGAATGGACACCTGCACATACAAGAAACGACGCAAACACAAACATAAAATCCAGCATATGCAACTATATATCAGTCAAAAAGGATATAACTCATCATCATCACAAATAACAATAAGAGTGGAACCATAACCAATAGTCGTTCATTAACAATTCATCAAAGAAGAATACAACCAAAGTTATGACGCTAGATTCTCCTTTGGCTGGGTAGTCAGCAGCACATGTCTTGCAAAGCTTGTTGGGAATAGGGACAAGCCTCTCTCTCTCTGGTTATTGGACAAGAATCTCCTTGCTTGGATCTGGCCTTGTGGGAATTAAGAAGGCTCTTGCAGCATGAAGCTCTTGGAAACTTGACAATTCTCAATCTCTGGAACTATGGAACTAGCAAAACTCTCCAAAAACTTAAAAACTAGCTTGCAAAGGAAATGGGCAAGCTTTTATGGAGGAAGAGGAGTTGGGATCATCCACAATAATCATGGGATTGGCCATATCATCAAGGAAGCTTCCATGAGAGGTGGCAAACCACTTCCTCTCTATGGAAATCCGTAGCCGAACCACCCAACTCAAGATAGATAGTAGTACAGGAATTTGTTAGGACGAAACTTCCGCCGTTTGTTTGTTGAAAAACACCTCTGATTATGGTTGGCGCGGGTACGACTTTGTGACAGAGCGCAAAATGGTGCACCCTCTTTGGAGGATTTCCCAAATTGGCGCGAGGACTGCACTATGGAACCGCGCCAATGGAAAAAGGGCTATTTTTAGGGTTTTTCAGCAGGAGATGTCTTCAGGGCAAACAAAGTTCATGTTCAGAGGAATGTAATGCGAGTGTTTGTAGGACATGTCACTTCTCATAGGTCCCGGAATGAGTCCTCCAAGATACGGGAGAGGGGTAGCAGGGATGGTGACAAATTGTTGTGTAACACAAAGCCTTTGTCAAAATATTTGCATCTTGTTCCTATGTCAGAATGTACTACAACAACATAATCTGCCTCTACATAGAATCTCGTAGATGGTGATACTGTATGTCGATATGCTTGGATCAATCATGAAATACAAGATTCTTAGAGAGTTTGATACAATTATGATTATCATAGTAATTCACAGTAGGATCCATCATCTGACCAAATAACCCAACAAGAATCTTTCTCATCCAAATAACCTCACATGTTGCTTGACTTGCAACCATGTACTTTGCTTTTGCTAAATAGATATTTGGTTCTTGTTGTACCAAAAAATTGTCGCTGACCCAACACTAAAAATTCCTCTTGATGTTCTCTTCTCGTCTAATGCACTCCTCACCCAATCTACATCCATGAAGCTTTGTTGTTTCACTCCCTCTGTCTGTATGTACCAAAGACCAAACTGAGTAGTGCCTCTGAGGTATCTCAACACATGCTTTGTTGCCTTCCAATACAATTTGGTTGGCTTAACCATTTCTTGACTAAGTTGGTTAACTGCATAACACATGTTTGTTCGTGTGTTCACCAAATACATAAGTGAAACCACAAGCTTCCAATAAATGGTAGCATCCACTACTTCACCTGCAATAGCATCCTATTTCTTCCAGTTTCCTGCTAGAGGAGTAACCATGGGTTTGCACCTATCCGTGCAGAACCTCTAAAGTATATCGTTGGCATACTTGCCCTGAGAGACAAACAATTCCCCATCTCCTTGCCATACTTCCAAACCAGGGAAGTAGTGCATGAGGCCCATGTCCTTCATCTCGAACTCTCTTGCAAGGTACTCCTTGCAAGATCTAAACAATTGTTAATCACTATTAAGGATCAAGTCATCAACATATAACACAATAATCAATCATTTACCTTCTATCGTAATGTGATAAAGGTTTTCATTTGATTCACTTTTGGTGACTCCCAAACTGGTGAGATAGTTATCGATCCTGGTATACTAAGCACGGAGTGCTTGCTTGAGTCAATACAACTCTCACTTGAGTTTGCACACATGTGGCTCTATGTCAAAGGTATCAAACCCCTCTGATTGCTCCATATACACCTCCTCCCGAATAACTCCATTGAGGAATGTTGCCTTCACATCCATCTGGTGGATCTTCCACCCCATATGCATTAACAGTGTTAGAATTTACCTAATGGATGAATACCTTGCTACTAGAGCAAAGGTATCCTCATATTCAATTCCCTCGACCTGAGAGAACCCCTTGGCCATAAATTTGGCCTTGTATTTCTCTATGCTTTTGTCTACTGCATGTTTTACCTTGTAAAGCCATCTCGAACCAACCATTGATTTGTCTGCTGGTCTTGGGACCACGTCCTAAACATTGTTTAGACATTAGAATCATATTACTCTACCATAACATCAACCCATACTGGTTGTTCTACAAATTCCTTGAATGAGGATGGCTTAGTCTCTACGATCTCACTCATTAGAGCCATGTAACCATTATATCAATCCGGTGACCTCCTCTACTTGCACTATGATGTGGGTGCTCCCACATTCTATCTAGCATCCTGCAATAATCTGTTAGCTTCCCTAGTTCGCTTCCTTCCTTATCTGTATGTCTTTGCTTGAGTGGATGTATCCACTCTTTGCTCCTATGCTTGTGGCTGCTCCACAACTTCCTAAGGTTCTTCCTTTGGAGCCAAAAGCTCCTAATCAGGTTGCAACTGAAACTCCCTCTCAATAGAACACCTCACTTCCTTCTCTTGGTCAAATTTCACATCCCTTCTTACCACTGTCATCTTGAGGGATGGAAAGCACACATGATAGTTGTGAGGTGTTTTTGTATACCCCACAAATATGCCCAATTATGTTTTCAACTCTAGCTTTTTCCTTGCTTCCTTGGAAACATGGTAGTAAAATGATGATCCAACGATCCCGAAGTGTGACACAACTAGTTTATGCCCTAAAAAAGCTTCCTTTGGTGTATTCATTCCAAGACTCCTGTGAGGACTCCTGTTTTGCAAAAATACCGTTGTGTTGCATGCTTCAACCCACAAGTGCAGAGGTAGGATTTAGTCATGCAAGATCGCCCTTACTGCTCCCACAAAACTTCTGTTCTTCCTCTTTGCCACCCCATTCTGTTATGGGTTATGGGGTGTTTTCAACTCCCATCGAATTCCTTCCTTTTCACATAAATTTAAACTCATTCGACATGTACTCACCTCCGTTATCACTCCTGAGAGCCTTCACTTTCTTGCCAATTTCTTTCTCAACAAGTGCTTTGAATTTAACAAATTTGGAGAATGTTTGGTATTTCTTCTGCATGAAGTAGATCTAGCACTTTCATGAGAAATCATTTACAAATATGACATGATACCTATGTTTGGTAATGGCAGCTATCGAGAAAGGTCCACAAACATTAGAGTGGATATTTTCAAGGACTGCATGCGCCTTGTTGACTCGACCATTGAAGGTGGATTTTGTGTACTTCCCCAATGTACACCCTTTTCACGTATCTCGTTGCTCGAGTGCTCCTTTGGGGAGGCCTCTAGAAATATGTTGCATGATCTTCAAAGTGCCATAATGAAAATGCCCAAGTCTTCTATGCCATAATTCACCAACATCTTGGCTCTGCACCTTCTCTGCTTTTGTGCTCAATGTTTCACAGTCTTCCACATCTAATTTGTAGAGGTTCTTCACTCAAACCCTAATCCACTTCACTTATCCTATGGTGATGTGTATTAGGAAATCCTTCCCTTTGTTGAATATCACATTGTAGCCACGGTCTTCCAACACAACTATGGAAACTAGATTCTTCTTCAGAACCAGTACAAACATCACATCCTTGAGCATGAGAGGGGAGCCAGACTCCCTCTGAAAAGTAAATGTACCAATATCGATCATGTTATACCTTCCCTCATCTCCCATCTCGATGTGCATCTGGAGATCCTTCTCCTCCAAGTCACAGAAAAAGTCTTTGTTCCTCGTCATGTAGAATGAGGCACCACAATCCAGATACCACACAATACCCATCACTATGCTTGCCATGCATGCAATGAGGGTAAAATCAAGTTCGAACCATGAAGCCAAATCTTCACTCGTTACTCCTCCTGCGGTCTTCTTGCTTTCCTTCTTGTGTGGACACTTCATTGCATAGTGCCTGAATTCATGACAGTGAAAGCACTTGATTCTGGAAAAGCCTTTCCTCTTGCCCCCTTGACTCAAATATGCTTTGAATTGGGATTTCTTCCCCTTCCCTTTTTCTTCCTTTCCAGCCATGGCACGGTTCTCCTCATCCTCACCCTTGGATGAGGTCCCATCTCTAGTGTTCCACCTTATTTCTTCCTGCACTAGATCAGACCATAACCACTCCCAACTCAGTAGTTTATCTCTACCATTTACTGAATATCGATAGCTATGCCAACTCTTGGGAAGGCCCAAAAGGGCTAGATCTACCAAGTCTTCTTTAGGGAAATTAACACTGACCCTACCAAGTTCATCACGACAATGTGTAAACCTACTCATGTACTATAGAATTGTGTCATTCTTTTGCCTCTTGATACTTCGAAGCTTGTCCTTGAGTGCTAGCTTCTCATGGTCACTATTGTTCTTGAACAATTTTTTCAATGCTTTCCACATTATGAACGAAGTCTCTTTTTCATGGAGATTCAAGAAAATATGATCTCGAACTCCCTCCAATATGGTTCTCCTCATTTTGGTCACATCCTTCTTCCATTGAGAAATATTTTTGGCATCAGATGCTTGGGGTTTTGCTACACTTTTCTTGATGTATTCTAGCAGCCCATTATCATCCAATATTGCCTCCTTTCGGTCCTTCCATGCAAAAAAGTTTTATGTGCCTTCCAAGGCATACTCGAGGCTGAGTCCATTGAAAACCATCTTCTCAGTCCTAAAGAAAACCTGCAACATCGATCTTCAAATTTGAAACTCCTGCAATGACAACTTCGAAATCTCTACTCTATAGTTATTCCAACTCTGATACCATGTATAAATTAATGTGTAGATTCAATCTTGCTAATGAAATTTGCTAAATCACTAGACTTGAAGCTACTCTACTGATTTGTGGAAGTTAATTCACCATCTAAAACAAAAATCATAGACATGCAAAAGGAAACATCACATTTGCACAAAGATTTATCTAGGGGAAAGCAAATGTTGAAAACCCCTTACTATCTATATTGCATTAATCAAAGAATAGACAAGAAATACAGTGCTTGCTCAAGCCTGAGCACACCCTGCAAGTGTATAGTCTATCCCTCTACCTGGCTGACTGAACCTGGTCCAACACTTAGCCAATTTCAAGCCTTCCCAAGCTCCTATTTCCTTGTGTTGTTCCCTTGGGAAATTGCCCCTATTTTTTAGGAATTTTACACCAAGGAATTGCCCAATAACCTTAGGGAAATCTCTGACTACATGCACCACCTGTACACATTGGAATATGCTACAAATGATAATACACTCCCTTGGAAACTCCATCTCAACTATGTAACTCGAATTCTCTACATGCAACAATTATTTTGGGTTGATTAATCAGTTAATTGCTTGATCACTGAGTTTGGTTGAAGTTCCACATCCATAACTTGACCTCCACTAGTTCTTTTGATAATTAGAACTGGTTAAATAGGCAATAACTCAAATTAATTGAAATATATTGCTACAAATTAGAAATCAATCATGTAAAATTGAACTCAAGTGTCTCCAACTCAAATTTATTGAGTTAAATGAGTGACAAGAACCATGTCACCTCAGTTAACTACCTCCAAGTATTCTGTTGAAATAAAAATTCGAATTTTAATCTAATTTGACCAAGGCAAAGTCAAAACTAGATTTTTTTGTTGCATTTCCGACAATTCATGTGCATAAGTGTCCTTGTTAAATTTGTTTTTTAATAATAACATTTATTACATGAGTAATGTGATTACATCAATAAGTGTGGTCTGTATTGGAATTGGGCTTGAAGAATTTCAAATCTTTAAATTATGAATAGTGTAGATTTGATAATCTGAGAATATTATTCTTGTAATACATGATCCAACGGATAATATGAAAAGTGTGTGAATCATTTTTCAATTTCTTACATCCCTTCTTAGCTTTAATTTATTAAAAAAATGTATTAAACATAGATGTCTCGTTATTCTCCTACATTGGGATAGCTAAAAGTTATCTGTTACACAAAATGTTTGCCTGTAATATCTACCCTCCTCCTCATAAATGTGGTTGGCTTATGTAACAACTCTCTATCATATTCTCATTGATGCGCCATGTTCTCTTTCACCGGATCATAAGTTGGTTTTCCATGACTACTATTTCTAATTTTCTTCTCTTTGCAATGATACCCTTTATTAGAGGCCACAAGAATCAATAATAGCATAAATATCTATGAAATGGTTGCGAATAGTAGCCTTCCTTCACTTACATGTGCGCAGCATGGCAACAATATTATTAAGGTTAAAATAATAATGTCGAAACTAGAATTGCAAGCCTTGTTTTTATAGCGTTCTATTAAAGAGAATCAAACATTGTCATCCATAATCTAGCGTTGCCATAGATCGTCTATGAGAGACGAATGGAGACAAGCGAAAATAGTTGGTTTAAAAATAATAAATTCTCCATTTTACTTACCACCAACATGTCCCTAAAACAATGCCTTTTATTTTAGTGTCTCCCTAAAACAATTCCATTTAATGTTTAAACTCAAAAGACGTTTGTAAGTTCCAATATAGGGCATAAAAGTCTTGGGCTAAAGAATTTTTTCGATTAAGATCTGAAGGAGTCTATACAAAGTAACCCAGAGGAAGGTATGCAACTTGTATCTGATCATATACATTATATTTACATATTTTCAAAAATTTTCAAAATGTCACCCACAGTGATTACTGTTCTGTAGTCAATAGATAAAAATGAAAATAAAAAGTTAGGGCTTGTCAGCCCTCTGCATATCCCGATCGATGTATGGTCTATGGAAGTATTGGTAGATCTACTCTAGACTGTGCTCACAGATCAACCATTCCCCTCTGGGATGATGTGTTGCCGCTTTTGAAAGTTGATCCGCAAGTTCGTTGCACTCCCTGTAGATATGAGCACATGAGATATGATCAAAATGAGTTTTTAAAAACAAAACATCATCCAATATGGTTATGAGAGTATGAGCATGGCATATAGAAGTACAGTTGAACCAGTTAATAACAATCTTGGAGTCCCCAAAAACTTGTAAATGCCTGCAGTTTTTGTTTAATGCAAAGTATAAGAGATGACGAAGTGTTAAGAGCTCCACAAAATTATTTGTGCCATCCCCCAACCCCATGCAAATATGGAAGATATGTGTCTCAGAAATATATAGGATAATGCCACCTCCACAACCCTGGTCCTGTGTAGAACCGTCGAAGTAGGCCCAAGGGTGCGATTTGTCTATGACCTCCGGAATGATGGTACGAACCGTGGCTACTAGTTCATCATCCGGGATTTCCATGTAACTATTGCATATCTTAGGGATAATGAGTGGCCAGATTATTTTCTTTCCACGAAATATGTTGTTGTTCCTGCTCATCCATATGTGCCAGCACACAATTAAAGGTAGATTTCAGGTTTTTGTATTAGGGGCATCAGACCACCAGCAGTTCCAGGCATTCAATATACAATCGCCAACCCAACGCTGAGATAAATTTAGAGTATGCATCACCTGCTCCCAGACTTGCTGAGTTGAGGGGCAGGAAAGAAATAGATGGTGATTTGATTCCTCCTCCCCATGACATAAAACACACCATGAAGGTCCCTGAAAAGAGCGTTTCCTGAGATTTGTTCCGGATGGGGTCTTGTCCATGATTATGTTCCACATCAGGAGATGAGTTTGCGGCGAGCCTTTCAGCTTCCATAATCCACTCCACCAGCTTTCCAATGAATTTGGTTTATGGCCAGCATGTATAATAGGGTATCCCTCCTTTGGTGTGTAAATCCCCTTCTGAGCAAGGCCCCATATCAGTTCATCATCAACGTCCCTTAGTCTCACATGGGATTCTATTAAAGCCACAGTGTATCTCCTCCACTCCATATGCCACTGATCTGGTATATCAAGGGCCTCCGTTGATAGCCACGCTTGCTAATATATTGTTGTATTTAATAAGTCCCCAATCTGTGCGATGGTTGCCACTCCACTATGATTAAGGAAATCAGTCAAACCAGGAGAGAGATTGTGTAAGTTGCCACATCCAATCCATGGATCAGTCCCAATGCATACAGACATACCATTGCCAATACGCCAAGTAAGACCACTTCTTATGATGGGAAGGGTGTGTATGACAGCTCTCCAAATCACTGATATTCCTTTCCTGTTCCAAGCAGGTAACCATATCCAGTCCATAACTATACAAGGCCAGATATATTTATAGGTAACCACCTCCATCCAAAGGCTTTTGTGCTTCAGGAGAAGCCATCCTAGTTTGGCCGCAAGTGCTTGTGCGAATGCAGAAAGATTTTTGAGGCCCCAGCCTCCCCATTTTTTGGGGGCTGCAATTCTATTCCATTTGACCCACGCATAGGGTTTCCCATCCTTGTGTCCCTTCCATAAGAAATGGAAACATACTCATTGGATCCTGTGTAAGATACCTTGGGGGATCCAGGCTAGGGACATCCAGAAGACCGGGGTTGCTTCCAGAACAGATTTAATGAGCACCAGTCTACCCGCTTTGGATAGTAACCGATGGCTCCAATTGTTTAATATTTTTTCCACCTTGGCAATCAACCAGGTCCAATCTGCAATTTTGTATCCATCTGCTTTGATCCTGAATCCCAGGTACTTCAAACCATCCTCCATTATCAGGTTTTGGAAGGGGAAGTTGTGATATGCTTGACAGGTCTCCTGTTGAGAGCAAGCAGATAGAGTAATAGTGGATTTGGCCCCATTAATTTCCATCCCTGTTGCGGCACAAAATAATTGCATCACTTCAGAGAGAGTATTGTTGTCCTGAATGCCTCCATCTAAGAATATCAAAATATCATCCACAAAAAGCAAATGCGTAAGTGTGCATTGCTCCATGATCTTGAGGCCCTTCAGCCTCCCGGCTCTTTTTTCCGAAGCAATCAGCCTGCTTAAACCTTCCATTACAATAAGGAAAAGCAGTGGGGAGAGTAGACATCCCTACCTGATTCCTCGCTCTGCCTGAAAGAAATGGGAGGTTGATCCATTGATTAAAGTTCCAAAGGATACAGTTGTGATGCAACACATGATCCATCTGATGAAAGCAAATGGAAAGCCCAAGTGTGTAAGGATCATCCTGATAAAAATCCAACTGACCTGGTCAAAGGCCTTTGAGAGGTCAATTTTGAGCATAACCCCTTTAAGCTTCTTCTGTTTGATGGAGTGGAGGACTCTTGTGTTGTATCGATGGCCTCATGGATTTGACAGTTGTGTAGGAAGGCAAACTGTTCAGAGGATATGTTGTCCGATAGGATTGGCTTGATGCAATTGGCAATGATCTTTGCAATGATTTTGTATAGGCAGTTACAAAGGGATATAGGCCTGAAGTCACTGAAGGATAGCGGGGAGTCTGTCTTGGGTATGAGAGCGATATAGGTGGAATTTATAGGTTCATACATTCTGCCAGATGAGCGGCATTCATTGATCACATTGAGAAGGTCCGGGCCAATAATGTCAAAGAAGGTAAGATAGAATTCCACGGACCAACCGTCTGGTCCCGGACTTTTGTCCTTCTTAAACCACTTTAGGGTACCCTCTAGTTCCCCCATAGTAACAGGTTTGATGAGGTCCTCCTTCGACCTTCGAGTCTGGTTCCACAAATCTGGGGTAATGCCCCGCAATGCGAATAATATCAGCTAGAGTTGTGCCTGGTGGGGCTTTGAAAATCTGCTTGAAGTGAGTGTTCCCCAACCTAGCCAGTTGATTATAGGTTTTAGCAATCAGACCCTGTTCAGTAGGCATCTGCCAAATAGTATTGCTGGCTTTCCTTCCATTGGCATATTTATGAAAGAATTTAGTGTTGCCATCCCCAGCTTGCAACCAAATTTCTCTGCTTCTGAGCCTCCATGTTTCTTCCCGTTCTAGCAGGATCTTGGATTTCTAGGCTTCCAAGTCCGTAAGGTGTAGTTTTGCTTTGATAGAGGTGTACCCTCTGCCTTGTTCATCCGTTAGAGAGGCCAACTAATTTTCAATATCACAGAGGGTATGCTCCTCCCTGGCCTTTTTCCCCTTGGCCCAATCAATGGATATTCTCTTGAGATTGACCAGGTTGCGGCAGAAACCATCGACCTTCCTTTGATCATTTGGTAGGGGATGAGCTTTCCAAAATTCCATAACCAACCTGAGATATTCAGGGTCCTTTAACCAGGTCGAGTTAAATTTGAAGGGGGCCCTAGGTTTTTTAAAGGAGCTTGCCACTTCCAGATAGATGGGGGAATGATCCGAGATCCCACCAGTGCCCACCCACTGTCTGTAATTAGTGAGGGAAGTGAACAGGTCTTCATGTATGAGAAACCTGTCAAGTCTTCTACCCAGAGCTGCTTCTCCAGTCCTTCTGTTGTGCCATGTTGGCATCTTCTTGTTCATAGGGATGTCAATAAGACTGTGTTTCTCTAGAAGTAATCCCAGCTGATCCAAGAGTGGATCCAACTGTGAGTGGTGTCCCCAAGATTCTTCATGACCAATGGTGAAGTTTAGATCTCCCCCTAGAATAGTGGAATGGTCTATCAGGGGGTTCTCTAGTATCTTCTGCCAGAAGTCCAGTCTACTGTGGTTGGGGGCGTAGATGTTCATAATACAGAGAGTTCTGCCCAATTCAGCTGAAAATATATCCATACCCAGGAATCCATGACCTCCCCAAGCAGAGGTGACCTTGATGGATTGAGGGTTTACCCCAAGCGCTATACCCCCTGATCTCCCAACAACATCCAGAGCTTGAAAATGCCATCCTGGCATGATGGTTAGGAGAGTCCTAACAATCAGCTCAGATCTACCCAGGGTTTCTTGTAGGAAAATAATATCACATGGCTCACTGCCCAAAAGTCTCTTAAGAGCTATTTTTTTAGAGGGGCTAGCTAAACCCCTACAATTGAAGGATAGCCACTTCATGGGGGAACATTGCCAAGGGTGTCTTGTGCTCTAAGTACCCTTTCAATGGTGTTCTATCTGCCCTGGGCTACATCTACCCTAGCAATCTTGATGGCTTTGTTTGGATGGCCTCCTCCGGGTGGGCTTCTGCTCAACATGAGAGGGTGTGATGCCCAATCCAAGCGTTCCAAGGAGAGCCTGGTGGTGGGAGCGGAGGTTGTAAGGATGAGAGCCCGAGGCAGAAGGGGATGTAGGACAGTCTTGGAGCCCCTGTGCAAGTACAACCGGGGGGGTGGTGGAAAAAATAGACAACGGGGATCAAGTGCACAAGTGATGGGGGAGGTGACCATACAAGGTGTAGATGCAGATGATGCCAAAGAGAAAATAAAATGACTAACATTCAGTGCAGAGGAAAAGGGAGAAGAAACAGTACCTGTTGTAGGAGAAGCCACCGCAACAGATCGAGATCTAGTCATAGGAGGGGAGATTGGCGGCATCTGGGAAGCACAGGATGGTTGAACAGTGTCCCCAACTCCATCCTTTGGACTATCTAGACCTGTGGGTTGCTCATCCACAATCAGGTCTTTTGTCTAGCGATGCTTCGTTCCCTTTGATGCAGGAGGAGCAGACGGTGAGAGCAGTGGGCAATCTTTGTAAAGATGTCCAACCTTATGGCATCTTCGACACTTGAATGGGACACCTTCATAATCCAGATTTTGTCTGTGTGAGAAGTGCCTCCAATGTAGGGTTATCTTCTCCTCCAGGCCTTCTCTGGTATCCAGATGTACCAGAATGCGCGCCATGGTCATAATCCCCGATGTTTCATAGGACTGGTCATGTTCCAAATAGGTGCCTAGTGCATTGCCTATGCGCTTGAAGACAACCGAAGACCAATATTGCATAGGTAGCCCTAGTAAACGAACCCAGATTGGCCCAGCTCCCAACTGTTCCCTCTCAGGATCAAATAAAGGATCCCATCTTTTCAGCAATACGGGGCTAATTCAATATGCCAAAACCTTGAGAGTATCCAGTCTGTATACTCTTCCCTGTGAAATCTAAGGGCAAACCACCCTCGTGCGAGCACCCGAATGGTGGGCATTTCTTTGAGTAAAGTGCCCCAAATCTCCATGGTCCAGTGACGTAGTCTCTCCACAGAGTAATTCCGCCCTCGAACTCGGTCCACCAGGACCTTCTTGGCCGTATCAGCTACTTCCCCCATCGAGAGGTTGAATCCCTATCCACGGCTTTTAGACACCTCCCTTTCTTAACTTTTTTCTGACCTCCGAGCCGTCGGGTAATCCCGTAGGAGTCCCCTGATGCCCTGGTTAACCGTCTGCAGGGTGGAAGGGGTAGATTTAGGGTTTGGGACCGGCGTGCTGAAGCAGCCAGAACAGATGGGGGTGCTGGGTGTAGGGCCGCTAGTATTAAGGGCGCTTCTGACTTGTGCAGAGGATGGGTGGGCAGCAGCCCCAGGTGGAGGAATGCCTGAGAAGGTAGGGTTGTTGGGCGGGGCAGAGATATGAGGTAGGCGGGGTAGCGACAAGTTGAAGGTAGGGGATGGTTGCAGGCAGGTGCCGAGGAGGTTCAAGGTAGCCGGGGAGAGCGAAGGGCAGTCCAAGCCGGAGGCATCTTCAAGGTTGACAGAGGGCGGCGGGTGGGTCACAAATGGCCCAGGTCGGTCCAATGCATTGTTTGTAGTAGCCAGAGGGCACAGGGATGATCCGAAAGATCTGGACCCTGACACGGCATGATGGCAAGAACATATTTCCTCATGGGGATTGGGGTCCTCGGAATAATCGACGGTGTCCAGGTCCATGGCTAACCGACAGGGAGCAGGTCAGTGGAGGTTACGGTCTGCGTGGAATGTGGGATGACCACAGTAACAAAACCGTGGGTAGGAGGTGGGCAGGACGGAGTCAAGTGAACCGTGCAGGTTAGCCAAGACCGTCAGGGGCAGTGCGGCACCGCCTCAGAACCTCCATTATCGCCAACCATTAGAGCTCCCTTAGGGTTTCACCTATATTTGATATTTATATTTAACTTAAGATGTATATTTGACACCGTTGCTTGTAAATTATCTATGTACTGATAAACTATATTATCAATCACTATATTATTTAATAAAATATGGAGTAATTAACATTTAATGCCAAATGAAATTGATTTTATTTTTTTGAAATTAAAAAAACTTTTTTGTGCGGGACATTCCATCACATGTCACTTCATTTATTTATCACATTTCTTTATTTTTTCAGTAATGCGGAATGGCGTGGGAGTCATGCCACATTAACTTCAGCTAAATGTGATAAACATTATTAAAAAAAAATATCAATTTTTTTATTTTCATCACAATTTTGATCGAAATGCTATAATTTCATCCTCTAAAAATAATAATTTAAAACAAAATTATTAACAAGCAATATTTAAAAATAAAATAAAATTATTAATTAAATTTTAGATTTGAAATGATTTTTGGGTTTTTAGGTTAGAATATTACTATATGGATTTTGTTAAAATTATAAAATTTTGTATTATAAAATGCAAACATAAATTTAATATTTTAGAAAAAATTTTAAAACATTAAAATTAAATTATGTATATTAATTAACTTAAAATTAAAAGTATTTTATTTTTAACGAAATATTTAAACAAATCAACTAAAATTTTTAAAATGATTAAAATTAAATTATGTATATTAAATAACTTAAAATTAAAATTATCTCATTTTTAACCAAATATTTAAATAAATTAACCAAAATTTCTATAAAATTAAAAAGAAAAGAAAAAATCACACAATTACTTACATTCTCAAATAAAAATGAAAAGTTAATCTTTTATTATTGTTTTCAAAATTATATAAATTTGATTATTAAAATAAAAATAAAATAAAATATAATTGTAACTTTACTTGTTAATATAATTTCGAACTTCATTGTATATCAAAATTATGATTTGCTTTAGCCCGTAGGGGTTTGGTCTCGTGGCCAGCGTACGGTCTGCTAAGTCGTTCATGCCGCTATGCAGGTCACGAGTTCAAGTCTCGTCTTAACCGAGGGCCGTTCTTGTGGGCTGGGCGGTTCCTCTTAGAGGTTATAGTGGCAGCCGGTGGGATTCGACCTCGTGTAATGCCAGTACGATACCACTGTGGTTGCCGATTCCGCTACTCAAAGTATATATATATATATATATATATATATATGGTTTGCTTTAATAAATTTCCAAAAAAAGTCATTTTTTTTGGATAAGTTTTGTCAAGTTTTTAAAAAATATAACAATTTGTCAAAATATTTTAAAATTTAGATAGGGCAAGTGCGATCTGCAGTCAGGTTTGCTGATATCAGGTGCACACATTCCTCATCTTTTTCTAATACACATTTGCTCATATATTTTCAAGTATGATTGCATCATTACATATATATCTTCTGAACTCGCAGATCGCATCATTACATATATATCTTCTGAACTCGGCGGTCTGAAACTAATTATAAACTATATACCCACTCTGGTTCTGTGTCTATATATTCGCTCCGGTTCCTAGCATTCTGAGCATTAGAATTTAAGGTTAATCTGAGGCTCGCATTCCGAGGCTGAGGCGTGAATGACCATGTGTTAATCTCTTCCATCCTGTGCAATTCTCTACGGTAGATCTAAGTCAAAGACAGCATGAGGTTCAACAAGTGTTATAGCTCCTGTGGTGTGGGTGTATTAAAAGTTTCGACCTGTGAAGTGCTACAGTTTAGCACTGTAGATTGGGATCTAGCTCTAGGTTTGTCACACTCCCTAATCGCTGCAACTCAATCCGCAAGTCAGAAAAATTCGCAAGTCTGGAAATTTTCATAAATCAATAACCTCGACAGCAGTAAGAGGTGGTAATGGTTGTTATCAATTATTGAAGGTTTTAAGGCTTGAGTTACCTCCATGACCGGTGAAGAAGTGGTCCAGTTGCAGCAGTTTCCTTGACCATATATACACATTTACACCTATTGTTTGTACATCTAATTGAGCCGACCTTTGTGCACTATTCACTTGTGACCTGTGAAGCAACAGTACAACGTCTCATCTGGTATCATTTGATTGGGACATCACAAGCCTGAGTTATCAATCCTGAAGCCCACTCTTGGAACAAGCCCTTTCTCTTTTGGTTTACATCTGGTGGAGTTCTACAGTGGAATGTCTCTTGGTATGCTTGTCTGATTGGTCATTCTTCAAGCCAGCCCTGGACATAAAAGAAACTCGTGGGTTTTTACCTTTGGATCTGTGGTCAATCCAATCCGGGGCAAGTGCGATCTGCAGTCAAGTTTGCTGATATCAGGTGCACACATTCCTTATCTTTTTCTAATACATATTTGCTCATATATTTTCAAGTATGAATATTTCACCACAGCTACCAAAGATTACCAAAGGCAGACCTAGCACAGTTACTCTACAAGGCCTTTATGAGTATATAGAGTCTTTAGAGAAACGTAGAGAAGAAAGAGAAGTCAAGCTACAAAAAGAGTTAGAAGCCATGCTGGAAAATAAATTTGCATCTCTTGAAGACACGATCCAAAAACAAATAGAAAATAAAATAGAACTATTGGAGAATAAAATGGTGGCAATGGAGACTAGGTTGCAGGTTATAGAAAAACAAAACCAAGATACTAACCAACATCCCAACAAGGAGATGTTGATACTTTAGAGAGTCTTAAAATGAAGGACATGATTAAAGAACTAGAAGAAAAAGTTAATAGCCACCTCACCCTAAATAATGTGGTAGATAAATTAGATATCAAACCAATTAAAGATGAAATGAAAAAATTAATAGAATTAGACCATGAGCGTAACAAAAGGGCCTTGAACCTTATAATCTTCGGTTTAAAAGAGGAGGTAGATGAGGATACTTTAGCCATAGCCTAGATAGAATTACATAATAGATTACAAATTGAAACAACGTGTCTCACAGAAGCAACAAGGTTGGGGAAATTAACTGAGAATAAAGGAAGATTGATTTGAATAAAGGTGAGCTCTACTGATCATAAGTATGACATACTTAGTAAAACCTCAAGTCTAAAAGGAACGGGAATATTTATAAATGAAGATCTCATTCCAGAAGATCAAGCAGAATTAAGAAAGGAGGTTCAAAAGGTAAAATAAGCTAGGAAGGAAGGAAAATGGGCAATAATCAGAAATAGAAAAGCCTTTATTCGAGATAGAAACCAAAAATATAGTAATAAATAGCAATTCAACATGCTCCAGATTCTTTCTTGGAACTGCCGGGGTTTTCCATGGAACAAAGGCCCCAAGCTAAGTTGGATCTCAAATGATGTTGATATTATTTTGCTTGTTGAAACTTGGGAGCACGAAGAATCTAAGGTCCCTAACATAGATGGCTTTACGCTATGGTCTACCTGGAACAAGCGATCCTCCCGTAGAGGCATTAGGGGAATAGCTTGTTACATTAAGAAGAACATCTCCCCCCATGCTAGGATTTATAAAAACAACCCTTACAACCAATATAGTTGGATAGAGATCACTGAAATCAATAATAAAAAGACCTACATAGCAATATGTTATTTTACCCCCATCAATTCTAACTTCTATAAGAAGAAGAATCTAGATAAAAATAGTCTCTACAAAGGTTTAGAGTGATATTTCTAGCCTAAGGAATGAAGGTAATATCCTTTTAATAGGTGACTTTAATGCTCGAACTTCAAGCAACCAAGCTATTATTCTAAGTAATCATTCCAACCCTAATCCTCTTTGGTTAGACGAAGACCCTACTCTGGCTAGTAGGTACAAAAGGAGCTCTGAAGACCTCGGGGAGAATTTGTTTGGGTTGGAGCTAGTCAAGCTTTGTAGTGCTCAGGATCTCATAATTTGCAACGGTCTAAAGAAGTGGCCCAACTCTAACCAGATGACCTACATCCATGGGCTTGGTAGCAGCATGGTAGACTATGCTATTTCCGATCTCCCTTTATACAACGAAATAATAAATTTTAACATCTTAAACGACCATAGGCCTGAGTCTGATCATAGGCCTTTACTTATAACTCTCAATTTTGTCATGCATAGAGATCCCATAGAAAATAATCCTTATAGCCAAAAGAACTTAATATTTGATAGAAATAAAAACGATCTCTTTCTAAATGAATTAAAAACTAATTTGCTTCCTTTATCTAGTATAGACAACATAGAAGACCTCTATCATAATTTTAATAGAACCCTCTCATATTCTATTAACAAGTTCTCAATTGAAGTTTCAAATAATAAAAGAAATAGCGAAACCAACCCATGGTATGACAAAGATTGTAAAAGCGCGAGGAGAGCAATTAAGGAAGTTGTTGATGAAACTCTTAAAATGGGCAAGATAAAAATATACAAAGCCATAACTAAAAGGAAAAAGAGGCAGTACATTCATAAAAGACAAGAGAATCTTTTACACCTCTCTAAGGTAGCTCCTAAGAAATTTTGGAGGCGGATTCTGAATAAGAAAACTAATGATAATAATAAAATTGCTTTACACATTGGAATTCTTATCTTAAAAAGCTCTATGAATCTCCAAATGTCATGGATAACTTTAAAACCCTGCTCACAACGAAAGAAGTTTTCTCATTAGAAGGCATTGATTTTGGGGTTAATCGCCTGGCAGATGGGAAAGCTAAGGACATTGAAGGTTACCAGGCAGAAATCTTAAAAATAGGAGGTCCTGTCCTCATCCCCCACATCCACAAGCTTTTCAATCAAGCAGTCAAGCAAGGGTTCCCTAAACCATGGATTGAGAGCCTCATTATCCCTATTTTTAAAAGTGGGGATACAAATAACCCCTCTAATTATCGGACAATTATGATCAGCCCTCTCTTAGCCAAGTTATATGGTATTATTTTGGAAAAGAAGTTGAGCTTATGGCTTGAAAGTGAAGGTAAGCAGACTAAAGGCCAAGCAGGTTTTAGAAGGCATCACTCAACAATAAACCACCTCGTTACGCTTAGGATCATTATGGAGGAATGTTGTAATGATAAATCCAACCTCTTTTGTTGCTTTGTGGAATTTAGAAAGGCTTTCAATAAGGTTCCTAGAAACAACCTTTGGAATAGATTAGAAGAGCTAAAGGTTCCTTTTGAGTTGATAGGTACCGCTATAAGGTTATACGAGAATGTAATTGCCAAACTAAAAAGAAATGAGGGGTGGTCGAAAGATATTAAATGTAATATCTGAGTTAAACAAGGTTTCCCCCTCTCCCCTACCCTATTTGGCATTTACATCGACAAACTTGAAGGTTATTTAGAGGAAGCAGGATGTGCTGGCATGATCTTAGCTGGGATAGTCATCATCCTTCTTCTCTATGCTGACGATATTGTTCTTCTTGCAAGGTGCCCATATGATCTTGATAAGTAACTTAGGCTTTTTAAGGATTTCTGCTCTACCATGGGTATGACTGTTAACATTGACAAAACAAAAGTTATGATTATCAAATCCAAGAAGGACACTTACGCTAATTTTATGTATGACAATAATAACTTGGAGGAAGTGTATTCTTACAAGTACCTAGGAATTGATATTCATCACAAGCTCAACTGGAACTATAGCATTGAAAAAAGGATTAATGGAGGGTGGAAAGCTTATTTTGGTCTTGAAAATAATTGTAAAATGGAAAACCTCGTAATCTGGGATAAAAAGAAGTTCCTTTTTGAAACTTTAGTCACTTCTGTTATCTTATATGGATGTGAGGTCTGGGGTTACAACATCTCTAGAAAATCCTGGAGAAATATTGAGCAAATCTAGAAGCGTTTTATAACGTATAACCTGAAAATTAAAAGCAATACACCCTATCTTATTCTCCTTATAGAAGTAGGTCTTTCCCCTATCGAGAGCCTAGCTATGATTAGGCTTTTGGTGTACAAGCACAAACTCAATAACGTAGGATATCATAGACTTCCTAAGCTAGCTTTAACTTCCAGCCAAAACCACCTAAGGCTCAATCGGGGGTGGTATAAAGACATGAGGGCCTGGTTAAACCAATGGGAGATCAATGAGAATGATGCATTGCAAAACATTAATAATATTAAAAACATTGTTACTTCTAAGTTCAAAGAAAAAATGTGGTGTGAGAAAGATTTAGCGGCTAAAAGAAAATTAAGTTATTATAAGAAGGTCATCAACCCCACCCTAGAAGATCAAAAGTATCTCTTTGTTTTAACTAGCTCAAAGAAGAAAATTAATATAGCGAAGATTAGAACGAACTCTCATGAGCTCCATAGTGAAACAGGTCGTTGGGCAGTCCCTAAAACACCATGGATGGAAAGGATCTGCCATCTTTGTGAGAATAGGAACATTGAGGATGAAAACCACTTCCTCTTAGAGTACCCCGCGTACAACCACATTAGATCTTAGTTTCATAATCTCTGTCGCAACACTAACCTTCCTAGCCTTTTACAATGTCAAAATTATAGTGAGCTTGGGAGGCTTCTCTCCAAGCTTTTTGAGCATAGGAATAAAATCTTAAATCAAACTAAATAATTTGTTTCTTTAGGTCCGATAGACCAAAGTTTGGTCTCAATGGACGTTAACCATCATCATCATCATCATCATCATCATCATCATCATCATCATCATCATCATCATCATCGTCATCATATATATTACTTTAATCTAGTTATATTTAAACTAGGTGAATTGAGTTTTTAAAAATTATCGTATTTGGTATTTTTATAATTTTTCTAGATATGACTTGCAACTATATATTTATATGCATAAAGCAAAGTGTATTTTGTTACCATTTCCAATAACAATAATCATGCAATTCGATATGTCGCCCCAAATAAGCATATTTATATATATATATATATATATTAAAAACTATTTAATATTCTATTACATCATTAATATACTAGAAGTTATTTCATATATTAACACTATTAGTTTTAATAAAAATCAATATACATTATCTATATATATCTATAGATATATATAGATAATGTATATTGATTTTTATTAAAACTAATAGTGTTAATATATGAAATAACTTCTAGTATATTAATGATGTAATAGAATATTAAATAATTTTTAATATAAAGTATTATGGAATAAAAGAATTTGCCTTTTTTTGTAATAGTGAAAAGTTAAATAATAAAAACACTTTCTTTTAAAATTTCACGTATATGTCAATATTAAAATTTTTAAATATTTGTAATAATATTGATATTCTTAATTTATTAATTCATCCAAAATTATAAAAATTTTAAAAAGTTTCTCTATTTTTTTTTTGAAAATAAAATTATAAAACAAATCATTCATTTACTTATGATTTTTTTTAAAAGTCTAATACACTAAAATTGATCTTAGTAAATAGTATAATAATAATGGTTGTTGTCATCAATATTCATATAATTAGTATAATATTGAAATAGGCAAATAGAACATTGAAGTGAATTGAGGATGCATATATAAGTTGAGTTGAGAAACAGTGTTTGTTATTGTCACTTGTATAGGATTGCAAATTAATGACTAAATATATTATTTGTAGTTATTATCATTGAAGATTTCATCCCTAGTTGCCTTGAAATAAGTTAGACTTGAATTATGTAGAGTAGAGTGCAACCTCTTTCACTACCATCATCATCCATTTAAAGAAACAATAACATGACATTGATGCCTTTGCTCCTAGAAAAGATGTGAGTAAGAGGAATTTGTATTGTCAATTATGTCATATATTACAACATGCAAAGTAAGAGTGGCAAGGGGCTATGTGGTCTCACTTTTTCTTAATTTGGTTTATTGATCAAAACATAGGCATTTTCCACTTATGACATGTTCAAATGGTTGTAAAATAAAACATAGCTTCTTTTTTTTCAAAGGGCGGGGGTAGTTCCCATCATAAGCTTTATTGGCCCTCTTTTTTTAATACATATATACAGCCACAAGCTGGCATCTGACACATCCGTCACATCATACAAGAAACTTGTTATATGCTGCATCGCAGCTCCACAAAGCGAGATTCGATCGCAGGTGGGGTGCGTAGCAGCCGACTGCCCCACCGTTGACCCATGCACTCGCGTGCGTAAAGTAAAACATAGCTTATTCACAAATATCATCTACCATGATCTTTCAATACATTACTATATATCATTATATACATATAATGCATTAAAAAAAAAAAAAAACACTTTTAACATGAAGTTTTAACATATATCACATGATAAGATTTTAATACTATTTTTCTTATTACTCTTCATCTATATTAATTATATGAATAATAAGCTTGCTTTATATATACATAAAATGTATTAAAAAAATTGTAAATCATATTATAAAAATGTAATAATATTTTTTTCCCATTTAAAAGAATTAATAACTTAATAGAAACTTAAAATTATCTTTCTTATTACTCTTAACCTATGTTGTAATAAACATAATAATTGTGTTATATATACATAAAATGTATTTAAAAAAAAATATTTATAACATAAATCATATTACAAAAAATTAATAATATTTTATTTTTTCATTTTTATTTTTTAAAAGATTTTAAAAAGTTGATAACTTGATAGTTTTAAAATGGAGTATATTATAAAATTTTAGTAATGTTTTTTTTTTCAAAAGATATAAGGGAATGGGTAATTTCATATATCTTAATATTTTGAGACGTATTTATAAAAAAATTCTTTATTTTAATATTATTATAAAAAACTAATATATAAAATAAGAATAGTAAACTAATTAATTTATACTTTTTAAGGTTGAATAATTAAACTAAATCGTAGAAAACGAATTTTTTAATCTAATGAAAAAGTGATATTTTTTAGATTAATTCAATGAAAGTGTCGTACTTCATTTTCGAAAGCTAACCAACTAAAGGATTTTACAGGATTCTCGTTTAGGCAGCAGTCTTAAAGTTTGCCATATGTCTCGAAAATTAGCTCGGACCATTTGCAAAGTTTGAATGGAGCGGGATTAAGGGTCACACACCAAATAATGCTTCACATTAAATATATGGAAGTGAAATACAAAAATTGATGTTTATTTTCTGAAATATTATGGTCTTTTACTAGTTTTAGGGTTAACATGGCAGCACTGAGTCCCCACAAAAATTTTGCCATTTTCACCCATAAATTTCCTGCTATCAAATGTTTAGTTGCGTGATTATAGATGATTTTTGCAAGATTTGACAAAAATGTTTGTATATCAAACCCCAAAGCTTTAGGTTTTCTTTTATAGCACAACACAAATGTTCTTTTTTTTAATTAATGATAAATTACATCATCGCTTTTTAAAATATTAATTATTATTTTAATTTTACCTTAATTTGCTAATGCTCTATTTTTTAAATGATACGCTCCATCAATTTTTTTTTAATATTAATTTTATACTAACTTACAAACCCTTTTTTAATGATACATTCTATTATTTATTTTTTTAAATATTAATTATTATTCTTCTTTTATTTTAAAATACAAATGTTTTTTAATGACGTATCTATTATTTTTTATAAATATTAATAATTATTTTAATTTAAAAATATTATACAACATTACTTTAGATTATGTTATGTGAGTAAAGTAATAAAAATATTGGTAGAATCATATTATGAACTGATATCAAGTACATGCCCTAATACATTAATAATTATTAAGTACAAGGTAGAGATTTATAAATAAATCAGTAAATATATGATTTAATATTGGATTTAATATTCCGGTTATAATATTGAGATTTTAATATTAGGTTCTTAATATTGGGTTTATAATTTTAGAGTATTATTATAATAGAGTTTTATATTAAGGTTTATATATATTAAGTCTATAATTTGGATTTATAATAGTAAGTTCATAATATTGGGTTTAAATATTATGTTTAAAATATTGGATTTTAATATTAGGATTGCTATACTCCTATCAGTGTATATCAACCACATTTACAAATGTGGTTGTGCAAGTTTATAATAATTAAGACTGATTTTTATTTTTTATTTTTTATTTTTTTTAATTGTTGGCACACATGGGATGACTTGTGTAGTTAATTACACAAAACTTAAAACACATACAATAGTGAACATATTCAATATTTTAAGCAAGCAACAAAACCTTACTCCACAACTTTCTTGTAATTTTTTGTAGTTTTGTGAACAACAAATAATACATCGAAACATTATTGTAGTGCATTTACACTTTTTTGTTATCATAGAGGCATTATTGCATCACCCAATGTAGGATATTAAACTAAGTATCAAATTAAAATGAAAAATGGTTAATGTATATCTTTATTGTTGTAACTTCAAATTGTATCAAATGGAAATTAATAGTATGAGCAAACTCGTTATCAATAATGAGATGACATGCTTGAGTTTCAACTTTGGTAGGCATGTGTATCTTAGTGCACCACCATCAAAATGGATGGAATGAGATTTTCAAATTTGAATCACTTAGCAAATAATCTTGGGTTCCTTCATTTTTTTTTCACTTCATGCCAGTAGGGTGGATGATAGTCTCATTCATATGGTTCACAAACAATTGTGTATTTTTCAAAAAACGTGCAAGTCTTATTTTACATGGAGGATTTTTGGAAGCCAAGGGGACGCTAAACAAAAGTGTTTGTGCTATGGTAAGGAGAAAGGGGAGGCAATGGCTAAATCAAAGCAAAGTAAGAGTGATAACTTAGTGGAATAGAGTTTACTTCCCATCAATAGGGGCAAGAGGCATGGTTTCTCATAATTATCTTGATTCATGAGTAGAAGCAGGAGGGATGGAGAACACAACAATTTAGAATCAAAACCAAAACCACTTGAGATGTCTAACAAGACTACTTGCATTAGCATTATTGGAGTAATGAACAAATTGTGGGGGGAGGCCCAAGACATGAAAATGTAGTTTATCCCTGTTAATATATTATGTATGTAATTTTTCATCTATCAAATTTCATGGTCCCTTTCTATTTGTAATTCAATGATGTTGGTGACTGAAGGAAACCAATGCTCAAGAAGAAGAATAAAGGTCATTGTCATTGTGTTTAGCTTTGGTATGTCTTGTCCTCATCTAAGCCCAATCCTGCAAAGCATATGTAAGCTATGATGTTGTTAGCGGGGAGTCATGGCTTTATTCAATCAGTAGAATCAATCAAGGTAGGCAAGTAAGGTTGTGTGCTTATAAGCTACTAAGTATTTTTCTTCTTCTAGTGATTAGCTATTGGTGGGTCTGGCTAGCTGTATAAGCATTAGTTAGTGTAAATCCAAATAATAAAAAAAACGATAGGTACTAGGGATCGTACAAGTATATATACTAACACCTAAATATTCCAGTGCAAGTTGATGCCAAGTGGCTAGTTGAGAGGGAGATGGATTGAGTAGTTCAAGTCCAACTTCAAAGTGCATGAAAAAGCACAAAGAGGAATAATACAACTACATATTCATGAAAGTTTGTTAATTTCTATGCACTTTCATTTTCTCTATATTTTGTACTCGCTTTAAATTTTAGTATGTTGTGCAACAAGGTAATTATCTCCTTCTTGTTTTAAGTGCATAAGTCCTCTACTTTCATTGGCATTTATTCCTTGCTCTTGTTATCTACTCTTATAGCTTCAATTTGGAGTTCCAATTTGTCAGTTGTGCTTTCTATTTTGCTAATACAACTATTCTAGTTCGATGAGGTGACTACATTGTGAGGCATAGTCCCTTGTGAATTACTGGGAACTCATCATATCCTTTGGTTCTATCTTTACTTTGGTAATAGGTATTCACAAGTGTGTCACCTAAACTAAGCCCTTAACAACCCTCAACCCCTTTGATCTAGTGTGTTTTAGTGAGCATCTCGTTATTCGATTTAGCCCTCTATTATTTAGTAATTGGAGCTTCGGCCTTGAATAATTCATAATTCCACTAGTCCCATCATATTAATGATGCAACATGTTTGCTTCTTATTTAAAATTGGCACAACAAATAGAGGGTGAGGCATTGAAAAAAAATCCCAATATGAAAATGGAGATAAGGATATTACTTAGATCTACCACCCTTCATTGCCAAGTGCAAGGATTGATTATAGGTAAGCAAGTCACCACAATACTAAATATTGGTTATAATGTCCCTTAACTGCAATGCTACAATGTTAGGGAACTTGCAATGTCTGACAAGGACAAAGAGAAATTGAATGAATAATTCAAAAATTAGTTATTTATAAATTAATTTAAAAAATCTAACAAATATGAAAAGAAAAATCCATACACCAAGGAATTACATCCCATCCAAAATGTCCTCAACTAATAGGAAAATGGGAATATGAATTTGTAAATTGTAATTATTTATTCATTTTAATAATTAAAAAGGCTAACACTAAAATACTATCAATTTTTTTTTTCCCAGGAAAAAAACTGTAATTATATTTACGAAGATAAACATAATTACATTTTGTAGATACACATACAAGAGTGTATTTAATGGGATCTGCTCAGATCCCTACAGTGGCCAAAAAAATAACCAGGTCGCCCAACATCTAATTTTATGATCTAAAGATAGAAAATTATATGTTGTTGATACATGGCTCACATTTATTCAATAAATAGGTCCCAAAGTGGTGGACCTTACTTGTAAAGAGTTAATTAAGTTTAATTGACTTAATTAGCTTAGGAATTTCGAGTTGGGAATCTTTCTGTAGTCATGTATGTGTGATCCCTAAATTTTAGGGGTCCAATATGAGTTTATTTGAGTTGTAATTAGATAATTCAGTTTGGCTTAGTTATGGTCAGTTAAACTAGTTCTAACTTTTGGAGGAACTAGTAGAGGTCTAGTAGTGAGTTGGCGCACTGGTGCATTCTCAGTGCTACTCCAACTGACTAGAGATTCACTCAAGAGAAACTCATGTCTGTCAGTTCTGAGAAAGACCCAGTTGAGACTAGAGTGCAGGGACAATGTACTATCAATTGTATGATTTTCCAAGTTGTACAGGTCATGCATGCAATCAGAAAAAGGACCTAGCTTTGGATTGCGCAGTTATAGAAGAAGGAATTCCCAATTAAATATGGGTTATTCCTCACAGGAATTGCGCAAGGAAATAGGGGCTTGGAAGGCAGCAAAATTGGCTAAGTGTTGGCTAGAGTGGGCTTGTGAGGCAGAGAGTTGATCATACTTGTGCATGAATTGTTCTAGTGAGAACAAGATTTGTATTTTCACTCAGATTTCTGATTAATGCAATACAGATAGGCAGGGTTTTGAGCAATGGCTTTCCCCAGAAAAAGTTATTGTTTTATGTGTCATTGATTGTCTTCCTCTTTTTGATTATTGTTTTCATTGATCTATTGGTTTCTGTTGGTTGAGAGTAGAGTAGATTCTTGTCTTGTGTTTTAGTACATTACATGAGCTATGAATCTACAGGAAAATCTACACAAATTATTAAAGTGATGAAGTAGTTTTTCAAAAAAGATACAAATAATCCTTAAAAAAGAATGAACGGTAAGCTTCCATTTGTCCACTTACAACCTTTCGGGTAAGAGGTTAACCTTGGACCAAGTGTAATGCCTAGTTTCATGTATGAAATTAAGACTAGATTTTACTAGAAAGCACTTGACCCAATTTGAGGTAGCCTTGTTGATGATCACAAGGGACATAAGCTTTATTGCATGCAATATTTAGGTTGAAATAACCTTTCGGTCTCCAAGACTTAAAACTCCTTTAAGAACTTGTCTTCCTAAATTGAAGGAAACATGGTAATGGGTTTAGACTTGGGGGGAGCAAAAGTGATGAGTCTAAAGATTTTACATTTGTTTATATTTTTTGGCAAACATTATTAAAAACCAGTAAAATAATCATTTGCAAAATAAAAAAATTATGTTGTTTAAACTGTATTTTTAATACAAAAATCAATTCAATGTCGTTAAAAACTCTCACAACATTCATATTATACAATCCTACTAAATAAAATTGCTTATTCTAATTATCCTTCTAAATTTGTAACTAAATATTAGAAAATTTTAATTAAAAACATTTGCCTAGAAATATTTAAAGACTTAAAACATTTAAAATTCATTAAGTGAACATCTCGTTTTTATAAATCAACAACAAATTATTTCAAATAACATATTTTTTTTTTCTAAAAGCCAATAATAAATAAGTCTAATATTCAACATTGCTGCTTAGTACTTATTTCTTATGCAAAAAGTAATTGATATCAAAAGTATAAAAATTTCCCTCATGCCTATGCATAAAGTTTTTTTTTTTTAACTTATGATTTGCAAGGTTTCATTTTGTAAACGACATTATAATAGTTTAGATCTTCTTCAACTTTTGAATTTAGGTTTCTATCTTAGAATATTAAAACAAATTTTCAAAAAATTAAAACAAATAAAATTGTTAAAGTTTTTAAGTAGGGAGATTTTTATAGTTGAATTCACAAAGTTAAGATTCAGTGAATGTGTTTAGTTAAAACAATGAAATTTCTATTTTGCATTAAAATCATTTGTAACAAAAATCTACACAACAAATAATATCAATTGACTTTTGTTTGTTGTCTATATTCTTAAATAACTAATGCATCTACAAATGCTTATAAGTCTTTACCTTGCGTTATTTGACAACTTAATATTTCAATGCCTTATATGTCTCCTACACAAGTTGCCCATAAAATCAAGCTAGCTACTAAAAGGTAGGAAAAAAATGTTTGAAAGAAAAACATTATATAATATTGAAGGAACACATAATTAATTATTAAAATGCATGTTGACTTAGGGGCATACCAATGAACTATAAATATTTATAATGGATAAGACATTGTTTTTCCTTATCAATACATCGAAGTCAAATGTGAGTTTGACACACTTACTTGAAAATGTAATTTTCACAAATAATAAAATTTTTATAAATATTGAGATTTAATGCGTGTACTATTTTTCATAAATATTGAGATTTGATGTGTGTACATATTTATTTGTATAAATAATGAAGATAAAAAACAATTTCAATAATTTTTTTCATATATATATATATATAATTCAACTCAAATGTTGATCATCTATCTAAAGAAGTTGTATTAATGTAGGAAAAAACTCAAATGCACCGAGAGTTTAGAGAAAGAACTTAGGTTGCATTTTCAAAAATATCTTTATATTGATATAGGAAGTGATAGAAAATCACAAATATGTTTGTTGGAGTATTTTGTAATTGTTGCAATAGTATTGGAGTAAGAGTAGTAAGACTTAAAAAATATTTTGTTAAAGATTTCTTATTATAACTTAAGAATATTTTATTTAAGTAGTAACATAATAATCTTATATATTTTTATTATATTAAGTAGATTGTATATGTTTTTTTTGGTAGGTAAGCACCCACAAGGGATTTGAACCAATGATCTATCGCAAAGAGTGCCTTAACAGTGCACCCATGTCAATCCAAAGCCCCATGGGCAAGTAGATTATATATGTTAATATTATACATAAAAGTGATTTTTTATATAAAGTAATTTCTCTCACACATATATATAACTACAAAATAGAATATCATAAAATAAAATGTGATTGTTAAAATTTTTCAAAAACTTAGCAAATTTTGTAAATTATTTTTAAAAGTTACACATTAATTAAAAGTAAACCACGAGTTTGACATACTTAAAATGTAAGTTTCACAAATAATGAAATTTTTATAAATATTGAGATTTGATGTGTGTACTATTTTTCATAAATATTGAGATTTGATGTGTGTACTGTTTTTCATAAATATTGAGATTTGATGTGTGTACTATTATGACACTTGGTGACATAAATATTTATTTTTATTTTTTATTTTTATAAATAATAAAATTTTCATAAATATTGAGATGTGATGTATACACTGTTTTTTATAAATATTGGTATTTGATGTGTGTACTATTATGACACTTAGTAACATACAATTTTTTATTTTTAAAATATTTTTTTGTATAACCCCATAAAATTAATCATTATATATATATATTTAAATATTTAATTTAATAATTTTTGTTTTCCAAAATTTTAATAAAATTTTTTAAAATCATTTTAAAATTAAAAATCAAAACATTTAAACTATATAATATATCCACAAATATATAAAAAAATAATAAAAAAATAAAATAAAATAAAAAATCCATGAAATACATATGTGGATGATAACAATGCCATCATTGCTGTGGCATAAATTGAGACAAACACTGTTTGGATTCTATATGAAGGCGTTAATATTTATTCGAACAAACTATTGTCTGACTATTCTCTCATCGAGATCTATTTAAAAATGTTAATGATTATGCAACTTAACCACTTTCGAATAAGATCTCCACTACATTGCAATCACTCAAAAGGTGACATCGATCGTACGTGAACGTGATAAATAAAACTCAACTTCAATACAACCAAATCTACTTACGCATGCAAGGGATTTGGTGGTACTTTCTTACATATACTCTCATACATGGTTCCCTTGTCTCATATTTAATTAAGTCGTAGTTATTATTATTATTTTTTTAAAGCGTTAATGTTGCTGATGAAGGGTTTTGTGTTTTCTTAATGGATTTTGATTTTTATAGTATTAATAATTTTATGATCATGGTGGTTTGAATTACAATTTTCATGAAAACATGATTTTTTTTTAATAAATTTTAACATCGAGGAATTGATATTTTGTTGAGTGGTTGATGGGTATTTTTTTTTAAGGAAATTTATATATTTTGTAAAATAATTAATAAATAAATATAGTTTGATTTTTAATACCATGTCAATATTTTTCCAATAACATCGAGATCATTTATGGATTTTTTTTATATGATCTAAATACTCTTACACGGTTTTGAAATTTAATATAAATGTGAGATTATAACACTTTTTTCATTATTGTGTGAAAATAAAAGTGGAAATTAGCATTGCATTTTTTTACTTTTTTTTAAGGTCACATTGAATTTGTTATTGTGTTTAGAGGCGCTTTTAGCTAGTATAGCAGAGATGTTGTAATGTAATGTTTAACATTTTGACTAAATCAAATTACATAAGAATAAGAATTAAATTAATTTTTTTAATGTAAACATTTTAATTGAGTCAAAATGAAATGAAATAAAAACTAAAAATATCAAAATAAAAATAACTTTATCAAAATAAAATAAAAATAAAAATAAAATGGCTAATGATATTTACCCATGGTATTCACATGGAATATATCCTATAGAGGGGGATTAAAACAACCTAGATCCATTTTAACTCCAGATCTACCAAGCGTCAAGAGGGATCAAATATCTTTTTACTCTAAAAGAGGTTTCCATATCAAGAGATTTGATCCCTCCCAACACTTGGTAGATTCAGAGTTAAGATGGATATAGGTTGGTTTTGTTTTTTTGTGCTAAAATGCATTCTCTATCCCAATATGGTAGAGATGTTTTAATGTAATGTTTAACATTTTGATTATGTCAAATTACATAAAAATAAAAAAAAACAAAACAAAAAGATTAATGTAATGTAATGTAAACATTTTAACCGTTAAAATAAAATAAATAAATAAATAAGAAAATCAAAATAACCCTATATGAAAAAAAAATGACTCATGGTATTGCCCCATAGTATTGAGAACCCATGATATTGACTCATGGTATTCATGTGGAATATAGCCTATTTAAAAGGGAAAATTAAACCAATCTAGATCCATCTTAACTCTGGACCTTCCAAGTGCCAAGAGAGATCAAAGCTTTTGAGATGCAAACCTATTTTAGAGTGAAAAGATGTTTGGTCCCTCTCAGTGCTTGGTAGATCCGGAGTTAATATGGATCTGGGCTGGTATATGAGTTTGTTGCCAAAAAAAACTCGACATTGCTATTGCCATTGTGTTTAGTTGGTTGCTTAATTTTAAGGGTTTTATGACTTGAACTTTTGTTGAGTGTTTGTCATTTAAAGCTTAAGAGCTCGAGCCTCAATGTAGTAGATAATGTAGCATATATCAGTTCGGTGAAGGCATTTCTAAAACTATGCTTGCTATTTTCATCTTTATTCTCGCATGCATCCACATCATCGTGTGTTTATTTCCATGTTGTTGCTTCCATGGCTAGGGTTTGTCTATTTCTCGTATGACCATTCAACATTGATGCTTAGAGGTCAATGTGTTCACCACGTCTTCACATCTTTTAGAGGTTAAGAGTTCACATGGCTTTGTTCAACATTGATGGAGATCCTTATCTATGTATTTTAGAGGTTAACAACTTAAAGCTTCAATGTAGCAGATAATGTAGCATAATAGCCTTGGTGAAGGCACTTCTAAAGCTATGTTTACTATTTTCATCTTTATATCTAGATGCATCTACATTTTCATGTGTTGATTTTAGAGTTGTCACTTCCATGGCTAGGATTTCTCTACTTCTCATATGATTGTTTAAGATTGATGCTTGGATTTCCTTATTTTCATATCTTATTTTTACATTGTTTGATCTATCCAGAGCTTTAAACCCTTACTTTTATATTTTGACATATCTGGGCAAGGGACTTCATGGGATTTGATATTTGGACATCTACCCTCAAAGACGAATGCTTGAGCAAACAACATACTTTCACGTATGACATGCTTCTACTTTAAGGCAATCATGTTCACATTCAACATCATGAGCTTAGATGAAAGGTACAAATAACATGGTGGCAATATGGTGTGAGCTATGGGATAAAAGATGCTCAACTAATGGGACCATGACACTATATATATGGTGACACTGAATAAAGAAGAGGGATCAATGTGAACAAAATCTATGGTGTGAGCTATGGGATAAAAGACGCTCAACTAATGGGACCATGGCACTATATATATGGTGACAATGAATAAAGAAGAGGGATCAATGTGAACAAAATCTCAATGCAAAGATATGTGAGTGAAATAGTAAGAACTGTGGTTGTTATGGACATTACATAAATAATCACAAGTTTAAAAAGTGTTAGAAATCTTACTTGAATTATTTATTTGAAAAACTTGATTGATTGGTATGAATTATTAAATTGTATATACTACTCTAAATTGCATGTCACTAGTTTGTTAAGGGTGATTACTTTAAGAAATAAGGTTTTGAAAGGGCTTTTATTGGGGATTGGAGAAAATACTTCAAATAAGGTTTTGAAAGACCCCCACTTTAAGGTATTAACCTGCTCAATATGATTACAAAGAAATATTGCTCAATGGCACATTTGGTGTTTTTGAATACCCATATAGGAAAGCATGTGAAAGGGGTACTATCAAACATTATTAATTAGGGATTTGTCTAATATGAATTCAAATAAACATTGATTAGTGGGATATTCAACTTTTTTAGCATACAATAAAACATATGAAAGTGGTACTCGAACATTTTTCAATGAGGGATCTTATTTTTGTAATGAGCATGTGTAAGAAAGCACATGAAGTGGGCACCCTACTATTGTTCAATGATGTACTTTACTCTTTTATTGTGTATTTGTAAGAAAACATATGCAATAAATACTATAAAACATTATTAATTAAAGATTGATAAATATGACCATAACAATATATTATTTAGAACACGGGTGTGACTACCTACAAATCAATTCCAAACACCAAAACAATATTATTTAGAACACGGGTGAGACTACTTGGAAATTGATTCCAAACACCAAAACTCCATACATTGAAGTTGGTGATGAGACTTGCTTTCTTACACAAAAGAGGATGGTGGAGCACTTCGTATTATAGCTCATAACATGATTTTATGTAGTGAGTCATGTAATATGAGTGCTATTAAGCATTACTAAGATTCGTTCAATATAATTAATTATCTGATAAGAAAAACATATAAAAATAGTTATATAAAATATTTTATTTTTTTACTATATAAAAATGTTAAAGATTTATTTAATAAAATAACGTATATAAGAACATAACAAAAACATACCATATAGTTAATTATCTAACCAGAAAACATATAAAAATAGTTATATAGAATATTTTATTTTTTTACTATATAAAAATGTTAAAGATTTATTTAATAAAATAACATATATAAGAACATAACAAAAACATACCATAACTTAAAAATAGAAATAAAAATACTATTCATTAAGAATTTATAAATTAAAATATTTATTTTACTTAATTTTTTTAAATTAATAAAAACTTAAATTAGCCTAGATCTATCTTAAATCCCGATCTACCAAGTGCTTAAAAGGATCAAATCTCTTGAGATGGAGTGCCTAGAGGGATCAAATCTTTTTGCATCTTAAATATTTTCATCTCAAGAGATTCCTCTCTCTTTACATCTTAAGATACTTCCATCTTAGTAAATTTAGAATTAAGATGGATCTAGGTTGATTTAATTCCCCTCCCCCCTTTAAATGGGCTATATTCCACATGAATACTATGGATTCTCATAAATTTGGAGCTAAAAAACAATCAATAACTTAACCAAGTCAAATTTACCTTAATTACTAAACAAGAATTAATAAAAAAAACAATAACCTAAAATCCAAACAAATACACTATACTACAAAATCAATCTCCCTATAATAATATGTGTAAATTTTTGCAATTTAAAATTATATTATAAAATAATTATTTTTAGAAATGACTATATCTAAAAATATCCTATACTTTATACTGTTATTTTCGAAAATATTAATCACAACACAAATAATTTCAAAACCATTTTATGTCCTAACCAAATACTACCATTCATTAATTGATTAATATATATATATAATATAAGTGAAAGATGTGCACTAAAACTAAAACTTTATCTTGCAAATTGAGAAAGGTTTTGCTGCAGTCACACGGAAGCGAGAGAAAAATAGAATAATAATTAGACATATTCAATACAAGTTAACTTTAAATTTAAAATATAATAATAACAGAACGAGAGAAAAAATATAATAATTAGACATTTTCGAAACAAGTTAACTTTAAATTTAAAAAGCAAGCGAGGGGGAACAATCATTTAAAAGTCTCTACCGTGGCAAGTACATCTTCCATTTCTGTTGATTCTCAGGTGCTCTCTGCTGATGGGGGTCTTCATTCTTGCAGGGTTTGGCTTAAAATACAATGACATTTCTATGGACAATGGCGGGGATCCATCGTCGTAAAATTCGATAGAAAAAGCCGAGGGTTTGGTCGTATCAAGCACGTCAGAAATAATTGCAGTTGCAGAAAAAGTTGTGAGTTCGAATCTCGATGACTGCATTTACCCGTACAATCCCATGAAAAAAAACCCTGCACCTGGTCAATCTTAAATTAAGTCTCGTGGGCCTCCTATAGTAGCACTTGCGATCATCATCTTTTCACAGGTCCGGAAGGCAGGCAGGGGATTTATGCTAAATATTTTCTGCGGGGAAGTGGATTGCAATGAACGGCGCAGAAAATGGCGAAGCGGCAACCAGGACGAGTCCCCGAAGCGTTTTACCGTCGTGGGAGACAAACGGCCATGGCGAATTCGCATTGGAAAGGTCTCACGATCTTAAATTCACGGCCTTGGAGGATGGTGGGGACCTTAAAAAGCAAGCGATTTTGGGGAAAAAATGCGCGGAGAATGGAATAACCAGGGTTTTTTCTTTTAATTCGCGTGAATTTAATGAGCGTAGGAGGAAGAACAGCCATGACGGGAATGCAGAGAGTGATCTTGAGTTCGCAGCCGTGGAGGACTGCCGGGAACGTAAAAGGTATGAGATATCAGGGACAAGATTCATGGAGGATGAAAAGGCTAGGGTTTCTTCTTTGACTTTGTGTGAATTTGATGAGCGTGGAGCGCACAGGAGGAAGAAGAGGAAGAAAAAAGTGGAGGAGGAGAATGGAATGGTCAGCGATCCATTGGTGGTTTTTGGATCGGACCTAATGCTGACGATCTTGTATCGTCTGGATGCACGCAGCTTGGCACAGTCGATTTTGGTTTCTCGTGGATGGCAGGCATTGGCAGCCAGTGACTGTCTATGGTCTAAAAAGGTGTGATTTCGCAATCGACATCGTTGCCTTGTGTCATAATATCTTTCATGTTCATTTAGAAACTGGAATTTGCCAGCAATATTCGTGTCTGGTAGTGCTTCTCGTGTGGAAGGTAGCATTCCCTGGGTAACTTTTACATCTTCATTGGTTCCGGTGTTTCTGGTTCTGGTGTTTGATTTTCTGCTGAATGTAGCCTTCATGCTCCTTCAGTTTATTGACCTGCTGCTGTAGTCTCCAGCATTATTGTAGTAAAAGAAATTTCTTGGATGAACTTAGTGTACACATGCAATCAATTTTTTTGTCGGCCATCTTTCACTAACATTATTTTCTTAGGGAAGTTCTTCGATACACATGGCTTGCCGTCAAGGTGTTAACTGCATTATACGGACTTCCTTTGGCCTAGTGTCCAGATCCGAGGATTTCTATTATGCCAAACGTCAAGGGGTTAACTGCATAACCCGGGCATTGCCTTTGGCTTAGGTACCATAACCGACTTGTTTTTTTCTGTTCTGCCTAGTTTGTGTGGGATTCGCACCTGGGTCGTCCACTTTTGATATACCAGCAGAAGGGAACTCTGGTGAATGGCTCAATAGTTCTTCAGCCTCATCAGTGAACCAAGGCCCCGTTCATGTTACAGTATTTGGTTTTCGAGTTGCTTTTTGTTGCTGTGGTTTAATTTTTTGGAAGTGCTTCAAGAAGCACACCTCAAGGTCAAGGGCTGCAATGTACTTGTTACTTCGTTTGGCTCAGGTGCCAGATCTGATGGGTAACCAATTTGCCAAAATATATTCAGGACTTGCACTTGCCCTTGTTATTTTGAGTATCTGCCGTTTCAGTTGTGCAGACCACAGTGAGAGTGGAAGCCTGGCATTTGGATGAATGCTCTGTTAACTTTACCAGTGAACCGATGCATTGTTGGCAATTACGTTTGTTTTTTGTGTTAAAGTCAAATCTTGTGTTGTAGTCTTAATTGCATTCTAAAGTTATTTTCATGTTTGGTTTGGTTTTCTGTGCTAGTTGCACCATTCAGCAATTCTCGGTGTCTTTTTCCTAATTTTCTTTTTTGGCGGTGATGCTTGTATTTCTTCTTGTTTCCAACAAATGCATCTGTGTTTATACGGATCCCATGTTTGTCTCTTTTCCTGCCACCTTTTTTGTGCCTAGACTGTACTTCACGCCACGCATTTTTGTCACTGTGTGTTTTTTGCTCATCTCATGCATCTGTGCTTTTTCATGAGGTGTATTTTGCTATTAATTTTGTTCTGTAATTGTCTGACTTTTAAACTATTTTGAGTATCTGTTTTTCTGCACATTTGATGAGAATGGATAGATTTTCTGCAGTTGCTGTTCTATAAGTTAAATCAATTAAAATTTGGAACCCTAGAAGGTTGGAGGCAAAAGCAGCTGTTCAAAAGTTCAATACGAGATAACGTTGAATATTCTGTTAAATGATAATACTGCAACCCTACCTATCATCAGGCGGGTGTTATTGCCACCCACTGTACCTCCACCTCACCCACTCTACCTGTACAATATTCATATTTAGTGAGGCAAAAAAAATATTTTTATATATTCTTTCTATGTGACATTGGATTCATCACTGGTACAGAATCCAGATCACATGACTTTGTGTTTGATCAAGAACGTGGCACTCAATTTAGGAGCTGGAGGAACAATACAACTTGTTGAACTTGCAACAAGCATTGGCATAGAGCAATATTATGTCCAAACAATAAGAGGCACCAACTCAATTGTATTTATAATTTTATATTGGCCTTTCCCATCAACAACTTCCCAGTGCAAAATAATAGTACAGAAACAGAAATCTAAACAAACCACAAGGCTCCCACTATGTATATTATTATGAAGCAAATTGTGAACAACACAGATCTTTTATTACGTAGTAGTAATCTAGGAAAAAAATTGAATTGAACTAAGTTTGTAGGTTGTTTTTTGTAACAAGATAAATATGAGAGCAAAATCATACATACTAAAAACTGAGATGGAAACACAATGAAAGAAAAATATAATAAGATTTTAGGTTAACCATTCATATTCAGAGTTAGTAGTGGCTACCCACTTTCTTCAGATAAGTATGATGTTAAGTCAATTTGCTTATTGTAGTCTTCTTGGCAATGTACAATTGATAAAGCTTTACTGCTTCCTCTGATTGCAGATTTGCCACTTCCCTGTGGTGAGTAGCTTGAACTCTTCATAACCATGACCTTTACAACAATGAAGAATAAAATGGAGTTCATGTCCATAGTGGAATAGTCACAAAATCAATGAGAGATATCTATTCTCGCTATAAATTCCCCCCATGGCATTAGTATTCATTTCGGTTTTACCCTCTTAAGAATAGTAAGATAAACATACCAAAACTGTGGAGATTTCTGAAATGGTCTAATACCATTTGTAAATATCTGTGTTTCAAGTAGAATAATGTAAAACAGAAATTTCAGTCTGTCCAAGAGGTTTCCTGGATCTTAACCCTGTGAATTTTCAGCCTTAGGGCTGTTATGAAACATGGAACAAAACAGCAGCAGAAAGTGAACAATATTTCAATCCTTAACAACCCAATCTTCTAGGCAATCCAAGGAGAAAAGATACCAAAGTGTTTTGATAAGTTTCAGCCATCTAGGGCAATCTTATCATGCATAAATCAGATCTGAAAACTCAATTTTACAGTGGTAATAACAGCAGTAAAAGAGCACCTAACTTCTTCAATTATAATGTTGAATCACTTAACATAATTGCTGTTATGTCAAATCAGTGAGACATATATAGCTGTAAAGTACAATTCATGAAGAACATACCTGGTTGAACATCAAATTTGGAATTTACACAAGTATAATTAAAAATTCATTAATATGCATAAGATGAAGTTGTTGTACATAACATAACCTTATCACAAGGCTAGTACAATCCACTAGCTCTCCAAAACCCTAGCTAAGGAAAATCAAGAAAAACCCTAGCTCAACCAAGGAGCTCCAACATGCATGAATCACTCAAACAAGTCCTCTAATGCAAGACTCTTTCTTCTCTTCTTCTTCTTCACCAAATGCACATAAGGTTTCATCTCAAAACCCTAATCTCAATCCTCCAGTGGATGAAACCCTAACCCAGACTTCAAGATGCTCTGAACTTTGTGAAAGAGAGATCAATTACAAATAAAGATCTAAAAGGGAGAAGACGATTAATGCTCTCATAGTCTTTGTCGCATCTCTTCATGAGTGAAAGAAGCATGAACATTATCATTAATGAGAAGGACTTTCTTCATCCTCTATAAATGTAAGTAAGGGAGGTCAATAATACAATGTGGATGCATGACCTTTCAAGCAACCTACAAGAAACATTTGTAGTGCCACACAATGAAATGCTCTACTCCAAGGGTACACATGTCTTTTTCTAAGGTGGTGTCCTACATAATATGGGCTCCAATATGATGTAGCTACATGAGGTTATCCCACACTCCTTTGTCACAAGCCCAGATAGTGTCCATTGGACTATCTAAGCCATGTCCTCCATTAGGTCCACTCCCTTTGCATGAACATTCTTGTAGGACTATACAAAACTATCTTGGATCCAAGGGTTAAGGTGATGTCATGTAGACTAAAGGATTCAATATGATGTTGCTACACAAGGTGTGTCCACACTCCTTTTTCACAAGCCCCCACGGTCTCCATTGTTCTTAAAACATGTACTCCATTAGGTCCACTCCCTTTGCATGGACATCATGCAACTAAGGCAGGCATTCTTGAGCCCACTTCAAGCTCTTTATAGGAATCCAAAGTTCTACTGTCGTGAACATCTCATATAACATCTTGATTTTATCATGAAATCACAATTTTTTGGCCTGTTTGATGATTTTTACCGATATTTCAATGGTATCTTAATTTTGTTGATGTTTGTCGATTTTTATCGATATATCCCTGATAATAAATAAATTTTGGTTTTTCTGGACCTTTGCCGATTTTATCATGATGCCGATGTTTGTAACATTGATCCAAACCACAATCCTCTAATATGTGTAGCACTGCTCCCTTTGAGTAGAGGATTCTCCAAGCAAGTGAACCATTGCATGTGGTTGTCATGAAGGGTATCCCCCAAGCTGTCAAAGAAGACCCCCAAAGATTTAAGGAAGAATGCTAAGCAAGAACCTAATTGAGGTCAGGGAACCACTAAGCAAGCTATTTTCATTGTGCAAATCCATAATAAACAATTACCCATGTTTTATTCCATGTTGGATCATCTAGGGGATAAACATACACCATTGACCACAAATCTCATGAAGCACCCAAAAACATGGTGTAAGCACTTATGGAGTAACTAGAAAGTTTGAAAATCCCAATTCATTAATTATTACATATTACAATAAGAAAGATAACTTAAGTACACGAGATGTGTATGGGTATAAAAGTACCTCTCATGATATTACCAATTGTGAATATTTGATTTGAAATTCATCTTCTAGATCCATCACATTGATATTTCTCGAGTTGGTGTTAAGAACCATCAAGTGTGGTTCATCTTTAGGACAAAATCATGAAAATAATTAAATCAAGCCTAAGGAATAAACAGGGAAGGACCCTCAAGTCAAAATGTCAAACAATATAGTCGTTGGCTTAAGTGAGTCAAATAAATGTGGCTTAGTCTCTTTAAAAATAAATGTTAAGGTCACTTGTGATGTGGGTCCTAACTTGAGTTTTATTACCCACAAGTGGCACCAACTTACACCAAATTGGTAAACAATTGACCATTGAGGCATATAAGGCATGGCATATAAGGGCCATTAGGGCCACAATTGAAGCTTATCTAAGATATTCACATCCCCCCTTAAGATTGACTTTGGGACACAAACAAGTAAAGTCGACATAAAAGATTATTTGGCCTAGTAAATATTACATCCCTAACATCTCCCCTAATATACACTTATAGTGTAGATGTGGGAAAAGAAGGCCTAATAAACATTACAATAGGAATCGTTAATGTTCAATTACGTTTGAATGACTTACTTAACGCAGTTGAATCCCAAAAATGATATCTAATGTTCAATTAGTTTGGAATATAATGATGATGGATGATGACAAGATCAACCTAACCATGATGAGGTGTAAACAAGATCTTAATGGAGAGTCCATTTGTAGCACTATTGCTCCTAATAAAACCCTCACATCGGACCGATCCACCTAATAAATTGGGTTTCAAACCGAACTAGTCTAACCGGGATTGGTTAGATCTCAATGAACCGATTTAAAAAAAGCACATGAAATAATTGATTTTTAATATAAAAAACAATTTTTAAGACTAAAGCCATGATTCCAAAGGAGGGCAGTAGCAAGGGATAGCTAACTAACACTGGCACAATTGTATGGTACTTAGCAGCAAATACACCAAGCATGCAATGTTACAGCTAACATGCAAGGGATAGCTAGCATGTAACAACAAGCAGCAAGGTACAACCAACACATAGGTCAGGATGGCAACATGGTGCAACAATGACACATAATGTAGTACAGTGATGGGTACAATCATGATTAATGAAGTGTGATAAGATGTAGCATAGTGATGATGGGTGCAGCATGGTGCAACATGATGACGAAATGTAGCACAACGATAGGTGGAGTCACCTAGGAGAATTAGTTGAAGCAGTGTGTCTTCAACTGATCTCATGTATCATCTTCTTAGAGATGATCTATGCTCTTATCTAGATAAGTCAGAGTGTTGACTTCTGTTGTAAACGTGCTATCGCTCTCTCTCTTTCTGCTGAACTATTGAAGAACATATAAGAAGAATTTATCAAGGGTTTCCCCATATTGGGTTTGTCCCTGCTAGTGCCACATCTTGTGTCCTCTTGTCTTGGCTTGTCTTCTGCGATTTATATTTATGTTCTATCTGTAGTTTACTTTAATGCTCATGTGATTGCTAATCTGGAAAAGATATTGAGCTAACTGTGAAAATTGAAATAAATTGCTTTAGCATAAAAACATACCTAAAATTAACATGTTAAGAGAGAGAGAGAGAGAAGGGGGGATTACGTTGAAGTTCTTGGTAGCTTTGGAAGACATGCTACATGAGCTTGGTGTCTTAGCATGTAGAAGATGGTTGATTGCCTCTTCAGGTACTTTCTTGGTGGAGTAAGTGATTTATGTCTTTTTTCCTAAGTCTATCTTAGGAAAAGTACAATTATTAAAGCCAATTAATTATTGTGGACTATTAAGGCAAAGTACTAATCATAAATAATAGAGATTATTCAAGTGACTTACATATAATCTCAATTGTTGATCTTAAGTGAGGCAATATCTAATATCTGCTGTCAATTACTTGGAAGATTAGGGCTAGGGATTTGGCTTAATGAAGTTATATAAGAAGCCTAATGGGAGTTGAAGACATAACAGAACTACACAACATTGAGAGACCGATTTTTTGAAGTGGAGGAAGCGATTCTGTCTAGAGCAAGAGGCTTAGCTAGACTGAAGAAGAGGGAAATCTTGGGAGTATCTCCAGGAGGCCAAGTTCAGGAAATCAAGAGGTACAAAACTTTTGCAAATTATTTTCTTAGAAGTTAAATACAAGTGATTTATATTTCTAGCAATCCAGAATTTAATTTGAAGTAATAAAATAATTTTTAGGGAATTTCAAATTATTAAGGTACAAATAAATGTTAGGTTGGTATTGGAAAATTTAACAGATCAGACTATGGGCCAAATGATATTAAGGTATATAGAGTCTAATAGTACAAGCGATCATGTCGTAGAGTTGAAATCCCATAATGTTGTCAAAGAATAATTTCGAAAACATTACAAATAATATGGAAAAGAACATGCTGAAGTTGGAAGTGACCTAATGAAAATTCTAGCAAGGCAAGAGTGTTGGAGATCAACGAGATTGCTTCAAGCAAGATAACCAAGAATGTGGCCATGTGCTCGTTGTTGTCACTCACTACATTAGAGTTTTCAGTTGTCAAAAGTGCCAAAGAGAGCATTGAAGTTTTGAAGCCACCTCCCAAGATACAAAAGCTCTCAAAGCTAAATTAGATCCTCTCCATTGGATAGTGCCCGGGATAAGCTTTCCAACAGTAGATGGAATTTCAAAAATGGATCTCTGGATCAGAATTAGAGTAGATTGAAGATACCCTTTGAAAGTTAGAAACCAAAGAGGAAAAGACCAGGGGAGGCTAATCGCAATCGTAGTTTCCTAAGAGTCGCGACAGGGGAAAAGGACAGAGCAACTTGCGATCAACGATCTTCGATATCGGCAATCACAAACGTCAGAGGTCCTAGGCTCATCACATATTGCAAATCGATTATCAACGAGTCTAAGGCACGTCATATCGGCGATCGGAGGTCTTGCATATTGGACTTCCGAATAACAGGGGCTTGGAGCGATATCACAAATGGTGGTAAAGGGTCAACGTATAGTGCAAGGACAGTCAAATCGGTGATCGACGGAACACACACATATCGCAATTGGTAGTTGTTCAGGTCTATAGTGTTAAAGCGCCGGGAGGGCCGAAAACCATTTAACAAAGGATGCAACAAAAAACCAAGGGTAGTGGTGCCCTTTTATCTCTCCTCCAGGGCCACGCGGCGGAATACCATTGGTCCCTATGAATCCACATGGTAGCTGATGTCAGCATGACGTGGTGTTACGGAGGACATGTGGCATGCATAATCTGGCATTTTCAGGTCTCTATGGGGGCATATCTAGGTGACACGTGGCATTGATGACATCATCAATCTTGCATATTTCGTCTCTCGATGCACTTGTGCTGCGGGTGTCGTTAAAAGCTACAACATCTTTCTGGCGTCGTTGTTGGGGAACAAATTAGAATATTTTTCCCTGGGTACGACAAAATTGTTACATTCCCTTTGTTAGGTGAGCAAGGGAAGTGTGGGTTGAAGATCTCTCACCTTGGCAACTCCACTGTTTCATTTTATGGTAAACATCCTGTGACTCCACTGTTCATTTTTCTATTTGATCATCCTGGCTTTCAAGCAGCCTCATACTCGCTCTGATGCTAGAGCAGTCGAAAAACTTTCCCTACCTTTGAACCTGAAATCACTCATCTAGGAAGGTTTTCGAAATGGCCATTCTTGAATTCCTGACCAACAAATTTGCCCCACTGGATTTTTCTTCTATTGCTGGTTATCCCAATCATGTCCCTTCATTTCATGAATGGTATACCTATTTTCCTAGATTCAGTGGAAGCATAGAAAGAAGGCCTGACCAACACCTCAAGAATTTCATGAATGCATGGAACAACAGGGTATTTTTCTTGAAGATGTACAAATGAAATTGTTCATGTATTCTTTAGACGAGGATGCAAGAGTTTCGTACAAAACAATACCTCGTGGTAGGATATCGTCCTTAAAACGTTTATCATATAGCATTTAATCACTGTTGCAAAAGATTATATGCACCGAATGCTCTATTTGGAGATTGCTGCGCACATTTTAATGATGAAGACATTCCGAGGTCGATGACCTTGTTGAAGATGTTTGTGGAGACATCTACTCGCATGAAGAAGCATCACCCAATGAGTAAAAAGAGAAGAAGGAAACATCATCGAGCTCGCATGAAGAAGCATCACCCAATGAGTAAGAAAGAGAAGAAGGAAACATCATCGAGCTGCAAATAAACCCTCAAGGGTCTTATTTGGTTGAATTTGATGTATCTCCTTCTTATGATTGTCTATGACGTTGACGAACAGTTAAGTGGTGCAGAGCGACAACATTCCCAGACATGGGAAGTTGTGCAAGGAGAGGAGGCCCTCCAGGAAGTATAATAAAAAGGCTCCAGTTTACAATGCACATCGTTCACTTGGAGCACATGATAAAGAAACTCTCTCGATTTCTAATTCATATTATTCAGAGGATGATGATATTGCTGTGAAGGTTCAAAGGGAGTTGTTTACAGTCAAGTGGGGAAAAGGCTCCCAATAACGAATTGTTCAAGAAGAGCCCGAAGTTGTAGGACCAAGCAGTGTTTGTGATCACTTATTGTAGCAAGGTCCCTGCCGGGAATTCTCATTAGGCCCTCCAATCTATGATTCTTACAGTTCAAAAACTGAAGATACTATTGCAGATTACCAAGAGGGTTGGCTCGTTGACAAATGGTAGCAAAAGATCAGCGACAAGCTTTTCTAAAAACTCAAAGGCTGAGGCGCTGAACAATATTTGCGGCTACCCTGACCAAGAAGATATTGATCAACAAACTTTTCATGAAAATAAGGCAACTGCAAATTCTTCTAGTCGTCTCTATGACCCTGTAGTTGATTACGTGAGCACATTCTTAAGTCAACATTAGAGGTTACTTATGGAGTATGCATCAAGTCCTTTGTTTGAAGATTTTTCATGGTGCATGCTTATTTTAATTTTTAAAATTTCAGCAACAGGGAGGCATTAGCCTAGCACACAAATGCTAGCCTGGCTCCATTGGGGGATTGAACTCACTTAGGTGAATTGAGCCTCGTATATAAAGTAGGAGTGTATCTAAATAAGCTCACTAGCTATGCATTTACTTTACAGTTGTTATAATTTTTATCTCTGCATTTTAATTTGATGAAGAAAGTACTCCTAGCAAGTGAAGTCCATGGAGGTTTTTTGGTTGTATAGATTCATTATATTTATTGACTCCATTCCATTGTGAAGGATACTGGCTGCAAGATCTCATCGTCTTTGCCAACAAGGAACTGTCTCGAATTGGAGCCAAAGTTGTCACTCACTGCATTATGAGCTTTCAGTTGTCAAAAGTGCCAAAGAGAGCAGTGAAGTTTGGAGCCCATCTCCCGAGCCACAAAAGATCTCAAAGATAAATCGGACCCTCCTCCATTGGATAGTGTTCAGGATAAGCTTTCCAATGTTAGGTGGAAGTCCAAAAATGGATCGCAGTTTCCTAAGAGCAGCGACGGGGAAAGGACAAAGCAACTTTGATCAAAAAACTTCGATATTGGCGATTGCAAACGTCAGAGGTCCGAGGCTCATCACATATCGCAAATCGGCTATCAACGGTCCAAGGCACGACATATTGGTGATCGAAGGTCCCGCATATTGGACTTCCCACAAAACAGGGGTTGGGAGTGATATCGCAAAACGACGGTCAAGGGTCAACCTACAGTGCAATGTATAGTCAAATCGGCGATCAGTGGAACACACACTTATAACAATCGACAGTTGTTCATGCCTATAGTGTTAAAGTGTCGAGAGGGGCCGAAACCATTTAATAAAGGATTGCAGCAAAAAACCAAGGTTAGGTGGGCCCTTTTCTCTCTCCTCTAGGGGGGACATGTGGTAGAATACCATTGGTCCCTATGAATCCACATGGCAGCTGACGTCAGCATGACGTGGTGGTACAGGGGATACGTAGCACGCACATCTGGCACTTTTAGGGGACTTATGGGGGCATATTTGGGTGACATGTGTCGCCACTCGGGAAGCGACATGTGGCGTTGATGACGTCATCAATCCTGCATATCGGCGATCGGAGGTAGCAGTGGGTCGTGCATAACAAGGAATTTGCCGATTGCGAACCACCGATAAAGGGGCTTCGATAAGGGGGTTGGGTTGCGATCACATGGATGGCCGAAGAACCAAGGGCTAAGCACTAAAGGGGCCAATCTCGCAGATCGACGATTGCACAGTCAAAGTCCCTCCTCCCTCGAAGTCCCTTCCTACTTGCGATTGTGATATGTGGGAACCCTCCCAGATGCGATAGTCTTGTGATATGCCTTATGGAATTTCGTGTCCAGGCAATCAACAAGCTCTATGAGATATGGTAGGAAGGCCCTCTCCGATACTTTTGTTGCGATATCTCGGGTGGGCCTAATCCCGCAGATTGACGATCGCAAGGGTCAAGGGAGATACCAAAGGCGACCATTATAAACCACCGATATGCATGATTCTATGCAACAAAGGAAAAAGCTCCCAGAAGGGAGTCCAAAACCCTAGCACCCGGTCACAACCCTCGGTTATATAAGAACAAATGTAGACAAGGGCTAAACCAAAGGGGCCAAGGCGCATCGGAACTCGCTGTTCTGCAGCACCTTTAATAGTAGAAGTCCCGCTACCGTAAAGCCCCAATAGTATGGTACAGGGCTTTGAAGGGGATGGGTCGGCAGCTGAAGCATTGATTGAAGTATGGTGCAACGGTAAATCAGTATGGGGGGCTCAAGAAGACTTAATGGCTCGGCATGGTGCTCCACTCAGATACGAAGTGCACTGCCCGGACTAACTCTGTTTAGCTCATTGACACACAAACACAGTTGATTGCTATCACTACAGGGAGTGGGGAAGACGAGCAATTAAGATGAAAGCGACGAGAACTAGCCAGGTTTGAAAGAAGAGGCACATTAGGACAAAGACGTGGCCTGATCAGGGGTCTTCACAGAAGCACAGGGCGATAACTTCCTCCATCATCTTTCTGTTTTCCTTTCTTTTCATTAGTTTGTAATTTTTGTTGGTTTTCGAGAAATGAATTAAATCCTCGGAAATCATTTTGGGACAATAGAACTATCGCAGGCCAAGACAACTTGTCTAGCAGACAACAAGACGCTCACGCTGAGATATTTTGTAAATGTAGATTCAAAGAACCCCCCTTCTCTGTATAAATAAGGGGGAGGAAAACTTAATAAGGGTTTGAGAATTTTGATTCTGGTTCTAAATGCTTATTCACGAGGGACTTGAATGATACACACACTGAATGTAAATGGAATGTTATTGGGATCTTTCAAGTATTAGTGAAACTATTCGGTGATTCCAAGCAGTATCGATGCGCAACATGTTTCCTCTTATGTTTATCACTTCATGTATTTTTTCTCCCTTTAAAATAGTGTAGTCAAGCTGTCGGCTTCTCCCCTTATTCATGATTATATATTTGCTAACAAGTAGAAACAATACTGTGCTAGTTACAAATTTACTTAAGTACCTGTAATAGCCCATATTTGCTTTAGCTTTTGGCTACAAATGTGCCCATGAGGTATATGGCCTGATAACCTTCATTTTCACTCCACTTGTTTCTACCATTCCACCTCTTCAATCTTCCATACCTGTTTCGGGACATTGGAGCTTAGGATTCTGTTACAACGCTATGCATCGAATCTCCCCCTTCTCTCTTCCTCTTCACCTTACTACAACTGCAATATTAAGCTGCGTGATTGTTGTGTGTCGGCCACCAGAAGAAGGCATTTCTCTTTTGGGTTGGTTTGATTTACCCCCTGACCACTCGGTTCCATGTTTTGGCCTTGAGTCTACTTTTAGGAAGGCTGATTGAACGAAGCCCCCTTTTTAATTATATTCTCTTCTACGTGACAATTGGAGTGTTGCTGAAACCCCTCACAAATGTCCTAGGCATTGTCTACAATCAACCCAGAGGCTGTCTCTAGGAAGCTTTCTATGTCTCCCGAAGCACTCGTGTTGCGGGCCGTTAAAAGCTACAACATCTTTTTGGTGCCGTTGGCAGGGAATGGATTAGTATAGAATTTTCCCTAGGTATGACAAAATTGTTACATTCCCTCTCTTAGGTGAGCAAGGGAAGTGTGGGTTGAAGATCTCTCACCTTGGCGACTCCATTGTTTCATTTTAAGGGGAACATCTTGGCGACTCCATTGTTCATTTCTCTGTTTGATCATCCTGGCTTTCAAGCAAACCCAAATTTTTGAGTGCAAATTCACTAAGGAGTTTTGCCAATTTTTTTATAAAATTAAAAAGGAAAAAAAAATATTTTTGGGAGAAAAGTGAAAATATTATTTTAATGAAGAATGGCAGCAAAGTAATATTTTAATTAGTGGAAGGTGGGAGGACCACCAAGGGAGATGACTAGCAATTATTAAAAGAGCTTGAGGCCTCCATTTGGTATCTTTGACATTTGCAAACAAAACCACATTTGTTCACTTTGCTGTTTAGCGAGTGTACCGACTGTTTAGCCACGAGTCTCTCAAGTGAGAGTCTCAACCTCTACTTTGGGGGACCATCCGTGTCTGCTTGAGGGAGGCTTTTCCACAAGAGTTTTCAGAAGTTCTAGAGCAATGAGATACACCAGTAGCCAGCGTAGAGCAAGGAGTGCATATTTCTAGATAGCCAAGAAACACGTAGAGGGAGATTGAGGCAAGTAGAGATCTGATTGCTTGTTCGGGAGTTGGGGAGCTGAGGTAGCAACATTAGACCAATGTTCTTGCATGAGTTTATAGCCAACTGAGCCAACATTCCAGCTAGTTGCACTGTTGGGTTGAGGGACAACGTAGAGGCCACTCAACAAATTTTCGTGGTGCTCGGAGCAGCTGATTTGGGCCAAGAGAACATCTTAGAAGTCAGGGATTGGATAGCAGGGGTGAACTCAACATTTTGGAGGTTGTTTTAGGTGGATTTACAAGCAGTTTCCAACAGACCGAGTTTTGCATCTACAACGAGGGGAGGCTCCAAGGTGGTAAAAAATCAGAAGTCAAAGCCAACTAAAATCCCTTCTGGGTTTTTTTTGGTTTTGTCCAAGGTGTCCGGGTTAAAAGCATATAAATTTATGGGTAGTATTAGTGCACTTTCCAACCATTTGAACTTCAACAGAGCAATAATTTTCTGGGTAGCGCAATGCAGATTTGTGCAACAACTGGGCAGCCTTAGGTCAACCATTTTCTTACCTGGGTTTGGTCCTGCTTGTTCTTTTGTTTTATTTGTTTGGTTTTTTGTTTTGTTGGGTTTAATTTGATGCATATATTATTTGCTTGTTATCACTTGTAATTCCTATTTAGGATCATTACACAAAATGGCCTAGAAGAGGATTTAAAACTAAAAAGGAGAAGATAAAAATATAGTACGAGAAGATCAAGTAATGTAGAATCACTTATCTTACCCTTCTTTCCTTTCTTTTACTCGATTTGTTGCCATGCTTATGTCTTTGGGGTCCATTGTACCAAAGCCATATCACACACAGATGTCTTTGTATGATGCTCTTTGTCAAAATTAGATCTTTTTGATACATGACACGCTTTGTGCTCACTGGCCATTCTCATTGTATGCCATATTTATCTGATAATCTGACTCTTGGATTGCTGCTGAATATGTCCCACTTTGAAGAGAGTAGCATTAATTTTCTTATCTTGGATGCCCCTTTCTTTTGCTGGATTCTTCATGGTGTCTTATTCTTCTTCTTTAGAAATGTGGATCTTTAAATTGCCATTCGGTTGGCTATGTGCCTTTTTCATTTTTGGGTTCTTTTTAGCCTATGGGTATGCGTTCTACAAATGTCTTGTTGAAAACAAGAACGCTATTTGAATGTCGTATTCTCATTGTTTTGGAACTTGTGACCACTAAAAGTTTTTAATGTTTCAATATAATGTGATCCGATAAATCTTTGTTGAGTTTATTTGCACACATATTCTAGCAAAGGTAAAACTACTTTCTCTTTTCTTTCCATGTTCCTCTTTCAAATTTGCCTAATGTATTTCTAATACCCTCTAGGACTTGATGGTGCCAAAAGGAAGAGTGAGGTTTGGGAGTCTCACCCAAACTGACAGTGTTGAGACTATCATATTTGTTGCATCAAAATCTTGAAAGCATGGGTTAATAAAGAGCCCTGCCCTACCCCAAAACCATGGCCCTTCATTTAGAGCAAAATCCAAATCCTTCTGTGTATTAAATTGTACAATGAAAAACCCTTGGAACATAAATAAATGTCATAATTAGGTGTCCAAGAGGAAAAAACCCACTATGTAACCCTTGTGAAGTCCTCACCTTTGGAGCAAAGATTGACACTATGGCCATTTTGTAGACCCGTGAGATCATGTTCTGGCTGGCAAGGTGAAATTTATTGAATTTGTATGGTCGGTCTTCATAATTACTCTTGGTCAGTTGACATAATTAAATTTATCATTATAAAGCATATTTATAAATGCTTGAGTCAAAGAAAATTATCTTGAGTCAACGTCCTGTTGCGACTTTAAAAGATGTAAATTTGAATTTTTGAAATGTAATTTTTGGCTCCAAAAAGTGACAAGTTGGCTTCCCTCCAAGTCAAGTCGGACCTTGCCAAGTGACACGTCTATTCACCCTAAACAAACTACCATATAAAGGCAGCTTGAGCTTCTCATTTGGCATATTTGTATTCCTCACTCAAGACAACTCTGGCAAGCAAAGGAAGTTAAGAAGGACAGAGAAGGACTCGAGTTTCTCCTCTCTCCTCTCTCATCAACTCGCACATGTGGATAGTGTTGTAGCATTTTTTGGTTTTGGAAGTTAAAATAAATTAGTCCAAAAAATGAAAATATATTTCAAATTCAAAAATGTTAAGCTAGGATATGGACAAAAAGAATATTGAATAAAAATGTTAGAAAATATTTGATAAATATGTCCATATCAAAGAAAATGTTAGAATAGATGCCCTAAAAAATGAAGGGAAAAATAAAATGTTAGGTTTGAGAGAAAAGCAAAAAGCAAAAAACAGATCATGAAAGTGTGCAAGTCCAAGTGCCACTACTTTTTACTTTATTATGCAAAATAATGGTTGGTGTGCAGCTTGTCATAAATGCCACAACCCATGATAGTCAAATATTTTAATCTTGATTAGTTCAATGCTTTAAATTTCATGTTTATAGTTAGAGAATAAAGATCTAGCAAATTGTTTAATCTTGGCAGATTAGCAGTTAGGTAGAGAATAAAAGGAGCTCATCAGTTTAATTTTGAGCCCTTGGATGTTAAAAGGTTAGAATTAGATAGTTTGCTTTTCCAAAAGAAAAAGGAAAGAAAGGGTCTGCTAGCTTAAATGCACCAATTAAGTGAAAAAAAAGGTCAGGGTAAGTAAAGGGTAGGTAGAAAAAAGGTTGCAGAAGTACAAAGTTGTTAAAGCATAAGCACATTAATCATGCTTAATCCTATGTTTCAGTGTGCAGGAGTAGTTTATGAAAGTGAAAAGATGTCGCAAGCTGATTTAATTAAACTTCCCCTTATTTCATTTTATCGCCCACTACATACTTACTAAATTTCTCCATTATCCCATCATTCATTATTAAAATACTCTTTTCCCTTCATTTTCACTATTACCCCTTAGTTTCACACATTTTCTTAGCAATTACCCTTCAAAGGTCATTTCCCTAACCAAAACCCCTTTTCCCTATTGTGAAACCCATTTGCCTTTGAAATAATCATTTTTCCGCTTATTAATCTCCCTATTTTATCCAAAAACACCTTATCTTAACTTTAAATCCCCCCTTTGCTTTATTTAATTAACTCCGACATTCAGTGTTTTTCTCGACAAAACCTTTTAAACCCATAAAACCCCTTTATTTAAGTTTGTTTCCTCCCGCTTTATTTAATTTAACTCCGCAAAATCACATTTTCCATATATAAGACCTTTTAACCCCACCCTCACCCCTTTGGTGCGTTAACAAACCCCGCTACATTAACCCTGGTCCTGCTACATAAACCCCGCTCATTATATTTTAAATATCCATTTTATTCTTTAATTAATTACAATTAATTGTAATTAATCCCCCGGGCCCCACTAATCTTA